>CAJVGC010000592.1:22297258-22327583 GCA_910822075.1 Senecio squalidus
TGACGTGACATATGACGTTATCAAAAAGAATTTCAAATTTTTTTTTTCCAGAACTTTTTTTTTTTTAAGATTTTTTTTTTTTTCAAAAAAAAAAAATATTATTTTTTTAAATATCTTTTATTAAAAAAAAACAAAAAAAAATTCAAGCTTGCCACATGTCACTCTCACAATGCTTCTCACACTTTTTACAAATTTAACACTTTTTATTTGATCCTACTCATATATATATATATATATATATATATATATATATATATATATATATATATATATATATATATATATATCCTCATTTTTTTTCCGACGGTTTTCTCATTTTTTTTTTTCATTTCTCATTTGCAAGTGGGTGGGTGGGGAGGAGGGTCGGAAGATGTATTGGAATTTGTTTTTTTTGTTAACATTAATTTTTTTTTTTTTTATAAATATATTGCTAATTGTTTTTGTTTTATATAGCTTAATAGCTAATTGTTTTTTTTTTTTATTAAGTTATTAAATTAATTTATTTTTATTTTAAATTATTTTTTTTAGTTATATTAACGTATTTTTATTTTATAGTAATAAGAAAAAATGAAAAATAATAAAGCCGGTGGGTCCTAGTTTTTGATGTTATGGTTGGGGGTTTAGTTGTGTTATGTTATGTTGGTGTTATGCTGACGTGGCACCAGATAACACCAAAACCGGTATTATGAGGGTCTAATAGTTCTAGCAGCAGTTACGAGAAAGGCAACACAATTATTTTTCATATAGAATATGTTTGGTTGAGAGTTTATAGGAAATTATTAGGGTTTGTGTTTATGTTTTTATTTATAAGTTTTGTTTGGTCGTAGATTTTATAAGAGGTTTATTAAAAAGATAAGCTCCTATAAATCTCAAAACTATAAGCTAGTTGAGTTTATGTTAAATAAAATTACATAAATGCATCTTATATTAATTAAATTACATATTTATATATATTATTTTATGTCTTTTTACACTAATAAACCCAAGCTCCAACAACTTTATCAAACATGTTTTTCATCTTTATATATAAGCTTCAGCCTAAACATAAGCTCAAGCGCCAACTCTAGCTTTAGCTTCAGTCTAAGCTCAAACTTAAGCTCCAAATCTAGCTATTTACGTCAAACACCCATGATAAATTAATGCATTCAGAATAAATATATATTTCATTTTTCGAATAAGACAAAAAATATGTTCTTCGTCCCCAACTTATAAATGTTACTATAGGTAATTTCATTTAACTCGGAAAAAGTCAAACTATAGGTACTCATTGATGCATGTATAAGGGTAAGATGGATGTGTATGGCTCGATCATATAAATAAAAGAAAAGCGACTACTTGATTACACGAACTGCTCTCTTTTTGTTTAACAAATCGATTTTTCTCAAGGTGCCGATTCTAAAGAGAAAAAAGAAAGTTGTACGTCTTATTAATATATAATAGTGTTTAATTATTTATAATCTTACTAATAGTAATATATAATAGTATTTAATTATTTATATATATTTAATTGTCCATGTTAAATATGGCCATACCATAATTGAAGAAGGAGGGCCACGGCCACTACCTATCTTCTGAACTCTTCTATTTTTCAGATCCCCACAAACGTACTGTCAAAATCATTTCTCAAAACTTCCAAACAACATATGGCGCTTTGTTACTCAGTCGAGACACAATTAATCAATGCTGACTTTCTATTATCACAAAATCACCTTATGCATATATATAATACATATATCACTGTCTGTCGGTGGACTTTAACTAATGTATCATAAATAGCCAAATACTAATTCGTTAACTATATAAAATTAGGCGTATTCCCGCGCTTTGCGCGGTGACAATTTTTAAATAGATTTTTCACGAACAATGATCAGAATCGGGAGTTAGAACAATATGAACCTGAAACTAAATTAGAACAATATTGATGTGACCAGTCAAATAGCTAAGGGATTGACTACAAAAGTCAAACTTTTCAAATACATATGTAAAAATAAAAAGACATTCCTACGTACAGTATTAGATATTAGATTAGATACATATATAATTCAGCAAACTGCTGCATATTTTTAAGTAAGGTATAGAAAGTATATAACATGTTGTATCACTTGTCTAATCAACAACATGCACATTGACCCTATACCTGCAACAACGAAAACAGACATTACAAAAGGCAATAATTGGGTAGGTTAATACCATAGTCACTACATAAAACAACTCAAAACACCAACCTTATCATAGGGTACTTGCAAAAGTCATTGCAAATATCATAAAAAAAACAAACCATCCTTTACAACTAACTCTTTGTTGCACTCTCCACAACTCTTGTAGCACCAACCGGATTGAGTATATAGACGATCAACTGTTGCCAAAACAGTGAAAACATGACGACCAACTGTTGCCAAAACAGTGAAAACATGGTCAGTTACACATTTATAATATAATATAAAAGGTTTCCATCGTTGTACATAAAAAACATGGTAGAAATTATTGTATATTAACTGTTTTTGTGGCGTACCTCCGGATTGAGTATATAGACGATCAACTGTTGCCAAAACAGTGAAAACATGACGACCAACTGTTGCCAAAACAGTGAAAACATGGTCAGTTACACATTTATAATATAATATAAAAGGTTTCCATCGTTGTACATAAAAAACATGGTAGAAATTATTGTATATTAACTGTTTTTGTGGCCTACCTTTTTTCAGGCTTTTAAAATTTTCAAACAAATTAAAAATTATCTCATCATCAGCCATAACCATCTCCAACCCAAGTAAGACATCACCGAGTTTCGTATTTACTGTGTCCCACATTCTACAAACCCTTACATGAACAACCCAATCTTCTCTAGTTGGGTCATGGGCGCCAATCTTGGAGTGAGACATGTTTTTCGAAAGAGACATAATTGTACGTGGTTATGGGGTTTGTTGATGCAAAAGAACTTATATAGAAAAACACAAAACCACCATTATACCTTACATTATGATAATTAATACACATGGCAACCAAAGAGTCGGACGTTTCAAATGTGTTATTAACTTAGAGTAATTGAACAGTTTAAATATCATTATACCTCACATTATGGTAATTAAAACACATGACAACCAAAGAGTCAGGAGTTTCGTGTTATTAACTTAGGGTAACTGAACAGTCTAAATATCATTATATCTCACATTATGGTAATTAAAACACAGGGCAACCAAAGAGTCAGGATTATCATTATAACTCACATTATGGTAATTAAAAGACAGGGCAACCAAATAGTCAGAAGTTTCAAATGTGTTATTAACTTAGGGTAACTGAACAGTTTAAGTATCATTATACCTGTCATTATGGTAATTAAAACACATGGCAAACAAAGAGTCAGGAGTTTCAAATCCATAAGTATGCCATTAATCACATTATTGTAATTAAAACATAGGGTAAACAAAGAGTCAGGAGTTTCAAATGCATACCATTCCACTATTTGGAATATCTCAAACATTAGCTATCCGACGACTCTGTATTATAAGTAAATATAGATATAGAAATATAGATATGTAGGGGCGTACAAAAAACCGAATTAACCGACAAAACTAAGACATATTATTAACCGACTCATTTAATTAATCGATGGTTCGGTTTTATAAATTCTCTTTCACCAAATACTTTGGGTCGGTTATGGAATTAATTCTCTTCAACCAAATACTTTGAGCGATATTACGAGATTCATAGGGAAGAGGGTACAAATTCATAGGGTCCAAGTTTTTTTACACAGGTATATAAAATCTCGGCTCTAACCCTTAAAATAAGAATATTTTATAACCTAATTTCTTTGTCCGACTATCATCTTCGCTCTCCCAAAACCAGGGAAATTAGACGGGTTAGGCAACCAACTCTACAAGCCCAAAATCTAGAGGGCCTGAAAATTAAAAAAAACGTTAGGGTTTTATTTTTATGTATATATTTTAAAATCAATGGTCTATGTAAAAACATACAAGGCCCAATAAAATAGCTTAAGAAAATAAATCCCTAACCCAATTTAATTATAAATTGTTTAGTTGTTTTTAAAAACTAAAATTAAATTATGATATCAAGTAAGCAGTGTCGGGTTTTAAGGAGTTTACTGTGGATGATTGAACAGGGCTCGAAAAATGATGGGCCCTTTTTATTTAGCAATTATATCTATAGTTATATGTAAGAGTTAATTACATGGATGGTCGTTTTCCTCTTATCTAAATGGTACTTTTCGTCCTATTTTCTGAAAAATTACATGGATTGTCCTTTATTTTGAATTTTTGCACATTGACAGTCCTTTGAGTAAATGGACGTTTAAAACTAACGTGAATTAAATCACGTGAGTAGCACACAAGGGTAAATATGTATTTTCCATCTATACTTCTTTACTTTATTGTCTGCAACTTCCATAACATAATTACACCTTTCTCTCTCCCTTAATTAATTTCCACCCTTTCAATTTCAATTCCCCCCAAATCCTTTTGAACCCTAATTTCAATCAAGAAAAATTCAAATGGGATAAATACCATATATGATACGTCGTAGAGGTGAAACATGGCTTTTGGATGATATTTATAGTAAGTTATTGTATAATTGTATTATGAAGTTATATTTTGTCCAGTTTTATAAAACATTTTGTTTGCAAAATGCAGAAGGATACCCATAATTGTTTTCTCTGGAAATTCATCATAGCGGTGTTTTCACACACGATCCTAGAAGAAGGTACATTGATGGTCGAATTGATTATGATGATTGTCTTCACATTGACCAGTTTTCAGTACACACTTTGGACAGAATTATGGTAGATTTAGAGCATAAAAAGAGGATGATTATGTACTATCATTATTGGATACCAGACACTGTTTTAGATGAGGGTTTTAGAAATTTGGGTAATGATTCAGATGTCCTTAAGTTTGTTGAACATGTCTTTGTGCATAACTTAATGATACTTTTCATAGAACATGGAATGACAAATTTGGATACTTATTTTCAAGAGTTAATGCCATCTAGCAGTGTACCTAAGTCAAGTGTTGTTTTGGAAGAGATTGAGGATGATATTCCAGTGAAACAACACACATCTTTTACTAAATTACTTTTAGGTTGGAGGGAAGAACCTAGTGTAGTTAATGAGAAGAATGCTAGTGAAACTGAAAAGGGTAAAAGTGTTTTGTTAGAAGAAGATAGTGAAGTAGAGACACTTAATGTAAATGAAAATGATGAAGTAGAGGCAAATGATGAGGCAAAGGTAAATTATAATGATGAAATTGAAAATGAAAATGATGAAGTAGAGGTAAATCATATTGATGAAAATGAAAGTGATAAGGATTATTCTAATTATATAGTTGATGCGGAAAATGAGGTAGATGAAGTGGTAGTGGACATGCCACATTTCACCCTAAATATATCCTGATGTAGAGTATATGGGCTGCAATGATGATCCAATACCAGAGAGTGAATTTGAAAATGTTGGACTAAATGTAATTGACAATGTGAGTTTGATAGTGCCTCTGATGGTGAGAATATTAGGAATATGTTATTGAATAAACTTGCAAAGAAGAGGAAGGTTGCTGATGGTCCAATTTATAAAACAAGTTTCTATGTTGGAAAACCTTTTGGGTTAAAGTTAGAGGTCAAAGAGTTGGTTAAAAACCACTCAATTGAGACAAGAATGGAGCTTAAGATTATTAAGAATGACAAAAATAGGATTAGAGTTGTATGTGAAGGAAGATGGCATGTTTTTAATGATGAGCAAATTAATGATGATGGCCCAAGTAAACCAGTTGGGCTCAATTTTGATCATGGGCCTGTTAGCAGTTGGCCTAAATGTGCAAAAGAAAAAAGGAAAAAGACAAATGTGGGAAAGGGTAAAACGGAATCTGGTGGTGGGAAAAAGAAAAATGTTAGGTCAACAGAAGATGTGATCAAGAATAAAGGAGGTAGAGGTAAGAAAACCAATCCAAATTTGTATCAATGTCCTTGGATTTTACTAGTTTATAAAGAAAAGCATTCTGAAACTTGGTATGTTAGAACTTACAAGGATTGTCACAAATGTCTGCAATCAAGAGTTATCAAACCTTGCACTGCTGGCTATCTTGCAAAGACATTTGTAGAGCAAATTGAAGGAAATTTGGATATACCAGCAAAGGCTTTACAGGATGAGTTGCAAAAAAAGTTTGAATTGGATGTGTCAAGGATGAAAGCTTTTAGAGCCAAAAGAAAGGCAATTGGTCAACTGAAAGGAGATTACACAACACAATACAAAATGATGAGAGACTATATTCAAGAGTTAAAGAAGCAAAACCCTGATACAACTGTGAAACTTGAAGTCCAACCTCCTTTTCATGAAGATGATGCAACCAGAGTGTTCAAGAGGATCTATGTTTGTTTAGGTGCATTAAAGAGGGGATTCAAAGCAGTTTGTAGGAATTTATTGGGGGTAGATGGGGGCATTTATGTCTGGTCCTTTTCCTGGTCAAGTGTTGACTGTTGTTGGTATTGACCCAAACAATGGGATATATCTTGTTGCCTATGCAATGGTAGAATCTGAAACAAAAGATGGTTGGATATGGTTCCTAACATGCCTTGGTGATGATTTGGATCTGCACAGAAACTCTAACTTCACTTTTATAAGTGATAGGCAAAAGGTAATTATTCATTCATACTTTGTTAATTATGTTATTGTTTGCTCATTAATTAACTAACTGTTTCATTATTTCTTAGGGAATCATACCTACAATTGCACATTTGTTTCCATGTGCTGAACACATGTTCTATGTTAGACATATCCATGAAAACATGAAGAAAACTTGGAGGGGAACAACTTACAAAGATCATCTATGGAGGTGTGCAACAGCAACAAGTGTTAAACATTTTGAAAGGGAAATGGAGGAGTTGAGGAAGTTCAGTCCTGATGCACACAATTGGCTAGCCAAAATCCCACCCCCATCATTGGACAAGGTCACACTTCTCAGGTAACGCTGGCAAAATCTGATGTATTACTTAACAATTTGTGTGAAGTTCTAAATAAGCAGTTGGTAAAGGGTAGAGAAAAGCCTATAATACATTGTCTTGAATACATTAGAGAGTATCTTATGATTAAGATTGTAAATGTGCTAAAGGTAATTGACAAATGTGATGGACCCTTAACCCCAACTGCAACTAAGTTGTTAGAAGTGGTGAAAACAGAAGCTGCCAAGTATAAAGTTATTTTCAATGGTGGTAGTATGTATCAGGTGAATGGTCTACATGGAGATCAATGTGCAGTAGATGTTAACAATAGGATTTTCCCTTGTGGGAGGTGACTGGTATACCATGTAAACATGCAGTTGCATTTAACTGGAACATAGCCCTTAACAATGTTAAAGTTGGTCTAGTTGAAACATGGGTCAATCCTCTTTATAGGTTAGATACTTGTAAACTAATGTATATTTTTAAGGTCAACCCTATGAATGGTCCAAGTTTTTGGGACAAGTCACCAATACCATCAACAATAACCCCACCATTGTATCACACACCAGTTGGAAGGACTCAAAGAAAAAGAAAGAAAAGTGCAGACGAAGCTGAGAGTATGGTTGTTAATGGAAAATTGTCAAAAAAACCTTCATCTTGGAGGTGTACTAAGTGTGGCAATAATGGTCATAATTCATTAACATGCAATGCCCAACAAGCTGCAAATCAACCACAAGGAAGTCAAACACCTGCAAGTCAACCAAGTGAAAGTCAACAAGCTGCAAGTCAACCAAGTGGAAGTCAAACCCCATCAAATCAGCCAAGTGGAAGTCAAACTATTGGTGTTAGTCCTAGTGGTACAAGAAGATGGGTCAACTTGAAATATCAAACTGTTGGTATTAATTGTTGGTAATAAGTGTTTTAAAATGTTGGTCAAACTGTTGGTATTTAGTGTTTTAAACTTTGTATTTGATGGTTTTATTATGGTTTTTGGCAGTGTAATGTTATTCTGATGGTTTTTGGCAATGAAATGGTATTATTATGGTTTTTGGAAGTAATATGGTGTAATGGTTTGTATTTGCTAACTCTTGTTTTTATATTGGTTTTTGCACTATTTTTGGAAGTAATATGGTGTATTTGTTAGTAATATGGTGTAATGGTTTTTATTTTGGTTTTGGCACTAATTTGGCACTAGTACTACTCCTAATATTACAGATACTTGAAACAAAACAACACATTTTTCATTCATACTTGCAAAAGCTTACATTAAAACCTTACATTAACACCAAATACATTCAAAGTAGTTGGTAGGAACCTTACTTGCAAAAGCTTACATTAATACCAAATACAAAAGCTTACATTAAAACCTTCATTTAAAACACAAATACTGCAATTACAACAGCTAAAAACCAACTTAAAATCAAGCATCTTTTCAATCTTTTGATTTCATCTTCTTTCTGTTGAAGTTGTGATTCCAGGTTGTTAATAGACCTTAACAAACCAGGTATGATGTTCATTGCACGCTGACACATAACAGGATCAATTCATCCGATGAAAGGACATTTGGAACCTTGGATTGGACATGAGTAGAATCGTCTTTCAGGGTTTCATGAGGTCCATGAGGATCGAATAAATGCTTCCCTACCACACGAACAAAAAACCATTGTTTAGGGTTTCAATTGATTTGCCCGTTGGTTAGAATAAAGGATGAAAATGATTTAGGTTTCAATTGATTTGGCTGTTGGTTATTAAAGAGGAAGTACAGATGGGAAAATACCTATTTACCCTCGTGTGCTACTCATGTGATTTAATTCACGGTAGTTTTAAACGTTCGTTTACTCAAAGGACTGTCCATGTGCAGAAATTCAAAATAAAGGACTATCCATGTAATGTTTTAGAAAATAGGACGAAAAGTGTCATTTGGGTAAGAGGAAAAGGACCATCCGTGTAATTAACTCTATATGTAATTCTTAAAAAAATATCACGTGTTATTTAACAACATAAGATAAAACATATTATTCTAATAGTTGGTATTGTTTAATCTTATTACAAACATCGTAGTATATAGAAATTTTGTGTTTATATAAATAATAAATGTATTTAGGGGCACATTTTTTTTTCTCGTCGTACAGTAGGGGTGAGCAGAAACCGAACCAAAAACCGAAAATCCGTAAAAACCGAAAAGAATCATTCTGAAAAACCGAACCAATTCGTAAAACCGGACCAATTCGTAAAACCGACGGTTCGGGTTTACATTTTGGAGAAATTAGTTTTTTTGTTTAGTTTGGGTTTTGAGTTGAAACCGGACCGTTTAAAACTGAACCGAACCAAATAGTTTTAAGTTGTAAATTTTTTATATATGAAAAATAAATAAATACAAAACAAATTGATTTAGCATTATTATGATAATTTGTTGCTATTAAGTTGCAAAAAAACTAAACAAAAATTACATATCAATGTTACTGTCTTACTACTAATAGTATAGAGAAAACAAATGTTACAGCCACACACTTAATATTGTTTTGAGATTTTATATTAATAAACACACTGTAATAAGTAAATAAAGAAAAATACATAACAACAAAGATTTCATAATCACATATCGTTTCTCTACGTATGTGTTCATTATGCTAGTGTATTTGGTTCGTATTGTAACTACATAAATTATCATTAGGCATGTCCATTAACAACATAAGTATGATGGTCACATCTACGGTTGTTCTAAAAACCAAGAAAAAACCGAAACCAAATCTGTAAAAAACCGAATTCGAAAAAATTGAACTCATTCAAAACCCAAACTGAACGGTTTTTCTTTTTTAAAAACCGAAATTTCGGTTTGGGTTCGGGTTTAGGCTAGAACCGACTCAACCCAACCCATACACACTCCTATCGTACAGGGCCCTTAAATCTCCTGTCCGACCCTGCATATAAGTTTTTTATTATATTTAAAAATTTGGTTTAACGGTTCTCTTGTATAATTGTGGCATAGGAGACCCGAAATCCATGGAATGGTCCTAGGGTTGTGCAAAACACTGAATTAATCGGTAAAACTGAATCAAGTTCACCGTCTCAAACCATAAATTGACAGTTCCGTAAGTTGTTCTTCATTAACCAAATATTTAGGGTCGACTGTGGAAAGGGCCATAATCGAATCGGTTATTAATCGAACCAACCCATTCTAACATAGTTGATATCTACTTTAACGGTCACACCAAATTTAAACGTGTCTTATATTATACTTTAAATATAACGGTCAAACTTAAACTTAATCATGTATTTAATTAATTAAAAGTGTGACCATTATATTTAAAGTATAATATAAGACAAGTTTAAATTTAGAGCGCTCACAGTCATAACATCAAAACGTGCGGTGTTATGGTCACGTCAGCATAACTCAGCCCATAACATAATATAAAAATTATCCCCGAGACATAACTCAAGATTCTGGGACCGATCAATTTTTTTATTTTCATTTTTTTCTTTTTATCATATTTTTTTTAATACATTATTAATAATAAAAATACAATAATAATAAAAAGAAACTTAGATTAATATTAAAAATAAAAAGACGATACAATAATACTTAAAAATAGAAGACGTTTACAATAATTAAAAACAAACTACTTATTTCCACCTAAACCTAAATGTTACGTTCGGCCGCAAATTCGGAGCGTATTTCGGCCTTAATCCTTTCGACTTCGGCCCGATCCTACGGTTCCATATCATGTGTAGGCATAGGGAGAAATTTCGTTTTTCGAAAACGGCGTTTTTCTTGGATCTCTATTGTTTTGGCGATCCTAAGCTCACGAAGTTCATTGACAACGTCGTCGTTAAACTCGTCACGCTTTGAAGATACATCATAGGACGAGGAGGATCGTGCGACTTTAGGTGCTCGTGACTTCCCTAAATGTCTTGGGATTTTATCATTACCAAAGAGCTCCGGTTCTTCTTCGTTACCGTCTTCGTCAACGACTTTAGGATTTAGAAACTTTGGTGGTTTATGCAAAACCTCCCACGCACTATGATGATGAAATGGGTGTCCCTTGGCTTCGTACATTGTTAACGCCATTGTGTAAACCGCTTTGTCATCCTCACCACTTGATCGATCTCGTTCGGCACAGTCATGACATGCTATGAAAGACCGCAAAGATTAGCTCATAGCCCTCCATTTCTCCGTTAGTTGGTTTTTTGTGAACGGTTCCGCCAAACCTTCGTTGAAATGACCAAGTACACGATACCAAAAGATTGGTCCTCTTTGTGAGTTTCCTTTTTCCCTACACTCAGATACATGAACCCAATTCTCCGACAAACGTCATTCTTGCGCTTGTGACCACTGTTTCCATGACCATGTTTTTTTTCTTACCTTTATCTTTTCTCTTACGAGAGCTGCTAGGTTCTTCATCCTGTGGTTGGAACGATTGTGACGGTTGGAATGATTGTGTTTGTGGTTGTTGGAATGATTGTGTTTTGTGGTTGTTGGAATGATTGTGTTTGTGGTTGTTGGAATGATTGTGTTTGTGATGATTGTTGTTGTTGCCGGTGCCAAAACTGAAATTGTTGTTATTCGTTCATGGCTTGTTGATGGGTGGAGGTTGCATGTTGGGGTTTCCCGAGAGTAGTGAAGTGAAGTCACCGGGTTGTGTTTGGAAATTTGTGAAACCCGGGGAGGAAGGCGAGTTGGAATCTAATGACGAATAATCGTTGTGTTGCGACATTTTTGTTGTGATTATTTGAATTCTAGAGAGAAATAAGATGATTTGTTGTATGTTTTTGTAGTTAAGGTTGGGTATTTATAGAATTGGTTGAGGAGTTTGAAAAAAAAAAAAAAAAAATTCCAACGCCTAGTTTTTAAATTATTATTATTATTTATTTTTTTATTTTTTCTAAACAACTTTACCGTTTGGAAAAAATAAAAAATAAAAATCCTTCACATAACGCGCGTTGCATATGTAACGCGGCCGCCATGGTGCTGCCTATAACACGGTCCGTCGGTCAGCCATGACGACGTTATGAAAGAGGATAACGCGAAGTTTTAACATCCCGCTACGTGCCCTCTTAGTGTTCCCATATTACACTGTAACTGATCCCCCACCCTATCTCTCTCCCTCGTCTATCAAACTCCCTAACCAAAACTTTATGGTTTCAACCTAGGTTTTTACACACACACCCACTCTTTATTTATTGCTTGACGGCTAAGCTATCCGGGCTGTATGTGATAGCTTGTTTAAAGAAACAATGGGGAATCAAGAGAGAAAAGATGAAACGACTCTATTTTAACGGTAACTAGAATCGGTACGAACATGTTAGCAACCTCGAAGAAAATAAAGATAGTTGATGTTTTTGTTCATCCCAATGTAAATACGAACACGGATAGAAGTTATTGAAACCTATTAAGGAAAATATAATATATTAAAAATCATAAAAATTAACAATAAACTTATAAAAGCTAAAATTTTATTTTGTAAAAAATAATCAATAAAAGAACCTTCACCATTTTTTCTTTTAAGACCTCTACATATTATTAAGCATCCAAATCTTAATCCAATAATCATTACGTACTAGTGGGAACTTTTTTTTCCAAATCACAGGAAAAGCCCGAGTCTTTAAGATCTTATAACTCGAAGGACGTTTCAATTTTTTCAGCTCGAGTCGAGTCAGCATATCTTATGTCAAATTCGATCCATCTAGTCTTACAATCGAGAATCAACAAAAATTTATTCTCTAGATTTTTATCCAACACAGTGCCTAAATTTTTCCAGTGTCGTGGGTGATATTCATGCCCGATTTTAAGGGTGTGCAAGAGGCGTAACCGCACATGACCCTGATTTATGTAGATACAAGTAAAATGTTAGATCAAATAGGTAGATATTAATACTATTCAACTCATGGTATTATGTTCAAATATTTTTAAGCCTATTTTAGTGTTGGAAACCAGCCATCCCTTACACCCCCGAATACACATCACATAATCCACACCCGACTGACATAAACTAAAGGATCGACTCTCATTGGGTTTTAATGTGTATATTACTTTAAAATGGAAAACTGATCACATTCTTAATACAAGTAAACCTATCCTATTTATAGACTACAAGTACTAAACAAAATAAAACCACAAACAACGTGGGTACAGTGTACCACATGCACTACCACTACTCCATAATACATACTCATTTCTCAAGCATATTATTCGGTCAACACTTCTTTTCCCCATAATACTCGGACAAACAAACTAACCATTATCTAGATCCATACCCACTAAACCGATCCGTATCCGTGACTGATCAGCTCCATCAAGATTACCCAACATTCACCCTCGTAATCTTGATGATTTTGATCCGGTCAACTTACTTGCTTGCTTGATTTGATTCTCTTTCTTGCTAACATCAAATCTTCTTGCTTTCTAACTTGCTATTTGAACCATAAGGTCCGGTCTTGCTACTTGCTACGAGTCACACGTGACCCGGTTCATACTACTTGTTTTCTTGCTTATCGTTTCTTACTAACATGCTGTGAATTCTTGCTGCTTGCTACTTGTTGTTGCTTCTTTCTTAGTTTCTTGCTACTGCTTTTGATCACCAAATGTGATCGGCCTTTCTTCTTTCTTTCTTCCTTTCTTTCAATTTTGATTACATAAGGTTGCAATCGACCCTCTCTTTCATAGGTAAACCACCGTTCTCGTTTACCTTCTTCGGTCTTACTCGGTCTCTCTTTCTTGCGTCGGTCTACGCCGGATTATCTCGGTCTCATCGGCGTCGGTCTTTGGCGGAACTCACTTTCCGGCCACGGTCTTTCTTTCTTCTCGGTCTTGGTCTGGGTATGAGCCCCTAGAGGCTCTGATACCAATTGTTGGAAACCAGCCATCCCTTACACCCCCGAATACACATCACATAATCCACACCCGACTGACATAAACTAAAGGATCGACTCTCATTGGGTTTTAATGTGTATATTACTTTAAAATGGAAAACTGATCACATTCTTAATACAAGTAAACCTATCCTATTTATAGACTACAAGTACTAAACAAAATAAAACCACAAACAACGTGGGTACAGTGTACCACATGCACTACCACTACTCCATAATACATACTCATTTCTCAAGCATATTATTCGGTCAACACTTCTTTTCCCCATAATACTCGGACAAACAAACTACCCATTATCTAGATCCATACCCACTAAACCGATCCGTATCCGTGACTGATCAGCTCCATCAAGATTACCCAACATTTAGGACTATTTTAGAGTTTTGCAGAATACCCCAAAATCTACAGGAAATATTCTAATATAATCATGCATCTACTATGGACATAATGACGATCATATGTCAAATAGATAACGAATTGAAGGCTTAATTTTTTTGGCTTAAGGAATTCGATAATTAGTAGAATTCTATCAAACTCCTTCGGTCTGAGTTTTTCCAAGCAAATCTGGGTTATGAAACAGACCGGTGGTATACACGGGCCAGGTTCGATCCAAAAACCGGTTTCGCCACGGGTCTCCAACCGGACTGACGTGGTTCAGCACACCCCTACACCCACCCTCAATACACCTCCACCTAGGAGGGAGTTAAATAATGTATGAGAGTTTTGAAGAATACTTTTGGTCGATTTATATAAGTATCAAGCAAGTATGTAGCATGTAGTAGCATGTTTGTTATTTCTTCAAGCAATTTTAACGTAAATGTGTATACATCGCGTTTTTGTTTGATTCTTTTGATGTAATTTTGTTCAATAAGATGTAGTAATCAATAATATATAATACATACATATATGTACAAT
This sequence comes from Senecio squalidus, assembly GCA_910822075.1. NCBI lineage: Eukaryota > Viridiplantae > Streptophyta > Magnoliopsida > Asterales > Asteraceae > Senecio > Senecio squalidus. Next base: position 22,311,987 of record CAJVGC010000592.1, read on the forward strand.
ACATGTGAATAAAGAAAACAGATAATTATGAACATACAACATCCACAACAATGCCTACATACCTTCATAATCATATTTTTTTAAGAACAACAATGAAACTTATGGGTTTAATAACATCGACACTCATTTCCTCATCAATCAATTTTCCATAATTCTCAAACAAATTATCGAGAATCTGCCCCCCAAAGTGTTGGGAAATCATGGATTCTTGGATCGCTCGAACGGTCCTTGCCACTACCGTTCCATGGCTCATACAAGGACCCGAGTTTTGTTCAATTTCAAAAATTTCAAAACGGTCCATTTGAAAGGACCCCTCTTTCTTTACTACCTCCTCTAGTTCATTCTTCGACGGTGCATAAAAGTGGGAATCATATTCGTCAACCTTTTCTTGCTGAACTTCTCCCTAAATGAACCATACCGAATATTGATAAAAACATATATTATTTTTCATTAAAGAACATTTACATGACAAGTTAAAAGAATTAAAGAAACATGGCAGAATATATTTTGAATGAGACCCTAAAGTACCTGAGAGACTAAGGTCGAAAAGGACCGCGAAAGAAGTTCCCAAAGGAATGAGATTCCCCTATCAACATGATTTTGATCTCTCCTTCCTAATAGAATTAGCACCATCCTACCTCCAACTACTACTTCTTTCGACCTTGATCGAAGAAAGAGCGAGAAATCTTGTTCGAATTGATTGAAGTATGCAATAGAGACTTGTAGAGAGCTTGATTTGGAGATATAAAAGCTACCTTTGTTAATAGACTTTCCTTCATTGTCATAAAGTCCCGGAGGAATCTGAATTGAGTAGATAATAAGTTATTGTTCATCTTAAGAGTAATATATAAATCTACTAGTTACCTTGGAGAGCCAGTGCAAACTATAAGAGGAGTAAATGAAGTGTAAACAATTGTCGGGGAACAATCTGCCATAAAAGGTGCCAGGATAACAAGCTATGTATACACTTGAATAAACATTGTGGCCGCGGAGATGCCTTTCGCTGTTTAATCCTCTGTAGAAATCAGGAAGGATCTTGAAGATAGCATTGAAGTCGTTCGTTGGAAGATCGTTTAGGTACACACGGTACTCGGGTGGTGGGATTGGGATATTCAAGGATTTATAGGTGGTTTCATCTATGGCTTCCACCATTTCTCGTAGAGTAGATAATGTGTTTTGGCCACTAGAACAACCGAGATCGGCTATACCTAAGCTTGTTGGTGTTGTGGACATGTAGGTTTCTTCAAGGCTTTTGAGGGTTATGTGTTTTACCATGTCTGAAGCTTTTTTCTATTGACAAATAAATGACATAATTGTGAAAAAATAAATTAATTTAATAAACAGAATGTCAAATTAAATTTAATAAAAAGTTTAGTTTATGTTTGCTAATATAGCCTCCGGTATCCGGTGTTACATTTAAAATATTTAGAGACGTATAACAATAATAAACATTAATGATAACCGCAATTTCGTATAACCTGGTTATACGTATATTAATACTTTATCCATGGAATTTTTGGCCGGAATGGACTTTTGTCTACCGGATTTAGCGCCGGTGGACGGCACCGAAAAAATTTAAGAAAACTCGTATAGCCGGCATTCCCAATGCCGGCTTATGCCATGTGTGCATGCCACGGTGGATTTCAAGCTGCAGAAATCTACGTGTAAGCTGACGTGTAAATAGCCGGCAATAGCAATGCCGGCTTTTGATTAAATTTTAGGTGGTTTGGTTTTACATTCATAAGCCGGAGGTGGCAAGTCCGGCCTATCTACATTCAGTGGTACACAACATGTTTAAGCAAACAACTTCGAGTTTTTGGTGATTTTTGAACTTTTTTAAATTTTCCAGCAAGGTCAAACGGTGGTAGAAAGAGCGGGTTGGAGGTTCGTCATATCATACGATGTTGTACGGTGAATTGTAGATGACGGGTTGGTGTTTTACACAAGTTTCATAATTTTTCGGCCAAAATCTTACCGGAGAAGATGAAGTTCTCCGGGTGATATTAATTTACAAAATGACAAAATAGTAGGGGGTGTTTTTGAATAACTTTGAAGAAAAAGGTTCCAGTTGTAATTTTTTATTTCGATTGTTTTTTATTCTCGACACTTATTTGTAGATGGATGAGTAAATTAATAAAAATGATAATAAATTTTGATCGTCCCTCCTCCATCCATTGTTTTTGCGAAATAATTATCTTTATATTCTAATTGGTGTGACTTTCAGACTTTGGGCGAGAAATCATTGTTCCATTACTCAACCTATATGGTTTTAAAATATCTATCTTCTCAAATCATTAAATAATTATTTCAAAATAGAGTACAAACGAAAAGATGATATATATGATTAACAATAAAATTAAGTTCACTTTGTAGAATATAGTTTTGATTAAAAAGATCGTCACTTCAGGTTAATTATATGAGTACAAGCTAGGTTCGTTTACTATTTTGTAAAATACGTAAATTTTCAAAGGCTAATTTTATTAAACATAAATAAATTAATTAGACATTTGAGTTTGAAAGATTTGTGAACACATACATGTTAAAAAGGTCTTTAGGACATTTGTTTATATATGCTCATTTTATACATATTAAACATAAATTTTAGAGGTTCACTACTCAATGTCATCCTCCAACCATTTACGATGAAATTAAAGATAAATATTATTTAATAATATTAATATCAAAAAAATATTTGATCTTCAACCACAAACTTTACGTCCTATAATTAAACCTTTATAGGATTACAAATATAGATACTTTATAATTGAAAGATAATCCACATATTCTAAAATAGTACCAATTGGAGGAGAAATTTCAAAACTCTATACTATAAATATAAAGTAGACATCCATGTCTCTAATTCTTTGTGGGCTACTTGGTCAAATAGTTGTTTTGTTTTGTTTATATGATATGATATATATAGATATATAACGTGTAAAATAACATAAATAAAGTGTGTGGAGTGAGTTAAATACTTATATATACAAACACAAATATACACTTATACATATGATATGACTATTTTTTAAAGATCGAAGAGTTTTTATTAAAAGACGCTACTACTAGCAAGGCGTAAGGGAGCAAATGAATACAATGAAAACAAAACATTAGATGATAATTCAAGGGTACATATGATATGATATAAATATAAGTTGTAAAATAACCTTAAATAAGGTGTAGTGAGTTACCTGAAGAGAGGAATTTTGGGCATAACTATTTTCACCAAGGCCACCATTCATGTGGAAAATGTTCTCAACATCCATTTGCTCAATTGTTTTAATTTTGTGTTACCACCTCTCCCACTCTTTTATAGTTGCTTTAAAATGCTTGATGGCCTAACTCATATCTCTCTCACTTTAAAACCACACATCCCAAAAGTTTCGGAAAAATCTGAATTTTATTTTTGTATTATTGCTTAATTGTTGCGTGCTTTTCATCAAGATTCCTAATGTCACCTCAAATTTCTCACTTCATCCGTATGAAATGAAAATGTTCATATATCTTGGTCTGGACCACTATGATTGAAGACAACGTATCAAAAATGAGCGATGATAAAAGAGAATAGGGCTCTAAAAAAGTTACTTATTTGTCAAATGGTTTTAGGGTTAACTATACATGTGTGTATATTTGGCTAGAGACAATTTTTATGTAGTAGAGAGAGTAAAACAAAAGTATTTATGTTTTGATATTTTTAAAATATTTCCATTAACATAGGTTGTCCTTTTAAACTCGTATTAGTTACGAGTCATGTCATTTTACACTAAAACAATATCGACTCTGGCCACAATTTGGAAAAACATTTAATTTGTAAGACTCGGATCATTATTCATAAATACATTTTGATTATCCATTTATTTATGAAAAACTTGATATTAAATTATATCTTATGTATATTAAATATCTATCTACATTATTCTATAAAACAAATTTGATATATCTAATATTAGAATACTTTTAAAATTAATTTTTAATACTTACTATTAGTGGTAATTTGTAACTTTTAATATATGTTCAAATTTATAATAATGTTTATTGAATTTCATAATTGTTTAATAAGTTATATGTTACTTTTCAAATTAAAAAATTAATAATAATTAGCTTTTGAAAAGAAATGATGTAAATATATTAAAAAATTAGTTTTAATATTTAATTAAATGTTTCTAAATTTTACATATATCTATACTATTCTATAAAGCAAATTTGAGATATTCTCATATTAGAATACCCTTAAAATTAAGCTTTCAATACTTACTATTAGTGTTAATTTGCAACTTTCAAATAAAGGGTCAAATTTATATTAATAGTTATTCAATTCTATATTTTTTTCAATAAATTATATATATTATTTTACAAATTAATAAAAGTATTAATAATAGTTAGCTTTTGAAAAGAAATGATGTAAATACATCAATAATTAGTTTTAATATTTAATAAAATGTTTTTAAATTTTACATACATCTATACTATTATATAATTTTTTTATTATGTATTCTAATATTGTAATATTCTTAAAAATTAAGTTTTAAATACTGCTTAGTAGTGGTAATTTGTAAGTTTCAAGTAAATGGTTAGATTTATAATAATTGTTATTCAATTTCATAATTGTTTAATAAGTTATATGTTAATTTTCAAATTAACAAATTCTTTTTTTTAATAATAATTAACTTTGAAATAAATGATGCAAATATGCAAAGTGGTAGTACTATATTTTATTTTATAATTATTGTTATTCTACAAAGATTTTCAAACATTTGATGCAAATTTTGTCTTATTAACAAAGTTTCATTCTATTAATCTAATATTGTGAGATAAAAGTAAAACTAATGTTAAATTAAATTAAATGTTAAATCTCACATATATTTTCCATTAATAGTATATAAGTTGTTTAGATGAACTATAATTAACCAACTAATAAATTTTTATGTAAAAAAATATTTATGTTTATTTATTTATATTTAATACGAAGTACTCACGCAGTTAACTAAAATATATAAATAGTATCTTACTTTATCAATAAAACAAATATAAATATACCTTTTGCATTGACACTATAACCAAAAAAATTATTGAATAAAAAGATATAATAATATGAAAAAATCGATAATACAGACAAATAAAAAGGTCTATATAAATAAGAATGTTTAAAAAAAATGAAATTAAATAGTTTACGTATAATTTTCAATAAAATAAAAAAAAATATTGTATTTTTATGTTTTTAGAATATTCTTTACTTTAAGTTTTTAAAACTTATTATTTAAAAACATTTATAACCATTACTGATTACTACCAACTGACACTACTTTGAATAATCTAAACTCCAAAAATAAATTGTATACAATTTTAAATGAAAAAAGATTATCCGTCACATATCAGTATTTATATTATAATTTTTTTTTCATGTCAAATCGCATGTAGAATCACGGACCAAAATTTAGAAAAACGATTTATATCATGTACAAGTTCAGAAGTCTGTTTGTACATGAATAATTTATGTATATAGGGGGTGTTTGTTTCGGCTTATTTAAGCGGTTTATAAGCTTTTGTAAATTTTTATAAGCTTATAAGCCCATTTTTTTCGGCTTACGAGCTTATTAAGTTGAGCTTATGGTTTATTTAAAGTCATAAGATCAACTTGATAAGTTTATAAGTCGGAAAAAATGGGTTTAGAAACTTATAAAAATTTACATAAGCTCATAAGCCATTTAAATAAGCCGAAACAAACACCCCATAGCTTTGATGCAACTTCACCAATAACATTCAGAAAAATATAAATATAAATATAAATTATATATTTTTTTTTGTCGGTATCACCCGGCCTAATATAATTGGCGAGAGGGGCCTCTTTTGATGAGACCTATGCATGTTTTTTAAACTTTAATTGAGTATGTCAAATACATCGTGGGTCATGCTTATTTTCCATTTGCCCTAGCCACAGATGTCTCATCAACTATTGAGAAGCATTTTAATTTTAATTTATATTTTTTTTTAGCAGTTTTATTGATTAGAACTAGGAATATAGAATGATTTTAATGACTCATAAATAATCACCATTCGTTTTAAAAAGTCAAAAATTACAACACACTCCACGAAAATTCAGAATTCGGTCCCTTATTGATGTCGTAACCAAACTATACATATATAGTAATGGTAAATTCAAATTCAGATTCAAAAGAAGTAACACAATTACCGACAAATTTAATCGAGTATATGGAACATGGTTTTGAATTAAAAAAAAAATTATAAGTTTAAATTTCGCCAAAAGGAATGACTACTAGAAAAAGATAATATAAAATTAATATTTTATATTCATATATATATATATATCACTCCTATGTTACGGAGATATATGATTTTTAATTGTAAATATTTGACTCTTATGGAAAGAACTAGATTAGTGTCCCGTGATAACGCGGAAAAAAATAAAAATTAAATCGTAAATTTTATGTTTATGTAGATTTTAAGCTATTATGAGAAAATAATGTTATACTGATGTTTATAGTTATAATAACATATACACTTCATGTTTGATGTTTTATATTAGGAGATTTTAGAATAATAATAACGTAAATCACGGTCCAAATTGAACGATTTTATAAGTATATTAGAATTATGTTTTTTATTTTAGTGGAGATGGAATGAAAAGAGATAATATAATTATGTATTGTAATAGGGTGTAAAATGAAAATAACCTTTGATGACATCATCAATATGATCTAACGGCTGACATCAAAGAAGTGAACCTATCAAATGGACCTTACTTTGTCATGTGGCATTTAAGGCCCCTCTTTTATTATATATTAAAGATTATAAGTCATGTTATCTTTTTATAATGATGCTCTTTATATTTCATAATTGATACTGAAACTCATGTTATAAAATAGGGGTATAGTGGTCATTCCATCAAATTTTTGTAGATTTGAAAGGTTTTTATCAATTTGAATTTTTTTTAACAAATATCAATGCCTAATAATTTTATTTATAGCAAGAATCATTTCCCAAAATTAAGGTATATTTTAGTGGAATGAAAATCACGAACTATAGTAGATACTAAATAAAAACGGCCAAAATAAGTTAAATATACAAAACATAAATTTTTAATCCTAATTGTTCGTGGAGAGTTAATAGTATATCAAAAGAAATCCACAAACCATTGGCTTTGCAGTAAGTTGGCACAAATTTAATATCTTACACGTCATTTGAAGAACAACCATACTCGAGAATATCACCTTAACAACTAGGGGGGGATTTTGCATCAGTGAATCGAGCAAATGTTAAACTTTAGAGTAAATTACATAGATCGTCCCTAAGGTTTATATGGAATTATGGTTATCGTCCCTAAGTTTAAAAAGTTGCATGGATGGTCCCAAAGTTTAGAGTAATTACGGATTTCGTCCCTATTTTGGATGTCCGTTAATTTCTACCGTTACCCTTCCCTCACGTGTAAAACACGTGAGGGTATTTTAGTCTTTTTACACTCTTCTCCCCCAAAATCAAATAAACCCTAAATAAAAAAAGCTTACACAAACACCCCTTCACACACACACACACACACACACACACACTAACAGACACACACACACACTAACAGATTCTTTTCAATCCACAGATTCTTCAAAAAAAAATCAAATCAAAACACGGTGTGTGGCGACGGAGGATGAAACGACGGTGGTGGCGGCGAGTGGTGGCGGCGCCGGATTTGGTGGTGGCGGCGTCCAATCCGGTGAAATTGATGTCCGGATTTGGTGGTGGCGGCGTCCAATCCGGTGGTGGCGGCGCCGGATTTGGTGGTCGCTGTTTCTGTTATTAGGTTAAAACGAGGAAACGGCGAATGGTCGCTGTTTCTGCATACGAGCAACTATCCCCCAAACGGTGTTGTAATCACGTAATCTGGCAGCAATGTCAATGGCGTGGTCAAACGAGGTGGCAGAGTGAGTGTAGGTGGGGTGGCGTTCGAGAAGCTTAAAGAATTGGAGGGCTTTGGGGCCATGGTTCCACAAGCGTTTTAGGATTTTGTTTACCAGGTCCGGTGTCCAGCAGACCGAGTTGGTTTCTAGATTGAATCTGGGTTTTCATTTGGGTTTTAATGGTTTTTATTTAGTTTAGGATAGAATCTATGTTTTAATTTTGGTTTGATTTTGGGATTTTTGGTTATGAATCTGATTTTGATTTTTGGTTATGAATCTGATTTTGATTTTGATTTTCATGGAGATGAATCTGGTTATGGAAGGAAAGGGAAGGAGGGTGAAAGATTGGAAATGACTAAAATACCCTCACGTGTTTTACACGTGAGGGAAGGGTAACGGTAGAAATTAACGGACATCCAAAATAGGGACGAAATCCGTAATTACTCTAAACTTTGGGACCATCCATGCAACTTTTTAAACTTAGGGACGATAACCATAATTCCATATAAACCTTAGGGACGATCTATGTAATTTACTCTAAACTTTATTAAGCAAAAGACTTTCAACATGTCATTGGAAATCATTAACGAACCAAATCCTTCTTTTTTTCAAAATATAGATTTGGTTGCTAGAGACAAATGACACATAAAAATTGGATCCAAAACGTAACTTTGGTTCCCAAACTTTGAATTTATAGCTCATCTTTTTGAAAGGTCCCCCCCCCCCCCGCCCTAAAATGATTCCGTCCCCCGAATCAATCTTGAAATAGATGGGGATAACGAGACCTCAAATCGCTTTCGGTCTCCCAAGTCAACTCCGACCCTAAACGATTCTTCCAAAGGATCTTCACCAACTTAACTCGCTTCTTTCTCAACTTTTTTATTTCTCGATTCAGAATTTCAATAGGTTCTTCAAACAAACTTTTATCATCCTCTATCCGCAATTCTTCTAACGGTATAAAACTAGGTTCCTCAGATAAAGATTCCGAAGATAACTTACGTGGAATACGTTATGAATATCGTCCAATTCGTTAGGTAAGTATAACTTATAAGCTTGTTCTCTAATGCGTTGAAGTATTTCAAATGGTCCAATAAATCGAGGTCCTAACTTTCGTCTTTGCATGAGATAATATCCTAAACCCGATAATGATGCATCACAAAAAACCTCAAATTCTTCATTCCCTTCAGGCAAGGAAAGAATTCGTGTTTCACATAAACATTTTTTCAAAGTCCGGAAAGCTTCTTCTTGCTCTTCCTTCCACATATATGGTTCCTTCTTCTTGGTTAACTTAGTTAAAGGTGACGCAATTTTCGAAAACTCTTTGACATATCTTCTATACTAGCCTGCTAAACCTAGAAAACAACGAATTTATGTCGGCGTCTTAGGAGATTGCCAATTATGAATGGCTTCAACTTTCTCTGGATCAACCCTTATACCATTTTTCCTGCTAAAATGTCCTAAAAATTGATTTTCTCTAATATCGCATATTTATACACATATTTATATGCGATATTCGGTCAACATGATTGATAGGATAGTTTTTTGCATTTAATCGTGTGAAAAATTGTTTTATTCAGATTACAGGTTGATATGACCGGGAAGAGGAAGATTGGACGAGAAACGCAAGTGAAAAGACGTAAAATGGTGAAACTGGCATCTAGTGCGACATAGTGAGTAGGGAAATGCGACGCAGTCAGTCAACAAAAGTCAAACGTGCAAGAAACTTCTAGAATACGTACTACGGCGCGGTAAGGTATGCACTGCGGCGCAGCGTAGAATTTGTGTTGGTATCAAATTAGGAAACAATGGACTGCGACTCAGTAGTTACTGGTGCGACGCATAGGAGTTTTTATGGAATCCGGATTTCTTCCTATAAATACAAACCGAAACTTCCCAATTATTATTCAACTTTTCGGAGGTCGACTCAAGGGTTTAGAGACCGAATTTGGAGCTGCAGGAAGAGCTAGGAAGCTAGTTTCGAAGAGAGATCGTCAACAACGATCATTCCAAAACTCTTTTCTTTTCTAATTCGATTGGTATTATGACTTTATTTACTTTTATGTCGATTTATTTTATGACTATGAACAGCTAAATTCATAACACTTGTTTGGATTAGGGAACTTATGCGATGATTTATTTTATGTTTAATTCCTTGCTTTTTAGATGTTGCATGTTTAATCGTAGATCCGTTCTTATTTTAATCTTAACATTGTTTTAGTTCTTATACTTTTTTGGTTAATTGAAAGTCTAGGTATTCGAGAGGAATCTAGAACTAGGTTAAACAATTGAAAAGAAACACTCAATCGGTCTATAATTGATTAGAACTTAAGTAATTAGATTAAAACGAGATCTCTAGTTTATAATTACAAGAGATTGGATTAGACAACTAGATAAACTATTCGAGAGGAAGTTTAATAGATTAAATCATTAACGTCGGCCTAATTCTTAAAGCTTAGTTATCTAGGACTTTTACTGTATTTGAGAGGAACGGTAGGGTTTAAGATAATTAAAGATAATTAGGTTTCGAGAGAAACTTAATTATACAATAGAAAAGTTAAAGGAAAACATTCAATTACATAAAGTTAAATCGGACCATTAGTGAACTAACTGAACAAGTTTCTTTCCCTTAATTGATTTTTTAAAAACATTCAACTTTTCAATCAACGTTCTCACGTTATAATTACTTTCAAATTAGTTTAAGCAAAGTGACAATTCGGTCGCAAACACCCAAAACAATTAGTATTATTAATTCTAAATTTAAAACTAACGTAGTCCCGGAGAACGAATCCGACTTACCTGAACTAAACTGTACATGATTAGGTCCTGCCTATAAGTGTGTAGTCGATTGTTAGCGTATTTCGAGTTTTAAAATTAAACTACATTTTACACGTCATTCTCTCAACAAAAATTCACACTTAGAAAACTTTGCATACAACTTTTCCGTTCTAAGTGTTTCTAACACTTCCTTCTAATGTCGACGATGATCTTCTATACTCTTAGAAAATATTAACACATCATCCATTAATACGATCATCGACTTATTCAAAAATTGACGATATACTCTATATATTAAATCCATAAAAACTACAGGTGCATTTGTCAAACCAGATGGCATAACCAAAAATTCATAATGGCCATATCTAGTTCTGAAGCGGTTTTAGGAATATCTTGCTCTGCCACAAAGACTTGGTGATAAACAGAACGTAAATTGATCTTTTAAAAAAATAATTGGCTCCTTGCAATTGATCAAAGAAATCATCTATTCGACGTAATGAATACTTGTTCTCAACAATAACTTTATTCAACTCCCTATAATCAATACACATACGCATAGAACTATCCTTCTTTTTCATAAAGAGCACTGGTGCTCCCCAAGGTGAAGAACTAGGTCTATTAAATCCTTTTTCTAATAACCCTTGCAGTTGTTTCATCATTTCTTACTTACTGATTCCTATTATTGCATCATTATATCCTAAATCTCAATAATGATAAATAATACAACATGATTCCAATTGGAATTATCTCTGTCACTAAATTCATTTATGCCTTTAACTTCAACGTTCTACGCTTAAGTAATTATAATTTATATAACTCATATCACATACCAAAACCTTAAACCTTTACACTTACACTATTTAATCTTATCCCAATGCGAAAACACTTAACTCTCATTATTTAGAAAGATTCTTACTATTATTCCAAATACAAAATATAAACACCAAAAATCTTCAGAATAAATAGAACTTATCATATGCAAGAGCTCATACTGATCATACTTATCTCTAAACGATGTCTTAAGAATGTCTCGTTCTCTCATTCCAAGTTTTACAAATTTCTGATGTAAGTCGATCTTAGAGAAATAACTCTCTCTCTCTCTCTCTCTCTCTCTCTCTCTCTCTCTCTCTCTCTCTCTCTCTCTCTCTCTCTCTCTCTCTCTCTCTCTCTCTCTCTCTCTCTCTCTCTCTCTCTCTCTCTCTCTCTCTCTCTCTCTGGTCTTACAAAACTTAACTCAAGTAAACATATTTATTCTTAACAATAACTTATTAAACTTTTAGAAATACTATACTCATTACATATTCAAAAGAACTTTCCTACTGCCATATATACCACAAGGCACTTACAACTAACCACTTAGTACTAACTAATAAGACACCAAAAATCTACTTATACCCGAATCAAGGAGTTTCAACGATCACCTCATCTTCTAGATAAGCCTCTTCCACATTCATTTGAAAAGCCTTGGCTTTAGACTTTGATGTTTCCTCCATTTTTCCAACATTCACATTTCCATTTCTTGGTTTGGTAAACTGAGATGAATAGTGTCCTATTTCTTGTCAATTAACAAAATCACATCCTTACTTTGACAATGTTTTTCCGTATGACCAGCTCCTCCACACCTCTTGCACTTAATTGATTTCAACCCCCCCCCCCCCCCCCCCCCCCTTTCTAATTGTTCCCCTTTTAATTAAACTTTTGCTTTTTCTATAAAGGTGTCGACTGACCTTCCCATTTCTTGTTTCCTTCAATGTCACGAGTATTCAAATCATCTTCCACACGCCCAGCTTCTTCCATAGCTAAATCCAAAGTGGCTTGGTTACGAACCGATGAATTATAAGCATATGGCAACTGTAACACCCCGGCTAAAACGGAATACACCAGAGGCATTACAATTTGTTCTTAACTCGTGTTCCTCTATTAGGTTATAATAGACACATTTAATGGTTTAAATGAATGCATTAAAGATGAATAAATGTTTTACAGAAAAGTAACCGAAAAACGACAAAAGACTTAAATTATTCATTAATGTCATTAACTAGGTCCAAGCTCTTATGTTTTCTTCAAGCAAACCTATCCATTTCCTGTATCATGTAAAAAGTAAACGTCAATACAAAAGTATTGGTGAATAAACAAGTTTAAGACACAAGTATAAAGTATTAAAAAGATTACGTAATAAAGAGTATAAAAGTAATATAAATGAATTTGTAAAATGTAGTATAAAAGAATGTATAATAAAAGAATAATATAAAGATTGTATATTGAAAGCAAGTATAATATGTGTATAATGGCATAACACGCGTTTGTATCAAGTTTGATGTATATCATATATGATCAAAGTGAGGGCCTCGACATTCACCAGTAACACGTCGGAATGTCTAATAACGGCCAATAGATCTATCACGTTTCCCGTTTAGTATATACATATAATGAATGATTGATTGTTTGAATGTTTGATTTATCGTGTGTGCATCCCATAATGATTGTGTCACTTGATTCATTCCAATGTTTGCCATAATACGAAAATATAGTATCAAATATGAATATAAGTACATATAAACATAAATGACTTTACGAATGAATATAATAAGAATGACTTTTATGAATGAATACCAATATGAATGAATTACGATGAATATAATACAAAAAAGTATACATATAAACATGATTATAAGTGAGTATATAAACATGAATATAAGTTTTAATATGAATATAAGTATGAATCTCAATATGAATATAAGTCTAAATATACACATAAATATAAGATGAATATAAACGTAAATATGAAATGAATCACCATATTACTATAAGTATGAATATAGACATAAAATATAAATGTGATGAATTAAACATAAAAGTATGAATATAAGTATGAATATGAATGTCATGATACAGCCCAAAGATTTATATAATAAAAAGGGCATCGAGTTTACTCACATGATTAAATACGGAGGTAGGTACGGATACTAGATTATGAATACGGAATACGTTGAAAGGAACATCAAACTTGCCTTTACAAATCTAGAAATAAGAATAAATATGAATAAGAATATATCATGAAATTAGAGTTTTCTAGATTAGAGTTTGAATAGATAAGATTAATAAGATGATGATGGTAAGCTTGAGTAACATAAAAGATAAACATGATTAGGGATTATTATGATGAAAAACAATAGAATTGGGAACCTTTACAATCGATTATGGGAGGCTTTAAGTTTCGATTATGGAGCTTTGTGTTGGTTCGATTTTTGACAAGAAGACACCAATTTATAGAGTTTGAAATGTGATAAAGAAAGGTCAAAGTGTAACTCCCCTAATAATTAACTCCAAATTTAATTATTGTAGGTTACAAAAAGAAATGGTTAAAGAGGTGTTTAAAGCCATAAATAAGAAATGTGTAACTATTAGTCTACCACATTTGACCAAACTTGAAGGCTAAGAACAAGGAAAACGTTTGGAAGGTTTAAAGTATTGGAACAACTTGCCATGAATGCATACATACATACATACATACATAGTTCCTTGCATGCATATATTAATTAAACTACTTGTCTTAACACATTACTAGAATTACTTGCATTTATATAAGTCCATGTGTATTACACACATTTTAGTGTACATTAATGTACACATGCAAGATAACACATTAATAATGTTACAAGATATAATAAACAAGGTTTAAATAGAATTAAGATAACCCAAATATACATAACTCAAATCGAACTTTTATAAATCGCCAAATGTATACAATTACAAAGTCCGAATTAAAGTTACAAGTCAAATATCGGGTCGGATTCGGGCACGGTGTTACAGTCTCCACAACTTTAAATATTTTCGTCCTCAAAAATTATGGTTGACTAGTACCCGGTTGATTTATGAATAAGTGTGGATATTTGGATTTCATGTGATCTTCTTGTTCCCAAGTAAACTCTGGTCCACGTTTAGATTCCCAACGTACTTTCACTATTGGAATTGAACTTCTCCTTAGTTTCTTGATTTCACGGTCTAAGATTTCAACAGGTCGCTCTACGAAGTGCATAGTCGAATCGATTAGGATTTCATCCAATGGTACATGTAGATTTTCATCAGCTAGACATTTTCGCAAATTAGATACATGAAAGACTGAATGAACATTCTCTAGTTCGGTCGGTAACTCAAGTCTATACGCAACCTTACCACACGCTCGATAATTCTGAAGGGTCCAACGTATCTCGGGGCAAGCTTCCCTTTCTTGCTGAATCGTACCACGCCTTTCCAAGGTGAAACCTTGAGAAGAACGCGATCATCAACGAAAAATTCAAGAGGCTTTCTACGCTTATCGACGTAACTTTTCTGGCGACTACGAGCGGTGGTATTTTTACGATTTTATCCGTTGTCTCTTGTATCAATTCGGGTCCAGTTAATTGCGTTTCCCCAATGTCTTGCCAACATACCGGCGATCTACATTTATGACCATATAAAGCTTCATAAGGGGCCATGTTTGCACTCGTATGATGACTGTTGTTGTAAGAGAATTCGATAAGTCCGAGGTATGAGTCCCAACTACCACCGAAATCGATGACACAGGTTCTCAACAAATCCTCTAGTGTTTGAATAGTACGCTCGATTGACCATCAGTTTGAGGATGGTAAGCGGTGCTGAGATTCAAGCGAGTTCCAAGTGCGGATTGAAGAGATCTCCAAAATCGAGATATGAATCGACCATCACGGTCAGAAATGATGTCAAGCGGTACTCCATGAAGTCTTACGATTTCTTGAATGTAGATTTGAGCTAAGCGTTCGACACGATAAGTTTCACAAATAGGAATGAAGTGAGCGACTTTAGTCAAACGATCAATGATTACCCAAATACTGTTAACCTTTTGATGAACATGGAAGTTTGGTTATAAAGTCCATCGCAATGCCTTCCCATTTCCACA
>CAJVGC010000592.1:22327683-22356662 GCA_910822075.1 Senecio squalidus
AACGAGTTCTTCGAACAATATAATGTTATATGAATAACAATAAGAACAACAGAATATAGTCGAATTATAAGCCTCAATTGTATTAATGAATGTTTCAATACAACGTGTTTTCTATCATACAAGGATCTATCTATATATAGACCTTGAGGCCGACCTAGATAAACTAGGAAACATCAACTATCCTTATCTAAACATATCGTTATCTAGAATAAGGAAACTATATCTAATAACAAAAAGAAACATAATCTAATTATAATTCTATAACTTAGATTATACTTGCACGGCAAGTTGGTCTTCCGTATCAACTTGACTTCTTCAGTATCAACTTGATCAGCCGTAGTAACTTGACCAGCCGTAGTAACTCTGTTGGACAGCCGCACTAACTTGTTCTTCCGTAGTAACTCTTAATGTCTTCCGCATTAAACGTTTAAGTTACTTTTCTTGTTTGTTAAGCATATTGTTTATGGTTAAACGATATTGTCTATGTTATAACCCAACAGTTTCACCACAAACCGTAAGAATACTACCATCAGCACACGGAATACGAATAGATTTATCAAAGCAAATGATCTCGGCATGATGTCGGGATAACCAATCCATCCCTACGATAACGTCGAAACTACCCAAATTCATAGGCACTAAATCTATAGCAAAATCACGATTCCCTAGACTTAAGGTACAATCATTCAAAATAGAACTTAGTTTAAGAACCTTGCCATTGGCTACTTCGACACTAAGGGGATCATGCAACTTATTTCTTTTCAAAGCAAGCAAAGGTTCAAATTGGGTAGAGATAAAGCTACGAACGGCACCCGAATCAAATAAAATGGAAGCATAAATACCATTGATGAGAAACGTACCATTAACAACTTCGTTGTTGGCTTGATCTTGTTGAGCATTAATGACAAAAGCTCGTCCACGACCAGCGGGTTGTTGTTGAATTGGTTGAACAAGTGGTGGCTGATTTTGCTGAGCGGGTGGAGGGTTTCCTTGACGATAAGGGCAATCACGAATAAAATGATTAGGATCGCCGCAACCAAAATACCCAAATCTCGGCATATGAGCTTGGATAGGAACATGAGGAGGAGCAAAGGTATTGACTGTCATGGGCACAACTACATTTTGCCCAACCCTACAATACTGAGCAAAGTGACCAAACTTGTTGCACTTGGTGCACACTCTACAAGGTTTGCCTGCAGGATGATGATAGTTGCAACGGTTGCAACGGTTGCAAAGAGGGAAATTTCCGGTATAGGGTTTAGTATTTCCAGGTTCTTGATGAGTAGGGGCAGTGATTACAGTTTGTTTGGTGGGTTCAACAACAGCGAAGGCTTTAGATTTATCCCCCTTCTTCTTCTTTCTAGATGACTTATCAGATTTCTTCGGTTCACTATCCTCCTTTCTCTTTCCTTTACTAGAACGAACCAAAGTACCATCCTTAACATGATCATCGTTAATAGTAGCGGCTAGACGCACGGCTTCCTCTACCGTTGTCGGTCTACTACTACGAACAGTGTCTCGAATAGTTGCTGGAAGACCACTTACATACTTATCGATGGCCATGGATACGGGAGTCACAAGACGAGGTACCAATAAGCTTAGTTCATGGAAACGCGAAGTGTACTCCGCGTTGTTTCCTCCAATTTGTTTCAAATTCCAGAATTCCTCATCCAACTTCTTAAGTTCGCTTTGCGGACAAAATTCTTCGGTCATAATCTGTCTGAATAAGGCCCAATCCATTTCATGAGCTACCTCCATGCCACGAGTCATTTTCTCTTGGTTCCACCAAGTAAGAGCACGACCACTAAAGACACTAGCAGCGTATTTCACATGGAGATGAACAGGGTTTCATCTATTGAGAAAATGCTTTCAATCTTTTCAAACCACTGCAGCAAAGCGGTTGCACCATCGTTACCTACAAACTTAGGAGGATTGCAAGTAGTGAAGTTCTTAATCGATGCTCCACCATGATTGCCAACGGGAGCTTGTGCAGGAGTTTGAGTAGCTTGAAACTGTTAGATGGCTCGCGGAATCGCATTAGCCATTTGGCGAGAAACCATGGCTGCGAGACGACGTTGGTTGTTGCGTTGACGGTTGGCAGCGTTGTTCAACATGCTGAAAATAAGAATGCATAAAGATTAGACTTTAACGAGTAACGATAATATACTGGGCGTACGCTTAACAATGACCAACGAATGATTTAACGAATGATTAACAGGTAATTAACGAATGAGTAATGAATAATTAACGGATGATTAACGAATGATTAACGAATGATTAACGAATGATTACCGAATGATTAACGAATGATCAACGAATGATTATTGATTCACGTATGATTAACGTATCCGTATCACTCACGTATAATGTTTAAAGAAATCATAAAATAATGAATAAATACGTATAAATACGAATAAAATTGATTTTTGAGGGTTACGGTTAAATCCGTAGAAATTCTCGACATATCAAGAATACCAACTCCAAAGAATCATATCGTGACCTAGGAGAGGATGACTCTCGTTCAAATTTCCCAGTTTGGTATACGTAATTGTAACGAGATACCGCTCTAGACAAAAAATTGAACTACCGATCTTCCAAACCTTACAGCCTTATAACATGAACTTTTAGAATTTTAATTCAAGACGAGAAGGGTAAAACATTTCATTATTAAAGATTTGGTTTAAGTGTCGCGCTTTGGCCTAGGAGATGAGTGTTCGTCGAGAGTTTACGAACCAGTATCGTTAACGCTCTCTCGATTAGTCACATCCAAACCTTACAGTTACTACGCAAACAAGTACTAAATCTTCAATAAGGTTTAGAAATATATATATATAGCATTTATAATTTTTGAAAACGACGAATGAAGAATCTCTCAAAAGAATTTAGTAAGAGGAACACAAAAATTAGTTAAAAACAATTTTTATGATGCATGAACACACGAGGACGTGTGTGGGGTAGCTTATAGACTAGGTCGTTTTCTAACCACCTAATTTCCTATAAACAAGAGCTCTGATACCAACTGTAACACCCCGACTAAAGCGGAATACACCAGAGGCATTACAATTTGTTCTTAACTCGTGTTCCTCTATTAGATTATAATAGACACATTTAATGGTTTAAATGAATGCATTAAAGATGAATAAATGTTTTACAGAAAAGTAACCTAAAAACGACAAAAGACTTAAATTATTCATTAATGTCATTAACTAGGTCCAAGCTCTTATGTTTTCTTCAAGCAAACCTATCCATTTCCTGTATCATGTAAAAAGTAAACGTCAATACAAAAGTATTGGTGAATAAACAAGTTTAAGACACAAGTATAAAGTATTAAAAAGATTACGTAATAAAGAGTATAAAAGTAATATAAATGAATATGTAAAATGTAGTATAAAAGAATGTATAATAAAAGAATATATAAAGATTGTATATTGAAAGCAAGTATAATATGTGTATAATGGCATAACACGCGTTTGTATCAAGTCTGATGTATATCATATATGATCAAAGTCACATAGGGTCCGGTCGAGGGCCTCGACATTCACAGTAACACGTCGGAATGTCTAATAACGGCCAATAGATCTATCACGTTTCCCGTTTAGTATATACATATAATGAATGATTGATTGTTTGAATGTTTGATTTATCGTGTGTGCATCCCATAATGATTGTGTCACTTGATTCATTCCAATGTTTGCCATAATACAAAAATATAGTATCAAATATGAATATAAGTACATATAAACATAAATGACTTTACGAATGAATATAATAAGAATGACTTTTATGAATGAATACCAATATGAATGAATTACGATGAATATAATACAAAAAAGTATACATATAAACATGATTATAACTGAGTATATAAACATGAATATAAGTTTTAATATGAATATAAGTATGAATCTCAATATGAATATAAGTCTGAATATACACATAAATATAAGTATGAATATAAACGTAAATATGAATATGAATCACCATATTACTATATGTATGAATATAGACATAAAATATAAATGTGAACATAAGTATGAATTAAACATAAAAGTATGAATATAAGTATGAATATGAATGTCATGATACAGCCCAAAGATTTATATAATAAAAAGGGCATCGAGTTTACTCACATGATTAAATACGGAGGTAGATACGGATACTAGATTATGAATACGGAATACGTTGAAAGGAACACCAAACTTGCCTTTACAAATCTAGAAATAAGAATAAATATGAATAAGAATATATCATGAAATTAGAGTTTTCTAGATTAGAGTTTGAATAGACAAGATTAATAAGATGATGATGGTAAGCTTGAGTAACATAAAAGATAAACATGATTAGGGATTATTATGATGAAAAACAATAGAATTGGGAACCTTTACAATCGATTATGGGTTGCTTTAAGTTTCGATTATGGAGCTTTGTGTTGGTTCGATTTTTGACAAGAAGACACCAATTTATAGAGTTTGAAATGTGATAAAGAAAGGTCAAAGTGTAACTCCCCTAATAATCAACTCCAAATTTAATTATTGTAGGTTACAAAAAGAAATGGTTAAAGAGGTGTTTAAAGCCATAAATAAGAAATGTGTAACTATTAGTCTACCACATTTGACCAAACTTGAAAGCTAAGAACAAGGAAAACGTTTGGAAGGTTTAAAGTATTGGAACAACTTGCCATGAATGCAAACATACATACATACATACATACATAGTTCCTTGCATACATATATTAATTAAACTACTTGTCTTAACACATTACTAGAATTACTTGCATTTATATAAGTCCATGTGTATTAAACACATTTTAGTGTACATTAATGTACACATGTAAGATAACACATTAATAATGTTACAAGATATAATAAACAAGGTTTAAATAGAATTAAGATAACCCAAATATACATAACTCAAATCGAACTTTTATAAATCGCCAAATGTATACAATTACAAAGTCCGAATTAAAGTTACAAGTCAAAAATCGAACTATTTTCTTTTTTATTTGAAAATGATTCTTGAACTACCGAAGTTTGTTGCTAGGGATCTTTCATTATTCCCGAAGCAATCATAGTAGATTTAATAGCTTCAAGTTGTCCTTCCAATTTGACGATCAATACTACATCCATTTCATTGTGCACTTTCGGCGCACTACCCTCAAAGTAAATAATTTGGGAAACTCGGTTCCCGTCATTACTTCCTTCGTGAGCATTAACATTCAAAACGTTCTCCATCTTTGATCAATAACCCAAACAAACTCTTAACGAAAGGAATACTTAAAGTAAAGCTACAACTCTCTGTCTCAAAACCTTTTCCCATCCTAGTTCGCAATTTTGTTAAAAAAGTTTAAACCACGTCTTTGCACGAGTCTGAACACTGGTCTCTGTGCTCAGTTCACTTGCAACGCTGTACCAACTTGTAACGACATGGTTTTAAAATCACGTTCTTCAAAAACTATTTCGATTGTCAGAGTTATACAACGGAAAACAGTATGAAAACGTGATTAGCGTTTCACATAGTTCAGTTTAACAACACCATTCGTTACGTTCATAATTACAATATAAAAACAAAGTATATTTTACAAGGTGGAAAAAGATCCAAAAGACACGGGGACCTCAAGCTACCCCGAAGCATCCCAACTCACCAAACACTAAGCGACCTACAAGCAAAATACAGGTTTGGGAAAACAGTAACAACTAAAGCAAGTGAGACAATATGTTATTAGTAAAGACTATAAAAACGTTTATTATAAATAAGTTTGTCTTTACTAAACCAAACCATACTCGCAACCTCGTAAACAAATATGAATAACAATAATATATATCATGATATAAATGCATATGAAATTAATCTCATTGTATAATTAACTCCGTTAAATGCATGTAACTTCTTACGTCATACTAGGGACCATCGTGCCATAATTATCCACAACATTAGGCACCATCGTATACCTCAAATATTTAAAACAATAAGCACCATTGTATGCCTCAAATTTTTATCTAATTGGACCTAACATTGACCCAAATAATCATAACAGTAGGGTCCATCTTATGCCCTAGGGTTAGTACCTCATTCGCTACTCGCACATTTCGCATACTATTATAAGCATTGGGGTGCGACTCCCAATCTCTGTTATAACCCGAAATGTAGCTTTCACTACTCTGACGTTGCAATTTAATGCTTTTTCGTTAAGGATGGATCCACAGGTGCCATCGTACACACTTCCCTACTCCTACGTGATGATCTAAATGACCCATCGTAACCATCACTCCAGTATGAGTCTACACCTCATACATCGTGTTGCAAAGGAGGTCTAGAATTCTCCACAACTAATTTGACATATCGTAGTCAAATATCACTTGACCCATTGTAGTCAAGTATCACAAGTCGGCTAACAGTTTTTCACCTAGATGGTCATACTAGGTCTCATCCTCATCTATTAGCAGCTAAAACTACCCATTATCAATACTGGGAATCTTATGCAAAACTCAGACAAACTTCTTATAATGCATAACATAGATAACAACAAACAATTATATAACACATATATAAATCAAATAAATGTGTACTTTATCGCAATGTACACTAAACCGAACATGAGTAACCACAAGTACTAAGATTATAAAACAAGTTATCCTGTTTATTGGGTTCATCGTTAAGTTCCACAAGTACTAAGATTATAAAACAACTACCCATTATCAATACAAGGCATCTTATGCAAAACTCAGACAAACTCCTTATAAACGTTCTTAGGGTTTTCCATTTCATTTCTTAGAACTCTAGATGTGTTTTTGTGTGTGTTTTGACCTTATAAGATTACAACAGAGTGTTTGTGGAGCAATTGGTGTTGTAATTCACGCGTTAGATCGTCCCATTCGTGTGATTCCTTCCGTTAATCGATTCGGTTTACATTCGAAAGGTAAAACACTCACACCTTTTTGATATTACAGATCATTGTTGATCTTTTGATCATTTCATATAGATCGTTTGAATCTAGATTCGTTCTTATCGGTTTGATTTACATTTTCGATTGATTTTTCGAGTCCGATTGATTTAGATTTTCGTGTTTTCAATAGGTAACCGTTTGTGATCAATTGGGGGCTGTTTTGTGATCATCTTGTCCTCTGATTTTTGGTAGATCATTCGTTGATTCATTGCTTTCGATTTGCTAAGGTGAGTACATACGTATTCAAAACCGAATGCATGATAAAAACGGGATTTTGAGTAACGAGTATTGATTGTCGTTAGATTGACTATTTGATGTTGTATGATTGTGTTAGATGCTGGATCGGGGGTTGTTTGGATTTTTGTTTAGACCTCG
Source organism: Senecio squalidus (assembly GCA_910822075.1). Lineage (NCBI taxonomy): Eukaryota > Viridiplantae > Streptophyta > Magnoliopsida > Asterales > Asteraceae > Senecio > Senecio squalidus. Next base: position 22,335,002 of record CAJVGC010000592.1, read on the forward strand.
GTAATGCATGCAAGTGGTTTGGGAATTTATACGCTTGTTTGGTTAGATGTTTGGATTGTGATATTTGCGGTTTATCATATTTGCATGTTTTAGATATTTGCATGATTTAGACGTTTAGATGTGGATTGATGTAGGTTGATCATGGATTAGATAATTACATGACTAAACCGATTAAGATGAAAGATGGACTAGGTTTAACGCGAGTTAGATTATTGCATGGTTGAACCTTAAGAATGAGCGGTCGACCCTAAGATGTAAAGATGGAATAATGGCCAGGTAGAAGAGCGCAAAACTACCTTTACAGTTGTACTTAAGATGCTACTGTTGGCAATCTAGAAAATGTCGATTGCATGGGTATGCGGGTGCTCTCGGGTGCTTGCATACTCGATGACATGTGACGGTACAACGTGAGTCGTATTATAGAATGGTCACACATGCATAATGTCATCCTAGGCAATGGAGAGGATCAGTTACATGTTTGGGTCCGGGATTATCCATGTCATAACGATATGTGATGTATTTATACATTGCGAAGTCGGAGTAGTGGGACCCGATTGCTAGAGGTGGTTCAAACAACGGACTTGCACCCCTATTGTTGGATGACCAATAGTTATCGTGGTTTTCGTGAAAACTATGCTTGTTCAAATTCGTGGCCTTGAGGAACATGGGGTCTAGATTAATTGACCGAGTGCGTGCTATGCACGTTTATATGGATTGAGAAGAGTTAGATAAAGATGAAAGATGGAAGTTAGATGGATTGATGGTTAGATGTCCTTAAGATTTTAAGATACCCTAGACTTAAACAATTTGTTTGATCTCCTTATTGTCTGTTTGATTACTTGCTTTATTGCTTGTTTGATTGTTATTGTATTGTTAATATAATTCATGACATATTAACTAATAAAGATGTTTTGATAAAGGTGTCTTGAGTTAAATGTTTTTTTAAAGATGTTAAAGAAAGAGGTTTTCGATAAAGATGTTTTATAAGACTCTTTTTAAAGATGTTTTAATAAAGATGATTTTAAAGACGTTTTATAAACCTACAGTGTCTTATTTTGCTTTTATCTAACACTTGTTCTTTTCATGTCTTGCATTCGTGTAGGTTGAACAGGAAGGTAGCTTTGCCTTTTAGATGGAGACTTGTGAGATGGGTTACTTTCTGTAGCCTTAGATTGTTGAAGATTGAAACTTAGTTTAATATTTACCTTGAAGTACTTTGGATTATTAAACTATGTTGATGTGATTTTGAAGTAACACTGGTTTATGACGTGTTCACGTACCTTTGGTTTTAGAGGCACGTGACTAATAAATGTTTAATAGACTTCCGCCGAATGACTTTAATATATTTAATGAAGAATTTGAAAAGTTTTTGTAAAGGCTGAATTTTGAAAACCAGGGTGTTACAGACCCAACACCCCTCCATCCGTCGATTGAGCCAAACCAACCGCCTGTTGAACAAAGCCAGTCGATGGTTGGCCAATTTCAATTGCCGGTCGGGAGCTGTGGAACATCTTCCCCACGAGCTCACAACTTTCGTAGTTGCAGGTTTCTAAAACCTTTCTAAACTCAACCAAAACACTACTAAACCACAATAAATGACTAATAAACAACATGTATACGTAAAGATTGCGTTATACCTTCCGTTTACGAAGCGGGTTTCGAAACGGTTCGAAACTAATCTTCACGAAACTAAATTCCGCCTACACCGAATTATTCCTTGCGACTCCAGAAATCAAACAGTATCCTCCACTGGATTATCCGACAAAGTTTTCGGTTCCGTTATGATTGATATGTTTACACCAGGTAATTTCTTTCCTTTCTCTCTTTGTTTCTCTCGACGAAAACACACACACACACACACACATTATTTGCTGCTTTCTTTGAAGTGAAGTAATCCATATATAAGGTTTTTAAAATGATATTTAACAAACTTACAAAATAAACCTTATACTTTGTCATAATAACACTTTTAACCCAAAGTGTTTATTTCATTATGAAAATGGTTCCAGACCAAAACTTATTACAATATTAATCCTTTTTACAATATTGGGTAGTTACATTATGTTTGTTTCATGTTCTATTTAGTAATTTTGGTTGTTTTTTTACATATAGCGGTCGAATTGTATCTCAATTCTTATTGGCCCTTTGGGTTGTGTTTGACTTAATTTTTGCTAAATTGAATAATAGAATCCGTAATCGTTCTATCACACTTTCGAGCTTTTGAGAAGCATTAAACTTTATTTGGAATGTTTACATAATACGGTAATGCTATCTTTCAATCCATTTTAAAAGTTTATTTAAAGTGAATTGAAAAGATTAGGTTTATTTTTAAGGAGTTTATTTCGATTCAAACAACTTGGTAAATTGAAGCGACTAGAGCTTATTAGTAACTTTAGTACAAACTTAAATAAAAGAACATAGTTGAATACATCACTTCTTGGTTCGTTGAACAATCGAACAAGTGGAAATCGAGTCTGGATCGCCTTTTTATTATTGTTTACAACTTTTATTTTATTTAATTGTCGTTAGTTTGTTAATATAAATCAACTATAAAAACCCTCTTTTTATTTATCATAATTCGTATTCGAAGGTCAAACATAAAATCTTTAAAATCGTGTCTTTTGGGTTCAATTAATTCATGGCATTTTGCGCAAAAGATTACTTTAAGGACGATTTATGTTATTTGGTATATATATATATATATATATATTATTTGTTTTATTAACTTTTTTTTTTTGTTCTCGTCTTTTTCTATAATGTTTTCGTGACAATTACTATGTAGATTGAAACTCAATATTTGGCATACAGTTTTAGATAAATGTGATAATTACATCGTTAATCACTAAAATGTTTGTTTTGTTTCTTAGAGTCTATTTTATTTGATTTGGTTAGAAGAAGAAGTGAACATTTATTTTAAAATAAATGAAAAAGGTAATATAATAAAGGAATGGAGTAATAAGATAGGCTAGCAGTGTCCAACCAGTTTGGGATTCCTAGTATATGTCCCTTATTATAAATAATTAGATTATTGTCCCGCGATAGCGCGGATAAAGATTAAAATTCAATCGTAAATTTTATGTTTATGTAGATTTTAAATTATTATGATAAAACAATGTTACACATATAATAACATATATACTTTTACGTTTATATACATGATGTTTATAGTTAATATAACATATACAGATTTACGTTTATACACATGTTTTTATATTTTATATTAAAAAGATATTAGAATAACAATAAGGTAATTATAGTACTATTTTATAAGTAAATAAGAATTATGTTTTTATTTTATTTTTGTGGAGATGGAATAAAATAGAGAAATGTAATTATGTATTGTAAAATGGTGTGAAATGAAAATAGTCTTTGATGACACCATCAATCTGATCTAACGGCTGAAATTAAAGAAATTAACCCATCCAATGGAGCTTATTTCACAATATAACATTTAAGGATCATATTTTATTATATATTAAAGATTTTTAATGTCTTGTAAATTATGGGTTTCTATATTCCATCGTGGATAAACCCGATCCATGAACTCGAAACTTGTTTCATATATTCACGAGTATAATTGTATAATTTAAATTATATATTAAATTATATTATATGTATATATATTAACATATGTTATAAATTAACTATTATTATGGTGTGATTAACAAATATATTAATCAACTTATGATTAAGAAAGAACAAGATGGGAGAAGTAATGTATAACTTATGAAAGTGTATACATGAGGTGCATTTTCTCTCTACCTTTGAGGTAGTATTTATACTACTAATAACACTATTTATTTACCAAGATTAATAGTATTACTAGACAAGTATGTATGGTAATAGTCTCATGGATTGGACATGGAGTTTGACAATGTGTTCATCCACTTGAAGCAATAATTCATAACACTCCCCCTTGGATGACACATTTTCAATCAGAGTTCAACTGTAAACTACTGCCTCGTTAAAAACCTTGCCAAAGAAAAACCCAATGGGAAAAAACTTTAGCCAAGGGAAAAAGAGTGCAGTGTATAGTTGACTCCCCCTCATTTAGACATCCGTAAACTGTTACGTACTATGCAAGTGTCTCATTCCAATATCATAGACATGCTTTCTGAAAGTTGCAGTAGGAAGTGCCTTCGTGAAAAGATCTGCTGAATTGTTGCTAGATTGAACATATTTCATTTCAATCTGATCATCCTTTATAAGGTCTCGTGTGTATGAGAAAAACCTTGGTGGTATATGTTTAGTTCTGTCACTCTTAATATACCCATCCTTCATCTGTGCGACACAAGCTGCATTATCTTCATAGATCAAAGTAGCAGTTTTGTCCGTCTCTAGTCCACAAGAGGTCACAATAAGTTGTGTCATTGATCTTAACCATACACACTCTCTACTAGCTTCGTGTAGTGCAATAACTTCAGCATGATTTGAAGATGTTGCAACTAGAGTTTGTTTCTGTGAACGCCATGAAATTGCAGTACCTCCATTCATGAATACATATCCAGTTTGAGACCTAGCTTTATGAGGATCAGATAAATAACCTGCATCTGCATAACCAATCAACCCTTGTTTGGAATTGTTAGAATAAAATAAACCCAAATCAACAGTCCCTCGAAGGTATCGAAAAACATGTTTGATTCCGTTCCAATGTCGTTTGGTGGGAGATGAACTGAATCTTGCTAACAAATTAACTGCAAAAGAAATATCAGGTCTAGTACAATTAGTAAGATACATAAGGGCTCCAATTGCACTCAAATATGGTACTTCAGGACCAAGAATTTCTTCGTTTTCTTCGCAAGGGCGAAATGGATCTTTTTCAATGTTGAGTGTTCTAACAACCATTGGTGTGCTTAACGGATTTGCTTTGTCCATATTGAAACGTTTTAAAACTTTCTCTGTATAATTTGATTGATGTACAAGTATACCATTATTCATGTGCTCAATCTGTAAACCAAGGCAGTATTTGGTTTTTCCAAGGTCTTTCATTTCAAATTCTTTCTTTAAAAGCACAATCACTTCATTAATTTCATCGTTTGTTCCAATGATGTTTAGATCATCAACATAGACAGCTATGATCACATATCCAGATGTTGTTTTCTTAATAAAGACGCATGGACAAATAAGATTATTTGTATAACCTTTGCTTATCAAATAATCACTCAAGCGATTATACCACATCCGTCCAGATTGCTTTAAACCATATAAAGATCTTTGTAATTTTATTGAGTACATTTCTTTGGGTTTTGTACTTAATTTTTCAGGCATTTTAAATCCTTCTGGGATCTTCATATAGATATCACTATCTAGTGATCCATACAAGTAAGCAGTAACAACATCCATGAGACGCATTTCTAAATTCTTAGAAACTGCTAGACTAATTAAATATCTAAAAGTGATAGCATCCATAATAGGAGAATATGTTTCATCGTAATCAATCCCTGGTCTTTGAGAAAAACCTTGAGCCACAAGTCTCGCCTTGTATCTTATAATTTCATTTTTCTCATTTCTTTTACGTATAAATATCCATCTGTACCCTACAGGTTTCATGGATTTGGGAGTGATAACAATAGGTCCAAAAACCTTCCGTTTATTGAGAGAATTCAATTCAGCTTGCATGGCGTCTTTCCATTTAACCCAATCATGTCTGTTTTGACAATCAATAACAGACTGAGGTTCAGGATCATCACTTTCATTCATAACCTCACATGCAACATTATATGAAAATATTTCATCAATATTTTCCATTTCGTTTCGGTTCCATAATGCATGTGTATTTTCATAATTGATTGCAATCTCTTTATTGTTATCATTCATTTCCTCTACTGGAGAAATGATGATATTTTGTGTTTCTTCAAGAACACTCTTCTCGTGATCATTTGCATTCTCTGCACCTTTTCTTTTACGGGGATTTTTATCTTTGGAACCAATTGGTCTTCCACGCTTCAAGCGTGTTTTAGACTCTTGAGTGACTTTATCGTCAGATTTTCCATCTGGGATCTCAATTCGAGCTGGAACGTTAACAGCTGGTATATATGATTTGGTCACTCTTTTAGTATCAACAAATGCATCGGGTAACTGATTTGCAATTTGTTGCAAGTGCATAATCTTTTGAACTTCTGTTTCACATTGTTTGGTGCGAGGATCAAGATGCAACAAATAAGGTTCACACCATGAAACATCTTTTTCTTTAATTTTCTTTTCTCCCCCTAACGTTGGAAAAGTTGCCTCATCAAATTGGCAATCAGCTAGACGTGCTGTAAAAACGTCACCTGTTAGTGGTTCAAGATATCTTATGATAGAAGATGTTTCATATCCAACATATATTCCTAACCTCCTCTGAGGTCCCATTTTTTTACGGTGTGGTGGTGCAATGGGGACATATACAGCACAACCAAAAACTCTCAGGTGAGAAATGTTTGGCTCTTGCCCAAAAGCAAGTTGCATGGGAGAATACGTATGATTAGCACTTGGTCTTAAACGAATAAGTGATGCGGCATGTAAAATTGCATGACCCCATATTGATACAGGTAGCTTTGTTCTCATTATTAATGGTCTAGCTATTAGTTGAAGACGTTTAATCAGTGATTCTGCTAAACCATTTTGTGTGTGAACATGAGCAACTGGATGTTCAACAACAATCCCTACAGACATACAATAGTCATCAAATGCTTGGGATGTAAATTCACCAGCATTATCAAGTCTTACCCTTTTAACAGTGTAATCAGGAAAATGTGCTCTTAACTTGATAATTTGAGCCAGAAATTTTGCAAATGCCACATTACGAGTTGAAAGTAAGCAAACATGAGACCATCTACTTGATGCATCTATTAAAACCATAAAATATCTAAATGGTCCACATGGTGGGTGAATTGGTCCACATATGTCACCGTGAATTCTTTCAAGAAACACAGGTGATTCAATTTCAACTTTAAGTGGTGAAGGTTTCACAATTAATTTTCCAAGAGAACATGATGTGCATGGAATTATTGATCCTGATTGAGGTATCTTATGATCCTTCAATGGATGTCCATGAGTACTTTCAACTATCCTTCGCATCATTGTTGATCCTGGATGGCCTAATCTGTCATGCCATAAAGTAATTATTCCAGGATTACTATATTTTTCTTTCACTACCATATTTTATTCCACCACATGTATATGTGTATAATGTAAACCAGAATGAAGTCTTGGTAGTGTTTCCAGAACTTTGTTCTTTTCAACAATATGCATATATTTCTCATGACCTATAGTCACAGTTTGAGTATCATATCCATTAAGGTATATGTCACTAAAACTCAATAAATTTCTCGACGACTTTGGAGAAAATAAAGCATTATTTATCAAAAGCTTTGTACCATTTGGTAGTATAAAATTAGCCTTTCCCATTCCTTCTATCAAGTCTACAGGACCTGATATAGTACGAATGGTTGCTTTTGTAGGTTTCAGTTCAGAGAAATATTTCTTAGTTTTCAGTATAGTGTGTGTGGCACCACTATCTGATATGCAGAGATCTCCAACCTTCGTTTGATGTTGTATTCCAGTGGAACTCATATCAAACTTCAAATATTAAAAAAAATAAGAAATGAGTCAAGTAGATAATAACAAAAGGTACATTTATTGCATAAATATTACATGAAAGACAAAAACAAGTTAAGAAATTGAAAAACATAGTTATAAAAGAGAAACATAGTTATGGGAACATAAACATAGTTATTAAACATAAACTTAGGAAATAGAGGTCATCAAGATCCATTTCAATCCAAAAGGTCAAGATTATTGCAATAATCTGCAGCATTAAGCTCAGTTTCTGTAAACTCAAGATCATCAGTAAGGTTTACTTCCTTATCTTTTCCTTTGAAGGATTCTTTGTAGAGTTCACAGAGGTGGTGAGGCGTTCGACAGTTTTTAGAACAATGTCCTTTTACACCACATCTAAAACAAATATCTTCATGATTCTGAGAAGGACCCGATCCATCACCATGATTTGTCGTTTTGGAATTTCTTTGTGGTTGAAACTTTTTGTTGTGGGAAGCATGGTAATAATTTGAACGACCACGACCACGCCCACGCCCACGCCCACGAGATTGACCTCTACCAAAGTTTTGGTTTCGACCAGAATTATGGTTGTGGCCATAAGGATGGTTTTGGCCAAAATGTCCACGACCTCGTCCACGACCACGTCCTCGTCCACTCATATTATTTTTGGAACCATCTATGTTTGCAGCATTTGCTTCAGGCAATGCTAATGATCCTGTAGGACGGGACTCGTGATTTTTCATCAAAAGTTCATTGTTTTGTTCAGCGACAAGGAGAAATGCATTCAATTCAGGATATCTTTTAAAATTCTGTAACCTATATTGTTGTTGTAAATTCATATTTGATGCATGAAAGGTGGAGAATGTTTTCTCCAACTTTTCTTCCTCTCTAACACCATGTCCACAAAATTCAAGTGTTGAACATATTCTAAACAGAGTGGAGGTGTATTCATTTACTTTTTTAAAATCTTGGAATCTTAGATTTCTCCATTCATCCCTAGCAGATGGAAGTAATACTTCCTTTTGATGATTAAATCTTATTTCAAGATCCTTCCATAAAAGGAATGGATCTGTTATATTAAAATATTCCATTTCTAGCATATCATCCAAATGCTTATTAATGAAAACATTAGCTTTCGCTTTTTCAAGCGATGAACATTCATTTTCTGCTTTTATGGTATCTAAAGTACCCATGGATTCAAGATGCCTCTTGACCCTTGCGGTCCATGTCATATAATCTTTGCCACTTATATCAAGTGCTTTGAATTCAATCTTTGCAATGTTTGACATATTGTAACTATAAGAATTGAACAAATATTAAAATTAGAATCCATATATATCAATGCATAATGAAACACAGAGAAGTGGAAAAACAACAGTTACAAGTAAGGTCAAGAAAAAATAAAATTCACGCCATGGCAGTTGAACAAGGGGAATGATCGATAACATAATTAATACGATGACGAAAATTAAAAGCGGATGAATCATCTTCAAAAGTCTTTGAACCAAATGAATTTGTGAAAAGAGAGAATTATTTTGTGAAAAATGATGAACCAGAGTTCTCAATTTATAGTGAAAATGTAGCCGTTATAACGTCGTTTATAACCGTTATATAGCCGTTGTAATTAAAATAATAACTTTGTAATTAAATCGTTAAACATGGTAATTAAGAAAAACTTATAAATTATAATTATAAGAATAGAAACATTAACGTTAGTAAACAATAATAAAAATAAACATAAGTATAAAAGTTAGTATCAATAGATATAAATTAGCAAAGTTAAGAATAAAGTTAGTGTACATAAATAAGAATTAGTAATAAGAGTTAGTATCAATAAATATAAGTTAGGAGAGTTAAGAGTAAAGATAGTGTACATTATATATAAATAGAAGTTAGTAAGTTAGTAACAAAGAAGCATTCAAATGTTAGTATACATTAAAATAAAAGTTAAAGATTAGTAAAAGTTAGTAGTCCTTAAAAGTTAGTAGTCCATTAATGTATAATAAATTAGTAGTCCATTACTATATGATGAAATATTGATGAAAGTTAGTAGTTCATAATTAAAAATCTTTTACTTTACAAATTTGAATATTATGATGGTTACCTCTTTTTATGGTAATGTATAAAGTTTTATTAGGGAAAATGTTTACCTTGATGATTTTCTTGATTATAGTGGATATACCTTAAACTTGTGTTAATCTTCTTGATAAAAGCTTTTCGTGCTGATAACGTGTTATAAATTAACTATTATTATGGTGTGATTAACAAATATATTAATCAACTTATGATTAAGAAAGAACAAGATGGGAGAAGTAATGTATAACTTATGAAAGTGTATACATGAGGTGCATTTTCTCTCTACCTTTGAGGTAGTATTTATACTACTAATAACACTATTTATTTACCAAGATTAATAGTATTACTAGACAAGTATGTATGGTAATAGTCTCATGGATTGGACATGGAGTTTGACAATGTGTTCATCCACTTGAAGCAATAATTCATAACAACATACTATTTTCTTAAAATTGTTTGTATATGTACATTATTTTGTTCTTTTTTCCCAACTCGGAATTCACCTTTATATTGTTTGTTTTAGTCCGGGTAATTCTTGTGTAGTGTTTTATTTTATGTTTAGGCTCGAATTCATCTAAAAAAATTCTAATAATAGAAAAAATAAGAAGCCATATAACAATTGACATGTGACATGAAAGTTTAGAGCGGTTTATGGGTATTTTCGGTATTTCACTTTTACTCTTTCTTTAACCCACGTAATTTATCATATTTTTTTTTCTTCCTAGTCTAAAATTTCAAACCCCATTTATTTGTTTTCATATTTTTCAACAGTTTTTCACCCAAATCAATTAACATAAATCAAAACTTCACGGTTTGGATTTGTGTACATAACTTATTATTGATTTGCATCAATTTTATTTGCATTTAAAATTGGAGACAACAAGGCATTATTTGTCTGTGCTTTGTGGCGGGTAAAATATTTATTTAAATATGATATATCTTTATTTTAATTTTCTTAAAGGAAAAATATATGATTCAGTTCTTTTGTTTCATATCGTAGTGATAATAATAACAATAACAATAACAATAACAATAAACATAAATAATAATAATAACAATAACAATAAACATAAATAATAATAATAACAATAACAATAACAATAAACATAAATAATAAATCTATGAACATAAATAATAAATCTTTAATAATATAATAAAACAGAGACCTTAAATGCCATATGGCGAAATAAGGTCCTTTGGAAGGATTAACTTCTTTGATTTCAGCCTTTAAATCAGATCGATGATGTCATCAAATATTATTTTCACTTTACACCCTTTGACAATACATAATTACATTTTCTATTTCATTCCATCTACACTTAAATAAAAAAACATAATTCTAATTTACTTATAAATCGCTCAATTTAAACTATGATTTACCTTATTTTTATTCTAAAATCTCTTAATACAAAGTATCAAAACATGTGTATAAACGTAAAGGTGTATATGTTATTATAACTATAAACATGTGTAAACGTAAAGATATATATGTTATTATACGTGTAAAATTGTGTTCTCATAATAACTTAATATCTATATAAAAATAAAATTTACGATTCAATTTTTATCATTATCCACGCTATCGCGGGACAATAATCTAGTATATAAACATAAATAATAATAACATAAAAAAAAATTTCAAAGAAAAAGACAATGAAAGGTTAAAAAAAAGAGGGAGATGAGGTTTTGAACTCAAGACATACGGCTTTCAAACACACTTCCTTACCAACTTGACAACTTTTTATTTGTAACTCTTTCATAAATCAAATATTTTTGTTGTACTGTTCACTAGCAAATTATTTTGAAATTTGATTATAAGGGAAAATTATAAATAGATATTCGTTGGTATTGAAGAATATGGATAAAGCTAGAAATCTTCAAATATGTGGTTCTGTCTAAGTATTTAACTCGAAAGAACCAAATTCAACATCCGAGTTAAAACTTATTTGGTCAGTCTGAAATCAACAATAAATAATTTAAGTCTGATGATGAAACTTCTTCTTCCGAGTTAAAGTAAACAACATCAGAGTTAAAATCAAGCACGGCGATATAGCTGATCAATAAGTGATCATTGAAGATTCTAGTTATGAAGATGAAGACTCTACTTCATAATTAAAATAATAATAATCAGAGTTTTATCAAGATGAAGACTTAAGTGTTTGTTTAAAGTCTAAAGTGTTTTTAAATAAGCATATGTCTCTAATTTTTATTTATAGAGAATTTGTAATGAGGACTATAAATAGAATGATAGGTGTATTGAATAAGATGTCTTTCAGAATAAGATGTCTTTCAGAATAAGATTTCTGAGACCGTTGTGCTCATCCGTTGCGATATTTTTGTAACTGTTTTTCCCGCCAAAATCGTTCAATGAAAAAAATTAAAGTAGACTCTTCAAAATTAACAAATCCCCAATCCAATTAAAGCTTGGATTCAATCAAATTGAGAGATTCCGCATCTCAATTTGATAAGCAATTCACTGATTGAGTGTTTTCAACGATCCTATATGTTTTATAAAATCCTGTTAATTTGGTGTCAGAGATGGAAAATCAAATTCAATTTTGATCCAGTTCATCAATTTGACTTGATTTGAGTGAATTTTAGTCAAATTATCAGTGTTTTGTTATATCGTAGAAGTTCGAATTGAAAATTGAGAAAAGTTATTGAAGAATTTGTGAAGATTATTTACTTTTTGGTGGAATTGTTGTTACGACAATCAATTGAAGGTGATTCTGTGATTATGAAGTAATTGAAGGTGATTTGATGATTACACGGTGGTTTTGGATAAATTTGGATAGATTTTGAGCTAATATATGAGTTATTAGTTTGAAGATTGAAGAAACTAAAATCGATGAAATGAAGGATTAAAGTGTATATGAGTATGCAACTAACCTAAGAGTTATCAATTTATGGAGTTTGTGTTATCAATTTTTTGTGATTTATAAGAAGTTTAAGGTGGAGTGGATGTGAGTTTGTCATTAGAAGTCATCTATTCAATCTAATTCAAGTACAATAATCGGTCAAGGAGTTGATATGAGGTTATGACCTGATGCTGCTACTAGTAATTATATTGACTAAAATTATGGTTATTATAGATGTACTGCAGATGATTCTGTTTGTGATATGTGTGTGCTTGACAATTCCACAAGGTGTGAGAGATCTACAAGTCCTGAAGATTCATTTATTTTCTATACATCATGATGAATTGGTGACCAAACTCAAAGTTCAGTCTCCAAGCAAATAGAGTTCAAATTTTTCTACAAGATGATGATCATTTAAATTCTAAATCAGTTTTGGGAAATTGTTTAATTCGGATGAACAAGTTTCAAAATCTGAGTTAAATCATTGAAGACAAAAGTTACTTAGTTAAGTCAAAGATGAAGATGAAGAAAAAGTAACTTAGTCAAGTAAAAAACAAAGTAATTTGGTTAATTCAAATTTGAAGACAAATGCAAAGTAACTTGGAACTTGTAAATGATTATCAAGTTTAAGGAAAAGTTCATTAATCAAAGCAAAAGACTGAATATTGGAGTGTGAAGAACTAGAATACAAGGAGCTTACAATGAAAAATCATTTGAGGGGGAGCTTGTTGATTCGAAGAATCTAAAGTTTGATGAGTTTACCATGGAGTAATATATGTAGTTGATTTGAAAGGTTTATAGCATCATCCAAGGGTAAAGTTGTTTAGTATTGAAGAATATCGATGAAGCTATAAATCTTAAAATGTGTGTTTTGCCTAAGTTTTTAACTCGGAAGAACAAAATTCAACATCTGAGTTAAAACTTGTTTGGTCAGTTTGAAGTCAATATTGAAGAAATTAAGTCTAATGTGAAACTTCTACTTCCAAGTTAAAGTAAATAACATCAGAGTTAAACTCAAGATAATGACATACTGATCAATAAGTGTTCATTGAAGATTTTAGTTTTGAAGATGAAGACTTTACTTCAGAGTTAAAGTGAACATCGTCAGAGTGAAATTAAGATGAACACTTAAGTGTTTGTTTAGAGTCCAAAGTGTTTTTAAATAAGCACGTGTCTCTAGTTTTTATTTATAGGAAGTTTGTAATGAGGACTATAAATAAAATGATAGGTGTATTGAGTAAGGTGTCTTTCAAAATTAGATTTTCTGAGACCATGTGCTTATCTGTTGTGATATTTTATAACAGCTTTTCCCGTCAAAATCGTTCTATGAAAAATTTAAAGCAGGCTCTTCAAAATTATTAAATCTTCAATCCAATTAGAGCTTAGATTCAATCAAATTGTGAGATTCCACATCTCAATTTGATAAGCAATTCAGTGATTGAGTGTTTTAATCGACCTATCGGTTTTGTAAAATCCTGTCAATTTGGTATTAGTGCTGGAAAATCAAATTCAATTTGATCCAGTTTATCAATTTGACTTGATTTGAGTGAATTTTAGTCAAATTATCAATGTTTTGTTAAATCGCAGAAGTTCGAATTGAAAATTGAGAAAAGTTATTGTAAAATTTGTGAAGATTATTTACTTTTGGTGGAATTGTTGTTGCGGTAATCAATTTAAAGTGATTTTGTTATTATGAAGTGATTGAAGGTGATTTGATGATTACGCGGTGGTTTTGGATAAATTTGGATAGATTTGAGCTAAGCTATGAGTTATCAGTTTGAAGATTGAAGAAACTAATATTTATGAAATAGAGGATTAAAGTGTATATGAGTATGCAACTAACCTAAGAGTTATCAATTTATGGAGTTTGTGTTATCAATTTTTGTGATTTATACGAAATTTAAGGTTTAGTGGATGTGAGTCTGTCATTAGAAGTCATTTATTCAATCTAATTCAAGTACAGAAATCAGTACAAAAGTTGATTTGTTAGTGATGAGGTCATGAGCTGATGCTGCTGCTAGTAATAATATTGACTAAATTATGGTTATTGTAGATGTGACGCAGATTATTCGGGTTGTGATATGTGTGTGCTTGACAATACCACAATGTGTGAGAGATCTACGAGTCTTGAAGATTCATTTATTTTATGTACATCATGAGGAATTACCAAGCTCGAAGAAAATAGAGTTCAAAGTTTTCTCCAAGATAATGATCATCTCAAGTCTGAATGAGTTTTGTGAAATTGTTTAATTCGAATGAACAAGTTTCAAAATCCGAATTAAATCATTGAGACATAAGTTATTTGGTTAAGTCAAAGATGAAGATGAAGAAAAAGTAACTTAGTCAAGTTAAAGATAAAGATGAAGACAAAGTAACTTGGTTAAATCAAATCTGAAGACAAATGCAAAGTAACTTGGAACTAGTGAATGATTATCAGGCTTAAAGAAAAGTTCATCAATCAAAGTAAAAGATTGAATATCAGATTGTGAATAACGGAAATACAAGGAGATTACAATGAAGAATCATTTGAGGGGAGATTGTTGGGTATTGAAAAATATGGATGAAGCTAGATATCTTCAAATGTGTGTTTTTGTCTAATTTTTTAACTCGGAAGAACAAAATTCAACATCCGAGTTAAAACTTGTTTAGTCACCATGAAGTCAACATTGAAGAATTTAAGCCTGATGATGAAACTTCTACTTCCGAGTTAAAGTAAAGAACATCAAAGTTAAAATCAAGATGATTACATAGTTGATCAATAAGTGTTCATTGAAGATTTTAGTTCTGAAGATGAAGACTCTACTTCACAATTTTAGTGAACATTATCAGGTTAAATCAAGATGAAGACCTAAATGTTTGTTTAGAGTCGAATGTGTTTTTAAATAAGCATGTGTCTCTAGTTTTTATTTATAGAGAGTTTGTAATGAGGACTATAAATAGAATGATAAGGTGTATTGAGTTAGGTGTCTTTTAGAATTAGATTTCTGAGACCAATGTGCTTATCCGTTGTAATATATTGTAACGGTTTTGTCACACCCCGTTAAAGCGGAATACAGGATGTGAAGAGCAGTAGCATTCGATACACAAGATATAGATAAACGCCATATGTCATTAAAGGAAAAACATAGTATTCAAGGTTTACAAAGTTTTAAACAAAGTTACATATCCGAATTACAAAATGGGGTGTTCAACCAAACCACCCATACCCATCCCGGTCTTGAAGTCATTCGCCCCCAAAAGCATAAGTCATCAGCTAGCTTACTCGTTACCTGAAAATACGAGTCAAGTGTTAACTACGGGAGGCGTAGTTAGTGAGCTACAAAGTTTTAGAAGAAACATACAAGTATCGACGCACATAAAGATGGCGTAAAAAGTAGATTTCATATAATCGTCGCATAACCATGCGTAAAGTATAGGTATTCAAGTTGTAGGTATTGACCACACAGCGCGACTATGTGACAATCCTAAATATTGCCCAATGATCGTTCGTTGCTAAGCCTTATGCCTACCCACTAGAACTATGCACCATCTGTTGTTATCGTTGTGGTGAGGGTCATACTACCCTAATAGCGCTATCCATAAATTCTATCGGTCCTCTCCCAGAGATTAATAGCAACTAGTTATGTAGGAGTGTATGGGATTTTAATGGTGTCTCACGTCCATGTTGTACAACGTCCGCAACATGACGATCGACGTTTAGTCATTGGCAATTTAGTGTTTGTATACTCGGCATTGTTGGCAAAATCATCAACAATGCCGTCAAAATATAGTTTCGAAATAGTATTCAAGTATCAATTCGTTTCGTTAAGCGTTCAAGTTTGATTCGGCTTAAAAGTAATGTTTAAGCCTAAGACTCGCATTTCACCCCAAAAATATGTTTAAAAGCATTTAAAAGTAGGGGTTTGTAACTCACGTGAAAATGAGGCGGTGAAAAGATAGCTCGGACGGAGGTGAGTCGGTTCTAACGAAAATCCGGCAGAGCTTCCGCGCTAAATAAAGAATGACCAAAATAACAAATCACTTTCCCGCTTTACAAACTGAGCTCAAATATGTGAAATGAATCTAATGAATCACAAAGACTTACGCTAAAGCGAGAGAGTTGTACTAGGAGTGTGCGTGGAGTGACCGGAATAGGAATCGGAATCGCGTGAACCTAAATTATACCGAATATGAAACTGTCAGATTCTGTTGTTTTAATATCTTATAAAAATAACATAAAAATCACATTCTGTGATACGAAGTCATAGGAACTGGATTCGTCTCAATCCGACAGTTTTTGAAGAAGTTAGAGTCGTTTACGTATTTAACGCGTTTTAACCGTAAAAACAGTAAATAATAGTAGATTAATTCCAAAAATTCCAGTAAAATCTGTAAAATCATATTTTGATAGATTTTAGACTATTTCAAATTTTTGTAAGCTGGTAAATTCGTTTGGTATGTTTTCTCGAAATTCAAGATTAAATCAGATTAAATACTGTAAAATTCATAATAAATCGAAAAATAGGAGTTAGATTCCCAATTTTTGACAGTAAGCTACATTTTACAGTTTACATCTTTGGTTAAAATTTCGTAATTTTTACATGCATGCAACAGATTCTGTCGATTTCTTCGGTTAGAGTCATAAATCGAAATCTTAAGTTGAAAAACATAGCTTTAGTTTATTTTAATGAAATTTCCAGGTTTTCCATTTTATAAACTTCCATTTTTACCAATAAAAATTGCATGCAATGGACTTTTTGATATGCTTTCATCATTTTAGTTATAAAACATATATAGATTTGATGATTTATGTAAAAACTTGAGTAAATATGAAAAATAAGTTCAAGAACAAGATTTTTACCTTTGAAATGATGAAATGATGGTGATGAATGTATGAAAATGTCCTTGAATTACTTAGATTATGCCTTAGAAGGATTGTTTTTGAAAAAGTTATAGGTGTTTGTATGTGAGATTTGAGAGCATAAGTGTATGTGTGTGTTTGTTGAGAGGAAAAGAGTGTAAGTGTGTTTTTGAGTCTTGCACAAATGAGAGTGACAAAGGGAGGTAATACCAAGGTAGTTTTCTGGAATAGAGGGGTGTTTGACACCTGTTTTTACAGGTGTTGGCCATAAGGGTCGGTTTGGTATGAGTCACCAAGCACTAGCAACAACAAAATTTTTGAATTCCTGTGCTGAGTTGCGCCGCAACTGATTCTGTTGCTCCGCAAGAGGCCGATTTTCTGACTTTTTCGTTTTTGTTTAGTTTTCTTTGTTAAGTGTTTCGTTAGTTGAAAGTTTCCGGTTATTTTAGATAGGAACTTAGACAAGTTCACTAAGTATTTTCTTGGTATTAGGATTCATTTTGTGATTCCGATTCGATTCCGACGTACACGAGTTTACGAGACAAGTAACGACAAGGTTAATACAAAGTTAAGTTTAAAGGTAGAGAGTGCGGTTTTCACCTGAACTAAGACGGTTGTCACATTCTCCCCGGGTTGAAAAGAATTTCGTCCCGAAATTTCAACTTGTAGTACTCGTTGTGGGAGAAGTGAAGAGATGAGGATACTTAAGCAACATTTGATCCTCTCGTTCCCAGGTATATTCGGGGCCTCGTTTTGCGTTCCATCGCACCCTCACTATGGGAATTTTACTATGCCTTAGTTTCTTAGTTTCGCGATCTATGATTTCAATCGGTTCCTCGACAAATTGGAGTTTTTCGTCTAGTTGTATCTCTTCTAAAGGGGTGATAAGCGTTTCGTCCGATAGGCACTTTTTCAGTCTCGAAACGTGAAAAGTGTTATGCATGTTACCGAGCTCTTGCGGTAGTTCTAAGCGATACGCAACTGGACCTACTCTTTCGAGTATCTCAAATGGTCCCACATATCTCGGGCTAAGCTTTCCTCGCTTTCCGCGGCGTATTGCACCTTTCCAAGGTGACACCTTTAGAAGTACTTTGTCTCCGACTTGAAATTCTAGATCCTTTCTGCGCAAATCAGCGTAGCTCTTTTGACGACTTCTGGCAGTCTTAAGTCTTTCCTTAATCGTTGTGATCTTATCAATCGTTTCTTGCACTACATCCATGCTAATTAGTTGTCGATCTCCCGGTTCCAACCAACACAGTGGAGATCGGAACTTCCTTCCGTAGAGAGCTTCAAAAGGCGCACATTTTATGCTAGCATGGTAGCTGTTATTGTAAGAGAACTCTATTAGTGGTAAGTGGCTATCCCAACTTCCTCCGAAGTCGATAACGCATGCTCTCAGCATGTCCTCTAAGGTTTGAATAGTGCGCTCGCTTTGACCATCGGTCTGCGGATGGTAAGTCGTGCTCAAGTCCAATCGCGTGCCAAACGACTCTTGGAATGCTTTCCAGAATCTGGAAGTGAAGCGAGTATCTCTGTCCGAGATAATCGACGTGGGTATTCCGTGAAGAGTCACTACCTCGTTGATGTATATTTGGACAAGTTTTTCCACGTTAAAACTTTCCTTGATGGGAATGAAGTGTGCTGACTTCGTTAGTCGATCTACTATAACCCAGATCATGTCGTTACCCTTTGATGTTCGAGGTAACTTTGTGACGAAGTCCATTGTGATTTGTTCCCACTCGGAATCTCGGGTTGTTGTAGTAATCCGGATGGCTTCTGATATTCGGCCTTCACTTTCGCACAAGTGAGGCATTTCTCTACGTATAAAGCAACGTCTTTCTTCATTCCAGGCCACCAGTAGTGTTCCTTGAGGTCCTTATACATTTTGCTTGACCCTGGATGAATGGAATATCGCGTCCGGTGTGCTTCATCCATGATGGTCTTCCTCAATTCGTTGGTCGTAGGAATCCAGGCTCGATCCTTAAAATAGTAGACATCGTCGCTCTTTCTTACGAAATCCTTGTCGTGATTGTGCAAGGTTTCAACCTTTATGTTATCCGCCTTCAAAGCCTCATGCTGGGCACTTGTTATGCGTGTTCTCAAATCGGGTTTTAGGTAAATCCCTAATGCACGTACTCGAGTCGTCTGTTGTCTCTCCTTCCTACTCAGGGCATCTGCTACGACATTTGTTTTGCCAGGGTGATACTTAATATCGCAGTCGTAGTCGCTAAGGAGAGTTCTAACCATCTCCTTGCCTCATGTTGAGTAGCTTCTGATCTAGTATGTGTTGTAGGCTCCTATGGTCCGTAAATACGGTGCATTTGGTTCCGTAGAGGTAATGTCTCCATATTTTTAGTGCAAAAACTATCGCTCCTAGTTCTAAGTCGTGCGTAGCGTAGTTGACCTCGTGTTTCTTAAGTTGTCGCGATGCATAAGCTATGACCTTATTTCGCTGCATCAATACACAACCTAATCCTAGGTTAGATGTGTCACAATAAACCACGAAGTCTTCATTTCCCTCGGGAAGAGTTAAGATCGGAGCGTTGCACAGTTTCGTTTTCAGGATATTGAAGGCTTGCTCTTGAGCATCTCCCCAGTTGAACTTCTCGTTCTTTTGTGTTAACTTTGTTAGGGGTTTAGCTATCTTAGAGAAATCCTGAATGAATCGCCGATAATACCCAGCCAATCCTAAAAATTGGCGGATTTATGTCGGACTCTTTAGAGTTTTCCAGTTCTCTATAGCCTCGATTTTTGATGGGTCAACGTGGATTCCAGATCCATTGACTACGTGACCGAGAAATTTGACTTCACGCAACCAGAATTCGCACTTAGAAAACTTTGCGTAGAGCTGTTGTTCTTTGAGTAATTCCAATAATAGTTTTAGGTGCTCTGTGTGATCTTCCTTGTTGCGCGAATAGATTAGGATGTCATCGATGAATACAATAACGAACTTGTCTAGATACGGTCGGCATACCCTATTCATCAAATCCATGAATACTGCCGGTGCGTTCGTGAGTCCAAATGGCATTACCAAGAATTCGTAGTGTCCGTATCTAGTGCGGAATGCGGTCTTCGGTATGTCATCTTCTGAAACCAACACTTGATGATATCCGGACCTTAAGTCAATCTTTGAAAAGTAGGTTGCGCCTTGTAGTTGATCGAAAAGGTCATCGATTCGCGGAAGAGGGTATCGGTTCTTGACGGTTAGTTTATTCAATTCTCGGTAGTCGATACACATGCGAAACGATCCATCCTTCTTCTTTACGAATAGAATCGGCGCGCCCCATGGTGATGAGCTTGGTCGGATAAATCCTTTATCCAATAATTCCTGAACGTGGTTGGACAATTCCTGCATCTCAGTCGGAGCTAGCCGATATGGCGTCCTTGCCACCGGTGCCGCTCCAGGAACTACTCGATTCTAAACTCAACTTGCCTCTGAGGTGGTAGTCCAGGTAGTTCTTCGGGAAATACTTCCGGATAGTCTCTAACTATCGGTACATCCTTAAGGTCTGCGGCTTTTGCCTGTTTGTCCTTTATGTTCACTAATAACGCAAAGCAGCCCTTATTCAAGTACTTGCGCATCTTCATCACCGTATATAAGCTTCGAAGTCTGGCCCGGCCTATCTCCTTGTACTATTAATTCCTTTCCATCTCCTAACGGCATTCGTATCGTCTTATCTGAACAAAATATTTTCGCTTCTCTGATGGTTAACCAGTCCATTCCTATTACTACGTACGTCAAGCTCTTAAGTTCGATGGGGATTAGATCATCCGAAAGGGTGGTTAGCTAGGGTTATTGTGCAATTCCTAATTACGTCGCTAGCCTGGTATTCTTGCCCATTAGCGTATTCTACCGTGAATTTTCACTTAGGGTTCGGTTCCTAATGCAATCAAAGGCCTAAATTCTAGGGATACAAAACTTTATCCGCGCCTGAGTCAAACAGTACTGAAGCATAATAGTTGTTAAGGAGAAACGTACCTGCAATCACCCGGGGTGCGTTCTTGCCTCTTCGGCACCAATCGCGAAGGCTCTTCCACGGCCATTGTCCCCCATCGTTTCCCCTCTGATTGTTCTGATTTTGGGTTCTGCGGTGGGTTTTGATTGTCGTTCTGGTTTGGGTTTCGGGGCAGGGTTTAGCCTAGGACAAGCTTTCGGTAGTGATCCCTACTACCGCACTCTAACATTCTCCCTGGCGAGGCCTATCGTTCTGTTGTGGCCTCCTGCTTGTCGCGGCCTTCATTTTGTTGCCTTCCCGCCTGCTGCGGTCCAGCATTCACTGCCTTACAGTGTTGAGTCCAGTAGACTAGTGCTGTTGCAGTTGGTACAAGACCTACAGTTCCCTTCGTG
>CAJVGC010000592.1:22356762-22470926 GCA_910822075.1 Senecio squalidus
TGTGTAGACCATACCTAGATAAAATTCGTGATCGTATTCATAGACGACATTCTCATCTACTCGAGGAACAAGGAAGAACATGCGAAACACCTTAAGCTCATTTTAGAACTCCTCCGAGATCAGGAGTTATACGCCAAATTCTCGAAGTGTGAATTCTGGCTCCGAGAGGTACATTTCCTTGGTCATGTGGTCAACCAAGTAGGGATTCATGTAGATCCAGCCAAAATCGAAGCGATTGAGAGATGGCAAGCTCCAACAACCCCGACTGAAATCCGTCAGTTCCTAGGATTGGCGGGCTATTACCGAAGATTCATTGAGAATTTCTCAAAAATCGCAAAACCCCTCACCGAGCTCACTCAGAAAGATAAGGACTTTATCTGGGGGAAAGATCAGGAGGATTCTTTCCAGAAACTCATGTACCAATTATGTCACGCACCGATTTTATCTCTGCCAGAGGGCACGGACAACTTTGTAGTGTTTTGCGATGCCTCCCACCAAGGACTTGGGTGTGTCCTAATGCAGAAGGACAAGGTCATCGCTTACGCTTCCAGGCAGTTGAAGATCCACGAGCAGAACTACACCACGCACGACTTAGAGTTGGGAGCCGTCGTGTTTGCTTTGAAGATCTGGAGACACTACTTGTACGGTACTAAGTGTACGGTCTTCACTGACCACAAGAGCCTTCAGCACATTTTAGATCAGAAAATGCTCAACATGAGGCAACGTAGATGGATAGAATTGCTGAGTGACTACGATTGCGAGATCAAATACCACCCGGGTAAAGCAAACGTAGTAGCAGATGCCCTGAGTAGGAAGGAAAGGGTAAAGCCATCTCGAGTTCGAGCATTGGGCATGCAAGTTCAAACGAGCCTTCGCACGCAGATTGCAAACGCACATCAAGAGGCGTTAAAGCCCGAGAACATTAAGTTCGAAACGCTTCATAATCACGAGAAAGAATTCGAACGCAAGTCGGACGGGATCTACTACTTCAAGGGCCGAGCATGGATTCCAAGATCTGAGGAACTTCGCAACCTCATTTTGGACGAGGGCCACCGATCTAGATATTCCATCCATCCGGGATCCGACAAGTTGTACAAGGACCTCCGAGAATACTACTGGTGGCCGGGCATGAAGAAAGATATCGCCTTGTATGTAGCCAAGTGCCTTACTTGCTCCAAGGTCAAGGCGGAATATCAAAAGCCTTCAGGTTTACTTCAGCAACCAGAAATCCCCATGTGGAAGTGGGAGCAGATTTCTATGGACTTCGTCACCAAGTTGCCCCGTACGGCTAAGGGTAACGACACGATTTGGGTAATCGTAGACCGTTTGACCAAATCCGCTCATTTCTTGCCGATTCGAGAAAATCACTCTATGGAGAAGCTAGCACAGGTCTATATCAACGAGATCGTCTCTCGTCATGGAACACCGCTCTCCATCATCTCCGATAGGGATAGTCGATTCACCTCCCGTTTCTGGAATGTTCTTCAGAAATCCTTAGGTACCCGACTAGACCTCAGTACTGCGTATCACCCTCAGACCGACGGCCAGAGCGAAAGGACGATCCAAACACTTGAGGACATGCTGAGAGCATGTGTAGTAGACTTCGGAGGAAGTTGGGACGCTCACCTTCCCCTGGTCGAGTTCTCCTATAATAACAGCTACCATGCCAGCATCAAGTGCGCACCATTCGAGGCTCTCTATGGACGTAAGTGCCGGTCACCGCTATGCTGGCTCGAAGCTGGCGATCGACAACTTACGAGACTCGATATCGTCCAGGAGACCATTGACAAGATCAACACTATTCGTGAACGACTGAAGACGTCCCGTACCCGACAGAAGAGCTACGCTGACAACCGAAGGAAACCCCTTGAGTTCCAAGTTGGCGACCGAGTACTCCTCAAAGTATCGCCCTGGAAAGGGGTAGTCCGCTTCGGTAAGCGCGGTAAACTGAGTCAAAGGTACACCGGTCCATTTGAAGTCATTGAGCGTATCGGTCCCATTGCTTATCGTCTCCAACTCCCTCAGGCTCTCGCGAATGTTCATAATGTATTTCACGTCTCACACTTGAAGAAGTGTCTGTCTGATGAGACCATCGTCATCCCTCTTGACGAGGTCAAAATCGACAGCAAGCTAAACTTCATCGAGGAACCGCTCGAAGTTGTTGACCGCGAGGTCAGACAACTCAGGCAGAGCCGTATTCCGATAATCAAAGTTCGGTGGAATTCCCGACGAGGTCACGAATTCACATGGGAGCGTGAAGACCAATTCCGTCAGAAGTATCCACATCTTTTCGAGAACTCTTCTTCCTGATGGGACGCACTAAATTTCGGGACGAAATTTCTTTCAACCCGGGGAGAATGTGACAACCGTCTAAAAATTCAGGTACTTGTTCAATTACTATATCGGTTCGAAACATTAGTTACTCTGTTATCGTGTTCGCTCTGTTCTAGCTCGTAATTGTTGAGTCTGTTCTTGTCGGAACCAGTGTCGGAATAACTTCCGGAATCAAATTTTATAAGTCCTAATACCAAGAAAACATATAATGAACTTTCCTAAGTTCATAACAAATCATACTTAAGAACTTTCAATTAACGAAAAGGTTCAACGAAGCAAAAACGTAAAAACGAAAAATCAGAAAAACACTGATTTTGGGCTAGGTGCGCAGCACCTATTGCTTTGGTGCGCAGCACCTAGTGCCAGATTTTCAAAAAAATTACATTTTCAGTCCTTGTCTCATTTTTGTAAATCACCAACCAATCAACTCGAGCCTAGACCTGCCATTACTGATTTCTCAGTCTTCCAAGGCCACATTACTACACTCCATCTAATTTTTCTTTTCATTTTCATTTTACAAAATTGAAAACACACACACACACACTCATTTTCTCTCTACCTTCTCTCTAGCATCTCTCTAAAAACACCATTGAAACCAGGAACATTTCACCATAAAAACCGACCTTTTACCCATACAAATTGTTTGAATCATCTAGAGAAGAAAGGGGGTGTCGTTATTTCGAAAAAGGACTAGTTTTGTAAAGATTTTTGGAGCAAAAATCCGACCAAAACTCATCATCCGAGCTTTTCCTTCGGTAGATTTCTTTCTTTTTACTGTTTTTATACAAATAATCAATTGCATGTAAGATCTAACGGTTAAAAATGTGTTTTTATACAAATCTATGACTTTTTATGGTCAAAAACGTTTTTAACCGAAATGACCTTTAGATCCACGATTTTGTAACCAAAAATGCTTTATAAACTGTTAAAAAGATGTTTTAATAAGTTTAAACACATTGCATGTCGAAATCTATGGGTGACAAAACGTTTTTAGCAAAGAAATCACAAAACGGGGAAGAACAGCAAGGAGGTGCGCAGCACCCCCTGACAGGTGCCGCGCACCGGGCTGCTGTTCCTCCAAAAAATCGTCGTTTTGTCCGTTTAAAACTTATGTATACATTCTGGACTTTTATGAATAAATCAGAACGATAACCGGATGTGCGACTAAAACCACCAGGCCTCAAAACATAAAATGCATAACAAAAGCACATAAAGCATACGAATCACATACAGGCCCACAAAAGAAAGAATTGCGCACATAGAGTAAATCAGATAGGTCCAAAAGCCTAGGTCATAGTCTAAGTGATTCCGTAAGGTCACTTAGTTCGCTATAACCATTGGCTCTGATACCAACTTCTGTCACACCCCGCAAAATGGCGGAACCGAGGTGTACAGAGAATACGGTATCAGAGATTCAAAGGTTACATCAACATAAGTAAACTATACATAATCAACATAGATAAATAAGTTTAAAATAGTATGCTTATTACAATAATCCGGAAATATCAAAATACGGCTACAACATTTGGGATACTAAGGAATTAACAAAAGCAAAATGAATTCCATGCAAGTAATCCACGTAGCCACCAAGCATAACATCAAAAAGTGTAACCTCAAATCTCTGAAAAGCGTTAAAATACGACGTCAACATAAAGTTGGTGAATTATTCGCAATAATTAATAAAAACATAATAGTATAAAAGTTTCAATATGTTTTGACCCAAAAGTGATATGATTTGAAAATAAGTCATTTGAAAAATGATGTTTCAAAATATACGTGAAGTGTACAAAACCCTTTAATAATATACCAATATAATATACCATAAAAATACCATAATCAAATCATAAAATACCATACTGGATAGATAATAGCTTTAGATACATACGGTACACCTGAACCATAACAATACTGGCAACTAACCCCACCTAGTGTCTTACGCTAGGTTGTCCTCGAAATCATCGGTCATAACATTGCTAACACGGACAGGGCGCATCCATCATCCATCGTGTTAACAATGAGGGCTTGTTAGACCCATATAGCGCTATATATATAAACCGGCGGCTAAAAGCTAACAGGTGTGTATACGGGGCCTCGTACTACCACAAAGGCGGTACAAGTTAGGGTAAGACTGACCTAAAGCATTCATATCCATGATACAATATCATACTATATATATCAAAAATACATTCATACAACGCTAATCATGCCCAAAATGTAAAAGCGGTAAAAAAAAAAGGGCAACGAATAACTCACAGAATAGCAATGCAATCCAAACACGATACGTCGGGTAATAATATAATACGATCAAGCTTCCACGTCTAAGTGCCCTAAACATCACGTAAATAAATATGTCTAAGTATCTCTAAGTCTAGTGGGGTATGCCTTAACGATTAACGTTTTATACAAGTTTAAAATGACCAACAGGAACATCGATTTAACAGAATTACAAACGTTTCGAAAAATACGGCAACTAGTTACGCATCACGTAACTAGGAGTTACGTATCGCGTAACTGAGAGTTACGCACGTAACTTAGTTACGTGTTATGGTATAGATACGTGATAAGGGCATAGTTACGGGATATAGGTATAGATACGTGCATAGTTTCGGGATTAGTTACGGGTTCGTAACTGAGTTACGTTCCCGTAACTCAGTTACGTGACGTAACTGGGTTTTTACGAAAATCACTTTCGGGTTACGATTCTGAGTGTTTTTAGGTGTCAAATTCATCAAATATCGAAACCCTATGTCCAGAATACGTTTAGGTACATAAACCCTCAATAAATTTCGGGTTTTGATGATAAAAAGTGGTGTTTTTGAGATAAATCTAAGAAAGTAAAGTTTAAAACAAAATCGAAGAAATACTTACCCGATCGAGGTGAAATTCGGAGGGATGATAAAGATGAACGTGGTGAACGATAAACAAGCTTCAAAATCGAATTCCGACGGTCGGATTTTGAGATATTTTAGAGAGAAGTGTGTGTGTGTTTGTGTGTGTTTTCTAGAGAGAGAAAGGAAAGGGTGAAATGGTGTGTGTGTGTGTAGGTGATAGAATAAGACAAAAGGGTAGGTGATAGAGTAAGACAAAATGGTTGGTGGGATTTTAGGACTAGTTTTGTAATAGAAATCCCATAGGACTAGATTTGTAATAAAATTCTGGAGGGACTAAAATTGTAATACTTTTTAAACGTTAATCTTAATCGTATAATTAAGGCATAAAACCCCTAAACTTATCTTAAGAGCATACTAGACTTATACTAAAGGCACTTAGAACTAACCGTTCCCGACATAAAGGTCCGAATCACATAAAATACAAATACGATACTCATAAAATACAAGAAATACGAATACAATACCCATAAAATACGAATACGATAAAACATAAAAGGGATACAATAGGGTCAAAACATAAACATAAATAAATAAAACGAATACGGGTCGATAGAAGTATACCTAGAAATTCGCGAATGTCACACTTAAAGTTTAATAAAATTTGGTCTATATTATTATATAAAAACATAATAATATAACAACTAATTAAAGTATCTTGGTATTATTAGGCAATCCGTGATTCCCGGCTTTCATATTCCGATCGAATTTTCGAGTTCTCGTTCTTCGCAATCCGTGAGTTACAACCCCTTATTTTATATATGTTTTACATGAATTTTGGGGGAAACATAAGATTAATTGTATTTGAAAACTTTATAATCAAATTGCAAATTATCGAACTTTGACTTTTGAACTTGTTGAACTTTGACTTTTGAACTTGTTGAACTTTGACTTTTGAGCTTATGAACTACTTTGACTTTTGAAACTTATTGAACTTATTTTGACTTGGAACTTATTTTGACTTGGAACTTATTGGACTTTGGAACTATTTTGTACGAACTATTTGAACTCTTATGCGTAAAACATTTTGCTCTACTTGAACTTATTGGCTCGCTTTCTTTTGAACTAGACTAATCATTGATGCTTGTATACGTACCAACCCTTGATGGAACTATAACACGATCTTAAGTGACGGACGACTACCTCTCTTTTAAACAAAACTACTTGACGCCCAACGACTTTTTGGACTTAGACTTACACACTATTAGCTACATAGCCGTATAGTAATTATGGGTATCGATACTTAGGAAAGAACCGTTCCTTGCTTAGATGGCAGTCTAAGTACATATTACTAAGAACTAGTACAATCTTCCCGTTTGAGAGGCGGGAAGACGGGCACCACGGTTGAACAATCGGATTAGTGTGAACACTTAAATTATAGATGCCAAGAGGTTGATACAAGAAATCTAATTAGTTACTTACGCATAATTTACGAACTTTTTAGCGATTGATTTCGCAACTACAAATTGACTAAATTTGACTTTATTTGGTCTTCTCAAACTTAGGGCACCGGTTCGCCCGTTACTTGAACTTTAAAAGTATATAAATTTTAAGCGACTTGTTCCGCTAACCTCGTTTTGGAAACTTCTACTTTATATACTTTACTTATACTTTTGACGAACTAATTAAACTGTAACTCACTCACTACTTTCGTAGTTGATACTTTATCTTATGTTTCAGGAAATTAGTGTAAGCATGATGTGCATGGCATGGACGGGTCGAGGCGGTTGTGTGAGAACCTCATTGGGAAAAGACTTGGCCATTGTTTCTTTTGGGAATTTTTAATGAAACTTTTAAATTGTGTATCGATGTACTAAAATATCATGACTTGGTCGTTTTATGGATTTGTAAACACTTTTTATTTTTAATTAATGACTTGATTGCCGTTATGTTTTATATGACCTGTGTAACGATCTTCCAGCTCTTCACATTCCGTGTTTCCGCTTTAGCGGGGTGTGACATTTGCAAACTAGATAAAATAGGAAAAACCGCTACTAAATCCTTTCTAAAAGATGAAATAATTCTAGCTGAGATTCAAAATCAGCTATTAAATCATCTTTTTCGATTGAATCTAGTTCTAGTTGAGTTAATCTAATTTGCTATTACAATTTTGAAAAGATTTGTCATTTTGAAAGCACTTGTTAATTACGAAAATACTATCAAACACAAATATAATACTTTGAATATGTTAGTTCTAGTCGAGATTGAAAATCCGCTACTATTCACATTCATCATATTAAAATTGTATTTAGCAAATAAATTCGTAATTTTTCGGTTATAGAACGGGTTTCATTTTGAAATAATTGAAAGCCTAAACAAACTCAAAATATTATATGAAGAAATAATACCCAAAAGTGATAGTTCTAGTCGAGATTGTAAAAAAAAACAAAATCCGCTACTAAACACTTCCAAATATTACGTCTCTCAAGTGATAAACTAAGTTTGTAATCATTTTCGCAAAATTGTTTGATACCTCGTGTAAGCACTCCATGAAGTTCGAAACACGAATTCAAGAGAAGTGAAAGGCTGAATTAATAGACCCGGAGTATCTCCAAAACAGAACCTTATCACACAAGAATAGATTATACGAATATGAACCAGGTTTCAAGGTTGAATCGGCTATGAGCATATGCATACATATATATATATCACCATACTTACGTTGATTTGAAAAATGGAGGAATCCAAATGTTGTGAAGGTCGGCTAGGCTGAGTGCAGAAGGTAACAATCACCACACAATTACACAACCTCTGATTACAACACAAGAACAATACATGTCACCAAGCTGATTAGGGTTGCTGTTTGGATGATTACAAAACAAAAATGGGGTTCAATACTTACCAAACCACACGCTGATGAGGAAGATGATGATCTAGGGTAGGGGTGATGATGCTAATTGGCCAAGAAGCTCCAAGAAAAACGAAAAATGGGAGCTGGTGATGATGAAGGGCGACGGCCAAAGAAACCAGGGAAAGGATTAGGGTTTTGAGTTTGCTAAGCATTTATACTAGAAGGTATTAGGGTTAGGATCTTTAAATTAGAGTGTTTGGATATGGGTTAATTAAGACCAGCCTATGGCTAGGCCATCTTGGCCGAACTAGCCACATACACACACAAGTGTGGTCCGTGTGATTAATGAAGACAACCCGAAGTAGATATACAAGCTAAACGAACTCGGGAAGACTCGAAGGTCTATTAGACGCATTATCTTGAAGTTTAATAAAGCGAGATTTGTTGTCAAGTATTAAGTTCACAATTTATTAATTATGTTTAGAATTTGAACACGGAATTAGTTCCTTAAAATGTCTAGAAGCTCATATAACGGGGTTCAACTAACTGTGCACCTAAAGTAACATAAGTCTACAAACGTAATGTAATACACACATGAAAACCGACACATACACAACCCCGTACAGTAATGACTTTTAAAAATAAAAGTTTAAAGAAAACCGGTAATGAGCTAAGGGCACAAGACTAACCAGAGTGTGAAAGTGACGGTTGTCACATTTAGCTCCCGAGTAAGGATAAGACTAACTAACCTGCAACTAACGTAAGAGTTATCAATTTATGGAGTTTGTGTTATCAATTTTGTGATTTATAGGAAATTTAAGGTCGAGTGGATGTGAGTGTGTCGTTAGAAGTCATTTATTCAATCTAATTCAAGTACAAAAATCAGTATAAAAGTTGATTTGTTAGATATGATTTCATGAGCTGATGCAGCTGCTAGTAATAATATTGATTGAATTATGGTTATTATAGATGTGATGCATATGATTCTGTTTGTGATATGTGTGTGCTTGACAATTCCACAAGGTGTGAGAGATCTACGAGTCTTGAAGATTCATTTATTTTTAGTACATCATGATGAATTGGTCACCAAGCTCAAACTTCAGTCTCCAAGCAAATACAGTTCAAAGTTTTCTGCAAGATGATGATCATCTCAAGCTTGAATGAGTTTTGTGAAATTGTTTAATTCGGATGAACAAGTTTCAAAATCCGAGTTAAATCATTGAGACAAAAGTTATTTGGTTAAGTCAAAGATGAAGATGAAGACAAAGTAACTTAGTCAAGTAAAAGATAAAGATAAAGACAAAGTAACTTGGTTAAATCAAATCTAAAGACAAATCCAAAGTAACTTGGAACTGGTAAATGATCATCAGGCTTAAAGAAAAGTTCATCAATCAAAGCAAAAGACTGAATACCGGGTTGTGAAGAACGAAAATACAAGGATCTTACAATGAAGATTCATTTGAGGGGGATATTGTTGGGTATTGAAGAATATGGATGAAGCTAAAATCTTCAAATGTGTGTTTATGTCTAAGTTTTTAACTCGGAAGAACAAACTTCAACATCCGAGTTAAAACTTATTTGGTCAGCATGAAGTCAACATTGAAGAATTTAAGTGTGATGATAAAACTTCTACTTCCGAGTTAAAGTACAGAACATCGAAGTTAAAATCAAGATGATGTCATAGTTATTCAATAAGTGTTCATTGAAGATTTTAGTTCTGAAGATGAAGACTCTACTTCACAATTTTAGTGAACATTAATCAAGATGAAGACCTAATTGTTTGTTTAGAGTCCAAAGTGTTTCTAAATAAGCACGTGTCTCTAGTTTTTATTTATAGAGAGTTTGTAACGAGGACTATAAATAAAATGATAAGGTTTATTGAGTAAGGTGTCTTTCAGAATTAGAATTCTGAGACCAATGTGCTTATCCGTTGTGATATATTGTAACGGTTTTTCTCGACAAAATCACTCTATGAGAAAATTAAAGTAGACTCTTTAAAATTATCAAATCTTCAATCCAATTAGAGCTTAGATTAAATCAAAATGAGAGATTTCGTATCTCAATTTGATTAGCAATTCACTGATTGAGTGTTTTAATCAATCTTATCTGTTTTATAAAATCCTCTATGATATTTATCAAAAAAAATTATGAATTGTTGTGCATCATTTTATGTTTTCTTTGTGCATAAAACCTTTTTTTTAAAAGTGACAAATATGTTAGAAGAAATTACGAAAAATAAAATGTCAGATATAATTTAAATGTAGATATGTTTTTAATGCCCTTAATGTATTGTTTTTAGTAACATTAATAAAAAGAATATTTTTATTTATTTAGATGTCACATGTCATGATAGTGGTTTTTTGATATAAAACCTTTAAATATAACTATCCTCTTTATGGTTATATATGTTTTTCTTAAGTGTATATGTGTTTGTTGTCTTTTAATTTTTTTTTTATAGTTAATAGAAATATCATGAAAAGAAAAGTTCTTTAAAATTCAAGTTTTCTCCCACTAGTCTTTAATAATTAACACTTTTTCAGATTTGTTATTGGATATTGTATATATTATTTTAAACAATTTACTTTTTGTTTAATTTTTATTATTGTTATATTATATTTAATTTCCCATGTAATACGTGCGGGTTTACAGGTACAGCGAGAAACAGTGGGTGACGGACATGACTCTAAAAAGTTACCAACCACCGAAGACCCACGAGTTTGCATACAAAAAAAAAACAAGCACGAGTGATGGGTAAATGGTAATGATTTCCACGACCTCCAAATGAATGATCTCGTCACATAGATATCATAATTATATTTATTAATTCTTTATTACATCATTAAGCAATATTTGATTTAGCTTGATAACAACCACGACAAATAATAGTAGTTTGGGTGCAAATATGTTTATAGTCAATTTAAAGAGAAATATTTCACTTAACATATTTTTGGATTCATTAATTCATATTATTTAATAAGTAAGTTAGTGTGATTAGATTTTAGTCTCATTATTGATGGAATGTGGTCTTCAATGGGTTATAATGTTTTGATGATATGACACTCTATTTTAATATAAGGAGAGTTCACTTAAACGTTGAAGACTTTGACATTTGCCATATAGTGGTGAGTTAGTGGACATGTAGAGTACTTGCCCACCAAATTTACTCATCACACAAAATGATTCACTACCATCATTTCATATCTAACATCAAATCACTGGTTACCACTAATATTTGTTCATAGAATCAAAGCATGTCTTGATTCCAACTTGGGATCAATTATTAGTTAGTTTCTTTTGGTACATATACTTTTTCTTTTTTTTTGGAATAGAAATAGTAAAGATTATAAAAGAAAACGGAAAGCTTGTTTAAACGTTCCAAACATGTACTAATGTAGGTAATTAGTTTGTGAAGACTTTATTGAAGGAAAAGTTTTCAAATGTCATTGAAAATCATAAATGAACCAACAAATATTTTTTTTCAAAATTCAGATCTGATTGTTAGAGACTTTTGTGTAACGTGACACATAAAGGTTGGATCCATAAAGTGATTCTCGGATCTCAAACTTTGAGTTCACATCCCATCTTTACCAAAGATCTTCTAACCGAAAGTTAAACACTCTCAAACGAGAATATAACCGACAAACTAGTCAATTGATTTCTACCATAAATGGAGAGAAAAAAGATCACAACAACAATGATAAGAGAAAGAGACTCACTCGAATCTTCATAACGTGATAAATAAACTCTCATAGGAAAACCCTAGAGAGAGAAAACCACATTTTTCCGATTCACTAATGCAAAATCTCCCTTGCATTATTAAAGTGATATTATCGACTGTGGTTGTTCTTCAAATAATGTGTAAGGTATTAGATTTGTGTCAATTTACTGCAAGATCCAATAGTTCATGGGTTTGTTTTGATATACTATCAATTCTCCACGAGCAATTAGGGTTAAAATTTTACGTTCTGTATGTTTTAATTATTTTTCTTGTTTGGTATTTTAGTATATATTGTAATCCTTGGACTTTCATTCCACTAAAACATACCTCAATTTTAAGGAGTGATTCTTGTTATCAGTAAAATTGTTAGGCTTTAGCCTTTTGATGAAAAAAAGAAAAAAGGAAAAAAAGTTTGTGAAGACTTGTATGATATGCAAGATGAACTTATTTTATATATTATCCTTTGTTCTATCTATTTTTATCAACCTTTTCGGGAAAAAAAAAATGAACACATAGGAGGTTATGGATTAACAACACGTGAAATGTGACAACCGAGAACTTTGAGGTCAGAATCTGTTTGAACTCGTTAACTTTTAAGTACGGACCCGATAAACAACCTATAGCCACGTCACAATATGATATAATATTATGTGTTCTACTTGAGTAAATTATATTTACTTTCATTTTGATAAAGTGTTTTCATCTCATTCATGTGTTGGAAGGTATCTAGCATAGATGTATGACTTTTAAACATAACCACTTACGTAAACAGTTTTGGACTACAATTATCGAGTGAAGATAATATAAGGGTCTACTTGTACATTTCAGATAGAACAGTTAGTTCCGTTACTTGACAGTCACAGTCATTTAAGTTACAGTTAATGTCAGTTAATGTCAGCATACATTAAACGTAAATAACCGGATTAAATAGGCGAGATAAGTTTGTATTATTTTATCAATTTATAAAATTAAGAATTATTTTTATTAATTTTCAGAAATATATATATATATATATATATATATATATATATATATATATATATATATATATATATATATATATATATATATATATATATATATATATTTGTTTTAATTTATAGTTTGATAACTAGAATGATGATTCTTAATAATTACCAAATTAGATTTTTAACATATCTTTCATATAATTTATAAATTACAAAAATTAAATTATTTTGATGGAACCTTCTAGTCCCACCGATCATTTAAAGTGGTGTTTGTTAAATTGTATTTTGTTTAAGAGCTAAGGACCAAACATAAAAATGGTTATCTTTTTCTCCAAGCTTTCGAGGTCTATAAATAAGATTTTTAAATTATTATTGAAAATCATATTTTTGGGTATTATTTGGGAACCGATCGGCCAAGGGAGGAAGGAGGAATCGATTTTATTTGTTTTCGTTTTAGAAATTTCTAGCTTGTTTCAAGTAAGTCTAAACCCTAGTTCTTTTCTTAATATTTCCGATTTCATTAAGCTTCCATATACAATTTTATAACCTAATTTTACTAAATTATTTGTTTAATCCTAATTTACATCTAATTGATTGATGTTAGATTGGATGTAAACAACTTTAATTCGGTAAGCTTACATCTTCAACATAAACATGTTTTACTTACAAATTTCAAAACCCTAATTATATATATATGTATGTATTCGGCCGTATGTATATATGTGTAGATATAATTATTTTATATTTGATTTATTTAAATGTTATATTATATATTGTATTCAAAGTATTTACGTATAAGATCCCTATAGTTGTGAGTTGCTCATAATGTGTTAGATACTTTACAAAGTATTGTCAAATAGGTTCACATATTTAAGTGTGATGTCTGAGCAAGATAAAGAAGGACATGATCCTAATGAGAATATCTATTAACAAGTGGTAGTCCCACTGGCCACTCTCACCGTCTTACCTGGTCCGCTTGAGTAGAGCTATCGAAAGGGTCTCACTAAGTAAAGTAGGTTAACAATACATGACGAGATTGGATCTAATATATAAATAGCAAGTTCTACATAATATGATTAACGTTAAACTTTCTATTTTGTAACTTACTATTAGTAACTTACTACTTTTGGAAACCTATTATTTCTATCAGTTACTATTTTTGGAAATTCACTTAAAATGAAAACTTACTCAATATGGGAACTTACTAAAAATAACATATTTTGAAATCCTAATCTAAACTTACTATATTTATGATTTTAGTACGTTTGTCAACTTCATTTCAAGCATTCACTTAGGAGAGTTTGTACCCCTCTTTTGCAACTATTTTAACTATTTTGGGGAAGAATGTCATTTCTACATTTTTCTTACGTTTTAGACACAAGTACTACTTCAACATTATTGCTTTGCTTAGATAACGTTAAGACAAACTGCATGAATCATGGATAGTTAGCTATGGACTTAAACGCGAACTTTGTGAATAGATCTATCGAATTTGACAACTTGTTCGGATCGTTAGCATCCATTAGTCAGACACATCATGTTTGATCACTTTACGGATAAATATGTCTTTATATTTGCTTGTACTTTGAGGCAGTATGATATTTAATAAAAAAAAAATTGTTAAGGTTTCTATTACATGAGTCTATGTAATAACAAACTATTATATGTACATAAAGGTTACTTTTTTAAATCTTGTGGTCTAAATATTTTATTGAGTCTTTAAACTTAAGAACTCATCAACCTTTTAGTTGACACTTGATTTTAAATGCATTCTCAGGTACTTAGTGTATGGAGTCTTCAAAAACATTTTACTTTTCAAGACTATGAGCATTTCTCATTTCGAAGTTATTCTAAATACTTCATAATGACTTTTTGGATTATTGTCAAGACTTGTGTTTTTAATTAAATTTTATTTTATTTTAAACGTCTCATTTGAGTTGTTTGCTATATCTTGATTGTGGTCCATAAAAGTCAAAACCTTCGTACATTCCGCAACGCCAGGGTGTGACATGTAACATATAACATCTTAGGTGAATCATACATCGGTCCTGGATAGAGAAATGATGGGTCCATAAGATAAATGTTGGTCTTTCATGACATGAAATGTTTTAGTTTAAAACTAGAGTTAATTTCAAAAGTCGTCCCTAAGGTTTATCTCAAATTACGAATTTCGTCCCTAAGTTTAAAAAGTTGTATAAATCATCCACTTTTAGAAACTAATTACCTTTTTTGTCCCTAAGATTTTCTCCAAATACTGATTTTGTCCCTAACTTTTTTTCTCAATTACGGATTTGGTCCCTAAGGTTTGCCCCAATTACGGGTGCAAATTAGAAATTAGGGACGAAAAGCGTAATTAGTTTCTAAACTTGGACGATTTATGAAACTTTTTAAACTTAGGGACGAAATCCATAATTTGAGTAAACCATAGGGACGATTTATGTAATTAACTCTTAAAACTATGAGCAATTTTAAGACGGACGATCTGTTGAGAAGTTCTACCAAAAATAAGTTCGTGCACATATGGAAAAAGGAAAAGTAGGCGGTTATGCCTTCATAATTTTGACACAATATAAATAGATATTATATTTTATTAAGACTGATAATTTTGTCCCATAAAAACCAATCCGATAATCTATTAGATTAGGAACGAAATCCATTAAACCTCGCTCGAAAATGATTCCCTAAATTTTTCCCTTGTGTGAAAATAAAATTGACTTCACCCCATCCTTCGAGCAAAAAGAACAATATCGTTGTCATGAAAAAGATAAGGGGTTAGGAATGTTATCACGACAAACTTGTGTCGTTCCATTTTGAGACTACAAGTACTCTAAAGTTTGAAAACTAAGTTTATAACACCAAAGAGATGGAGGACAAGCTAGAGGTTGACTAATCTCTCTTGCTAGGAATGTGCAAGATAATTCAATTGCTTCCAAAGCAAAATCAAGCGAGATACTCGACCTCGTGCTACACGAGATATGATATATCGTTTTATAGAGTTCTCCAATTAAAGTATCTAAAGTTACTATTATTTTTAAAAATAGTTAATTACGTAAATCGTTCCTATGGTTTACCTAAAATTACGCATTTCGTCCCTAAGAATAATCACCTATCACTTACACTTTACAAAAATAATCATCTGATTCGCGACGAATTTCTCGCGACACTTTATCGTCGCGAGAAGTACATAAACAAAATCAGACCAATAAAAACCAGATCGCGAAAATGAATAGTGACGCGAGAAATGAATAGTGTCGCGACAACGTGTCGAATTTTTATTGGTCAGATTAAAATATGTGTACTTTCGCGACGAAAAAAATGTCGCGAGAAATCTGTCGCGAATTAGGTGATTATTTTTGTAAAGTGTAAGTGATAGGTGATTATTTTGGTAATTTTCTCAAATCGTCCCTATGGTTTACCTAAAATTACGGATTTCGTCCCTAAGTTTAAAACGTTGCATAATTCGTCCACTTTTAGAAACTAATTACCCTTTCGTCCCTAAAATGGATGTCCGTTAATAATTTCCGCTAAAATTATCGCTAACTAACTTCACATTTCGTCCCCAAAATGGATGTCCGTTAGAAATTAGGGACGAAAAGCGTAATTAGTTTCAAAAACTAGACGATTTATGCAATATTTTAAACTTATGGACAAAATCTATAATTTGGAGTAAACCATAGAAACGATTTATGTAATTAACTATTTTAAAAATAATCTTGTTTATGTAAATAGTAACTTGAACTATGTAATTAATATAATTATTAAGCAAAATCGAAAGCGGATATCACCAAACAAGTTTATCAAAATTCATCTTGTTTAAGTACACACCAATTTAACTCATATATCTTAATCCACTCTCGAATTCATGAATGAGAGTTCCATGCTAGCGTTTCTAAATATGACTTGGTATAGAAGGTTTAATAAACTTTGTATGTTTGCTATTATTTATATTAACTCTTAATACATATAATTGAACTTTTATTTTATCACTAATATTATAATGAACCGCTTCTTTGTTGACATGTCTAGGTTTAATTATTAATTTCTCAAAAAAAAAAAAAATCGAGTTTATATAGATACTACATCACATGTGTAAACTAAATATATGAATAAATAAAATTATATTAAGGGAAAAGTTCATTAAAGATTATTTATTTTGTAAGGTATAAAAGACTAAATCTCCACTATCCATTTAATTTTAATCTAATGGTTTAGATTAAAATCAAAAAATAACTTTCAAATTTTTTTTTAAATTAATTTATCTCATAAACTATTAGTCGTTAGACGACATAAATTACGTCGTTGCGACCGTCTTATTCTCCTCTTTAATTAGAGCAATGGTCATAAAGGTAAATTTCCAAAACAAAATACGTTATATAATGTATAATTTATCTACACCAAGAAAAAAAAATTAAATACTTTTTTTTTCTTCCGTTTTTTGAACAAATATTTAAACTCTTAATGTTATAACACATGTGATTTTAGCATCAAATGTGGATTTAAAGACCTAAAACCATTATATGATATATATATATGTATATAATTCAATTAAACGGATAAAAAGTTCCACGAAATCACATGTGATAGTACTAATATCACATGTGATATTAATGTAAACAATATGTGATTTTATA
The DNA here is from genome assembly GCA_910822075.1 of Senecio squalidus. Classification (NCBI taxonomy): domain Eukaryota; kingdom Viridiplantae; phylum Streptophyta; class Magnoliopsida; order Asterales; family Asteraceae; genus Senecio; species Senecio squalidus. The sequence continues at coordinate 22,374,093 of CAJVGC010000592.1, forward strand.
ATATACGTAGTTTTTCAAAACTAATAAGTCAATAACTCACATGATTTGAACTTTAAATGTGAATTTTAAAACACAAACTTCTGACGGACATCCATTTTGGGGACGAAATGTGAAATTAGTTAGCGAATTTTTATCACATGTGATTTGAACACTAAATGTGAATTTCAAAACATAGATTTGTTATATGATTATATTTAACTAGATCAAAAAAGAAAAACACAAAAAATTTTAGTCAAACTACTATTATCATATGTGATAAAACTGTGATTTGATAATATAAACTTTCCAAAATCTGGAAAAAAAATTGCGTCAAAAATATATCAAGTGGGTGTTTTATAGAAAGAGAAGATAATGTTTGTTTCAATGGTGAAATTTATTCGTTTAATACATATACGGTTTTTAAGATAATAAAGTTTTAAATAAAAAAAATTAAAGTGAGTTTTAAAATAAACTATTGTGATTGATTCTTTTATACTCAAAAATTTATGATATTATATAAATTCAACCGTAGATATTAAAGGTATTTGTAGTCATTTGATAGTAATGAAATTCTATATATATACATTTACAGGAAATAGGGGTACTGTTCATAACGATTGAATACACTCTCCATACAGGCGCGTCGTCCTCTTTTTTTCCTCCTCCTTCTGGTTATCTCTTTCATCTCTTCCATGGTGACTAAATATCAACAAGGGTAGGAGCCAAGATTTCTTCGATTAAGCCTGATGATAGAACCAAATAACGATCCCTACATTGGGCAACTTGGTGAAATTAAACAACAAGAACAGAAAATCTGTAATATTCCACAAACTACAACCGTCAATTATGTAATCAACTCAAAATCAATTATCTCAAGATAGTTTATGTATAAATCGAAGAAACTGTATCATTTGAACAAGTGATTTCCTTTTTGCCCTTTCAGCATAATCACTCGATATATGATTATTTTTTTATGTTATTTTAACAGGTTTATCACACTAAAACAGTGATGTTAGTGTGATGCAAGCTAATTCACAACTATTATCGTTGGCTTCTCTAGCTCACCACTATTTTCACATCAAGAACACTACTAAGCAATAAGAGACATGGTATACACTAGATCACCAGGTTAGTCTCCAACAAATTCTGAAGTCTACACACAACCAAGGAGAATAGAAGACAAAATGGACATAATGAGTAGTATGGTCTAAAACGGTGCACTTTGCAGCCCGCTTTTGCTACAAGATAACAAAACAATCTCGACGATAGTAAAATAAGAAACATTAAAAACAATAATTAAAAAGTCCAAGGAGAGAAGGGTTTTATTGATGGTAACGAGGTGGTGGTCCACCTTGCGGGTAGCCATTCTGACCATTGAAGTGGTTGGGCCCAGGACCCATTTCAGATGGCATGCCTTGCTGTGGCATGTAAGGGTTATTATGCATCTGCATCTGCTGCTGATGTTGCTGCATTGGCATGGATTGAGGGCCTGCTGGTGCACCTGGACCCCACGGACCTGCTGACTGAGGCGGCGCATACCCTTCTGGACCAGGCATGTACTGGCCCGCATTGTTGTATTGGGGGCCGGCTGATGGTGGTTGTTGCCCCAAGATTGAAGGTTGTGTGTTCATCATCGGGGCAGTTGGCGGCATTGTGTAATCTCTGCTCCGGTCATTGTTCACCTGAACATCCATCAGTCAAGAAAGAAACAGAAAAAGATTAATCCCAATCCTTGTTTTCCTCGATAGATGTTAAAAACAAAATTGGGTTGGGTAACAAATATATACGGGTTGATTGGATTGAACGGGTCAGAAGTTACCAAAATGTCTTTTTATTACATACAAAGTATTCAACCTTCTACATTTCTTGAATTACCTATCGAACAAATTTCAAGTAATCACATTTTACTCATTATTATTTTAAGTCTGGACACGTGTTACCCAACGTTTTAATTTGTTACCCACCCTGCCCATTTTTCCTATCTGACCACGTACAAGTATACAACCTTTCCTTGCCAAAAAAATACGATATTTTAAATATATTTTGTGTAATTGTATTTGACACAAGTTATTGATGAGAAGTCTGGACAAACATCAGACCCATCCAGTACTAACAATTACACGTGCCTGATTTGATAAATCTTTTTTATTTTACCCAATGATTCGGTAGAGATAATGTACAGCTCGAATCGAGGCGCCCATCCATAAAGGCTGGCCTCATTGACTCGGTAAGCAAAATTGGAAGAGAATACAAGTATCGAGCTAGATAGCAAGCATTAGGTTTTAATGAAAGTTATGAAGTTAGGACAGGGGCCCATAAATGGAAATGGGAAGTGAAGATATATGGCGTAGAACTTTATTCTTTTTAAAGTGAAAATACCTTAATACTTAAATCGGTGTGTCGAGAATAAGAGATGTGAAGCTTGCAAAACCCTCCATCATATATGCAGTGTCCTTCCAAGGCTTCTTTGGCAACCACAGCAGTCTGAACATCTGCATATTTAATTGCAGCAATCGTATAAGTGAGAGGTTCTTATTAAGTTCAATGTCTTAAAAAAAACCATCGAGGAAAATATATATTCATTTACCAGGGTATTGAATTAAAGCTTGAACTCCTCCATTTTTGTCAAACATGGCAATCTTCAAAACGGGCCCAAAAGTAGAAAAGACCTGATTACCAAACACAAAAAAAAAAATTAAAAATAGCACATAGTGAAATATGGACCCAAAACAAACTCATAGAACTGAAACTTAAGATACCGTTTGCAACACTTCCAGGGTGACTGCATACTGCATGTTCTCAATAGAGGCAAGAAGAACATTACTCTCAGATTCAATCTTCTTCCCATCTATACCCAAACTGAACTGTAAAAGTAACAAACTGCCAAACTTAAGATGAAACAAAATACAAACAAATAATATAAAGAAGCCCATTGCATTTTGCTTCCTTGAACAGGAAAAGGATATTAAAACTGCATGTTCTCTATAGATATAAATGAAAGGCTTACCTGACCACTAGCATCTATTGCTGAGGATGCGACAGGAAGCATAGGGTTGGTATAGTCCCTGAACCAGTACAAATTTAATAAAGTTAGTAGGAGAATAAACAACAGCAATTTCCACACTCAGGTATAAATGGGTTGACTCCGTTTATCTTTTATCTCCACCGGGTAAAATAAAAATTAGAAAAAAGCCTAAGAGATATGAGTCAAGTTGGGGGGGTTGAGTGGGTCAAACAGGTCAAAGATCGCCCAAAAGTGTATATTTATGCATAAACCGACATCATTCAGAAACTTGGATCATACTTGACACACAAAGATGCTAGAAAAAAAAATTAGAACTTTTAAACTAGAACTGTTTTAGGTGATTATGTCAACTTTCAAAAATTATCCGTTTATCCTGATGCCCGACCTGCCCATTTAAGCACCTCTAAGCTGAATGATCATATAACTCAAGTCTAAGAACAAGAAACGAATAAACTGCAATCTGTATAGCAATAGCCACAGAAATTTCAGAAAACTTGCCAAATATGTGAGCATTGGTTTTACCTGCTACGATGACTTTGGAATTTTACACTCAAATCTGTATGCGCAGAATATGTAATCTTAAGAGAACATGCTCCCAGCTCCGGAATCAAATACCTAAATGTTCGTATAATACAATACTTGTTATGATCACCAAAGAAAGTACCAGCAAGTAGATTATATGCAAACCCTATAATTAATATTCAATTACCTGGGAATACTTCTTCCATCAAGAGCATCCTTCGCAGAAGTAGCAGTTTCTGAATCTGTAAACTGCACCAGAGCCTGAAAACCAGATATATTTATAAATCCTCTTTCAACTACTGTCGTGCTTAAAGCAGCATACAAATTCCTACACGATTTCACTCACCTGGAATCCAGCTGTCTTCTCGAAAGTTGTGATTTTATGCACAAACCCAAATGCAGAGAACACCTACAGAACTTTCTATTAGATATTGTAAGCCAAAAATCAATGTAACAGCAGTATCCAACATACATAGCAGAATATTTCAATTATTATCCTGTCTGGTACCACATATAATGCTAAATGACAACCAACTTATTACGATGAAGGCAAATAAATGAAAATGAGAGATAACAAACTATCTTCGTCTACAAACGGAGAATAATGAGATACACAAAACATAAGATTAAAGCGTGATTAAGAAGAACTTTCTATCAAAAACTAAAAGCATTAAGTATACAAAAAAAAACTCTAAACATACTCCCACACTTAAAAACCTAAAAGCATTAAGTATACAAAAAAAAAACTCTAAACATACTCCCACACTTAAAAACCTAAAAGCGTGATTTAGATAACAAGTGGAAAGGGTGTCATAAAAATCTTCACCGTCCTTGAAATAACTCATAAGTCTAAAATTTGGATGAAAACCCTCTCATTCTATCTCTACGAATGGCTATGTATATTTAGTCATGTTAGGTATATAAGTGGTTACTAACTAGTTTAAAACCTGCCAATTGCAACTTCCACTTGTCACCAATATAACACCTTTCTTACGGCGTTTAAGAAAAAGTAACTGCCAACTTTAAATCCCTATCTACCATGCCACGACCACATTAGATATTTAACAAAACATCATGAACAACAAACACTAGAGCACAGACCATGCAGAAACAAAATAAACGTAATCCTAAACTCTTATAGTTTGTAGGGATAGGAAGAGATGAGGAGGAAGAAAGAGGCAGAGTGTTAAGGAAGGAAGGAAAGGGGAAAGGAGAAAAGGAGACAAACACACATGCGCTCTTTCTCCCAAAGCAAATTAGCTGCCATTTCCTTGATATATGGGCCTGCTGATCCATTTACATTCGACGTCAAACAACGAAGCTTAACATTCATTTGTTACAACCTACCAACCAAATGCTATTTGTACAATTATCTATCTAACAATAACTTACCTAATCATATTACGCCAAACACGCAAACAAAATCACGTACCAGATGTAAAACATCAATGCTGACAAGACGAGCATCGTTTCCTTCAATTGTAACCAAAAGTACATTTCCAGCAACATCCGCAGACGTTTTGTTGTTAACAATTTCCTGCCTGTTTGAGTATTGTAGGTACACGGTCTTCCCTCGTACTTGAGCCGGTTCTGACGAAGAAGCATAATACGATATCATCGCAATTGCTTGATTTTGTTCAGCCTATATATAAAAACAGAATTACGTCAGCAGATATCGTAACAATGTATTACTAGTAATAACTAGTTAATAATTAACAAACTTACGAATTCGATAAACGCTTGGTTTCTATTAGCTCCAACATTACACTTAGTGTTAACAACTTTACCAAACGGTTTACCGAGTTCGATAAGTTCCTCTTCAGTACACTCCCAAGGCAAGTTCCGGAGATGGAGAACTTTCGAAGGAGTCTGCGTGTATCGGAACTGAGGCTGACTTGAAACAGATGCCATTTCGTATATTCAATACTCAAAACTCTGAAAACAATCAATCAGTCAATCAATTAAGCAATTATTCCTATCCAATTAATAAAATATACACTAATTTAGCAGAAAAAATATGAATAAAGTAAATCTGGAAAGCAAATTGTGGATTAGATAAACATGTGCAATGAGATCTAAATAAGATTCAGATGAATTAGATGTAAAGAGGATGATGATGTTTACCTGATGATGAAAATTAGGGTTTGAAGAAACGGATTGAATGATTGATTTGGAGTCGGCGAAAGATAGATTGTGAAACGGGGGTTCAAAACACCTTCACCACCTCACTTGGAATAAATGTGTAAAATCAATTCCTTTTACTTTATATATTTTTGTCACACTAATCTTCTAAGGCTTGATAAATCGTCTCTTATATTTGTTTAGATTACATTTTTCGTATTTGGAGGTTTTAGAGTGTATGAATTTTTTATGTATAAATTTTTTTATACGGATATTGTTTTTGGAAGAAAATTTTTATAAACAAAGTTTAGACGTTTTGCATAAATTGTCTTGTCATAGATAATATCTTGTATAAAAGGTTTTCCACAATGACGATTAATTCACTTTTCAAAACACTAGGCATGAAACATGTAATCTAAGTAAACGTTGGGATGATTTATGCAATTTGTCTTTCTTGTCTTGAACTGTCTTGTCTCAATGTTGTCCGCTTTAGAGTTTAGTTCTCTAACCACTTACGTTCCTGGAGTTGTTCCTCTTCTGAATTGTTGTCCGTTTTTTCTTCAGTCGATTTGACGTTGATTATGAAATAGAGATAAAGAAGGTTTAGATTCAAATAATGTTTCTACTACCCTAATTTCTAAAGTTTTATTTGTAGACTAGAGGGTGGTTTCATATTATTGTAGTCAACTCCGAAAAATGATTGTAGTAAATTACAAATAATGTACCGTGCATAAACAGACATGAGAGAATTTTTCGAATCTAAATGAAATTCCTCTTCTTTTATAATCATAAAGAGTTCAAGTTCCTTAATTAGCTTTCATACTATCCGATAAACCTCTAATTGTAAGTAGATACATAGATGTATCGTAGTTGTCATTGTTAAAGAATATTAGTGAATCTAAATATTTTGTTAGTTTGCGCTCAATAAAAGTAGTTTGAAAACTGTTTCTTTTTTTTTTTCACGGAATTGAGCACATACTTCTTATATTTTGAAAATGGTAGCCCCGATGATTTCAAAAGTCGAGTAATTTTATGTTGTATTTTACACGATTTTATTACTACTTCTTCCATAGATAAATTATACTTATCAATATGTGATTCACATGGACGGTTTCTAAAGAAATTCGTCTAAGGAAAGCCTAAAAATTCATTTGGTTTGTTCAATAAGTTCTAAAATTATATTCTATTAAGTTCTTTAAGCCGGTAATTTGCATCAATTATTTTAATTCGGACTTTTGTTGTTCTCTTATTATAGTGACAATCTATGCAGTCAATCTCGGCGATATCTCGGCGATATCTCGGATATCGGACCTAGAAAGTCATCTCGGTTCCAAATATCGGTCCAATATATCGGACCCGAGAATATCGGCGATATTAGGCGAGATTTTGCCGAGATTCTCATATCGGATCTCGCTGTTATATCGAAAATCTCGTTTTTTTACTTTTTTGACTTTTTTCTTTGACTTTTATGACAACTTTATGCTTTTATGATTTTAGTTTCATTCTGCTATGTTATGTTATGTTAGGAGACTTTTATGTTGTCTTTTGTTTGAGACTATTATGCTTATATGTTATGTTAAATGTTTAATTTTTTATGATTTCATATATATATATATAATTTTCTAAATAATATAAAAACCGATATCTCACCGATATCTCACCGCGATAACCGATATATCGTATCAAGGTCCTTGAACGATATTCGATATTTGACCGAGATAACTGCATAGGTGACAATATCTATTACTGAGGTAAACAATTTTGAATGGTTTTTTTTTTGTGACAATTAGAAGGTTTAGAAACTAAACCTTTATGATATTTATCCCCTACCGTATGGGTTCTTAAAAACATTTATGACGTGATACACGGATGATAAAAAAAATCATTAAGATTGATATTCTCTAAAATGTCTAAAATGGAAATTAGTTTGTTTTTAGTTTAAAGATAGGTTTGAGTCTTCACCTTTCGAGTTTATCCTAATATATCCAATGACGTTAGTGGAATTCCAACTGCTTATATCTTTTAATGCCAATGGATAAATCAGGGGGTTCGAAAGTTGTTTTAATCATATATTTGAATTTTAATGTTTTATAGAAAGTAAACTAATCCTAATCTTACCAAGGAAAGCATGTAACTTTTGAATCGGGATTAGGTCTTAACAAAAGGATCTATCGAATACTAAGTTGTTAGATAAGGTTTCAAATCGTACACTTATCTCTGACAATGACGCCAATGTCGTGATAGGCTCACTTTGAAACACTATCGGAGGGAGGATATAAATTTAAAATGTCAGACCTGAATCTCTGAATTACTATAGTAATAATAGAAGTGATAAGTTGACTCGGAGTCGTTGTATCCGATAATTGAATTTGAAATAAAACTTTCTCATATAATAATAGTTTAAACATTTGATAATTCATTTTTCTTTCTTTTCTTCTTTCTTGTTCGATAATTGCTATATTCAAAACTCCATTGAAAAATTTCATGTATTCCGTGGCTTCTTCCAGAGTTGTTGAAGTCGAGATTCCAACAGTTTGGATATCACAAACTTTGTTTGAGGATAAGAAAGAGAATCGATCGATCTTACACACAAATCAATAAAGTCCTTTAATATTTCGAGTCGTTATTTCATGCTCCCTATGTCTCATATACATTTGTGACAATCGACAATTTCAGGTTATTATCACTCATAATCTAAAAAAGTATTTTCAAGAAACTAGTATGTACTAGACTTTTATGCATAGTACTATGTCATTTCATGCATAACAATACCCGTATATGAACACCGTACGTTTTGATTTAACTTGTTAGACGAAAGTCTAGATTTACAACGAACATATGTTACTAGTTTTCCACTTTTAAACTACTTAGTAATTTCTAAACACCACAACTAGCGTTAACCGCGATATGTTTAGGACTTACATACTTGCCTGAAAGAACCAACACTTGCCACCACCTTACATGCTTATACCATGAATTTAAATGCATCAAAATGAAAACAATATCTCCCCCCCCCCCTCTTGATCTCCCACCTCATATGTTACTAGTTTTCCACTTATAAACTACTTAGTAATTTCTAAAAACCACAACTAGCATTAACCGCGATTTGTTTAGGACTTACATACTTGCATGAAAGAACCAGCACTTGCCAACACCGTACATGCTTATACCATGAATTTAAATGCATCAAAATGAAACACAATATCTCCACACTCTTGACCTTCCCCCCCCCCCCCCCCCCCCCCCCCCCCCCCCCCCCCCTTTGCCATACAAACTTTCCATGTAGGTGATTTCCAAGGAACGTCATATCTTGTTCCCCATCATCACTTATACCCAAATGCACTTTTAATCCATAAGACCTCCATGCCTTTTAAATCCACATTCTTTTACCCATGGTACTCTTGTCTCGCTTGCATTCCCCATAAGCCAACTAGTCAAACTATATGATTGTACAGTTAGTTAACCAAGTTACTCTCATAATTTTCCTATAACTACAACACTTAACCCACTCATTTAACACACACAACATACCCTTCACTCTCTCTCTCTCTCTCTCTCTCTCTCTCTCTCTCTCTCTCTCTCTCTCTCTCTCTCTCTCTCTCTTGGACCCATATTATTTGTGACCCTCATTGATCATTTATCCTTACTGATATGATGACTGACGCTAACTGAAATCTGTGTCTAGTAAATATTCGATGGACGTATTTACCTTAACGACACTATAGATTTCCCATTAGGTGATCGGAACTATGAGAGCTTAATGTAAACACTTATTAAACACCATTGGACTAAATAATACACACTCCTAATTTGAGTGTGTATATAAGGGGATGTAATAGACCCAAATAAGGGTTGGTCACTTTTACCTTCATCCCTTTCATCCTAAACACACACTAAGTGTTCTCTCTCTAATTCTCCATCCTAACACGATCATCTCAATTTGGGAATCATCGATGGCTAACTTATTCAATAACATGCCCGGATCATCAGGAGGTATGTCATAAACATGAATCAATCTTACTTTAATCCAACATGTGGTATCAGAGCCAATGGCTCGTGATTATCCATTGGTTCATGTTTATTTATCGCTTGGCTATTGCTATTATTGATTCTGCAACTTTTCTGGCCGGCGGACTTAATTTTTTGGGTGAAAAATGGGATTTTTTGGACCTGGTGGCGGCTGCTGCAACCCTAATTTCGACGAACTTCGTCCGTACGGATGAAGGCTCATCCGTACGAACCTGATTTGTTCATACGTACGGATGAGTCTCATACGTACGAATGAGTTTTCTTGATTCGTGCGAACCTAACTTGTTCATTAGCACGAACCAAAGATTATCTCATGCGAACCTGATTTGTTCATACGTACGGATGAAGTCTCATACGTGCGAATGTGTTGCTTGATTCGTGCGAACCTGACTTGTTCATTAGCACGAACCAAGGATCACCTCATACGAACCTAACTGTTGATCCGTACGAATCTAGGGCTAAATGCAGTGCGAACCTAGGCTTACATCCGTACGAACTTAAACATTACATCCGTACGAATCTAGGATTAATCCGCACGAACCTGGACTTACATCCGTACGAATCAATACTCATCCGTACGAATATAATCTCATCCGTACGGATGACTACAGACCCTAATTTGGTCGGTTTTTTTAAAGTCTTACTGGTTGCCTTATTTGTAAAAGTCGTTTAGGTTTTGGGGCTCAGCCCCTTGACCCCGCAAAGGGCGCTGCCCCTTGACCCCTGCTTTACTGTCGTGGTCACCTTATTTAGTCACCTTATTTATATGTGACCTTATTATACTTATGCACTAATATTCATGTTTTCATCTTTTGTTGCCCAAAGGTCAAAGGTGATTCCTATGATTGCATTTTTCCTTTAGCATAATAAACACGTAGGATATTAATTCTGCCCAAAGGTGATTTAATATACTTGTGTGCTTAAAAGGATTCTTATTATGCCTTAAAACACGACGTTCTATTTTGTTGCCCAAAGGTCAAAAGACAAACGTTGTGTTGCATAAACCTTATGCTCATTATTTTACTTAGATATTAGTTATTTCTGCCCAAAGGTGATGTAACATCTAAGTAGAGCCTTACTTTAGCTTATTATTTTGGTGTTATCAATAGGCTTACCTATCACTAGCTTCATTACTTATATGGTCTTAGTCTCAGGAACATTACTATTAGGTCTGCTTATTTTAGACATTACTCTAGTTCTATTATCTTAAGGGACATTACTTAGTCTGCCTTATATAGCTAACTCTGTCACTATAAAATCTTCTAAAATTCGTATCATAATCTTAAATCCTCCTTATTCTCCACTACAGTACCAAACTTCGGCATTGAGGCACTTACTGGTGCTAATTTCACTTCTTGGAAGGAGCAACTTTACTTAACTCTGGGAATGCTCGACATGGACTATGCTATTCGCCATGATGAACCCGCCGCTATTACTGCTGAATCTACTGCGACTCAGAAAGCGGACTTTGAGAAGTGGGAAAGGGCGAATCGGTTGTCCCTAATGATGGTCAAGAACTCAATTCATCCCAGCATCCGAGGAGCTATCCCTGATAACGACAAAGTGAAAACTTACCTCACATCTGTTGAGGATCACTTTAAGGGATCGTCTAAGGCAACTGCGAGTAGTTTAATGCTACAGATGCTGACTCTTAAATATGAGGGTTCTAACGGTGTCCGTGAACACATAATGAAGATGGTTGACATGTCTCACAAGCTTAAGAATTTGCAAATGGAAGTCTCAGATAATTTTCTTGTGCACTTCATAATGACTTCCTTGCCTGCTCGGTTCGACACTTTCAAAGTGAATTATAACGCTATGAAAGATAAATGGTCGATAAGTGAACTGATTGCTATGTGCGTTCAAGAGGAAGATCGTCTTAAGCACATTCAACCTGAAGCTGCTGTTCACCTTACTACCACTTCAAACTTCAAGAAGAGGAAAGGTAACTACAGTAACAAGACTGAAAATAAAGTCCAAAATCATGGTGCTGCTACCTCTGGCCCTAAATCCTCAACAAGCAATACTAACTGCAAATTCTGCCGCTCCAAAGGGCACGGACAGAAAGATTGCTCTAAATTCAAGGAATGGCTAGCTAAGAAAGGTAACATTCTTTACGTAATATTTGATTCCTTTACTACTGATGTTCCATTTAATACATGGTGGGGTGACTCTGGTTCTATGGTCCATGTGACAAATTCATTACAGGGATTCCTTACAATCCAGAAGCTACAAAGGACCAAAGAAAACTTAGAGTTGGAAATGGTGATCTCTTAGATGTCGAAGCCATGGGGACTTTGAATTTACATATGAATACCGGAAAGTGTATTAGATTAATAGATACCTTATATGTACCGAGAATTACTCGGAACCTTGTATCTATATCTAGACTTGATCTTGAAGGTTATGTAATTACTCATGGTTGTGGCAGGATCACTTTTACTCTTAATAATGAATTGTTTGGTTGTGGTTTTTTGGATGGATTACTGTATAAATTAGAACTAGATCATAATTTCTCACAGTCTTTGTTGTCTCTTAATATTGATGACATAACTAAAACAAAGACAAAATCACCTAAACAAGCAGAGAATTCCTCCACATTGTGGCATAAACGTCTCGGCCACATCTCACGAGATCGCATGACACGACTCGTAAAAGAAGGAATCTTACCCTCTCTTGATTTTAGTGATTTTGAAACATGTATTCAATGCCTCAAAGGCAAAATGGCTAAAGGGAATAAGAAAGGAGCCACCAGATGTTCCAACTTGTTGGAAATAATTCATACTGATATTAGTGGCCCCTATCCCGCATCAATAACAGGACATACATCATTTATTACATTCATTGACGATTATTCGCGTTATATGCATCTTTATCTGATTAAAGAAAAATCTGAATCCTTACAAACTTTTGTCGATTATAAAACTTTGGTTGAAAACCAACTTGATCATAAGATAAAAGTTGTCCGATCAGATAGGGGAGGTGAGTATTACGGTAAACATACTGATATTGGTCAAGCTCCTGGTCCTTTCTATAATTTTTGCAAGGAACAGGGCATAATTAACCAATACACCATGCCAGGTTCTCCTCAACAGAATGGTGTTGCTGAAAGGAGAAACCGAACTTTAATGGACATGGTGAGAAGTATGCTCGCCAACACTAACCTACCCAAATTTCTTTGGACTGAGGCCTTAAAAACAGCTGTTCATATACTCAATAGGGTTCCATCAAAATCTGTCCCTAAAACTCCTTATGAGATCTGGACAGGTAGGAAACCGAGTCTAAAATATATGAAAGTATGGGGCTGTCCTGCCGAAGCAAAAGTCTATAACCCTAACTTAAAGAAACTGGATTCTAAAACCCTTACATGTTTCTTTATTGGTTATCCCGAGAACTCAAAAGGTTATCGGTTTTACTGTCCTTCTCACTCTACCCGCATCATAGATACGCAACATGCCACTTTCCTCGAAAATTCAGAGATCAGTGGGAGCACGACAAATCCTGATTTAGATTTGCAAGAAGTACAAGAAGCGGGGGGAAACCACTCGTCTGTTATTATGATTCCTCCGATAACTCCTCTTGTACCCAACGCTGCTCCCGATATACCTGGATCTCCTAATGAACCGGTTGAACCTCCTATGCCTCCTAATCTTAACGCCGAAGAACCGCTTGTTCCTCCTAATGAACCCGTAATTCAGCTCAGGAGATCATCAAGGGCTCGCAGAAACACAAATTTTGATGATTTCGAAACTTATCTGGCTGAAGTCGAAAACATTGGGAAACTTACTGATCCAACCTCTTACCGAGAAGCTATTAATAGTGATCAGGCCACTCATTGGATTGAAGCCATGATTGAAGAGCTCAAATCCATGGAGCGTAATGGCGTTTGGGTATTGGTTCCACTTACTAAAGGATCCAAAGTAATTGGATGTAAATGGGTGTTCAAAACCAAATTAGACCCGAATGGAAACGTCGAACGCTATAAGGCCAGACTGGTTGCAAAAGGCTTTACTCAAAAGGAAGGAATCGATTATCAAGAGACCTTTTCTCCTGTCTCTCGTAAAGATTCCCTAAGGATCGTCATGACACTCGTAGCTCATTATGATTTACAGTTACATCAGATGGATGTCAAGACCGCTTTCTTAAATGGTGACTTGCAAGAAGACATATTCATGCAGCAACCTGAAGGATTTATTCCAGAAGGTAAAGAGCACATGGTCTGCAAGTTAAACAAATCGATATATGGGTTGAAACAAGCATCACGACAATGGTACCTTAAATTTGATGAAGTCATAAAATCTGATGGCTTCCTAAAGAATCAAGTGGATCAATGCACCTATCTCAAGATCAGTGGGAGTAACTTTATTATCCTTGTTTTGTATGTGGATGATATTCTACTTGCAAGTAACAACTTGGATTTGCTACATGAGTCGAAGCGAATGCTTTCGCATAATTTCGACATGAAAGATCTCGGTGATGCCTCTTATGTTTTAGGTATCGAAATAAATCGAGACAGACGTAATGGTGTTCTAGGTCTTTCCCAAAGGGCTTATATTGACCGTATTCTAGAACGCTATAACATGCAGCACTGCACACCCACTGTGGCTCCGGTAGTTAAAGGGGACGTATTTGGACCTCATCAAACTCCGAGCACTGAAACTGAGAAGGCTGAAATGAGGATGATACCTTACTCATCTGTAGTTGGGAGCATTATGTACGCTCAGGTCTGTACTCGACCAGATATCGCTTACATCGCTGGTATGCTGGGGCGTTACTTATCTAACCCCGGATTAGCACACTGGAAAGCGGCTAAAAAGGTTCTACGATATCTGAAAGGGACCAAAGACTACAAATTAACTTATAGAAGAAGTGACAACTTGGAAGTAGTAGGTTACTCTGACTCTGACTTTGCTAAAAGCAAAGAAGACCATAAATCTACTTCTGGGTATATTTTCATGTTAGCTGGCGGACCAATCTCTTGGCGGAGTCATAAACAGAAACTGACCACAACGTCTACTATGATGGCTGAATATGTTGCCGTTTATAATGCAACCTGTCATGGGATGTTGTTAAGGAACCTGATCAGTGGACTCAAACTCGTCAACTCAATCTCTAGACCATTGAAGCTTTACTGTGATAACTCAGCTGCTGTAACTTTCTCGAACAGTAACAGTTCGACTGGCGCTGGGCTGTATCTCGACACAAAGTATCTGTTTGTACGCGAACGGGTTGAGGAAAATGCTCTTTGTGTTGAGTACATAAGTACACATGACATGCTAGCGGATCCGATGACCAAAGGTCTTCCTCCTAATATATTCGTAGGACACGTGTCGAATATGGGGCTTACAAAAGACTTAATTTAATAGCATTGTTGTACTTATTGGTCATTATTATTTATTAATGAAAAATTTTCCTCCTTATTCAAATTTTGTTTGTCTATTATTTACACCTTATGCGCATAACTGTGTTGGACATTATTATAACAAAATTTGTCTTAGTTGGTCTATCATTGCTTATTCAGTTTTGAATTTGAGTCATAGTTTGACTAGTGGGGGTCCTGAGTAGATGTTCTTCTCTACGACTGTACTTATTGACTATGATTTCGGTTTGAAACAAAATGAGTATTATCTCGTACGGACTTATTAATACTCATAGATAAATGATCTACTCGGTCAAGTGGGAGAATGTTGGACCCATATTATTTGTGACCCTCATTGATCATTTATCCTTACTGATATGATGACTGACGCTAACTGAAATCTGTGTCTAGTAAATATTCGATGGACGTATTTACCTTAACGACACTATAAATTTCCCATTAGGTGATCGGAACTATGAGAGCTTAATGTAAACACTTATTAAACACCATTGGACTAAATAATACACACTCCTAATTTGAGTGTGTATATAAGGGGATGTAATAGACCCAAATAAGGGTTGGTCACTTTTACCTTCATCCCTTTCATCCTAAAACACACACTAAGTGTTTTTCTCTCTAATTCTCCATCCTAACACGATCATCTCAATTTGGGAATCATCGATGGCTAACTTATTCAATAACATGCCCGGATCATCAGGAGGTATGTCATAAACATGAATCAATCTAATTTAATCCAACATCTCTCTCTCTCTCTCTCTCTCTCTCTCTCTCTCTCTCTCTCTCTCTCTCTCTCTCTCTCTCTCTCTCTCTCTCTCTCTCTCTCTCTCTCTCTCTCTTCTTGGCTGGAAACAATAGAAGCATTCAAAGTCTTATATATATATATATATATATATATATATATATATATATATATATATATATATATATATATATATATATATATATATATATATATATATATATATATATATATATATATATATGTATATATATATATATATCAAACTATTGGTAGTATCCCATCAAGGTCTCTAACTCATATGTGCATCCAAACTCGTTTTGTTATCATCCAACTCATTCATTACCCTGTGTAAGTCTTTTCTTGAACTCACATTACACTTATTTTTCATGTCATGCATATATGTTAACCACCCAACAAGATTTGTTCTATAAAAGCTAGAAAATAAGAGAAACACTTAAAAGGTTTTCTGTCCAGAAATTTGGTGTCACTTCAAAGTATATTTAAAGTACCATAATGGACTTTTTAAACAAAACTCTCTTAATATAAAAGTTAGCTTACTGTTTGGGAAACTTTTGATGTAAAAACTATAACTTTTGGTGAGGGTTTAGTATTTTAAAACGAATTTACGCACACAAGTATCCAGTAGGTATAACTGTTGATACCCGAGCCTTGTGAGCCTTTTTTTGAGTCCTTAAACTTGGAGTTATCCGTTTAGGATAGATACATTTGAAAGATAAAACAAAACCTAAATTTTGATATAAGGCTCACTGAATTCGGTTAAGAATTGAGAGAGTTATGGCTTCTCAAAGTTGGGTCATTTTTCAGTCCGATAATCGAGTTTTAGCATGAGAGAGAAATAACATTTTCCAAGTATTCTCTATACATTATAACCTTAATAAATCTTGTACACAAACCTTATGGGTGGTTCATTTTACTAAAAACTCATGCATACATAAAATACATCATAAATTCTAAACACCTCATATGATTTAGGTTACGGTTAGATTTTCTCGTTCACTCCACCGTTTGTGTATTTGTGCTCATTTCATCGCTTGTGCTAAGGTGAGTTCATAGCCCCTACTTTACTAGTTTTTGAACTACTATGGAGTGAGATTATGTGCTCGATTTCTATTTTGACACAAGTACTAAACATATACTAATTGCCTAAGTAACAAACTATACAACTAAAGGCCCTTCTCATGAAACGTTAGTTATGAACATAAGCATGAATGTATGAACAGATCTATTGAGATTAACACCCCCCCCCCTCCAGGTTAGTAGCTCTAACTCGTCTAACAGGCGCATTTCATTTGAGGACTACAAGTGTTTTGTATAGTACACTTTCACGTGGCGCACCATATTTTTCGTTAAGGCTTCGGTTACATGGCTTAGTGCAATAGTATTAATTTTTACGTTATTATGAAATCTTGTGATCCATGACTTTTATATACTAAACCTATGACCTCGCCAACTTTATGTTTACACATTTAGCATGTTTTCTCAGGTCCTTAGATCGCATTATTATGGGTAGCTTTTGGTGCATCATGGTAGAGTCACATTGCGACATCATTTACAAAGATTTCTTTGCATAACTTTAAGTTTCTAAGTCATGTATTAAAATCTTTTACTTTATGTTGTGAACCTTAATTATTGGTTTTTTGATGTACTTCCTTTAAAACTTTGTAAACTTGTATTTTATTTATGTATTTTTAAAACAGATCATTTAGAGGTCGTTCGTTATTAATTGTGTGTTTTGATCCATGAAGTAGCGCCACGTCATAAACCATTATGACGGGGTGTTACAGATTGGTATCGGAGCCATGGTTATAGCGAACTAGGTTGCACTAGTAGTTGCATTAGTAAACCTAGACTATAACCGTTTCATGACAAACATTTTCCGCAGACGCACTCACTAACATTTATACATGTCTTGCATAGTACAACTTTTATGATATTAAACCTAGTCTCAAAGATTTTCAATCCCTGTTATAATCTTGCTTTCCGACTCTAGATACGAGTTTGAATACTCGACCCCCATTCTTGGAACACCTACGTCATCTCTATACCCGTACGTATCCGAAGACGACAATGAAGAAGAGGAATTATTTGAGGATGAATCCTCAGAGTCCGAACCCTACGAGGATGAATCCGAACCAGAGGAGTTACACCCTACCCCTATCACACCTATTAATTGTGTGTTTTGATCCATGAAGTAGCGCCACGTCATAAACCATTATGACGGGGTGTTACAAATTGGTATCGGAGCCATGGTTATAGCGAACTAGGTTGCACTAGTAGTTGCATTAGTAAACCTAGACTATAACCGTTTCATGACAAACATTTTCCGCAGACGCACTCACTAACATTTATACATGTCTTGCATAGTACAACTTTTATGATATTAAACCTAGTCTCAAAGATTTTCAATCCCTGTTATAATCTTGCTTTCCGACTCTAGATACGAGTTTGAATACTCGACCCCCATTCTTGGAACACCTACGTCATCTCTATACCCGTACGTATCCGAAGACGACAATGAAGAAGAGGAATTATTTGAGGATGAATCCTCAGAGTCCGAACCCTACGAGGATGAATCCGAACCAGAGGAGTTACACCCTACCCCTATCACACCTATTAATTGTGTGTTTTGATCCATGAAGTAGCGCCACGACATAAACCATTATGACGGGGTGTTACAGATTGGTATCGGAGCCATGGTTATAGCGAACTAGGTTGCACTAGTAGTTGCATTAGTAAACCTAGACTATAACCGTTTCATGACAAACATTTTCCGCAGACGCACTCACTAACATTTATACATGTCTTGCATAGTACAACTTTTATGATATTAAACCTAGTCTCAAAGATTTTCAATCCCTGTTATAATCTTGCTTTCCGACTCTAGATACGAGTTTGAATACTCGACCCCCATTCTTGGAACACCTACGTCATCTCTATACCCGTACGTATCCGAAGACGACAATGAAGAAGAGGAATTATTTGAGGATGAATCCTCAGAGTCCGAACCCTACGAGGATGAATCCGAACCAGAGGAGTTACACCCTACCCCTATCACACCTATTAATTGTGTGTTTTGATCCATGAAGTAGCGCCACGTCATAAACCATTATGACGGGGTGTTACAGATTGGTATCGGAGCCATGGTTATAGCGAACTAGGTTGCACTAGTAGTTGCATTAGTAAGCCTAGACTATAACCGTTTCATGACAAACATTTTCCGCAGACGCACTCACTAACATTTATACATGTCTTGCATAGTACAACTTTTATGATATTAAACCTAGTCTCAAAGATTTTCAATCCCTATTATAATCTTGCTTTCCGACTCTAGATACGAGTTTGAATACTCGACCCCCATTCTTGGAACACCTACGTCATCTCTATACCCGTACGTATCCGAAGACGACAATGAAGAAGAGGAATTATTTGAGGATGAATCCTCAGAGTCCGAACCCTACGAGGATGAATCCGAACCAGAGGAGTTACACCCTACCCCTATCACACCTATTGTCCCTTTTCCTTCCGTCCTTAGAGTAGACGCCCTCACCCTGGGAGACTTGTGATGATTTTATGTAGTTGACGTTTCTTTGGTTTTCTATATTGTTTTGAAGAAACATGCCTCCAAAAGGACGACCCATGAGTTCGGCTGCGATAGAGCAACTCATAGCTAAACGATTTGTTGGCGCCTTAGTTGCGTATGAACCAATAGGAATAGCGGAAGATGGTGCACTCACTTTGTGGAATGCTTATGTTCAGTCCATAGGGATTGAGGCTGCTTACCATACCCCATGTGTAACGACCCGAAAATCGTAAAAAGGACTAGAATTGTAATAAGCTATTGGTCTAGGACCATTTATGTAATAAATCGTCAAATGGGTTAAAAACGTTATTATGGCATAGTTGGAGGTTCATATTATAAATTTTTATAAATCTTATATATTTGAGGTTTCTTTGAGTGAAGGAAAGAAAAAGAAAACAGATATGTATGCGTGTTTGTGAGTTTCGACAGAGAGAAAAGAGAGAAATGAAAACATAAGGCGGTTATCGTTTTTGACGTTTCGACAAATCGTTATTCACCAGATAGGCAAGCGGAGCATACCGTTGGAATCTTGGAGTTGTAAGAAAAAAGTATGTGTTAACGAAAGTTCATTTCGAGAAGGTCGGTTTCGGGTCGTATCTAAACCCGGTTTGAAAACGGATGGTATATGTTATGATTTACGTATATATGTTGATTATAAGTGTTTTGTAATCGTTTGGGATAGTTTTTATTAAGTTTCGTTGAGTTAGGTTAAAGTTTAAAAACCTGAAGCAATGGAGGTGTCGGGTTGGAGAAGACGAAGCCAACCGGTGGCTGACCTCAGCCAACCGGCGGTTGGGTGTGTTTTTAAGCTATTGTTGTTGTTTCGTTTTAAAGTTTCGTTGGAATTGTATTGTTAAGCTAGTTATGCGTTAATCATTGAAAGTTGACACGAGATTGTTATTTGGACAATGTATGATCAGGTATATCGTGAAAAGTATTGCTAGGATGCTTGCTTAACGTTGAAAACTTGAGGTGAGTACAATATCGTTTTATAAAGCCGAGCATATAGAAAAAATAACGTTTTAAACGATGTTTGAAACGTGTAAAGATGTTTGAAAGAAACGTTGTTGATAAACGATGTTTTTTTTGTTCAAAGATGTTTTGATCAATAAAGAATTAAACCAGAACAGAATAACGGAATTGTGTGGTATGGGTAGCACGTGATTACCCATTCATGATGATTACGGGTGGTTGTAGCTACCAGTATATTTGGATGACAGATGGTAGTAATATACATGTATCCTTATTATAAATGTGTTATGTTAATTATATATGATTATATAATTGTTGTGTTGTGTTGTTATTGATGCATTATAAGGAGTATGCCTTAGTTTTTCATAAGAGGACTTGATTACGGGTAGTGTAGATACTCGTAGAATTGGCAATGAAACCTAGTGTGACTAGCAAGGTGAAAAGTGCTAGCCAAAAGACGCGTGGTACAATTAGGACGTTGATGTACCAGATGAGTGATACACTTAGGACATCAATGGAGCAGATAAGTGGTATGCTCAGGAAATTAATGGACCAGATAAGTGGAACACGTATGACATTGATGGACCAAATAAGTTATATACTTAGGACATCGATGGATCGGATAAGGAAAATACTTAGGGTATCGATGGACCAGATAAGTTGGATACTTAGGACATCGACGTACCCAGATAATTGAATATTTAGGGCATACGATGGTGCCTTCTGTTATGGATATTTAGGGCACGATGAACCATAGTATGATATAAACGGATTGCATTACCTTGGAATTAATTATTCGATGAGGATTAACTTCATATGCATGTATATTGTGATATTGTTTATTTCATATCTACTTACGAGGTTGCGGGTATGGTTTGAGTTAGTAAAGACAAATATTTATATGAAATGTTTTCATAGTCTTTACTATTAAATTATTGTCTCACCAGATTTAGCTGATACTCATTTCCCAAATGTATCTTTTGCTCGTATGTGGCTTTAGACGTGCTTGGTGAGGCGGGCTACTTTGGGGTAGCTTGTTGTCCCCAACTGGTAGTCATTGCCATTTTGGTTAATGTTTAACATACATATAATGTGGGTCTTAACGTAACAAATGGCTTGATTAATGAAATAGTTCTATGAACCGCTAATCACGTTTTATTAACGTTTTCCGTTGTGAAACTTCCGAAAATATAAAAAGTTTTTGTTAAACGTGATTTTTGAAAACCAAGTCGTTACACCATGGGAAGATCTAAAGCAATTAATGACACATGAGTATTGTCCTAGGAATGAGTTGAAGAAATTGGAAGTTAAGTTCCAGAATTTATTGATAATAGGAACTCATATTGCTGCTTATACAAATCGTTTTCACGAGTTGGCACTGCTTTGCCCAACCATGGTCACTCCTTAATACAAGAAAATTGAACGTTATATTTGGGACTTGCACCCCAAATTCAGGGAAATGTAACTTCATCTAAGCCGACTACGATTCAGAGTGCCATTCACATGGCTCACAACCTAGGTTGTGCGTCAAGGAGCCATGGCAGTGAAAAACTATGATAACAAGAGAAAATGGAAGAAAACCCTAGAAGAAATGCTGGCCAGCAACAAAACAAAAAGCCTGAAACTGTCAAGGCATACACTGTTGGGCCAAATGTCAAGAAGAGTTATACCGGGAATAAACCGTACTGTAACAAATGTAATCTTCACCACTAATGTCCTATAGCAACCCCTGACCACCAAGATAAGGACTGTAGAAACCCTGCCCCCAAACAAACTATGGAACCCCAGGAGGATGCTTTGAATGTGGAGATACGAGACATTTTAAGAGGAACTGCCCGAAGTTGAAAAATCAGATTAATGGGAGAGCCCATGGGAGAGCATTTTCTTTAGACACCATACAAACGTTCCATCTAGGTGATTTCGAAGGCAAGTCATATCTTGTTCCCCGTCATCACTAATACCCAATGGCTAAACTTTTAAACCATAAGACATCCATGCCTTTGAAATCGACATTCTTTTCCCCATGGTACTGTTGTCTCGCTTGGATTCCCCATAAGCCAACTAGTCAAACAATATGATTATACACTTAGTTAACCAAGTAACTAGCCAAGTTACTTTCCTAATTTTCCCTATAAATACAACACTTTACCCACTCATTTAACACACACAACATACCCCCTTAACTCTCTCTCTCTCTCTCGTCTTGGCTAGAAACACAAGAGAACACCCCTCATTCAAAGTCTTCTATATATATCAAACTATTGGTAGTATCCCATCAAGGTCTCTAGCTCAAGCATGCATCCAAACTCATTTTTACGTCATCTAATTCATTCATTCCCTTGTGCTTCTTGAACTCATATTACACTTATTCTTCATGTCATGCATAAATGTTAACCACCCAAAAATATTTGTTATATAAAAGCTAGAAAAAAGAGAGAAACACTTAAAAGGTTTTTTGCCCAGAAATTTGGTGTTACTTCAAAGTAACTTTTAAGTAATATAATGGACTTTTTGAAGAAAACTCTCTAAATAAAGTTAGCTTATTGTTTTGGGAAACTTTTGACGTAAAAACCATAATTTTTGGTGATTGTTTTGTATTTTAAAACGAATTTACGCACACAAGTATCCAGCAGGTATAGTTGTTGATACCCTAGCCTTGTGAGCCTGTTTTTGAGTCCTTCAACTTGGATTTATCCGTTTAGGCCACATTCATTTTAAAGATAACTCAAAAACCTAAATTTCGATATAAGGGTGACTGAATTTGGTTAAAAATTGAGATAGTTATGGCTTCTCAAAGTTGGGTCATTTTTCAGTCCGAAAATACAGTTTTAGCATTAAAGAGAAATAACATTTTTCAAGTATTCTCTATACTTTATAACCTTAATAAAGCTTGTACACAAACCTTATCGGTGGTTCATTTTATTAAAAACTCATGCATATATAAAATTACATCTTATTAGAATTTCTCGTTGACTCCACCGTTTTTGTATTTGTGCTCATTTCACCGCTTGTGCTAAGGTGAGTTCATAGTCCTACTTTACTTGTTTTTGAACTACTATGGGGTGAGATTACGTGCTCGATTTCCACTTGGACACAAGTACTAATCATATACTAATTTCCTAAGTAACAAACTATACAACTAAAGGCCCCTCTCATGAACCGCTAGTTATGAACATAAGCATGAATGTATGATTAGATCTATTGGGATTGCCACCCCCGTGCGGGTTAGTAACTCTAAATCGTCAAACGGACACATTTCATTTAAGGACTACAAGTGTTTTGTATAGTACACTTGCACGTGGCACACGACATTAAACGTTAAGGCTTCGGTTACATGGCTTAGTGCAATAGTATTACTTTTTACGTTATTATAAAATCTTGTGATCCATGACTTTTATATACTAAACCTATGAACTCGCCAACTTTATGTTTACACATTTAGCATGTTTTCTCAGGTCCTTAGATCGTATTATTATGGGGAGCTTTTGGTGCATCATGGTAGAGTCACATTGCGGCATCATTTACGAAGATTTATTTGCATAACTTTAAGTTTCTAAGTCAAATATTAAAATCTTTTACTTTACGTTGTAAACCTTAATTATTGGTCTTTTGATGTACTTCCTTTAAATTTTTGTAAACTTGTATTTTATTTATGTATTTTTAAAACGGCTCATTCAGTGGCCGTTCGTTATTAATTTTGTGTTTTGATCCATGAAGTAGCGCCACGTCATAAACCACTATGACGGGGTGTTACAAAACTTAAACCCAGTTCATTTATATAGTTTGCATCAAGTATTACATTATACAAAAAAAGTTATTTAAGGTCAAAATCGAAAATAAAAGGCTTAAAAAGTCAAATCATGACAATGACAGAGGTAGTATTTGTTTATAATATATATAGACTTCCACAAAATATGGAAGTCATCGCCGGTTACGATGGTCAAAATGGTTTATAAAAGTTCTAGGTTACCGGCAAGTAAGGGTCAATATACTCATGAACATCACTGAAGAGCATCATCATATAACTTCAATTATACAATTTAGAATATAACATCTGATTGTTGACCATGTTCGGTATGTTAGTTACAGTTACTGAGATGGACTTTCGCACATATCAGACCCTCACAAGGGTAGGTGCCCCTAGAACCCTGCAAGAGGTGCAACCCCCTTGACCCTGCATTTTGTGCGTACTACATGCGAGTGTATTAAACAACGTGGTCTCTTGTTTAATATGCTAACATACAGAAATATCACTAAAATATCCAATACCCTTAACTATCAGGAAGACTTGAATCGCTTTTAGCTTATATGTCACGTACAAAAGTCTTCGTCGATCTTTTTGAAAGCGTTTTCCCATCTCAGTTAAATTACTGATGGACGGCCAAAACTCATCAAACAAATTACTGTTCCAAACCATGTTGTAGAAAAGGGAATTAACAATAGTAACGGGACGACAACTATAATCAAGAGAGGGATTCTATAAAGTCGGGACAAACATTTTAAACTAGAAAATCACTTAACTTAGAAATAACAAAGTTTAGAACCATGAATCATCAACCTGATGATTCAAGTGTCATACATTCTGAAATACAAACTGAAATAAAATTAAAACGTGAAACTGGAGCTAATCAAAGGCTTTCTAGCTTTTTATTCATTCAGATGTTTCTTCATATCTGTTGGACCACTGGTTTCTCGAGGTTGATCAATTGGTACCACTTCCATCCACACACACCCATTGACCCACAAAGACCGATTCACAATTAATGTTGGGGTTGATTGCCAAAAATGATGCCAAACTCATCTTAAACGCCTTGCTAATGGTGGTGCAATCGTCACCAGCTTCCACGCCAATAACTTGGTTACATACAAGGTTTGATTTTGTCTTTTGGAATCCATCTATATATGTTAACGATCCCATCAATAAAAACAAAACAGATAGCATCAATCTAAGAAGAACAAGAAAAAGTTCCTAATTTTGAAGTATAACTGACCATCAGAAAGGTTTAAAAGATGGGAATTTTAAGGACTCACCAATTAGTGTAACTCTGCTTTCCGCCAACACGCCAAGAATTAAGAAGACAGAGAATATTGTAGCTATTTTCACAAACAGTGAAGTGTTCTTGGCCATGATCTCGAGTTTATGTGTTTTTCGTGTATAAGAGAGATGATGATACTTGGATACCTAACCTACACCTTGACTGTGGTATTTATAGCTAACGATTTAGATATATTACAGAGATCATATCTAAATGAGCCAGTTTACTTTGTAATCTGAGAACTAACAGCCGGCCATTGTTTTTGTTATACTTGTTTTATATTGTTTGCATGGACTCATAGAAATATGTTTTACTAGTAGATGGATAATTCGTCGGCAAAGAATCTAATCCATCACAAAATTGTGCGAAGTCTGGATTTGCCGTTTAAAGTATCTCTTCTCTTATAATAGTAAGTTTTACATAATTTCGTTAATGAGGAAGAGGTGATGATTGTATCACTCATGGGCAAGGTTAAGACATCTAGTATATCAGCGCGAGTATAACTACTCTTTTTATTTGTTTTGTTTCTGTCCTTCTGAAGTGTGAAATTTTAAGCAATATTGCTTCGTTATTTTACGTTTAGCAACTCGAATCAAGTTCTTTTAACAAATTATGTATGAAACTTTTCGTAAAGTATATTTTTACATCCCAAATTCTAATGGGTCAGTGATGCATATTAGAATTTCCATGAACACGCTAACAACATGTACATTAGGGCTGTCAATGGGGCAGGTCTTGATTCAGACCCGCCCAGACCCGACCCAATAACATGACCCAATGGGTTCAAAAATAGGACCCAACGACCTAAAAAATGATCCAATAGGTCGACCCGTTTTAGTGGATCTTTACATGGATCGATCCATGACCCGCCCGGGTCGCCCCAATTAAAAAAAAACAAATCTATTAATTAAAATCCATATTAAAGGTACAAGCTTTACTACATAAGGTATAAATCATTAAAACACACTTTCTAATTTTAGATTGACCAAACATGTATCGAGAACATAAACCTTATAAATGTTCATAATATTCATGCATACTTGAGTTGTACATTACAACTCAATGATCCATCAAGTACCAAAAATTTAGAGTATTCTCAAAAAGTGTAGTACAACTCAGCAAAAGAGTATGCATTGACATCTTGTATTGTACAACTTGTTAATGCAATGTTTTATAAGCATGCATGTATATAGTTAATTACATATAATTAGATATAGCAAAAGAGAGGTTATATATATATCAATAACTATCGAGTGTTTCTTAAGAAAAAAAAAACTTTTCTATTTTAGAGTTTTGTTGGTGGTTAAGCGGGTAAACGAATAAGACATGAAAAATAATAAATATGATATTAAAAAATTATTATTATTTGGGTCGATCCGGGTCAAGATCCGTCCCATTAAATTAGTTGGATTTGGGTTGGATCAAGATCCAATAGCTAATGGGTCAGACCCAAACCCATATAATTGGATCTTGGGTCATGTTTTGGATCAACAAAAGACCCGTCCGACCCGCCCCATTGACAGCCCTATTTGTACATTGTACACTATATAGTTTATCTTAGTTAAAGTGAACGTATAGATATAGCACCTGCCCAAAATAGTTATTGAATTTTTATTTTGGTCTAAAACATAAACTCACACTCTCATTCATAAAAAATAAATACTCGTTTGTTGGTGCTTGTAGATTAATTGATGATGGAAAAAGACTTACCATGGAGAATTAAACCCGGGAACAGATGATTCAAATTCAACATATAAGTTGATGATCAAAAACTATTCGTTGGTTGAACGAATTTAAGATTCAATAAGGCTACTATGTTGGTATTTGAATAGTTTTAGCAAATGTGTGTTCGTAAACACGTGAGCCTACGGGGTTGCACATTGACATTTAGACACGACTATACATTTATTATTTACTAATTATTAATTAAATGAGTTAATTGTAATAATTAATAAATGGGAAGATGTATTATGTAATTATGGAGGTTTCCTAATTATTATACAACTTGTATTCTAAAACATTGATTGACTATATAAACAACATCAAATCCCTTATATTTAGATATAACAAATCGAATTAGGTTTCACCTAGTAATCGATTTCATTGGCTTTCTCTAGCCAAATCGATTTCAACAAATACAAAGTGTGTTTCGGTTTGTTGTGTTTCGAGTTTAAGGTTTCGAACACTTAGGAGGTGTAGTTCGAGCATAAGGGCACATTTGCTTTCAATGATAATTTAGCGGGAAGCCTGATGGAATGCTTTCACGCCCTAAGAAGGAGTCTCGCAAAGAGAAGAGACACGGAAATTTCCAAGGAAAGCCCAAATGAAAACAAATAAGAGTGGTTTAAGCAAACAAGCCAGACAAGAGTTGTGGTGTTTATAAACGTGTACTAGCATACAAGTATGTTGCTAAAGAAAGTGTCGTGTACAAGCCTGTAGAGGGATTTCACTCTAAATCCTAAACGAGGTAAATCAACATCAAAGATACGATTCTTAACTTAGTTAATATTGATTATGTGTTTAATTCTAACTTGCTTCCGTTGCATATTGTTTGACAATCTGATTAGATGTATACCTATAGTATTGTCATATGGTGTTAGCTTTTTGGGATAACAAAAGAAGAAAGACATTCTGTAACATGGAATTCAATGATCAACATGGACCTTTGAATATGTGTTCTAAATGTAAGAGCATAACCGATGCTCCATTATCTTTTATCAGTATCAAAATCCCAAGTTTCTGCATGGACTGATATGCTTAATTTGTATGCACATGACCTGATGTGCTCTAAGGAGATTTATCTTTCCAAAATATGGTCAACAAGGAGTCACACCACACGGAGCAACTTTTGTTGCGGGTTTATCTGCTTGTAGTCATCCAGGTTGGGTCAACGAGGGAATGAAATACCTTCATCTAATAAGGGAGATTTATAATAGAGCACCAACGATAAAATACTTTGCGTGTGTAATCTATCACATGTCATTTTTCTTATAACTCAAACCGATCATTAAATATTTTTTATGTTTTATTCAGCCTCAGACATACTCCTTGTATTGATGCTTTATTGATAAACTTTTGTAATCCTTGACATTTCATAAGAGTTAGTGTTGTGGTCCGCATGGGCGGACACAACTTGGGAGCAGCGTAGGCAGCTCCCCACTCCCCATATTTGCCACAATTTAAATTTTGTATTCATTTAACATACGGAGTAATAATCTGAGTTTTGCCCTTGCGACTTTCTTTTCAATTTTACATTAAACTTATATAACATATAACCATAACCCATGATAAACACCCCGATGGTTTGTAAAATAATACTTATAGTCTTATAGAGGTTCTCGCCATTTACATTAACGATGCCTTCTTGGTTCCTCTGTTTTGTGCACTTCTATTTTACATGGACGGATTTTCAAAAAATAACATTATTACATGAAATTCTTAATTTCATTTTTAGTAGACATTTTGAATGTCTTAACATATTGTGTTGTCGTTTTTGAGCCTATTTATAATCAGCAGACTTCAGCATTAACTTGTAGTTTGATCTAAACTGTAGTTTCTATTAAACCTTTAGGTGTTATCGGAAAAACACTGCTAATTCATTAACATGGTTAGCAAAGCAATTAAGTTTATCGGAATTTACTAACAAGGACAACCAATGGAGAATCTTATTATTGAAAGTTATATAACATACGAGGCATGATTACATAAACATTAAACTTAATTGAACCACTAAAATAACGAATAGCTATTAACGTCATCACATTCTTGGAAACGAATAGCACAATGAGTTGATGTTGCTTCTGCTGTCAACTTATCCTCTAACTTTCTCAATCTGCTTATATAATACGATATGCATAAACGCATTGATTAAATGTCGACTTTCGGATACTTGTTCTCGCAAATGTTATCATCCAGAGTAACCACTTCAATCTGAATATGATGTTTGCAGGTCTCTTGATCAACTTTTTCTACATCCCATTCTTGTGCAGGCTTTGGCTCATCAATTACTCTGTTTCTGTATTTGCAATACAACACGAGTTGCAATGCCCCTAGCGGAGCCCCAACCAGATTTGGAGCCTGAAATTTCAATAAAATATTACTAATTTCGCCAAATAAATACCTTTTAATTTAACAAGAGCAATCACGGGTTTACATGGTACTAACCGCGATAAGAAGATCTCGGCCTAGAAGTCCATAAGCCATCCATAGTACACTAGCAAGGAACGAGAAGAAAGACAAGCTAAAGGGCATATATTCCACACTCTTTGTCTTAATCACTTTTTTCTGCAAAAAAATAAAGAAAATACATATATTTATGGAGTAAAGAAAATGAAGTTTTAATTTTGGTGTTGAGAATACTCACCATGACAACAAGAGGAGAAGCATACATGCCGACTGATGCTATAAGTCCCACACCTCCAACTAATTCTTTTCTGGTTTTGTGATCGTGCAATACATAAGTTGATATCAGTGCAATGATGGAGAACATGAGTATAACTGCACTCGTCATAATCCCAGCCTTCAACTGCAATCCCATATCACAAAAATGAACTTTTAATATCTTACAATTCCGGGCACTGTATTGATTGATTAAGTATATTCACACATACAAGCGTACATACATACCTTTTGTTTAGGCGAAGTGAACCATATGAAGATGATGATGAATGAGAGCTCAAGAAGGATCCCGAGACCATTAATGGTAATCATAGGGAAATTCTCCCATTGATAGCTTACTACAGGCAAACCGTACCAGGTATACATCAGACAGTTCAACAAGGAAATAGTGTAAGGTACAAATGAGAACTCTTCGGTGCTTTTCTTCCTTATGACCCCAGCAAAAGTCCATCTTCACAAAACCAGACACAAGTTTCATGTTAATCGAAAATGTAGCATACCATATATGTAGCTTACTAGCTTTATTTTTTGTAAATGGAGCAAAATATAAGATCGATATAATATCTTACATGGGAGCAGCATAAAGTAAAAACGAGGCTGCATTCCCTGAAAAATGACACAAACTAGTATTTCAGGCTTATATGTTCATACATAATGCGAAAACATAATGAACAGATTTTTTTAAATATATCGAGATATACCCAATAATCCTACAGCCATTCGCAAAATGACAAGCATGTTTTCTTATGGGGTTTTTCGAAGATGACCAGTGGTGTCAAGAACAAAAGGCTGAAGGTAAGTGAAGGGTTAAGGGCTTTTGTTTGTGACAATATAACATTCATTTGAGGGGTATATATAGTACCCATGAGAAGGGAACTTTATTTTAGTAGCATTTTGAGTTTTTGGTTTTTAAAGGTTTGTTATTTTACGGAAAAATATGATAAACTGTCATTGTCAAGAGGAAGTACCTAGTGTACACTTAGCAAGACTCTTTGTTTAATGCTGTACAACAATTTTCATATGACTACATGTAGATGCTAGTAATTTTTATTATTATATATGGTTCATGATCAAATCCAATACATCGTTTCATATTTAATGAATAGGTAAAATCATATTTAGATGATAAATCGTAAAAGGACAAGGTTTTCTTGTTTAGGTTATTGGGGAAGGACGATTCTTTTGTCATATAGCGTAACTACGTAACTGTTTCTGAACCTATTTACCTATCGATCTCAAAATGTTTATCTAAGAATGACACCCGGGGTCGTGGACGCGGATATCTTTTACCCACAATCGGTGCCACATGTTTTTTTTCTTCCCATGAACTTGCAAATTTTTGTTGCCAGGGCATTGTTTTACACCACCAGCGAATGTGTGCCCATAAGTCATTGAGTTAAGAAGAGGTTTCTAGCCTTGCTCCATTACCCCCTGGTATCCACAGTGCGGGTAAACCGGATGGTTCTAAACCTAAGATGACAAATCAATAAATTAATAAAAAAAGGTTTAATTATTATAAAAAAAAGTTCGTATAAAAGAATACCTAACACAACCAATTATAAATCTTAAAACACGTGTTTATTGTTGTTGAAACGTTAAAATTAGCAACATTGAAACAAATGGTTCGGTATTGTTAATTATTGATATACTTTTTTTCGTTAATCTATTCGATGTTACTTATGAAGACTTGTCATAAATTTATAACTGGAGTTTCGAAATCTAAAACCTTTATAAAAAATCGTAACTTGTTACTTAGGTCACCTTGATGGTGCTTCGTTGTTACATGATAACACCGGTTATTATCTGAAGATGATTTTTAGTATTTTTTTTAATCTGAAAAAGAATCCACCTGAAGTTGTTTTATCAGCATTTAGTTAATTTGTATGTTTCTTAATTCATAATGCTCTCCAAGTTTGATTATCTCAACTTTACATTTGTTGATATTGCATTGAATCCACTATCCAATGATTTACAATTCTTTTATGTTGTCCTGTTTGGACATTTGGCTACTATATAGCGAAAACTAAAATATGTGGTCATTACACTTGTTCAGTTTCATTAAGTATAAGTATAATACATAATTTGTCTTTTTTTTTTTCTTTTTTTTTCAATAACGTTATGGTTAACAATACATGAATTAAACTTTAATTTTTTTCTATTAATTATCTATCCATCCTTTGGTAATTAAGTTGTTCGTTAATGGATTAATTAAATGTCAACTTATTTTTACTTTAAATATTTTTTAAATACCTTTCTTTAAAATTGGCTTTAAAATGGTGATGAGACACATATTTTGTTAATGATTATAAAAATTGGCTTAAAATTGAATTAATGAGACGATTTAAAAATATATAATTTACATTTCCTTTCTCTTATTTCAATAAAATATGTTTGCACATTGATCATATTGCAATATAAACTTTATATATATATATATTTAAAAAGGAGAATGTTACATTTACAAACGGTTTACAAAAAGAAGTTTACAAAATGATGTGTAATAGCATTAGAACCAATCATTTTTTATCATTAATTCTCTGTTCTTTTTTATCTATCCATTCATATTATGACATGTCATTATTTATAACTTTTTTTAATAATTTTTTTTTAAATATATCATTTCTCTAAGAGGAATAGAAAACATTGTCAAAAAAAAATATATGGACAAACTTTGAAGATTAAGAGATACAAAACAAATTATTGACTAAAAGGTAATCAAATTGAAAATAAGTTGACAATGTATGTAAGTAAGTAAGGTTTATTTTATTAAAGTATTTTTGTTTTTTAACTAATTTATTCTAATTTTAGTTTTATTAGTTAATATCACGTTTAACAATGGATGGGTCACCTCAAGTCAAGTTGCCTATCTCGCCAACATTTATGATCTTTATGTGTTCAATGGATGGAGTACGTAGTTTGATTAATCTTAATTAAGTTGGTCTTTTGTTCTTGTACATTTGATTCCTATCCGTCCCTTTTTGTAAGTAAATATTAGAATCCAACACATGAAGAGTTGGTCTTTGTTTCTCAAAGGAAATACTCACAACCTAACCAAACCAATGACAAAAATATTGGATAAAATATTTCCAAAATCGAATGTCGTGTTCTCTTGAAAAATATATGACCTCTAAAGAATAAAAAAAAAGAGTTGTAATTGATGGTTCACGTTGTTTCGTGCAGACATACCCAACATTAAAATTCACAAAAGAATAACCAAAAGAACCTCTTTCTTTTATTAGATTTTAAATTAGTTACACGAATGGTTCTTTTTCTTTTATTAATGTGTCACTTTTCGTCCTATTTTCTGAGAAATTACATGGGTAGTCCTTTATTTTAAATTTTTGCACTCCGTTAGGGTTAACTCAATTCTGTTACTTATATCACAATGACCAATTTACCCTTTTTGTCTTATTCGCAAAGGACCGTTTTTGTAATTTTTATTATTATTTTTTCTTTTTATTTCTTTTACACACAGAAATCAATTCCTTTAAAAAAATATCTTCTCTCTAAAAATATTTTAATGGCGGTTTCAACACGAAGAACTAGAGGACCTGTTTTACGATCGCACTCGCCTGCCGGAAGGTTTCACCACGCGCCGTCGTCAAATTCCTTTGCATCCGCCACTTCCTCTGCTTTCTCATTCGGTTCCACATCGTTTTTTCAACAGAGATCTGCCTCACCTTCTCCGGTGAACGTCTATAACTCATCGTCGGCGTCATCGTTACGGTTTGATTTTGATAACCGTTCGATTTCGCCGTCCAGATCTATATCGTCACTACCGAGAAATCATAATCAGGCTGTGAAGAAGACGTGTATGTGTTCACCTACTTCTCATCCAGGTTCGTTTAGATGCAGTTTACATAAATCATCAAAAAGCAACGGTAACGGTATTAGCAATGGAAATCAATCCAATACGTCGTCGTATCCGTCGAATAAAAAGAAATAAAAAGAAAAAAATAATAATAAAAATTTTCAAAAACGGTCCTTTGTGAATAAGACAAAAAGGGTAAATTGGTCATTGTGATATAACTAGCAGAATTAAGTTAACCCTAACGGACTAAAGGACTACCAATGTGTAGAAATTCAAAATAAAGGACTATCCATGTAATTTTTCAAAAAATAGGACGAAAGGTGACATATTAATAAGAGAAAAAGGATCATCCGTATAATTAACTCTTAGAAGAATCATATTTATCTAACTTTATGAAGCTTTTGCCAAAAAAAAAATAAAAAAAAAAATATTTATATATATATATTTTATCATTAAATGGATATTACAAAAGTTCATGAATTTTAGAAAATCCATCTAATTTCTCTTAAAATGCATGTAAGATTTATCTTTTCACCTTTTTTACCAAAATTTTATACTATACATATTAGTTATCTACTTTTTTTTATAAAAATTACATCCAAATTCAATAAAATGAGTCAACTTAAAAAAAATACAATCTCTCTAAATAGCCATGAATAAATATTTCAAGGTTGTTACGATTTATGATTTCATTTATCAAAAACGATTCCGATCTCGCATAGAATCTTAGCAGGATCTCGATTTTGATCATAGGATCATAGGATCCTTATACGATCTGATCCTACTTTTTTTGAATTTGAGAACAAAAAACCATAGATAAATTAATTTTGTTAAAATAAACTCGTCTAACCGGTTAAAACACTTTAAAATTATAAACTATTTTACTTTAACTTACAAATACATGTAGTTTAAAATCAATATTAACTCATTGAAGTAATCTATATTCATATAAATTTTAATACACAATTTTCAACAAGTTTAAATATTATACAATCAACGATTTTGACATATTATTAGCAATTATATAAATTATGTATTATATTAATATGATAAAAAAAAAAACCTATTTTGGTACAATCTTACGATCTCGATCTGATTTGACGATTCCGATCTTATAGACACAAAAACGATTTCAGATAGGATCACGATCTTAACAACCTTAAAATATTTATCTACATAGGTTTATTGCTAATTGTTCAAACATTAATTCCCATGTTGAATCATCATTGCTATATAGTAGTGTTTTTACAAACAAATGACGTTTTGACTTTTAACAAGCAACGGCAAAATGCTTTAGACCGCTCCCAGCCGAAGCGTTATTCTGCGTTTTGGCGCAGTTTAACGCCGTTATCGGCTGGGCCAACGGCGTTTAGGCGGTGGTGTCTATGGAGCAACGCGGCATCGTGGTGGTTTTTTTTTTTTCTTTTTTTTCTTTTCTTCCTGTACATATATTAACATATATATATATATATATATATATATATATATATATATATATATATATATATATATATATATATATATATACAGGGGCGGAGGCATGTTAACGTGAGGGGGTTCAACCGAACCCACTCAGATTCTGATTACTTCTTCCATATTCTCTTATATCCATCGATTTTGATTGCCTGAACCCACTGATTTCAGTTTCTTGAACCCGCTGATTTCAATTTGCACTATGATCCCGTTTCTTTTTTTAATTTGATGATTAGTTAAACTTCAAGAAAAATTGGGAAATCTGAGAACAACAAAAGGTCGGGAGCCAACGTTCTAATCAAATTCAGGTTTCCTTCAGCACTATTGATTATTTGTTTTCCCAAATCAATTTAAAAATATAATTTTTAGGGTTTATAGTTTAATTTTTTTTTTCTTTTTTTTTTTTTCCGGGTAAAGAGTGTTTAGGGTTTAAAAATGTGATTTATTAATTATTAGGTTTCAATTTCATCTTATTATCCTGAACCAATTCCCATTGAAAAAAACCCTTGAAAGTAAAAACAAAATTGGGTGACTTTGATTTTAGAGACTTTAGTATTGACTTTGTGGTAAATATACCCAACCATTGATGTAATTTTATGTCTAAGCACTCTTTTCAATCTTCGTGCTGCGAATGAACAAAATGTTCCTTTGTGGCTACAACTAAGATTTGCAGTTTAAACTTAATTGATTGTTTTTTACTGCTCGTTGGTCATGCGTTAACCATTGATGTAATTTTATGTCTAAGCACTCTTTTCAATGTATTAAAAATAATATGAGAAAAGGAAAGAAAATGAAAAATAATAAAGTTGGTGGGTCCCAGATTTTGGTGTTATGAATGGGGGGGTTTAGTGGTGTTATGTTATGTTGGTGTTATAGTGACGTGGCACCCATAACACCGTTTTTTGGTATTACGAATGGGAGTGGTCTTAGAATATTATGGGCAAGTTACGTTTGTGTTTTGACTAGATTGAGGTTTTGACTTTATACGTTTACGTACAAGATTATGCTTCATTACTGCGTGGGTACACCACTACCCAACTCGTCACAAAAAAGCGGCTCATGTTTCAAGTTGAGAGTAACCAACGATTAATAGGAAAATATACACGTATTCAATTATTCATTTACGAAGGATATTTGTTTTTTCTCATTGATGTCTTAAATACTTACTTTTACATTTAAACTTTGAGTAAATAAAATTGAGATTTTATTCTTTTTATGGTTATTTGTTCTTAATCTCCATTGTTTGTGATTGAATAATCAATCTATTATTACTTATAATCTAGAGTCGTCGGCCCGTGTGAGATATTTCAAATAGTGGAATAGTATGCATTTGAAACTCCTGACTCTTTGGTTGCCCTATGTTTTAATTATCATAATGTGATTAATGGCATACTAATTATTGATGTATAATAATATTTAAACTCCTCAGTTACTCTAAGTTAATAACACAGACGTTTTTAAGTACTCCAAAAGTTGGTGGTATTAATGGCATACTAATTATTGAAGTATAATGATATTTAAACTGCTCAGTTGCCCTAAGTTAATAACACAGACGTTTTTAGGTACTCCAAAAGTCTATTATTACTTATAATCTAGAGTCGTCGGCCATCTAACGTGCGAGATATTCCAAATAGTGGAATGGTATACATTTGAAACTCCTGACTCTTTGGTTGCCCTATGTTTTAATTACTATAATGTGATTAATGGCATACTAATTATTGAGGTATAATGATATTTAAACTCCTCAGTTACTCTAAGTTAATAACACAGACGTTTTTAGGTACACCAAAAGTTGGTGGTATTAATGGCATACTAATTATTGAGGTATAATGATATTTAAACTGCTCAGTTACCCTAAGTTAATAACACAGACGTTTTTTAGGTACTCCAAAAGTTAGTGGTATCCACTTGGAATCTTAATGGTTTGAACGACCATAATGTGATTAATGGCATACTAATTATTGAGGTATAATGATATTTAAACTGTTGAGTTACGCTAAGTTATTAACACAAACGTTTTTAGGTACTCCAAAGGTTGGTGATTTTGTGTTTTTCTATATAAGTTAGTTCGCAAGAAAAGTTATTTTTGCATCAACAAGCCCCATAACTACGTACAATTATGTCTCTTTCGAAAAACATGTCTCACTCCAAGATTGGCCCCCTTGACCCAACTAGAGAAGATTGGGTTGTTCATGTACGGCTTTGTAGAATGTGGGAGGCAATAAATACGAAACTCGGTGATGTCTTACTTGGGTTGGAGATGGTTATGGATGATGATGAGGTAATTTCTAATTTGTTTGAAAATTTTAAAAGCCGAAAAAAGGGTACGCCACAAAAACAGTTAATATACAATAATTTATACCATGTTTTTTATGTACAACGATGGAAACTGTGGGGGGTTAAATTAGTTTCTTACATGTTTTTTTTTTACCAAAAAGGGCGGTTCGATACAAGGTTTCATCACTAGAAAGCATATACGAAAGTTTAAGGTGTGACAACCGTCAAAAATTCAGGTGATCCTCAGTTACTATATCGGTTCGAATCTCTATTTACTCTTGTTATCGTGTTCATATTGTTCTAGTTCGTACTTGTTGAGTCTTTATTTGTCGGAACCAAAGTCGGAATCAACTTATAAATCCTAACACCAAATAAACTACACAAGAACTTGACTAAGTTCATAACGGAAACTAATAAGATTCTGGTCCTCAACTACTAATAACGGAAAACTTAAAACGTCACCGAGCTGGGAAAAACCTTCCAGCCGACGGCTGAAGGCTGTCAGCCAGCGGCTGAAGCCCAGCCGGCGGCTGAAACGCCGCTGACTGTGCCTTGGTGACTCATAATTGCATGAAAATTTACTGGCCAACTCCCCAACTCGGGGATTGGACCAAAAACTGGTCACACCAACTCCCTAGGCCAGAAATTACCTTCCCATCTCACCTCACTTCACTTTTTCATTTTCATTTTGAAATCAAACACCTCTCTCTCTCTAAATCTCTCTCATTTTCTCCCTAAGAACTCAACCAAAACAGAAACTCTACACCATTAAAACAGCAACAAAAGCACCAAAATCGTCCACTAAAATACATACAAATCGTCCTAAGGTTAAAGGGTAACAAGAAGAAGCTTTAAATCGGGTTTTTGAAAGATCTTTCTCTATCATTTGAAGCTAGATTCACATCCAACCGTCAACTAAAGTTTTCCTTCGGTAGAACTCTTCCTTTTTACTCTTTTTACTTAAATATTGGCTTGCATGGACGATCTATAGACTGAAAAAGTGTTTTTATAAAAATCTAAAACGTTTTCTTACTTAAAAACGGGTTTTTCTAATAGATCTACATTTTGATGGTATAAATCTAAAAGAAACTGTGATTTTTGCTTAAAAAGGTATATATTTGAGTTATAAAAGTTTGCATGTTCGAATCTCACACTAAAACGGGCTAAAAATCGAAAAATAACGAAATATAGAAACTGGCCGAAGGCCTCTGGCCGGCGGCTGAAGACACTCAGCCGGCGGCTAAGGTCCAGCCGGCGGCTCAGTATCTCCAGCCGCTGTCTGGATCTCGCTGTTCGTAAAAAGTGTCGTTTTGAGAACTTTAAACGTAAAAATAAGCTCAAATAAGTTACCACAGGTTGTATATTTTGAAAAGCTTACTGTTTTTAATAAAGAAACTGTTTGGGAAAGATTGAGGACTTAAAACATTCGTATTATCGTTTATATTGGTCTAAATTGCATGTTTAAAGCGGGAAAGTGTTTTGAAAATGGATCTAATTTTTATAGCGCGGAAGCGATGCCCAAATTTCACCGTAAAATATATCCAAACTCAGTAACTTAACCTTTTTGTAACGTAAACATATTGATCTCGGACGTTGACTCTTTTTGGACTTAAATGGACTTATCGGACTTTAAAATGTACACGAACACGTTTAATCATATAACTTTTCCGTAATAATCTTTTGGGACAGAATCTAAAGTATAAGAAATTGGGATTTAAAATGTTGAAATGGAACTTTAACATAACTTGAATCATACTAATAAAACTTATACAACATTCCGGTGTTCTAGGTTATCTTTGATTCCCGACGTGTTCCGCTCCATCCGTGCTTGTTCGTATCTTTTCTCCGCAACCCGTGAGTTACAACCCCACTATGTTTTTACTATTTTAAACTACTTATTTGGGGGAAACATAAGATTGTATGTTTGTGTAACTTTTGAAACTAGTGGCAATTCGTTTGAAACATGTGAAACTCGTATGAAACTTTGAAACCTTTGAAACATGTGAAACTCGTATGAAACTTTGAAACTTTTGAAACATGTGAAACTCGTATGAAACCTTGAAACCCTTGAAACATGTGAAACTCGTATGAAACCTTGAAACTTTTGAAACGTTGGAAACTTTGGAAACCTTTGGAAACTTGTGAAACTTGGAAACTATGGAACTTGTGAAACTTGAAACTATTATGCGTATTATGTGTTAATGCCCCTTAATTGGCTAAACTAAATTTAGGCTACTTGTAGGAAACCAATCCTTGAAGAAAATATAAACCGTAAGTGCTTACTACTGTTTTTGGAAACAGGACTCAGTTGCCCCGTTTTTGGTTCGAAACTTTACACACTATTAGCAATAGCCGTTAGTATTATGGGTATCGATACTTAGGAGAGGTCACTCCTTGCTCAGGGTTAGCGACCCAAGCACATATTACTATATTCAGGTGGAAACTCAATGAAACATTTTGGGGCTAGATCTGACCATACAATCGGTTTAGTGTAGACTTACCTTATATTATGCCAAGTGATTGTTACGAGTTACTAATTTAGTTAAGCACATATTACCTACACATATACTTTATTTTAGCGATGGATTCCGCTTCAACTTTTATTATACGAGTTCTATTTTTACTTATGTGTGTACGAAACTCTTTTATATATTCATGTATGATTTCGCGTTGCTCCGTTCCTTTTTATTTACGACGTTTATATATTTCTATTTTTGGAAACTTTTATCGAGAAACTCAAAACTGTAACTCACTCACTACGTTATGTAGTTGACACTTTATCTTATGTTTCAGGAAACTAGTGTAAGTGTAGAAGTGCATGGCAAGGAAGGGTCGGTACGGTCACGTGAGGCGAACCTTGGGAAAGACCCTTGTTGTTTTGGGAATTTACTTTGAAACTTTGTATTTGTACTTGAATTAAACTATTGAACTGCCTGGTTGTTTTCGAATTATGAACTATTTCTTTTTAAATGCAATGACTTGAATCGTTTAATTTGCTTATAACCGTGTAATGATATTCCAGCTCTCACATTCCGTGTTTCCGCTATAGCGGGGTGTGACATAAGGCTCTTCTCAAAGAGGGCCATGTATATCAAATCTCAAGGTTCAGAGTGATTGAAGGTCAAATGGGATATAAGTTGTCCCGAATCAATACCGCATCCGTTTCAACATTGCAACATCGGTTCGTAAACTTGAAGTATCCTATGATAAGGTTATTGTTTTGAGTTGTTTTATGTAGGGACTATGGTATTAACCTACACAATTCCTGCCTTTTGTAATGTTTGTTTTCGTTGTTGCAGGTATATGGTCCATGTGCATGTTGTTGATGAGGCAAGCGATACAATATTTACCATTTTCAATTCCGTGGCGGAGAAGGTGTTTGAGTAAATAAATGTGTTATTGTTGGAAGTGGAGTTGTATACATTCGAGGGAAACAGAAAATAGCAGGAAATAGGCACAAACCATGTGTTTTAATTTTAGAAAGTAGCAGGTCGGTGGCGGTTCAAGACACAAAACTCCCTATTCTGATCATTGTTCGTGACAAATCTCTTTAGAAATTTTCACTGCGCAACGCGTGGGAATACGCCTAGTTGTATGATATTCTGGAACCCAATATGTGGAACTTTAAATTGGTATGTGTGTTGTTGATCACCCGTAAGCCAGTTAGAGCTCTCATCGGTTGCGTTAAACACGCGTTTCACCCCCCCCCCCCCCCATAACGCCGTTATGGCTGGGGAGTGGCGTTATAGGTGGTTTTCCGGCGTTGTTTTGCTGTGGCAGCGTGGCGTTGCGGATTTTTTTTTTTTTTAGGTTTCGACTGTTATTTGATTAAAAAAATTATTTTATAAATTTAAAAAATGTAGCCGTTGGGAATGACCTTTACTTATTTATTTATTTTTAATTTTTTTTTTCTTCTAAACAACTCTATAAATACTCAACCATAAACACAAATTATTTAAATCAAATCATCTTCTTTCTCTCAAAAAACCACAATCTATTATCCTATTTTATCTTAAAAATGGCTTTCAAAATGAATTTGTCGGATTCCGACTCTTCTGACGATGAAACAATTTTCATGATGGCGACGATGGCCGGAAAGGCTTATTACGATCAAGAGAGAGCTGTCGAAACTATCGAAACCTCAAACGCTCGGGCTAAAAGAAGATTTATAAGAAGAGATCGAGTTGGGGAAAGCGAACGCCTTATGGCACACTATTTCAACGAAAGTTGCATTTTCACACCGGGGCAGTTCAGACGAAGATACCGGATGAGCAAGCCGCTATTTCTTCGAATAGTCGACGGTATTCTTAACTATTCTCAAGTTCCTCTTCCTAGTCATTTAACTGTTTTACATCCCGGCTTGATGCTACGGGCAAACCTAGTTTTACCGCTATACAAAAATGTTCATACGCCATGCGTATTTTCGCATACCGAATCACTTTCGATGCATTTAATGAATATCTACACATAGCGGAAACTACATCAAACAAGGCTTTAGATAACTTTTGTAAATGTGTTATGGATTTATATAAAAACGTTTACTTAAGAAAGCCAACACAAGAGGATATTCAACGTATTTATGCAAAACATGAAGAACTACATGGGTTCCCTTGGATGCTTGGGAGTATTGATTGTATGAATTGGGCATGGGATAACTGTCCAAACGCATGGAAGGGCCAATATACACGAGGTGATCATGGATAACCAACCGTAATACTTGAAGAGGTTGCCTCGTATGATTTGTGGATTTGCCATTCTTATTTTGGTGTCGCGGGCTCTAACAACGACATCAATGTTTTGAATGTCTCGCCTCTATTTAGGGAACTCCTCCACGACAACGCTCCACCTTCTAATTTCGTGGTAAACAACAATGCCTATGAAAAAGGCTATTACCTCGCGGATGGAATCTATCCAGAGTGGGCGACATTTGTGAAATCATTTTCTCATCCACCGGACGAAAAGCGAAAGAAGTTCAAAAAATTTCAAGAAGCTGCAAGAAAGGATGTTGAAAGAGCATTTGGCGTACTACAAGGGCGATTTTGTAAACAAGTTAAAGCGAGTCATGTATACTTGCATCATATTGCATAATATGATTATCGAAGACAATGCATTTAATATCAGCGACTGCGAGGAATACCATACTCCAATACCAAGAGAACAACGAACTTCACAGGAAAGGTGCCAACATCAAATCCGAGTAATGAGAGAGATACGAGATCGTGATACACACCATTGTCTTCGAAGCGATCTCGTTGAACACATTGCTAGGCTTCCGGATGACTATCGTTTCAGACATTGATTTCTATTTATCTATTTAATTATGTATGTTTTAATTACGGTTTTTAAAATTTTAATGTAATCTTGTTAACTTTATTAAATTATTTTTTTTTAATGCAATTAGTTTTTTTTTTATTATTGAATGTATTAAAAATAATATGAGTAAAAGGAAGAAAATGAAAAATAATAAAACCGGTGGGTCATAGATTTTGGTGTTATGGTTGAGGGGGTTTTGTGGTGTTATGTTATGGGTGGTGTTATGTTATGGGTGGTGTTATGCTGATGTGGCACTCATAACACAAAAAATGGTATTATGTTTGAGAGAGCTCTTATAGTTTCCATGGGCTTTACCCCTATCCGCCTGGTAAAGTAATCAACATGCACAACCATGGTGAGAAATTTAACATTACCTACTGCATGAAGAAGTGGTCCGACAATGTCAATCCCTCGTTTCTGGAATGACCATGGAGTAGTGACCTGAATTAGATTTTCTTTTGGCATTTTGGAAACCGAGACATGCCTTTGACGAGATGTACATTTGTCAATTTCTTCTTTTTTTTTCTCTATGCATCATTGGCCAGAAATATCTCAGTCTCATGACTATGGTGGTTACTGATCGGAGTCCTAAATTAATAACATAACTCCCACCATGCACGTCATCAATGATTGGGTTCCCTACCCCTATCACCCGGAGCAAGTGATAGGAGGGGATTCGGTCCTCTCTATCGAACGCCGACTTTTGTTGGGTCAAACCACGCCTTCGCCGCTAGATATCTACCTAGCGCGAATCAACGCCGAAGACCTCTTCGGGGTCAAGGTTGAGATCATTCGTCAAATGGCGTACTTTGACCCGAGGGGAGATACTTATGACCCGCATCCAGATCCCGAAATTCGCTTTTTTCTTTGATTCCGCTTTCTCCGCTCGATCTTACACATGAAAAAAGGAGAGGATCATAATTTTACTCATTCCATTTCCACTACCACTACTTCCTTCTACTTGGTTGACCGATCCTCGAACCTTCCTATTTCTATTAACTCGATCTCTAGCAATCCTAGCTTGGACTTGATCCTCCAACATACGATAAGCATCATTGGGTGTCATATATAAGAAATTACCTCCACCCGCAAGATCTAAATCGTGTTGAGAACGGTTATCCAATCCATGATAGAATATATCAACGATTTGCTCCTTATCTAAACTGTGTCCATGGAAACTCCTCAAAAGGTCTTTAAGTCTAATCCAAGCTTCCCTAATGGTCTCGTTGTCAAATTGATAAAAGCTCCTTATTTGGTTCAACAACTTTCTTCCCAAGATGGGCGGAAAGAAGCGGGTCACAAACAACTCTATCATTTCTTCCCAAGTTTCAATCGATCCAGGTTCCAACTCGTTGAACCATGTTTTAGCCTCTCCCGTTAGAGATGATGGAAATAAACTCAACATAACCCCTTCCTCACGACCGGTTCCATATCAGAACATTTTGCAAATGTCCATAAAAGTGGCAATATGTCTATGCAGGTCGGTCTTAGAATTTCCATCAAACGTGCTATCATGAATCATTTTG
The DNA here is from genome assembly GCA_910822075.1 of Senecio squalidus. NCBI lineage: Eukaryota > Viridiplantae > Streptophyta > Magnoliopsida > Asterales > Asteraceae > Senecio > Senecio squalidus. The sequence goes on from CAJVGC010000592.1 coordinate 22,418,298, forward strand.
AGGTGATGACCTTTAAAGGAAAAGTCATCCCCCAAATTCGGTGCACCAATTTCCAACCCATTCGTGGGTGGTACGACCCGGTTCCGATTGATCATCCGTATGTCAAACGGGTTGGGTGGGTCAATAACGACATGATCATCTCCATTTTCCGCCATTTCGCTTGGCTCAAAATAGTTCTCTCCCAATATTACTTCCTCTTCCTCCTCGGAAGATCCGTTCTCGCTAAATACAACTGCTCTAAAACCTTGTTTTCGCAAAATCCTTTCCGGGTCAGAAAGTGGGCTATTTACTTGATTCCTTGGGACCTCGTAAACATTCACTAACAATCACCTGAAAATCACAACAAAAACAAAGAAAATACCGTGAAAACTATTCAACACAAAATAACACAAACAAACTAAAATCTCAATTAAATCAAGTCCCCGACAGCGGCACCAAAAAATTAATGTGCGAAATTTAGTTTTCCTAAAATAAGCTTTTCTAGATTACGACACCGGGCAGTGTACCCTTATCGATCGTAGTAAAGTATAGGCAAATTTCAGGTTCGAACACGGAGACTATTATAATTGAGAAAATAGCTAAAAAGTAACAAGTAACACGTAACAAGTGGGGTTTTGTCTTAGGAAGACTTAATGTAAAAACGACTAAAAATGATTTGTAATTCAGATATTGATAAAGTACGCTTGCTTAGACCGTTTACGAATGTGTGATATTTCCTAAGTATGAAAATGTCGATAAACTTCTAATATAAAACCTAGTTCCTTTCGAATACTAAAATTTCTCCAATTACCTATCCATGTAGCTATTCCTTTCGAAAATAGTTAACACCTAAAATAATCGTGCATAAAGTTCCAAGCCGATGTGTGAGAATTAATCTATAAGCTTCCTTTCGATTAGCTTACTAATCAATAAACCGATTTCTCTTAATTTATTAACTAGCGTTTGTGTTAACACTTACTTGTTCTAATTGTTGTTAGCGATTCCTTTCGAATACGGATTCCTTTTGAATTCCCGTTTTTAATTTACCAAACAAGAGTATAAACAATTTTAATAAGATAATCAAAGTTTCAACCCAAACGGATCCCCAATTAACCACAACACATCAATCTAATTTCATACTCAAGATTTACCACACAAACGATCACATATCTAAGCAAACATATAACGAAATTAGCTACGCATAATATTAATCAAACACAAATTATAATAAAAAGACATGATTTTATTGAAATGAAAGAGTAATGAGTTCAATACCAAACGAAAATAACGATTGCAAATAGTATCCAAAGTAGCAAATGATGAAAATAAACTGAAATTAGTTTAACTATTACTCCAAAATTCTATAAATCTTGTGATTATGCCTTGCCCTTCTCTCCAATGATTGAGAGAATGATGAAAAGATGATATATTTCTCTCTACAATCGTCCTTAAGAAGCTGCACTTAAGACCCTTTGGTTTCCTCCTTGAATAGCATTAAAACAACAAACTTGTAACAACCAAAAGGGGGACTGCGCCGCCCCATAGCCTAGGTGTGCCGCACCTAGAGCTCAGCGGGTTCAAGTAAGAAATCTGCAGCTAGATGCGCCGCATAAGGAGTCTGGTGCGCCGCATTGGTGCCATGCAGCTTACCAACTTGTTTTTCTTCGCATCTTTTAGTCCCAAAATGACTCATTTTCACTCCAAATATGTTAAAACACCTAAAACATAAACTTTACACAAAATGTAAGTAATACGGGGTCTATCCATTACGTTTTGACACAAAATCATAACAAATGTCGCGAATAAATATACATATAATTGAGCGGCATCACCTCGTATCGGGAAATTGGACTCTATATATACAAATGTATCAAAATTGGGTCTTTGAGCTTATCCCTTAAATCAAGCCACACACCGCTACACTCTCGAAATAGTTTTAATTGATCTGGTATCAGTTCTAACTTTGAGTTTATCCCTAAAGCAATATGTATCATACCTCATATAGTGAACGTCGTCTCGTAATACTAGGAAACCAACAAAGGAAATATACAAAAATGAAGTTTAAATAATCTACTAATGTAGCATGGTTCACATAGTAAGAAACCTAGAGTATGTAAATCAATCTGACTCAATCCACAACTAAACTAACATTATATTATATGTTAAGCTTCGCATACTTAAGCACTTTTATTGCCTAAACTACCCTAACTAAGCATATCTAAGAGAGAAAAGTGATTTTTACAAAACACAAATTACACCTAAAATCGTTGCGAAAATTAGAAGAAACTCACAACATGATTCCTAAAAGTGAGTGTTCCGCATCCCTTTTAATATGAAACGTCTCCAAATTTGGTGTCCTTGTTGAAATCGTCGTATTCGAGAGTTATGTGATATGGTAAAACAACGGAGAGACTAAAACCCTAAATCCCTCCCCCCCCCCCCCCCCCCCCCCCCCCTCCCTACATACCCATGATGAGGTCATTCGAGGAAAATGATATCATTCGAGAAAATGTGATGTCATCTCACATAATGCGATAGGTTACGTCATTGTTCGTATATATTTTTGTTTTTTTAGTTGTAATAAGAAGTGGGGTCAACATAATGCAAACCCTATGACATTTTGTAAGATAGTTTCAAAGTTTTGACATTTTTTATAATACCCTTATGAAAAGTGCTATGTTGATACTTAATTTAAAAAAAAAAAAAATCAAATTATGAAAATTTTGAAGTTGACATATTCAATTGTGTAACAAGAATTGATAACCGAAAACAAGTTCAAATAATAATTTATAGAGACCGATTTTTTTTAATGAAAGTCGTTTTTCTTAAATATTTTTTATTAAATATAAAATATAAAGAAATCTGGTGTATTTAAAACTGGTGTCTTTTTATTCATTTGAAGTTCCTCTGTCCCAAAATATTGTTCATCCTTTTATTTATGTTTGTCTCCAAATTATTATTCTATTTATAAATATGGATAACTAAAATATAATAAATTTCTATTTTCTTCTTAATAAGTTTTGACTATTTAAACTCAAAAGTTAACCGATATCTTTAATGTATAAACATAATTAAACAATTTAATAAAAATAATACTTAATTAATTACACATTTTTTGTTTCGACAGTTTTTTATTTTCATACACCTTTTCTAAAACAGATAAATCATAACACAAATTGTTTACCCGATGACCTTTACTATTTTGAAAAGGATATAGTCTTCATTGATACCGGTTGGTTATATAAGTGATGTCAACATATTTATTGATGAGGGCCTATAAAATTAATTGTCTATTCATTATTTTGATTTTGAACGATAAGTCACAACATATCAACGTATAGGAATATGTATATCCTAATAAAAATATTACAGCTAAATTTAAATTGTTCAATATACAATCAAAAAGTGTTATATGTCTAAAATGGATAAACTCTAAACAAAATTGATAATTAAAATAATTTGCTATTTAAGAAAGACAGTGACGGATTGGTGCATGAGACATGGGATTGGAGAAAAGTGTCAAACATTGGAGCATTCCATTACATAAAGATGTCTTTAGTTTCGAACCCTTTTGATTGTACTCTTTGTCATCTCTGATTAGGATTACCATTTGGATCCATAACTCTATTTGCATCTCCTATTTCTTTTTTTTTTATAATATTGGACCCACTGAATGTGTCAAAAATCAAGGTGACACACTTAGGTTAAACATTAACGTATAAACAGAACCATACACCAAAAGATCGACATTTGATGTATAAAAATTAAGAGATAATTGTAACCTTGGAGTAAAATTTACACTTCAACATGACACATTAGTTTATATATATATAGATTAGGGTTCAAAATAGATCCTTAATTCTCTACATATCCAGGGATCCCTTCCTAACCACCCATTTTTCCTTATATCTTTGGTTTTTTTTTTTTACTTTTTTTCTAAAATTTTTTTTTACTTTTTTCTTTTACCTTTTTATTTACTTTTATTTCTTTTATTTTTTTTTCTTCCGAAAATCACATTTGATTTTCAACCTTACTTTTAAAAATCACATGTGATTTTCAATCTACAAATCTTTTATAGGTAAAATCAGGTTTGATTTTAAAAAATTATTAATTATTTTTTACCAAAATCACATGTGATTTTTAACCTACAAACTATTTTGCTTATAAAATCACATGTGGTTTTCGAGAAACAAATTTTTCAAGTGTGACTTTAAAATTTATAAATTTTGGTTTTTGAAAATCACATGTGCTTTTCGACAAAAACAAAATTCACGTGTGATTTTAAAATTTTAAAATTTTGGTTTTTGAAAATCACATGAGATTTCAATTTTTTACAAAAAAAATCACATGTGATTTTGAAAAAAAAAAAAAAGTGAAGTAAAACATAACAAAAAAAAAACCTAATTAAAAAAACGAAAAAAGAAAATGAAAAAAATAATATTAAGGAAAAAAATGTATGTCTAGGAAGTGGATCCCAGGATCTCTAGAGTATTGGAGATCCCTTTTGAACCTCACCCTATACATATATATATATATATATATATATATATATATATATATATATATATATATATATATATATATATATATATATATATATATATATATATATATATATATATATATATATAGAGTTGGTTTCATTTAAGAACCATGTAATTATTTAGGAACCATTAGGAACCATTTTTATGCAAGGTGGCAATTTTGTAATTAAACTCAAGGTGGTAATTTTGTAATTAAGTCAAAATTGAGAGCCAAATTGGAAATCAATTAAAACCACTTTAAAATCCTAATTAACTTTAAATTAACATATCTAGAGTATAACTAGGTTTTAGGAAAAACTAAATACACCATTAGAACAAGCATTTAATTATCTTTCCAACGAGCACCCACTTGATATACTTTTGACGATTTTTTTTTTTTTTTTTTTTTTTTACAGTGAGTTTCGGTATATACACTAGTGTATACACTAGTGTATACATTAGTGAATATAGTGTATACACTAGTGTATAGTGTATATGGTTTAGATGTGTTTTTGGTGAATTAGTATATACACTGGTGAATATTTAGTATATACACTAGTGTATATACCGAAACTCACTAAAAAAAAAAAAAAAAAGTCGTTAAAAGTATATCAAGTGGGTGCTCGTTGGAAAGATAATTAAATGCTTGTTTTAATGGTGTATTTAGTTTTTCCTAAAACCTAGTTATACTCTAGATATGTTAATTTAAAGTTAATTAGTATTTTAAAGTGGGTTTTAATTGATTTCCAATTTGGGGATTTGACTTAATTACAAAATTGCCACCTTGCCTAAAAATGGTTCCTAATGGTTCCTAAATAATTGATGGTTCCTAAATGAACCCACCTCTATGTATATATATATATATATATATATATATATATATATATATATATATATATATATATATATATATATATATATATATATATATATATATATATATATATATATATGAGTAGGATATTATAAAAAGGGTTTGAAAATAGGAAGGATTTTAAGAGTGACATGTGGCATTTAATTTTTCTTTTAATAAAAAAAAATATTTTTTTAATAAAAAAAATATTTTTTTAATAAAAAAAATATTTTTTTAATAAAAAAAAAATTATTTAAAAAAAAAAAAATCGGGGGAAAAAAAAGAATTTTGAAATTTTTTCCGATAACGTAATTATTTTCGTGAACAAGTTTTGAACTTATGTATACGAAAAATTGATGCACCAACTAAAAAAGTGATTTTTGGTGCATCATTTTATAAAAAAATGACAATTTTAGTGCATCATTTTAAGTGATTTTGGTGTATAAGTTCGTTTAAAAAATATTTTCCGTATATCAGTTTTTGATAAAATGAATTCTTGTGCATCAGTTTTGGCAATTTTTTCTTACATTACTTTTTTCGAGCCAAAAATTTTTTTTCCCCCAAATTTTTTTTTTTATTAAAAAAATATATATTTTTTTTTATTAAAAATATTAGTTTTTTATTAAAAATATTATTTTTTATTAAAAAAAAATCCTTCCTATCATTTTTATTTTAAAAACTTTTTTCATTAACCCTCCCCTATATATATATATATATATATATATATATATATATATATATATATATATATATATATATATATATATATATATATATATATATATATATATATATATATATATATATATATATATATATATATTAATTGGATCGGGTAAGAACGGCCCAAACTATAGGAACGCTAAGAACCAATGCTGACCGTCCGATTAAGGTGATGATCAGTAGTAACCACTTACTACTGATCAGTAGTAACCTTACTACTGATCAGTAGTAACCTTACTACTGATCAGTAGTAACCTTACTACTGATTAGCATTGCGAGGTTTGATATAAAATTTTTAATCGGACGGCCAGAATTTGTTGCTGATCAGTAGTAAGTGGTTACTACTGATCAGTAGTAAGTGGTTACTACTGATCATCACCTTAATCGGACGGTCAGCATTGGTTCTTAGCGTTCCTATACTTCGGGCCGTTCTTACCCGAACCTCACCCTATATATATATATATATATATATATATATATATATATATATTATATATATATATATATATATATATATATATATATATATATATATATATATATATATACTAATCCTTATAAATATGAAATACTTTCTATACACTTTAAAACATGGTACTAATTATATTTTATGAAGAAAAAAGTAAAAATAAACAAATAAATAAAATAAAATAAAATAAAAAAATTTAGTGAAAGGTTTTGTTTTAGGGCATTTCTTCGGGTTCCTGATAACTCTAAGATTTATTAATAGGTTTCTTAAGGCAATGTTGAAAAGATTATGAGATGCAATAAAATTATATATTACACACAACCACTTCAATGAAGTTGATGATAAAGGTTTCCAGCTCATTCTTGTCGATAAATGATCGAGGGTATAAGACAAAGAGTCCTAGGTAGATTTCGAATGAAAGCTGCAGTTTAACTTTATAGATTACTAGGAGCATATTCGGTAAAAAAAAATAAAAAAAATAAGAGACAATGATTAATAATCGTTAGAACCGTTTTTAATGGATAGTCATTGTCGTATATAATAATTTGGATTGAGTTTATTTAAAACCATTATAAAATTTGAGAACAAACGAACCAATTATAATCCTCCATTTTAAAAAAAACTCACTTTAAACTCATCAGCCGTTTGTGTAGACGACAATATACTTCACACAAGATTTTCCCTGACATGGTCAAGTCCTCATAGTCATGTTCGTTAAAGGTTATGAACAGTAGCCTGGTTCTGTGAGAGCTCTAGGAATTGTGCTTCAACAAATTCATTCGAAAGGACTCCACTTCTCTCTCACATAGGTGATTATTTAGAAATTATTAAACTCATATGATTATTTCTTTGAATCATTAAAAGCCTTGAGCTTAGCCTCACACTATTGTCACTATTAGGAATGGACTAGGAAGTATTCTAAATTCCCTTAAATTGGTTTAGGAGGTAGGTAAACTACTCCCATAGTGTCCTCCCTTCATTCATACAACTAGGTTATCCTATTGAACACAGATCATGGGATCTCCAGTTAACTGGGTTAGGTTTCCTTTGCATAAACTTATTCATTCAAGGGCTTTAGTCCCATTCCACAACCGATCTCCTTTCAACCTTGTGGTTGTCGGATCCGAAAAATGTTCTCATATAATATTATAGGGGAAAAGTTGTTCTAGTGGTATTCTGATAACAAGATGTAGATTACCTCCAAGAAGTTTCGAAGCTGGCCAACAATCATCTTGAGGATTCCACCAAAACACCTCATTTTCCTTTAAAGGAACATATCTCCACTTATGTTATTAAAATCTTGTATATAAAATTATTAACTAGCATTTGAGTATCCTTATCACATTAAAGGACCTCTTTTCATTTATATACCTTAAACCTGTTACTTTTCTTTTAATTGATTTTCACACGTGAATCAATTGTAGTGATTGCAAATTTGTGTATCACACACATTACAAGGTATATTAATTTTTTTCGACCTTTGAGTATTCCTCTTGGTCATGTTCTAATTGCGTTAGACCCCCAAAATTCTACATATTCTTATTAATATAGAATGGTTCTCCCTTTTGTTCATGTATTTGGGTTGCCTCTATAATTGGTTTCTCCCACACGAACTGCAACTGGACAAATTTTGCAACGTTAGGACATCAAGACCATATTCAATTTAAAATCTCCTATGATGCTAACGAAACTCATACAAATGATTAACATATTACATATTAATTTCCACATGTTAAATATGTTCCATGGTTTGAGCAATTTTTGGTTAAACTCTAAGTTGGACCTAGAAACCTTGAATTTAGATAGCCTAAAAAGGCTACAGTCTCGAATCATAGCTATCGTACCCGAGTTCCTTGGTAGCCAATTCAAGTCATGAAAAATATAACAAAGATATTTATCTTCATATTTTCTCATATTTAGAATTAGTTTTGCTAACATTTATATCAACTATGAAAATGATATCTCATCATTTATTACGAGTTGAAGTTTTAAATTTCTCATTTTCTTCGTTTAACTTAATAAACTTTTAATTTTGTCTTGTTGTTTCGTACTAGTGTTCATAAACACTTTTATCTCAATGTTAATTAATCTCAACAGAGACTTATAATTAACGAGTCCAAGTCTAGCATGCCATAGACCTACGATCAAAGAATATGAACAGAAGATGCATCATTATGATTCTTCATATCTTTCTTACATTGAGCCTTACACCATCTCTCTAATCAACGACACTTTTTATTTTAGACAAAATCGATTTATGAGACTCAACCACCATTCTAAACTATAAAAGTTATAGGAGTGTCTCATATACTTATTATTGTGTATATTGAGTCTATAGAATACTCTCATTCACTTATTTCAATCTTTCAAATCATATATCCGTCTATGATTGAAAAAGTTTCACCATAACTCCATAGAGAGATCAATCTCGTGCTTAACTCGCACAAATATGGTGAAATACTATTAATTGACACCATGTGACAAATAATATTATCGATAATATAACTAGATTACCATTATAAATTATTGGAGTCAAGTAGATTGACACCCAATACCGTCTATTTATGATGGTTATCTCAAATACTACATACAATTTCAATATTATTTTAGTGACACCATAAGATTGCCAAATAATTTTAAATTGTAGTATTTACACTTTATTGCAAACATCTTCCATTTTTCAACAGAATCAAAGGTAATACATAAGTACATAAATTCTTCATTTACCATGAGAATATATATGTCATGAACCTCATTAGGTTCAAAATTATAAGATTATCAACATCTTATTGTCGTTCATTAAAATTCATAAACATGAATTTTCTATCAATTGATATATCGAAGAATAATGTCTTCCTCATTGACGTATGCATTATAACCATTGGTTTGAAAAACACATTCCAAGATGATGTATTTATTCACAAGTTATAGACATACACAATCATTCTAGCATAATTTCTTTCCGATACTTTTCATTATTTAGGAAGTTCTTAGTAATATCACAACTTAATAAACGTTATCTTTTGTCATGACAACAACTCTCAAAACGTTGTTTATACAAATATCTTCTTGTGTATCCGTATATTATCCGTTAAAAATAAATTTAATCGGGTTTTTTTTTTTCGTTTCAAAACCTTCACAAAAACTTTTAGTTTGCAACCGTTTAATGATCTAGTTATTGTTTTATTTTTATTTTTTAAAAGGATACACATAAAATTTCCATGGCAACATTAAATAATTAAGGAAATTCTCAGTATGATTCCCATGAAGACCTTTGTGGTCTCCGCTTTGGTTCTCCAAAATTGGAGCTCACGCTATCCACAAAGTCATATTCATGTTTTATTTGAAACACACAACTTAAATATTTAACAATATATTCCGAAATTCTTTTTTAATGGTTTAAAAGAAAACTCATACTTTTCGGAGAAGTAGGTTGTCTACAACTCGTGTTAATTATTATCCATCAATAATAACAAGGTTAAAAACCTTATGTTTTAAATAGAATTATATTTCAAAAGGAATCATTAAAACTCTATTACTCAAACGACGCTTTACGTTTTGAATAAAACCTATTCCAAAACAAAATCGTTAGAATTCTACTTATCAAACGATAACCTTACGTTTTAAAAATATTATATTCTAAAGAGACTTTTTAAAGTTTTATTTCTTAAACCATCAAATAAAATCATTACAAATAAGTTTATAGGTTTAGAATTCAAAAGGTATTGTAAACCATCAAAACTTACTACACAAGTTCCATTATGTTTACTACGGAGAATCAAACTCGTTTTAACAAACTTTGTTTTTCCACATATAACAAGTTATTATGTACGTGTGTAATATATATATTCTACACATATTATAACTTTTTTTAAAAAATTTATGACAAAACCATTTAATAAAAATTTATGATAAAAGAAGTTTCAATTTTCCAAGCATGGACACTCAAAAGACAATTTAATTTAACATATGTTAAAAGGTCTATTTATTTACCAACACAAAACTATTTGGTAAGTGACTAATCAAACCGTTATAATTTTCGAGTGCATTACACAAATAAACGCAACGGTTTATCAATCGTTTCATACTTATCGAAATATCAAACGAAATAATTAACACCTTGTTAACCAAATTCTATTTTTTAAGAATTTGTTTTTCACTAACAACAGTTTGAAATATCTTTTCAAACTAAAACAATTTCGAACTGTTCTATCATTTTAAACAAAATGTTCAAGATTGTTTAATCGTATATTTTTAACAAAATATATTTTGAACGAAACATTGTCAAAATTTCGATGACATATTTTGAAACATCTTTTCAAAATGTTACAAGAAAGTGGATACTCTCCACATATTACAATAAAATGTAACAAATCTTTCGAAAGAAACGACAAAATATTTCTTTCTATTTAATGTACAAAGTCCCACTACACATTATGAATTCGTTTACCTATATGAAACAATTTATTAAAACGTTTCATAAACATCACTTCCAAACTGTTTTATAAAATAAAACATAATGATTAATATTTTTTGTATCTAACACTATAGTTTCAAAACTATATGCAATGCTAATTGAAATTGTTTTACATAACCATTTATATTTTCAAACATGGATCATGCAAACGTTACTTTCTTTCAACATGGGAGCACCCCTTTATGATATTAGTAAATAAGTAACAACCCATATAGTTCGTTTTCAACTATAGTAAAACTTTATGTACTCGAGGAGAACATATTATTTCATTATTTTATACATATAATTTCTCAAATTAAAGGGCGCATCTTTAAATTATTTTGTACCATTCGTTTCTCAAAACTCCACAAAGTGTTGAATCAAAATGTTTCTGGTAACATTTATAAAAGAAAGAAAAAATAATAATCTGTTTTAAGATTGTAGGTAAAATATGTCGTACCCGAAACAAATTTTGAGTATAAACGAAACGAATTACAATATAATTATGTTTAACATATTATGATTACATGGAAATAAAACATACTGCACGTTTGATACGAAATCAAAATAGAAGAAAATATCGAAGAACGATATAGCCAAGGCCCGTGTTCACACGGTTTCCTTAAAACAGATTCACCGTCTATACACGTCGTCTGTCTCCCAGGGTACAAAGGCTGAAGCAGTAGTACTGCCGGACTTGAACCTGAATGCCTGAAATCTTTACGAAATTTCTAATATGTCGAAAACTATATTATAGTTAAATGTGTTATAATGGTGATTCTCAACAGTTATTCTCTCTAGCTAAAAGATATCAAAACGAGAACCTTTCACCACCTAAGAATGATGTATATATTTATAATATACTTTTGTAACCAAAATTTATTGATCCTATTTTAACTTATTGTTGGGTTATAACTTAGATAAAATAGTTTAACTCCTAAACAATACGCTTAACAAACAAGAATAGTAACTTAAACGATTAATGCGGAAGACATTAAAGAAGTTACTACGGAAGACAAGTTAGTGCGGCTGTCCAATCAAGTTACTACTGCTCATAGAGTTGCTACGGAAGAAGACAAGTTGATGCGGTCATATCAAGTTAATACGGAAGACCAACTTGCCGTGCAAGAATAATCTAAGTTATAGAATTATAATTAGATTATGTTTATGTTTCCTTTTGTAATTAGATATAGTTTCCTTATTCTAGATAATGATAGTTTTAGATAAGGATAGATGATGTTTCCTAGTTTATCTAGGTCGGCCTCAAGGTCTATAAATAGATAGATCCTTGTATTGATAGAAACACGTTGTATTGATATTCTTAGTTAATACAATTGAGGCTTATAATTCGACAATAATATTTGTTCATTCTTATTCATATTCTATTGTTCGACAACTCATAAATATTGAAGTGTTCATCCGCTGCCGAACTTCTTCAATAGATCAAGATCTTAACGAAGGGATATTATTAGATTACATTAGCTAATCCGATCCTGACAAGTGGTATCAGAGCACAGGAGGTGCTTTAGATCCATTGATCAACGAGTTGACAATCCTCATAAACAAGAATCAATATAACCATCATGACTGAAGTTGCAATCGGAAAAGTTCCCGTTCTAAACAGCAACGAATTCGATTTATGGAAGCTACGAATCAAGCAACACATCCTATTGTCCGACTATACAGTTTGGGATGTGATCATCAATGGTAACAAGCCTGCAGCCACTCCAGGCGCTGATGGACAACCAAGTCTTCTTACTCGTTCAGCATTGTCTGACTTGGAAAGAAGAGAAAAACAAACCGAAATCAAGGCCCTTAGTATTCTTCTAATTGCCATACCCAACGAATACCAATCGCAATTTCAAGAATATCAAGATGCCAAATCGCTATGGGAAGCTTTGGAGAAAAGATTCAGCGGAACAAAGAATACCAAGAAGAACAAGAAAGCTCTTCTTAAACAGGAATACGAAAACTTCAATTCCCTGAATGGCGAACGAATGACTCAGACGTTTGATCGATACAAAAAGCTCACAGGAGAGATGATCAGCGCAGGAATTAAGTATGAGAAAGATGATCTCAATCGAAAGTTCATAAGAGCTTTAAGCAAAGAATGAAAAATATACACGGTTTCCTATAGACAAGGAGACACTTTAGAAGAACTGGAATTGGATGATCTTTACAACGACTTAAGAGCCTTTGAGGCAGAAGTGGAAGCAGAAAAATCTGGCAATAGCAACCACAGTGTTAACAATGTTAATACTGCCCTTGTTACAACTTCTGGAGGACCAAAACATGAAATTGGTGAAGAGATTTCATTCGAAGCTTTCATCTCACAATGTTCAAATCTTACAAGTGAAGACGTAAAGCAGATGCATCAAGACGACTGTGATGAGATTGACCTAAAGTGGCCATCTGCCATGCTGGCTTTACGTGCAAGAAGATTTGTTAACAGAGCAGGAAGAAGGTTCAATCCAAGAAATAATGAACGAATTACGTTCGACAAAAGCAAGGTGAAGTGCTATGATTGTAATGAACTAGGTAACTTTGCTAGAGAATGTCCAAACAAGTCAAAAACCAACAATCCACGAACCACTCAAGACAACAATCAGAGTGCACTCATGTCACAGGACATATTTGGATACGATTGGAGTGACTTAGCCGAAGAAACAAGTCAAAACAGGGCGCTAATTTCTGAAGAACAAGCTACTGTTTACGTGGAACAAATTACTACTGTTCACCATGCATGCATAGCAGTAGTAATAGATGCTACGGAGAATGTTTCTACGGAGGATCCAGTTACTACGGAGCTAGTTTATACTGATCTGGGAATTACCGAAATTGGCTACAACGTTCTTGGATATGACTGGAATGATGATGACCAAGGAGCAACTCAAGAAGATGCTCTCATGGCAATCAACTCATCACCAACAGAATCTGAAACTCCATCACTTATGGCCGAGGTAAATTCTAAACTTTGTACTTCTGAATGTAAAGATATAATTGTTAAATATAAAAATCACAATCAACTAATGAGTGATTCAATTAAGATCTTAGAAGAACAAAGACGGTCAGCTGCTAGGGTAATTGATAACTTAGAAAATCAGATCAAGTCACACAAAATTAATGAACAAAGTTATCAAGAGAAAATTATCTTAATTGAATGGCAAAGAGAGGACTTACTACTTAAGCTTAAGATAGCTAGGGACGAAATCAAAAGATTAGAACAAGAACATGATAAAGTTGAGTTAGATGTAGGGAAATTAGAATTTGCTTCAAAATCAGTAAATGACCTATGTCAACAACAAATTCATGGAAAGGTAAAAGCTGGTTTAGGTTACAAAGAAGTTGCCCCTCCATTTAACCAAAACTACATCCCTCCATCTTTAGATGAACCTTGAATTCCTATCTCTCAGACACCACCAAAGGAATCATTCAATGTTGATCCAATCACCTATGATGAATTTCTAATTGAGGACTTAGTTGAAGAGAGTAAGCTTAATATTGTGAAAAACAAGGATATTCCTTTGGAAAATCACTTACTAACAATAGAAGGCATTACTCAACATTCTTCACAAAGTCTAGTGTCTATGCCATCCACTGACCCCATCAAGAAAGTAAAAAATCTCAATGAAAGCCCAACCAAAACTGTCCCTAAGAAAAACGAAAAGACTTGGAAACACATAGGTAAAAGAGGAAACCAACGAAATATGAACCAAGTAAAAGCTCAAAAAGGTCAAAGTGTCAAAAGTTCAGGAAAGGGATGTTTTATATGTGCTAAGTCAAATCACTATGCAAAAATCTGTTATCATAATCCTCAAAATCAATTGCAAGTGATTCAAAAACCACATCATGGGGTGGGATATACAGGAAGGGTTGCACATAAAAACAAAATCATGAATAATAGTAACAAATCAAATCAAGCAAATCATAAATTTGTTACTATGAATTCAGGAAGAAATAGTGTGAACAAACGTAACACATTTTCTAACAATAAGAATAGAGTTCCTACTGCCAGACAAAATTTTGTTTCTACTGCAAAACTTAATACGGCCAAACTTAATGGTGTTAATACTGCCCGTATTAATACTGTGAAAAATAACCGTGTTAATACTGCTAGGGTTAATACTGCCAAAGGTAACTTTGTTACTACGGCTTCCATCAACACTAAGAAACAAAAACAAGTCAAATCAGTATCTGTCCCTATTGTTAAATAAAAAATTGTTAACACTAAAATTGTTTCAAAAGCTAAAACTTTCAAACCAGTGTGGCAACCAAAGATCCAAGTAACTCAACCACCTATCCCCATTGATTTTTCAAAACTAGTTCAAAGGAAGGTGAGTTACTTTGATGAAATAGGCAAACCCAAGTCAACTTTGGCTTGGGTTCCCACCAGAAACTAATCTCTATCGTTTATGTGCAGGTTCAGCCAACCAAAGAAAGTGAGAGCAGTTGGCATGTAGATAGTGGTTGTTCCAGGCACATGACGGGCAACATGTCATGTCTTCAGGACTTTGAAAAGTTCAATGGAGGATATGTTGCATTTGGAGGAAATCCAAAAGGAGGAAGAATTTCTGGGAAAGGAACTATAAGCAATGGTACACTACACTTCAAAGATGTGTACTATGTGGAACAGCTTCAATACAATTTGTTGAGTGCCTCTCAAGTTTGTGATGAGAAACACACAACGATCTTCACTGCATCAGAATGCATCATTATGAAGCCTGGGTATGTCATAGATGAGAGTATGATCTTACTCAGAACACCAAGGAGAGACAATGTCTATTGTCTTGACATGTCAAAGGTTCAACTCAATTCATCTGAAGCATGCTATCTCTCAAAAGCTACCTTAGATGAATCCACCTTATGGCATAGGAGGATGTGCCACATGAACCTGAAGAACATCAATAAACTAGTTAAATCGAGTTTGGTTAGAGGTCTCCCCAACAAGCAGTTCAACCTTGAAGACAACTGCTTAGCATGCTTGAAGGGCAAGCAACACAAGTCTTCTCACAAGACAAAGGAGATCAACACTAACCACACAGTTAACACTGCCTGCTATGTTCAGAAGCATGTTGGCTGACTCCAACCTACCTATCTTTTTCTGGGCAGAAGCAGTTAACACTGCCTGCTATGTTCAGAATAGGGTTCTTCTAGTCAAGTCTCACAACAAGACTCCATATGACCTCCTTCACAAGAAACAACCTTTGATCAGTTTCTTACGCACATTTGGATGTCCATGTACAGTCTTAAACTCTAAAGACTATCTTGGTAAGTTTGAGAGCAAAGCTGATGAAGGCACATTCGTTGGATACTCATCGCAAAGCAAGGCATATCGTGTTTATAATCACAAATCAAAGATAATAGAAGAAAGCTCCAACGTGACCTTCAATGAACACACTTACACCATGAAGGGACAAGGACCAGATTGGGTTTTCGATTTGGATGCATTAACCAAATCCTTGAACTCTAACTTTGAGTTTCACCCTACTTCAGTTCCTACGGATCATGTTAATACGGCCAAATCTATTCCTACTGATCCACTCACTACGGAGCCCGTTGCTGCGGCCCCTATCATTGGTACTGCTCGATTAGATGTTATGGAATACATCAATCTTCCTGTCTCTATGGAGGATCCCATTCAACTGTTTGATCCTATCTCACCAGAAGATCCAGAACCTTCACATCATGAGGCAGCACCTACTAATAATGATGAAGCAGTACCACCACCCTCACCAACTGCAAAGGATAATGCAACACGCTCCAATGGCATTCCTCATCTAGTTCAAGAGGATGACAATGGAGTTGAACAAATTGTCACTGAAGAATATGAGCTTTACACTACGGATATACCCTCTTCAGTTACTACTCCTCCATCTACTGCTTATTATCCTAGCAATGAGATGCCCGATATGAATGATACAAACTTGGGCGTTGAACTAAGACTTGAGAAGATCCCATCTTCTCGTGTTGCCAGAAACCATCCACCTTCTCAAATAATTGGTGAACTTGACTTCTCAATGGAGACTAGAAGTCAAACTAAGTCCAAGAAGAAACCAATGGAAGCTCTTCTAAACACATGTTTGTTTGCCTGCTTTCTTTCTCAAATGGAACCGAAGAAAATACAAGAGGCATTACTGGATCCACATTGGATAGAGGCATGTCAAGCTGAGCTACTACAATTCAAGATTCAAGGAGTATGGGAATTAGTGGAAGTCCCATTAGGCAAAAAGGTGATAGGCACACGATGGATCTTCAAAAATAAAAAGGATGAAAGAGGCATTGTTATCAAAAACAAAGCTAGACTTGTTGCTCAAGGCTACACACAAGAGGAGGGAATTGATTATGAAGAGGTCTTTGCTCCAGTAGCTAGGATTGAAGCTATCCGCTTGTTTTTAGCTTTTGCCTCCTTCGTGGGTTTCAAAGTCTACCAGATGGATGTCAAGAGTGCATTTCTTTATGGAGTTATTGAGGAGGAAGTCTATGTCAAACAGCCTCCTGGTTTTGAAGACCCTCAACACCCACATAAGGTGTACAAACTGGTTAAAGCTCTATATAGCCTTCATCAAGCCCCAAGAGCTTGGTATGACACACTCTCAGATTACCTTCTTCAAAAAAAATTTCAAAGAGGAACTATTGACAAAACCGTATTCTTCAAGAAATCTCACTCAGACATTCTACTTGTTCAAATATATGTTGATGATATCATCTTTGGCTCTACCAAGGATGCTTTGTGCAAAGAGTTTGAGGAACTAATGCACACTAAGTTTCAAATGAGTTCAATGGGTGAACTCACTTTCTTTTTGGGTCTCCAAGTCAAGCAGAAGGACGATGGCATGTTCATTAGCCAAACCAAATATGTCAAGGACATCCTCACAAAATTTGGATTCTTGGATGCCAAGGTTGCAAGCACTCCAGTTGAAACTCACAAACAACTGACCGCTGATCTTGAGGGGGAGGATGTGGATATACATAATTATCGATCAATGATTGGCTCCTTAATGTATCTCACAGCTTCAAGACCAGACATCATGTTTGGAGTTTGTGTTTGTGCAAGATATCAAACAAGACCCAAGATGTAACACCTAATTGCAGTCAAGAGAATCTTTCGTTACCTAAAGGGCAAGCCTAACTTAGGCTTATGGTATCCTAAAGACTCTCCTTTTGATTTAATTGCTTACACTGATAGTGATTATGGTGGTGAAAACTTAGACAGGAAATCAACAACAGGAGGTTGCCAATTTATTGGCTCAAGACTGGTGTCATGGCAATGCAAGAAGCAAACAATGGTGTCCACCTCTTCCACAGAAGCTGAATACATTGCTGCTGCTAGTTGTTGTGCTCAAGTGCTATGGATACAAAATCAAATGATGGATTATGGCTATTCATTCATGAACACACCAATCTTCATTGACAACCAAAGCACAATAAGCATCATCAACAATCCAGTCAAACACTCAAAGACAAAGCACATAGAGATACGCTTCCACTTCATAAGAGATTGTAACGAAAAGAAATTGATCCATGTTGAGAAAATCCACACTGACAATCAGCTTGCTGACCTTCTCACAAAAGCATTTGATGTGGGAAGATTCACATTCTTGATTACAAGTATTGGAATGATCAATATGGATTGATATCAATATCCTTTATCTCTTAGTATTTCTATTTTCAAAAGTCCCTTAGAGAAGCAGTAGTAACCTTATGATGAGAATCAAGTACCTTACTTTCTAGTATTGTACTATGTTATTACTGCAACATTAATAGTAAAGACAAATTTTGACCAAAGTATGAATAGTACGACCAAAAGTATCAGTATTAAGGGAAGGTTTAACTACTACTTGCCCTGAATCTATAATTTGGGACGGAATGGTTAATACGGCCAAGTAATGTGTTACTACGGACCTCTGGATTAATACTGCCAGTAATTCACATTACTACGGACAGTCCAGTTAATACGGCTCACAGACCATTACTACGGACAATTAATCAACTTACTACGGCCATATTTGTTAATACCTGCAAATTACCATATTAAAAGGTTTCTTAAACAATAACTATACCTTAATTAATGGTGATTTGACAAGTCAATATACAACTTGTAACCAACTTTTACACGTGGCGATTTACGATTGGACCTATTTTTTAAAATTCAGGCGCGAGGTACAGCTACTACTGACACGTGGCATTTTTTAATTGGACCGTTACATTTAAATCATTACCCGCGTCTAATCGAAGTCGTCAAGTTGTTACAAGATTGTAGTATAAATAGGGGTTCTTTTAACCGTTTAAAGACTTACCTTTCTTTAAGAACCCTAAAACTTACAAAAAGTTACCGTTAGAATCAAAAACTCTTTATTTTTGTGAGGTAATTGTTTGCCTTAGTGTTCATGCAATCTTCTTAATCGTTCATCAAATGCACAACAATGGCGGAATTACAAATTCACAAAACTCATAACATGGTAGCTTCTTAATCAAAAACCGATGACAACGCCGACGTCCGACCCAATAGAAAAAAAAAAAAAACAAAAAAATCGATTCTTGAATCGATCAAGATACAGAGCGACACTAACCTTAATCTGAAATCGATGAAGCTCAAGCTGTTTCCAAAAGAACCACTAGGGGTTACTCAAGGCCTCTGGTATCTCAAACTATCCCCCAATTCTCCGACCTGCAAAATCATTACCTGAAACATCTTCAGGAATGACACCATCTTTAGGGGAAAACCTTGAGCATACCCCCTTGCTCACTGAGTTGGTCCATAAGGAGGGGGTGACCATGTGGAGAGGGCTGATACTACTGCAGCATTCACTTCTTCTAGTGAAGCTCAGGACAGTATCAACATACTTAAGACCCAAACCACGGCAACACCAACCATTGGTGAGGACTTGTTCTCATTATTGGAAGGTGGTCCCAGGCGCCAAGAGACCTTGGGAGAGATACCTGCTTCTGCTAGGCAGGAGAGTTTCTCTTTTCCCTATGATCAACCACCTGTTGGTACTCAACAGGAAAGGGGTGAGGGTAGTTATGTACAAAACTTGGAATTGATGGACTTGTACCTAAACTTACTGGTGAAGGTGGAGAAACAAGGTGAAACACTTTCTACTCTAACATCTTTGGTGCAACAGTTGCTGGCCCAACAAGCTTTACTATCAGCCCAGTTACTGCCCAAAAGAATCACCACACGAAGTGTTGGAACTTCACCCAGGCCATCAAGCTCTTCATCTTCTGATGACTCTCCTCCAGCTGATAAAAAGGGGGAGAAAGAACACATACACATTTTTTCATCTGAGGAGAGCAGGGGTGAAGAAAAGAGGAGTGAAGACACTGTGATTACTGCAACCTCCAAACATGATGAAGATATGGAGATTGACAGTACACTTGAGGGGGAGAATGAGACAGAAGATATGGTGGTGGATGAAGAAGGAGAGAAAATGGTGATAGATGCATCACCTGAAAAGAAACAATTGGTTGAGGGGGAGCACATGATTGAAGATCCAAAAGAAGTGAAGCAAATGGTTGAAGAAACAATAGAAGGAGAACAAGAAATGGAAATAGAAGCTGAAGATACGGCAGTTTCTACCAACCCTGAAGTTTCTACTGACCCAATGGTTACTACGGACTCATTTGCTGCGGATCAAGTTGCTGCGGACCCAGTTAATACGGATGCTGAAATGGTTGCTGCGGATACCATTACTACTGTCAGCAGTCCAGTTGCTGCGGATACTCAACCACAGCTGTTCACAACTACTCCTCCCACATTTTATCAAGCTTCACATACCTTTCAAGCTATTCCTCATGAAGCTACAACACTCACAACAACATCTGAAGCTCCTACTTCTACCATTGATCAAAGAGTTGCTGCGGATGAATTAATCCATCAAGAGATGACTAGAACAACTCTCATGTCTGATGAGTCCACTATAGCATCACAACTTCTGAAGATCAAAGAAGACAAGCAGAAACAAGAAAAGGAGAAAGCAGAAGCTGAAAGGAAGAAGATGATTGCTGCGTCAGTTGCTAGACAAAAAGCAGCAGCTGCTGTTGATGCTCAATCCACAGCAGGTTCATTAACTTTACCTGAACAACCTGCTAGTGTTTCTGTGTCTACAGGTAGATGGGGTTATGTCACTGTGGATGGAAAGATTCAAAGAGTCAACATTGATGCTCCAGAACACAAAGACAAAGGCAAAGAAATAGTTGTGGAGAAATCAAAGGAGGAAAGGAAGGAAGAAGAGAGGCTTGCAAAGGAGAAGGCTGCAGAAGAAAGAGATTATAAAAATCTGCTAGCTGAGGAGGAAAGGGAAAGAATCAGACAAGAGCAGGTCAATGCTGAATTTTTGGAAAGATTGGCTGCTGAAGAAGAACAGGCTGAAAGGGAGAGACAAAGAAAGATAGCTGAGGAGGATGAACTTCATGCTAGATTAAATCAATCTCCTACTCCATCTGAAAAGGAGAAGCTAAGACAAATTGCTGAGGAGGATGCAATTCGTGCTCAAGAAATGACCAATGAAGAAATTTTGAATGATCTTTACATTCAAGGTCTAGAGAGAGCAGATGCTGAGCTTGCAAAGAAAATGCTTGAAGAAGACAAACTTATTCTCCAACAGCAAGTCAAAGCCAAAGCCAAGCCTGAGAAGAAGAAAGTGTCTGAATCCACAAAGGCCAAGCTAGCTGAAGATAGGCAGAAATACACCACCTATCTCAAGAATAAAGGCTACAGTGGTAGGTCTTTAGGTCCTATGAAATTAGCTAACATTTTGGATCTTGTGGAAAAGGAGAAGAAGAATGAAGCCAAAAGGAAAGCTGCACTTGCCAGAATTCAAGAGAAGAAGAAGCAAGATGCAGAGAAAGTCCTTAAAGCTGCTATTGCAACTGGCAGGAAGATCATACATGAGCAAGAGCGGTTAGTACTGCTCCTGCTACGGATGAACCTGTTGAGAAGCACAAGAGAAAGAAGCTAGCATCCAAGAGGGTACATGGTCTAGCTAAGAAACAAAGAGTAGAAACTTCTACTGCTCCAAGTGCATCTCAAGAAAGTCCAAATCCTCAAGCAGATTATTCTTCATACATCAATCATGCAGAAGGACTAAGGTTTACTCCATTAGCTGTGAAGCCTCCTATGATCATCGACTGGAAGTTTATTGGTGGGCAAATGGGAACTGAATATGAAGTTACTAGGCAAGACAAATCAAAGAAAGTACTTCTAGCTTTCCATTGGGCAATAAGAGACTATGACAGAGATGACTTAGAGAGAATGTATCAAATTGGCAAAGTTAAATATTCTCATCAAAGAGGAGCTTGCTCAGGTACGGATCTTGCTATGGACGTTTTATGCGGTTTGTTTGAACCAGAATATAAGAAGAGAAGTTCAGTATTCAAGAAGGGAGGTCCAACTAATCCAATAGTCAAATGGTTTGTATATGAACGAAGTGGTGTCTACTCACTAGTTAGAAAGGAGGGAGCCATGGAGTTTTACTTGGTGGATAAAAGGTATCCACATGATTTGAAGACATTGGATGAGATGATAGAAGTCAAGCTTAATGGACTCCATGATTCAAGAATAGCTCATGAACTTATTTGGAGAATTCTGGAACAACGCATAGAAGAGAAGACAAAAGGAAAAGACTCTGATTGGCAAAGCAGAAAGATGTAATTAACTTTAATAGTTAAACATGTTTTGTAAATGAAGTAGTTAATACGGTTGGAGCATGAAACTTGTACTTTTGATTAATCATAAAAGTTCAAGGTTAGGGGGAGATTGTTGGGTTATAACTTATACAAAATAGTTTAACTCCTAAACAATACGCTTAACAACAAGAATAGTAACTTAAACGATTAATGCGGAAGACATTAAGAAGTTACTACGGAAGACAAGTTAGTGCGGCTGTCCAATCAAGTTACTACTGCTCATAGAGTTGCTACGGAAGAAGACAAGTTGATGCGGTCATATCAAGTTAATACGGAAGACCAACTTGCCGTGCAAGAATAATCTAAGTTATAGAATTATAATTAGATTATGTTTATGTTTCCTTTTGTAATTAGATATAGTTTCCTTATTCTAGATAATGATAGTTTTAGATAAGGATAGATGATGTTTCCTAGTTTATCTAGGTCGGCCTCAAGGTCTATAAATAGATAGATCCTTGTATTGATAGAAACACGTTGTATTGATATTCTGAGTTAATACAATTGAGGCTTATAATTCGACAATAATATTTGTTCATTCTTATTCATATTCTATTGTTCGACAACTCATAAATATTGAAGTGTTCATCCGCTGCTGAACTTCTTCAATAGATCAAGATCTTAACGAAGGGATATTATTAGATTACATTAGCTAATCCGATCCTGACACTTATTAAGATCATTAAACTTGTTAATTGTCACCACATAATGGTCGAGTCAACGTTGCTACAAAATTCATTCTTCCATACAAAGTCATAACTAGAATGTTAATTTCTTTGACTTCATGTATCAAAATACCTTATTAAGACTCGATGTCTTACTTATCTCATGTTTATTTTGGACACATAACACTCTTATCAAGTAAAATGCAACCAATTAATATATTATACATATATATTATTTGACCACAATTACATTTATTTGTGTCAAAATCTGGTGAAAAATAAATATTTTCAACCAAATTTCCAACAGTAAAAATGCTGGTGCTGAATGGTTCCTCTTGCCCCAAAACTTTGAATGATTCAGCATCTCGGTCAGCACCTAACATCATTCAGAGACGTTCTTTTATGTGTATCAAACACACTAAATGCTTGACGATTCAACATTCAACACTGAATCATCCTATTCAGCAGCAAACTAACAACCCCTATGTTTGAATATATTAATATATTATGGAGATTGTAAAAATAAAGAAATGGTTTTGACTTTAATGGCAAATCCTAGATCATGTCATTTTTGGTAAGTTGGTACTTGTCCGCACTATGTGATATATGCACCAAGGCCACTTACAATGGCTAAGATGGTGGAGGTTGGAAATAAGACATCTTCAATCAGTTCATCATGTTTCCTCATTTTAAAGATGATTGATAATCTCTTCTTCGACCATTTTGTTTATTTCCTCGCTAAAATTGTGAAGAAATTTAATTGTGTTACCAACCATATAGATCAGTAGAAAGCCTTGTGTTATATCCATAATTAGTGGTTTAAAACTCAATGCAGCTTAATTATCGGTAAAATTGACATGTTTAATTAAAACCATTCTGTTAGAAAGCCTTCTCTTATATTCAAACCACCAACTTATATCGGTTGAAAGCATTCTCTTATATTCATAATTAAAGGTTTAAAACTCATGCTTTCTATCGAAAGTACTGGGTATATTGGAAATCAAAATTAAACTTGCTGAGAAATTAAAAGGAATCACAGGTATGAATCGAATCTGTTTTTGTATTGAATTGAATTGAATGTTTACAAATTCCTATTCTATTTATACATAGTGAATCGGTGCCTTGATACATCGTGATTCTATGATGAAAAGGCATACCGATACAAACATACCCCTAATCTAAACGTTGCAATCCTACTAAACGGTTTAATGTACGTTATTCTATTTCCAGCCCATTTATTAACTTATTGGGTTGGGTTTTATTTACATACATACTAATAAACATACTAAACTATTTTGCCTTTTAAAACATTAAGGCCCAACAGGGTATAGATATATAAAAGAATGCTAACAAGTAACAACTACTAATAAAAAAGACATTCAAACCAATTTCCCTAAAATTACTGAAAAAATTCAACTGACAAATGACATTTTTTTTTATACATAAACGTGTTCACAATATTTTTCTTGAGTTTGAATCATTAATAGTTCACGTATGTGTGTTTTATTTTGAATATATGCTGAGATTGTTGGAACTAAAAGTATGATACTCTTGGATACAACTTTTGAAATGTGTTTGTATCACTTTTTCGGTAAATATTTCAACCCTACTGATTTACCTTTGATTTTATGAATCTTAATTGAGATGAAACAAAACTTTTCTAGTTCAAGTCTACACACGAAATCAAAGAGATTTCACGAACTTTCTTCTATGACCGGTCTATCTTGCTTGAGAAAAGGCGTGCAGAAGGCAGGATCATAAATAGGATGCAACTAGTAGGTATTAGCCGGTGGATACAAGATTAAAAGGGCGGGTATGAGAAACCAAGATTATTATAAAACCAGTTAAATTACCATTGAAACAAAAACTAACGCATTTTTACGTTACAAAAACCCACCCCTCGATGACTTGTGGATGGGCTAGCCATGCATGCATGTGATTCAGTACCTATTTAGGGCCGATCCCAAGAATATCGAGCCTGCGCAAAAAATTTAAATAGGCTGTTATTATACTTTTTTTTTCCATAAAACATTAAATATGTAGTTTTTTCTAGAAAAGGGAAGAGTTATATGAAACAAAGCCAAAAATGGAAAACTGAATACATCCTAAGAGCTCCAAGGAAGAGCTCATAAGCATCACAAAAAAGATAGCCCTACATGGACACAAGCGAAATAAGCTTTGACGCCGTTGAAATAATAACACTAAACCCCCAAGAGTTGTGCCTACTAACGTTTTAAGTCGATGGTTGAAAGAACTTAATTAAAAAATTGAATATATATGTTTGAAAGCAGGTTTATCCGTGATTATCCAACCTCCTAACGAGCTATTCGTTAATACCTCCTACTTTATTTTCTGGTACTTTTTACCTACGGAGTTGATTTAAATAGATTTTTATCTTCTCTTATTTAATTTCCACATAATTTTTCTTAGTTGTTCTTATAACTAATTTGAACAA
This sequence comes from Senecio squalidus, assembly GCA_910822075.1. Classification (NCBI taxonomy): domain Eukaryota; kingdom Viridiplantae; phylum Streptophyta; class Magnoliopsida; order Asterales; family Asteraceae; genus Senecio; species Senecio squalidus. Next base: position 22,444,106 of record CAJVGC010000592.1, read on the forward strand.
CAAAGATTTTCTGGACATTATTGAATACCTAATATGACCCATTTTCTTACTAGAATTAACTAATTTGCTACGATAAGCAAAATTCTTAGAGATTTAATAGCAAGGTTATTGCTGAATTTGATCATAGACGTGTTTGTTCATCAATTCTGTTGGGACAATATTCTATAAGTATTCTTTGCTACTGATCAGCGGATAGTCTTTATCTACTGATCATCAGTGGCTGGAATATCATCTACAAGGATGTCAAAAAGAAAGCACTTGAGCAAGAAAAGGCTCAGTACATCTTTGAGAGAAACATTAAAGCAGCTCATGACCCCTCAATGGGAGCACCTAGTGGTCTTATGAAAAGAAATATAAGTGGAGAGCTAAGATCAAAGGTGACTCAAAATATTGAAGATGTGCCTGCACATAAGGAGATAAAGGAGAAAAGGAGGAGGGAAGCTGAGCAAGAATCTGAAAGCCCTGAGCAGCCTCTGAAAAGAAAAAAGTCAAAAGCTGAAGAATCTTCATCAGCTGCTGGAGGATCATCAGTTGCTAGGCAGTTTGCCTCTGATAAGGGTCCATCTCATGCTGAGTTGAAGCAAGAGTATGAAGCTGCAAGAAAAAGAACCTTTCATGACTTGGCACAACTTGTCAAATATAAAGTATATGAGGAAGCCAAGCCTCTCAACAGGATTGTGCATATCACTAACTGGTTCAATGTGGTGGATGAAGGAAGAGACAAAGTCAAGATCATCAGAGCTGACAACTCTTCACAAGTCATCTCCTTACATAAGACTCTGTTCTCCTCCCTGACTAGAGATGAGCTTAAACAGATGCTGGCTATAGGAAGGTCTAAGTATGTGAGGAAGCATCCTAGGGATTTCAATCTAAACATCCTTCTTCTTGACCTACTGTTGATATGCTTTGAGCCAGAGTTTATGGATGAAAGGATTCATAGGTTTTCTGAGGTAGTGTCATGGTTTCTATATGAAAAGAATAACATCTACTGCATTCAGAGGAAGGATGGCACCTCAGAGTTCTATCTAGTTGAGAAAGAATACAACCATAATCCTGGAGTGATGGCCATATTGATGAAGAGGAGACCGAGAGCAGCTCTTCACTCAAAGAAGGCAAGTGAGCTGATTTGGAAGATTAATGGTCAAATCAAAGCACAACTGAGTCATTTGTCAAAGGAACAAATGCCAAATCAATAATCATCAAGTAAGCTGCTCTGCCTTTTGAAAAAATTTGGGTTTTTGATAAATAGTGATGAGTATGGATATGCTATCACTAAGGGGGAGATTGTTGGGACAATATTCTATAAGTATGCTTTGCTACTGATCAGCAGATAGTCTTTATCTACTGATCAGCAGTAAAACATATATTTTGGTCCCAAGGTACTGATCAGTATCTAGCTTGTAAGAACTGATCAGTATCTAGCTTTTGAAGAACTGATCAGTACCCACATACTGATCAGCATAAACCCATCGTCCTCAACTGATCAGTAGAGGTGGATAATCACCAGCTATGACTGCTGATGAAGATCCTCAACTACTGAAGCTTCTCAACAACTAAAGTACTTTTCACGTGCTGCTGCAGAGCGCTTTACTGGGAGTTGTTGTTTTCAGTTGATTAGACAGGTTGATTAGAGATTAACCATGTTTGTAGAGTATGGCTATAGATTAAAGTATTAGATTTACTCGATTGTAATTGTACTTGATTATAGCTTAGTAGCCTCAAGGATTTGTATTTAGTAATTCCTTTATCACATTGAGATGATAACGTTGACTGTGTAATTTTGTAATTCTCTCGAAATTAATACAAGTCAATTGAGGTGTTGTTTGATAAATTGTGTTATTTGTTCTTATCGTTCATTCTTACAAATTAACTCAATTAATCTCAACCTTGTTCATTACAATTTGTGTTTATCCGTTGCAACACAATTGTGATTAATTAGATCTAAATCATTAAATCAATTAATCTTGTTTTATAATTGATTCGATCCTCACAAATTCTGACATTTTTTAATACGACGTGAAGAGGTAAAACTTCTATCACGTATATGCTAGAAAACAAATGTTGCGACCATAGTGGGTGAACCATCATACATATCAAGTGACCATATATATATATATATATATCCAAAAGATATATGAAATACGAAGAGAGGCTACCGACATAAATTTTCTATTTAACATAAATTTTTAACAATTTTAATAAACGAACTTCATATAGCTATACCATGTGATATGGTACTTAATTTCAAGGGGGTGGTGTTGTGAATATACATGACCGCCACTAAAATGATGTCAAATCTGTTGGTGGGGATAATAACATGATGGATTCTGTACGATGATTAGAGAACCAGAAGCAAGTTGGTTTTGTTAAAGATGGACTTTTGTAATGAGTTTTGGCTGGCAGATTTAATATCGATCGAATGTGATGCCAACTTGTGTTTCCTTTAGAAGTGGACACTGGATAAGACCCAAGGAAAGACAAAAGCATATGTTCCAAGGTTATTAGCTTGGTCAGGTGCTTTATGTTTGGCTTTGATTTAATTTGAGAATTTTGCTTTCAAATATATCAAGTGGATGGTTTACATTGCCAACCCTTTCCCTTAACTAAAGCATGTTCGGATTCACATGTCCAATTTTGTGGTTAAATTGGTAAACTTTAGACGTTAATTTAACGATCTATATTTATGCAAAAGTTTGTATTTATTAGATTCTCCCTATTTGTTAAGGGACGTTTGTGATGATCTTAATGATATTTGAGTTTTTCGAAAGAATAGAACTCGAACAATATAAATAGAGAATCGAAAACTCCTTACCCTATCTTAATATGTCTATCGTAAGTTATGATCAATGACCAAACAACAACTAGTTTATAAGATTTAAAGGTTCGATCCTTAGTATTGATAATTTAACTTTTTTCTTTTGCAACATCATTATTTTTGGTAGGGCCCCAAGAAGATAGGATACCTTTTTTTCATATACGCATGGTTCTAAATAACGCGCCATGCGTTGAGGCGCGGCGAGGAAAAATATACAAGACGTCTTTGTTAGAGGTGGCGGCAAAAACACGTTGCGCGCGCTTTAACGCGAGTTTTTTGTAATGCGTTATGAAAATTTAAAAAAAAAAAAAAAAGTTTAAAAATAGTTAAAAATGGCTATAAAAATCATTTGATTGTAAATTTCTAAGTATATATGAGAATATATATATACTTAAATGTTAAAACATATTTTTTTGATAATTTATTGATATTTATATTACTTAATAATAGTAAAAATATATATATAAGTATATATGAAATTATAAAATATATTAAATTTTTTTGCCGCCTTGTCACGCTTTGAAAAACGCATGTCTCGCCATTTTTGCAAAGTTTGAGGCTTACTCATGCCGTCACGCCACACCTTACATGGTTAAAACAAACTTTAGGCTTACTCGCCATTTCTTGCAAAGCTTGATAAACTTATGATATAACGGAAGTTTTAATAGAAATATCATAATTTTTTCTAAAAGTAACTTATGTTATAACATGAGTAAATAACCTAGTTACAATAGTGTCATATGTGATTGGTAACCGATTAAAATAGACGATACGTTTTTCGATGGCGAAATTGGAAGAAGAACTGAGAGTTTATTTTGGATAAAAAAAATACGCTAAACAATATATGAGCATATGGAAATGTGATAAGTTATGAACCATTCTTGAAGAACTAGGAGTTTATATAATAACCACTTTGAATTAGCATGTTCGTTTCTATTATATATTTTATAGCTGAATCATATTGGTTAGCTCACGTTCCGTTTAACCCTTGTATTACTTATTTTTAGTATTAGAAACTCTAGTTTACTATGTTGCGTCTAAACTTTTCTTTTATGTTAGCTCCACTAAGAACTTTATACATTTCGCCTTTAATTCGTTTCTTATTAGTCAAAAATTCGAACTGATTTTTAGATTGCTACACATTACTTCGTGTTTTGGTTAGAGTTTAAATGTTTTTCTGACCCGAATTGTCTCACATCGAAGCCATATTGTGGTACTTGGAACCAAAAAAAAAAAAAGACAAGTTTTTGAAGAAAAATGAGTATATATTAGGCGTTTTGAGTATATCATCTTCACAGTAAAATTGGAATACATGTACTGGGCAAACTAATATATAGTTGCAAAAAAAAAAAAAAAAAAAAGTTGTAGAAGTTAAATTAGTTTAATATAGTGTTTATTGAGTCTTATTATAGTTGTATCAAAGTTTAAAAGTTCATAATTTTGGTCTAAATTTAGATGTATTCTACGTTTATTAGTATACTTATTTACCTACCCTTCATTTTCCATATTCATACCCACATTATATCCACCGACTCACCTAAATTACAACCCAATAAAAGTCCCATGTATAGTTATATATACACTTTAGTGGTGGAGAAGCGATAATTTATCATGCGTGTTGGGATATTTGCAGTTGGATTAAGCTGAAAATATTTAGAGAGTAAAGTTTTGTCTAAGTATTTACCTCGGAAGAACAACTTTTAACTTCCGAAGTAAAGCTAAAGCAGTCAACAAAAGTCAACTATCAAGAAGTTACTTCGGAAGAAGAAATTCAGTACCAGAAATAAAAATAGAAATAAAAATAGTTATTCAGAAGTAAAGTTAAATAGTAGACTAGTTAGATTGTAATGTTCGAAGTGACATACAATATGTTTATTTATGTTCAAGTTGTAAGTCTATAAATAGGTGGATAGGTCACTCTTGTATGTGTTCTTTTTAGAGTTCGTAACAACATTTACCTCCAAAGTTTATGGCTTTCATTGAGAATAATATTTAGTGAAAATTCAAAGTTGTGCATCTTTCTAATCCGTGATTCAAAGGTAGTTTGTTATTCTGTAACCAACTAGTGTTTAGTTAATCATTTAGTAGTATTGATCGTACGTTAAATCATGTCAACGTCTATGATAGAACACTCTCCATGACTGAGCAATTTAGCGAATTTACATATCTTAGATACACTTAGATTAGTTTAAGAGATTTGTGTGATTTACTTCCTAAAATTTGTGAGGTGTTTGATTATACATTTTTTAAATGGCTTGATAATGAAAGGGATACACTTTTATTGTTATTCGAAATTGTATTATAAAGTAAGGTTATTGAATCACGACTAATAATTTGAACTAGTGATCATTTATAAATAAGGCTTAAAGTTTAATAATAGATTATATAGAAATAATCTTTTGTATGGAATCACACTAAAATAATTCATATAGATTAGTTGAAAAGATTAATACATAAATTGATAAATGAATATTGTGAGCATGAATAGGATTAAATCAATATCATTGATCTAGGTTTAGTGATCAACTAATCTAGATTAATCTAGAAATCACTAATGAATTGAATTGTAACGATCTGGTTTTCAAAAACCACGATTAACAAAAACCTTTTATATTATTAGAGTACTTATAGCGAAAAACGTTTAATTAACCGAGATTAGCGGTTCATAAAACTATCTCAGTAATCAAACCATTCGTTACTTTAAAACTTATATTCCCTCCGTCCCATTATGATTGTCCTATTTGACTTCTTAAAGTCTTTATTTTTCAACATTGACCTTAAATATTTTTGTTTGTGTTTTATATTAGTTGATACATAATATATGAATTAATTGTGTTTTATATGTATTTTTCATTGATATAATCTTCATAAAATAATATATAACACAAACAAAAATATTTAAGGTCAAAGTTGAATAAAAAAGACTTTACAAATTCAAAGAGGACAAGCATAATGGGACGGAGGAGTATCATATAAATATGAATATGAAACAAGTTGTCAACCTTGAGTAGAGATGTGGACAACAAGCTACCCCAAAGTGATCTCGCCTCGTCAAGCACGTCTAAAGCAACCTACGAGCAAAATACACGTGTTGGGAAAAGATAGCTAAAGCTGTTGAGACAATCATTTATTTAGTAAAGACTATAAAAAGTTTATTATAAATAAAGTTTGTCTTTACTATCCCAAACCATACCCACAACCTCGCAAGCATATATGATTAAAAATAATCAACATTACAATATATAAATGCAGATGAAATTAATTCTCATTACACAATCAATTTTGTACAATGCATATAACTTCTTACATCATATTAGGGTCCATCGTATGCCATACGAAATCATCTTAACAGGTTTGAACTTAAAATTTAATGGGTTCTAACCTCCAACTTTTTGGTTGTCACATTAATGCCTAAGGGGGAGGTATTAGACTTAAAGCGTATGACTTGGAAGGGACTTGGGAGCATAGGAAGAATCATTATAGCAATAGTTTTTCTGGAAACTCTACGCCTCTGTTTTTTTCTTAATATGCTTCATGGTCAACAACAACAACCACAACCACTACCACAACAAGTTGATATTTAAATTGAACAAGAACCGCCTGTTCAACATGAAGAACGATGTGTACAACAAGTAGAACCACCAGTTTAAGTTCAACCCATTCTACCACAACAAGAGGAACTTCCACTTTTTGAGATGGAGGTTGATCAAAGTGTGTCTCAACATGATGATGTACAAGACCAACAGGAGGAAAACTCAGATATTAGAGGAAATGAGGAGGATGCCTCGACTTCCTATTGTTCATTCCTCATACACAATTGATCATAGTTTGATTGTGCAAAATGAAGGGATAATTGCAAGTTTCTCCATGACCAAAATTCTTTCAACACCCATGCTTATACCTTTAAACACAACTTATGTTTTTACATCATATGTGAAATCACCAAGTTTAGAAACAACCCTCAAAACTTCAAGTTTACAAGTCTAAGAATAAAGGAGTTCACGGAGATCACTCAAGGTTTTCGGTGATGTGCTAAAATCGTGTCTCAATATTTAATAAGAAAAGGATATTACCGAAGTTATGATTATCACACAATACAAGCAGTGTACATGTTCGTACAATAATATAGTTCTAGTAAGCCTCGATTGAACTCAGGGAACAATGTTTTTAATATTTGTTAAACAAGAATTATTAATTAAACAAATTAAAATGCAAACAAAAATTTGGGAGAGTTTTAGTTCCGTACAAATGAATTTTTAGAAAACCAATTTAAAGAGGACTAAGATTAAACAGAGAACAAATCGAAAGATTTGTGAAAAATAATGAGAATGAGAAATATGTATACGTTTCGATCATTTTCCCTAAATTCAAATTATCATAATTCATTTATTAACTCGTTTTGGTTGATCTATGGTGATTATACCTAATGTGAATAATCTCATTTTAAGGTTAATTACTCTACTCGGGAAGACGTGAACTCTATTAAGTACACTGCGAGTCCTCCTACGTATTTCCCACCTAAAATTATATTTTAACAAATGATATCACCGTTTATTAAGATTTACTCTATTGACTTCTCGCCAACAATAATGTTACAGTCTCTCTATTATTTAAGTTTAAGATTTCGATCTAAGTTTTGTTACGACCGGAAACCAACCTTCACGAAAATAACTTTCGCCTACACCGAAGTATACCTCACAACTCTAGGAGTTTAGTGGTGTACTCCGCTTGATTAACCGGCAAAGTTTTCGTGTCCGATTCGTTGAAATTGTTTACCAGCTTAAGTTTTCATTCTTTTCTTTCTTTTTCTCGAACCCTCGAAATACACACACATACACCAAATGTTTCTGCTTTTCCTTCCTCACAACTCCAGGAGTTCAGTGGTATACTCCGCTTGATTATACGATAAAGTTTTCGCGTTCGATTTGATCGAAATTGTTTACCGACTTAATTTTCATTCTTTTCTTTCTTTTTCTCGAACTCACGAAATATACGCACATACACCAAATGTTTATGTTTTCCTTCCTCTTAATTCATCTTATAAATATATTAGATTTTTATACAATTTACAATTTAAATCTTGAACTTTGCCATACTGGCACTTTTAACCCAAAGTGTCATACTCTTTAAAAAAAATGGTCCTTTGACCATAACTTATTACAAACATAGTCATTTTTACATTTTTTGGTCGTTACAGAAGTTCCTACATTGCACAAATAGAGTTGTAGGAAGAATATAAGGGAATAATTACTAAGTAACACGTCTTTTATCATATTTGTTTACAATCTCTTGAAAACTTTTGTTTTATCATTAAAGTCTTTTTTTAATTGTTTTTCATCTTTTAAATTGAATTTCAAAATATGTTCGCACGGAACTCAAACACCCCCAAATATTATCGCTATCGTTACAAATCGTATTTTAATTGAATAATTGAGAATTTCACTCCTCTCTCAAGTGTTCGACACTCAGACTTACCAACGCTATATTATTGCACGATAAGGTACACTTGTATAATTTTGTGTTAGTAGCTAAACTAGGTATTTTCCTTTTAGATAAATAAAGACTTAATAAAACAAACATCAAGTTTTTGGCGTCGCTGTCGGAAAGCGCTTTTAATTTTCGATTATTTGATTAAACTATCTCTTAGCAATCTTGTTTTAATCAACAACAAAAAAAAATCGTTTAATATTATTTATTTATTGCAGAAATTCATAAACGAAAAAAAGTTTCAGCATTAAGAGCGTTGATACAGCGTATGCTAATGTATCTACATTCATCGTATACGAGTTAAATACGCCGTATGCCCAAAAGGTTATATACGACGTATGTGTCTGATTAATAGACATTTTTCTTTTTGTCTATAGTAATTATTTCTATTGCCCATCATACTTTTCTACTGTTTTTTTGGTAAGTTTTTCCTACAGATATGGAACTTAACATTGAAAATATGATCATGGAAGAGTATGACGCATACGAAAAAATGATTCGAGAAAGAGATAGTCTGAGAAAATCGATTGAAGACATGACTATGAAGGAATATGAAGAGATGATTCGAAGAAGAAATGATCTGGAACGAAAAAAGTTTCAGCATTAAGAGCGAGGATACATCGTATGCTAATGTATCCACATTCGTCGTATACGAGTTAAATACGTCATATGCCCAAAAGATTACATACGGCGTATGTGTCTGCTTAATAGACATTTTTCTTTTTGTCTATAGTAATTAGTTCTATTGTCTATCCTTCTTTTTCTACTGTTTTTGTGGTAAGTTTTTCCTACAGATATGGAACTTAACATTGAAAATATGACCATGGAAGAGTATAACGAATACGAAAAATGATTCGAGAAAGAGATAGTTTGGGATTAAATAGAAAATCGATTGAAGACATGACTATGGAGGAATACGAGAGATGATTCGAAGAAGAAATGATCTGGAAATAAATCGACCATCGTTTGCTAATAGAGATAGGCAAAGATCACCAAAATTCTATGTCAAGAATTTGAAGAAACTTCCTTTTTCCAAGAAGATGATAGACTTAGAAGAAAAAATGACTCAATTTATAACACTCTTAAAAATATGAAGGATATCTATAATTTTGTTCAAAGATTTTTTATAAATTGAATCAATCAAAAAAAAATTAAAAGAGATACAATGATATTTGAGTGTATTAACCTCGAGCAAACCCATGAGACATCCATGAATCACATTTTTACATATCATTTTATTCATAAATTTAATATTAATACACTTTAAAAAGTACGATGACACATTTTAATAGATAATAATTAATACGAACACATTATTATATTAGTACACCATATTTACGAACTTCAAATAACACGTTTATTTATTATCGAAGTGAATGTACATTTGTCATATGAAAAAGTAAAATATAGTATTTATGGATTTGGATACAACAAGGTAATTAGACACATGTTTTGTGTATTTAATTTATATTAATTAAACTTTAAGCTTTTCTATATATTGATAGTATACTACAAAAAGTATTATGTAGACCGGTTGTAAAGGCTTGTTAGACCGGTTTTTGAACACGTCTACATGTTAGAGGTCTACTTGCTTAAAAGTAATGTAGACCGGTTCTCTAACCGGTCCTAATATGATCAATTAGACCTGTTATTAATTTTTTTGGCATGTTTGAATATCATAGACCGGTTAATATGTATTTTAGACCTATTTAAAATAATATTCATGTTCTTTTTAGACCTTTGATATTTTCTTTTATACCTCTTTTAGCAGGTTTTAATATTTTCTTTTTAGACGTGTGTCCCATAAATTCAAAAATCTAAAATCTAATTTTAAAATCACATATTACATTAATCTGGAATGTATAACCCAAACAAAAAATTCAGTGCTATTATTGAAACGAAAATATATTATGAAGATATTCAAAGTATTAACACACGTTCGGATACATATACAAAACCATAATCCAATCGTATTTACTACATAATATTCAACAAAATTAAACAAAACTAACTACTTGATATGAAATCTCAAGTGCCAAAAACTAACAGATCCAAAAACTTATAATTTCTTGTCCAACATGGCTCTTCGAGTTTTCTTATTTTCCTGTGAAATAAACCAATTTCCTGGTCAGAGAGAAACAAATATATTTTCATATGAACACAAATATTAATTTAAAAACATATAATTATCTAAAAAAAAAATATAAAAAATGGTATTTAATAGTATTACCTTAGAAAAAATAGTAGTTGAATTCAAAATAAAGAATCACTTTTCACAGAGCATTAGTGAAGTTTTTTTTTTTTTTTTTTGAATAAATGTAATCAATGATAGATATAGAGAATATAAGTTAGAAAATAACTAGTTTTTAGGAGATTTTTACTAGCCACGTTTAAAAACCTCCACAAAATCTTATCTAGACCAGGTGATTTAGAATTAGTCGTTTTCATTTTCTTTCTAGACCTCTTGATACATTTAGACCGGTTCATATATTACTATCTAGACCCCTCATTTAAATTTAGTCGCTCTCATTTTTTTTAGACCTCTTAACACATTTAGACCGGTTCCCATGACATATTAAGACCTGTTATCACTTTTAGTTTTGGCGGAACTTCTTATATAGACCTATTACATTTTTACCGGTCTAAATGTATGGGTCTAGATAACCATAAATGTGCTCTCATTTCTTTTTTAGACCTCTTAACACATTTAGACCGGTTCCCGTGACATATTAAGACCTGTTATCACTTTTAGTTTTGGCGGAACTTATTATATAGACCTATTACATTTTTACCGGTCTAAATGTATAGGTCTAGATAACCATAAATGTAGTAGCGTATATTTAATATACATTAATTAAATATATTTTTGAACTAATATCAAGTAAAATTTTAAATATAAATAAAATTTAAATTCTAATTAATACAAATTTAATGTAAATATTATTTGTCCACTTATCAGACACTAGATTAGTAACCCGCAAATTTCGTGAATGATATTAATAAGAGTTGAATATAAGATTCTAATGATAACAATATTCATAAATATTAATTTAAACATTTTTAATAAATAAAATGAAAATAATATTGTACATTAAGATTAAAAAATATTCATCAGTACATAAACAAACCCAAAAGTAATTGTATGTTGTCTTTTTATTGTTTTGTTAAAAATTAAAAATAAGTTGCAAAAAAAGTGTAAATGGAAATTTGACTATTTAATTTAGGAGGAAAAATCTAATTAAAAGGATAATTTATTGATAAATGTCACTCTAAGACACTTATTTATTAATAGTATAGATATTCTAGCAAAATCTATTTACTATTACTAGGAACTGTGGATGTTTTCTACACCTTCTTTGTCATTTCTCGTTACTATTGGTTATCATATTTGACAAATGTATCCTATTTTTCATTTATATTGTCACACAACACGGATACGTAATTTCTAGTATAGAATAAAAGTATATGTAGAAATTGAAGATTAAGGGAAGATCAAAATATTTGTTACTACTATTAAATAACTAATTAATCAAAAGTGAGATACAATACACAAGTTGTCTACTTGAAGGTTACACTTTTATCAAATAATTACTCCGATAGGAAATTTCATTAGAATCATGTCTTACTATAAATAAAAATAGAACAAGATAGATGATGTTAAACCTCTTTTATCTTCGGTCCTTTGCTAGATGATTGTACTTTTGCTCTAGTCGAGATCATGTCCAATACATTATACATAATATACAATGTATCGGGTATGATCTTAAAGCAAGACAACAATCAACTCAATTTGAACTGAAAAACATACTAGCAAAAAGTGAGCTGAATGTGTTTTGCGAGATCCTCAGCACTAAGCTTGCATTCAATTCCTATCTGCAAAAACAAATATTAATAGTACTTATATCTTTGATTTTTCAAGACTTAGTTTTTCTTGTAGATACTTATCAGTACAAAAAAAAATGATATTGAATAGACATGAATATTTGTCGTGAGTACATTAAAAACTACAGTAATAGGTTTGATAATTTAATGTGGTAACGGAAACAAACATTACTCCTATAAGACAAGTTGTCAGTTGGTTTTGGTTCCAAGACATGAATTTTTGTCATGATATTAAATGTTCAATCACAAACAAAGATGGAGTACCCTTTTGATATCTGAACCAACCTATTGTTACATTAGGTTTTATTAATTTACATTTCATGGTACATACTACATTAAGTACGTTTAGGCATTTATAAATTTTACTACTTGATATACTGTCTGCTACTTTGTTGTTTACCTCTTTTATATCCCAAATCTACCTTACTGAACCTCCTTTATTACACACTATACCTATTTCTTATGTCATTTTTGTATGTATGTGTAAGACCTAGAAAAATACAAACTTATTTGTCAAAAAAGTATACAAGTGAAAGTGGTCCACCAAATACACATGAAATGAATGATGGCTTTAGCCTTTAAGTACCCTCTATCAGTTCGAATTATCATATTTGAAGTTTAAACTAGAATAGTCATTAGACAAATTTCAAAATTAGGTCGCTGTTTTTAGTACATTAAAGATTAACAAAAGATAGTTAATCACTTCGGATTTACCTCAAATAAGAGGAAATATGTAAAACAGAAAGTGTAAGGGTTTAAAAATTTATTAAAGTTACTCAAAACAATTTATAATTTGTATCTAACTTTAACATATCTATTAAATATGTTTAGCTTTCAAATGTTGTTATTATGAATCTCAATAAAAAAAAACCTCTAAACAGATCACATGACAACTTATATAGATATCACGTAACCAAAAATATATACAATCATGATATATGAAAGTTTGATATATTCGATAGAACCATTTAAATTTTTATAGATTTCGGAGCATAAGATAATAAATTTCAAAAGAATTATCACTGCACAAAAAAAGGGTTATTAATGCATAATACATGGAAAAATTAAATAAAAAAGTTCAAAGATAGACTCACCTTGATGGTAAATGAGTTAACCATTGTTTCATCAACAATGTTGATTGTAGCTTGGATTATTTCAAGGGACAAATCTTCAAGAACCGATATTATCTTTGTTGCTTGGTATGGTAAAGGAGGTGAGAAAGTTTTTAGAAGAAGATTAGCCCCTGAGAACTTAACCTCAACATCAGCAATGGATGACTTGGAATTCGCCACGAGTTCGTTTATGGTGTCAGAATTTGATGAAGAATTACAAGGTGAAACCGGAGACAGTAGGTAAGAAGTTACAGATGGTAACCTGTGCCGGTATGGGCTTGCTGACTGTGGCGTTCTTGGGCTAACTGGTATGCTTGGCCTTGGACTCAAAGGCGGTTTTCGAGGGCTAAGAGGCAGGGTTTTGGGGCTTAGAAGAAGCCTAGGGCTTGAAACAATATCACTGTAAACTTTTCTTTTCTTCTTCGCTTCTAGAGATTGTAGAACTTGTTGCAGTTCGGTGATGTAATCAATAACCCCTCCAATTATTGATGCTTGATCACCCTGTGAAATGCATAAACATAAAAGACGATTGGGATTAATTAAAACTGTTTATTTGTTTATTGCGTTTTGTCGGTTTTGATACAACATATAAACATTTTTAGGGTTATAGAAATGGATTGCTTCTCCAAATCTCTCATTTAATTATTCCATAGTGAAATAATAATCAATGAACACTTGGTTATTACAAACCACCTCTTAGAAAAACAAGATAAAATCCACTCGTAATCAGTCACTATTAAATAGAATAACTTGAATTTCATGATTACCCTTTTGACATAAAAACAAGGCATGAGTGTGCGGAGAACTGTTAAGTGCTCATTCATTTGTTTTCTCCGATTCCTTTCAACCGTAACATGATTCAACTTCATATACCCATCTGAGTTTTCACACCCCTCTTCTACCTTTTGTCTCTTGGTTCGAGGTGAAAACGCCTCCAGATCCTCTGACGTAGTCGACTTCTGGGACATTAGCTCATTCAAACCACACTTGGTCTCGTCTAATGGTATTAAGGCCGTGAATTCATCCGAAACATTGTCTAAAGCGTCAAGAATACCGAAGATATCATCAGGAGAAGCAAACTGCTCAGCAGAAGTGTGAAACAAATCAGGTGAAGAGGTAGACTCACCCATCATTTTGATTGTTAGAAAAAACAAATAAACTATTGATTCAAACAAAGATAGAAGCTAGATTGAAGGGTTGTTCTGGAATCTTGTGAGATTTTGAGGAAAGAGAATGCCATCATAAGGAGATATTAATAGGCATCTGATCATGGATGGCGACTTATCTATCCACATCATCTTCTCTCTCTTAAATCATGGTTTTCCTAACCCTAGATGTAGTATTTGTGATTCTTGCAAACGGGTAATATTTTACAAACACTAACATTTAGGTAAAGTTGTCTTTAACATAATTTTTTCATATATGTATTCTTAAAAATAGTTATTTAGATAAAATAATAATTTATTTCTCGTGTATATGCGGACAATATTATCCAAATATTACTCACCCTGAGAAAGCCTCGAACCGAGACCTCCCACAAATAGGTAGAATGCTATAACCATTAGGGCTAACCACTTGAACAAGCCCTAGTGGTCTCCAAATATATATATATATATATATATATATATATATATATATATATATATATATATATATATGAAAAATTAAGAGAACGTTGTACATTATTAGAAATGTAGAAAAATATGAATTGTGTATCCAGATATTTATCGGTTCCTTAATTATATGTATGTGTATTTAGTTTCACCTTTAAATTCATAAAAGTAAAGAATCTATCGAAAATAATACAATTAAAATATATTGAAATATTGAGGTCGAAAAGTTGCCAATAAAAAGTAAATTGTAGAGTTTCATTATTCCAAGTTTTGTAGGTGGATCGTTTAAGTATTTTTTTTATTATTCTACTCTATCAAGTTTCAAATTTTAGGTTATTTTTTAGGTTATGTCATGTTGGTGGTAGTTGATTTTTGATGAATTTTAAAATTGTATATAAAATGGAAGAGTAAAAATGAAAATGGTTAATAATAATATCATATAAAATCAACATTTTCATCTAAGGGTTGAAAATCAAATATCAAACTCATCCAACGGTCCATACTATGATAAGTGACTTTTGATACATCTCTTTTAGTATATATAATTTTTTTTCATCTAAGGGTTGAAAATTACCTATCCAACAGTCCATACTATGACAAATGACTTTTGATACATCTGATTTATTATAGATTATAGATATATATGTATTAAAAGACAATAAGAAATTAAGAGGGTAAAGACATAAAAACATGTAAAACTTTAAATTGATAAATGTAAAAATACAGTGTTGAGCTAGTGACATGTTGATGTAAACAGTCATACTTTAATATATACCCACAGTAAACAAAAATAAATACATAATAAAAAAATGTGAATTTGGAGAAAATATGTTAATACTTTCACAATTTCAAAGAGCAATGTTGTATAGACTTAAAATTTACAACGTGTGAGATTATGTTTAGTTAATTTAACGGAAGTCTGAGGTCTGTGAAATTTTCAAGGAATCTCAAAGTGAAATACATAATCAACTTGGCAAAAATTATCAAGATTCTTACATCCGATCGAGGAGTAATAATACTTGAGCCAGGAGTTTTTTGATCATTTCAGAGATTGTGAAATTGATCACAATAGACTCCACCTTATATCACAACATAACGGTGTAACGGATACGAGAAAGCGTGCGTACTTTGTTGGATATGGTGTATTCTATGATGTGCAAAATTGATCTTCCGCTTTTCTTTTGGAGATACGTAGTATCTCGAAACATATACTTTCACACTAAATAGAGTTCCAACAAAATTTGAGAATAAAACTCCATATATAATATGGAGTGGAAAGAAGTTGAATCTTTTTTTATAAATATTTGGGGATGTGAGGTTTATGTCAAATAGCATGTATATGACAAACTAAACCCGAGAACACAAGAAGAAAATTTTTGTGGGATATCCTAGGGAAACTGAAAGATATTATTTATATGCTCCATTTGATCAAGTCTATTCTTATAAGCTATTTTGAACGGATTTGCGTATCAAATGACTTTATCAAATAATACATGTGTCTTTGACACTGAACTCCGGAATTTCTTTTATTTTCTTTTCTTTTCCTTTTTTTACTTCTCTCGACTTTTTCAATAATCCTTGAATTACTTGCACAACTTGTAATTTTTCCGATGTGAGTGACACTTTTAGAATACTTTTCTCGGTTTACTTGGGATTGTCACTTTTACGCACACGAGATTTTTGTAACATACACATTTGGAGGAAAAAACACGAAATGAATAAGTAGGACTATGATAGACATAAAACGATTTGATGCAGTGCGTATCGAAGACGAAATCGTTAAGCGTTTGGAAGGCAAACCACTGCGCCGCGGTAGAGGGGGAGTGCGACGGAGTGGGACCACAGAAACTACTGCTTCATTTAAAGCCATGACTGCGACGCAATCATAGTGGGATGTGCCGCAGTGGGAAGACAGTGAAGATTGGTTTTGGAATTAAGTCATGACTGCGGCGCAGTGGTAGCCCAGTGCGCCGCAGCCGCTGATCGTTTGGAAGGACTAATTTTGTTTATTTTTCATAGTTCAAGGGTTTTTTTCAGTATTATGTTTTAGGTTTCCTTTTAAGGTTGGTGTAAGCCTCTTTTGACGGCTAGTTAAATTTTGTTAAGAAAAATCTATTGATCAAAATCTTTTGATATATTTATCAATTGTTTGATTCTTATCACTACACGGTATTCTCCGGAATCAACGGGTAGTGATTGTGTTGTTTATTCCGGGTATTCTGTGTAGAATCAACGGAGTATTCAAGTACCATTTTAGTCTTCCGCTCACGCTACATCACTATTTCCATAAAAAAATTAAAAACTCTTAATTTGGGATGAAAAATGAATAAATTGAGATATGGAAGGTTGGGATATGAAAGGTGGTAGTAGAGTTATATATATATGAATGTTCATAGAAATTAATGTCTATTATGCTCAAAGAGTTTTCTAATTGGATAATCAATACTAAAAATGAGTATTTTTTTAGGGTAGGTTTATGAAAACAAGGTTTAAGAAAATGAAGGCTTTAAAGGGTTTATTACTAGGGAATGTCTAGGTCATCTAATTACACTTTTACCACGTATATGGTGATCAATCAATTGGTCAAGTTCTAACTCTAAACTACATGCATTGGCACATACACAACAAACTAAATATGAATATTTAAAGTGAATGTTATTTGCCTTAAGTTTCCTCACAATTGTATGTTTTGGTCGTGTGTGCCTTAATCATGAGAATGCTCATCTTTGATTGTCATTTGAACTTTTTAAAACTCCGCTCTTTTTGAGACTTTTTACCCAATTAAAACATTTAAAAGCTGGAAATATTTCCTCAAAAGGGTATTTTGAGTTCAATTTTTTTTTTTTAGAGTTTTACTATTCGATCAAGAAGATTTTTGATGTACATTGTTATCCCAAATTTAAAAGAACATTATCCTCAATGTTCAAAACTTATCTGGAAACCCTAGTATAAACGAGATTCCACACTTAATTATAACTGAATTATCTTGGCAATATTATTTGAGTGTGGCGGGTTTTGTCCCACACTATATAGCTAAACTAAGTTTTTAGTGTTGTGTGTGATAAAAGTGATGTATGTAGGTAAAGCGTTTTGAATAAACATAATTATTCCCCTAGAAGGTTAAAAAAAATAAAGGTTTGATTTTCTCTAAGAATTTATCCGTTGGAATTCTTATGATTATTCTTATTATTTGATTGCTCGACCATTACGATCCGCCATTACGATGTCTAGGAAATTTCAAGGAATTTCAAAATGAAGTACAAAATCAACTTCACAAAGATTATTAAGATTCTTCTTCGATCGAGCCAAGATTTCTTTGACCATCTTAGAGATTGGGGACTTGTTTAACAATTGACTCCACCCTATACACCACAGCATAAATGTGTATCGGAAAGTAGAAATCGTACTTTGTTGGACATGGTACGTTCTATGTTGTGTAGAACTGACCTTCCACTTTCCTTTTGGGGATACACTCTCGAAACGGCAACTTTCACAGTAGATATAGTTCCAACAAAATCGGTGAATTACGCTCCATATGAGATACGTAGTGAAAATAAGTATATATCTGAAAGAGCATGTAACCATACCCCAAAAGCAAGAAACATATCTTTGTGGGACATCCTAAGGAAAATAAGGGATATTATTTCTATTCTCCATCCGAAAACAAAGTATTTGTTGGAAGAGGTGAAAACTTTCTCATGGAGAAATTTCTCATAGGAAAGCGATAGAAATATTGATCGATTGAAAGAAATTGATGACTCGTAAGACGACTTTACCTATATATCCCTCAACTTGAAATTGTTGAAGCACAACAAGGAGTTGTTGAAAATTCTGAAACACGAAATCTTCAAAGATCTGGGAGGGTTCGTCAAGAACCCGAACAATACCAAACACGAAACTTTCTCAAGTGGATTGAGCCTAGGAAATGGATATTAAGTCTATGCATGATAATGGCTACAAAGTTGTAGGTAACAAGTGGGTCTTCAAGAAGAAGACTGACATGGACGGAATTGTGCAAACTTATACGGCTAGATTGGTAGCGAAAATTTTTACTCAAACTCAAGGAATTGATTATGATGAAACCTTCTCGCCAATTTACGTTATCAAGTCTATTAGAATTGTTATGGCCATTGTCGCGTATTATGACTAAGAGGTATGACAAATGGATGTCAAAATCGTATTCCTTAATAGATATAGGATCGAGTAAGTGTATATGACACAACCTGATGGTTTTGAAGATTCTAAGAACGCTAAGAAATTTGTCCCCTTATATTAATCCATTTATGGATTCAAGCAAGTTTCTCGAAGTTGGAATCAATGAGAAGATTAAAACCTTCTAATTCATCAAAAGTAATTTTCAGTGTATGTCTATAAAAAGTTTTGTTGGGGCTCTGTGACTTTCCTAGTCGTAACTGGAAACAATATTAAGGATTTGCAAGGCGTCAAGTCTTAGAGAGCCAAATACCCTGAGACCGGTAATGTTTTGCATATAACTGTTATTTTTTTCAAGCAAAACAAAATTACCAAGGAAACAAACATAATTAGAGTTCGTTTAGGTTGGTAGCTTGACCACTCGTGCATTAGGGGTGCCATAATTTGGTTTGAAACCAATAAACCAATAAACCAAAAGTGGAAAAAGGAGAAAATAGAAGAAAAATAAAGTCCGATTATAATTTGGTTATCGGTTTGGTTGTTAACCAAACCGAATTAGATTTTCAGTTTTTGATTTTGTTATGGTCTAAAATATCTCTAACCGAACTGAAAAACCGAAATAAAAATATATGTACATTTGTATTTTTTTCTATATCAAAAAGCTTAACTATAATGAATTACAACAAGTAATATTAATAAATCATAAATATCTTATTATATACCAGAAATCACATATTTTTGGTAGAAAAAAAAAGCCTTCACATATATTAGAAAACGATTTATTTTTGTTTTAAAATGGTTTCTCGGTTTAAACCGAAGACCATGGTATTTTCATAATTAGTTTGGTCTGATTCGGTGTTTAGTTTAGACCTCAGAAAGAAAAAGATTGAAAAATCCGAATTAACTGGATATCGAACCATTGAACACCCCTAACGACTTGTGTGTATGAGGTTGTATTTTTACCTATTTTCTAATAACATGAGTCATGATCTTCTTATACTAGAGAGTGACTTGATGTCCCCATAATTTTGCAACTTAAAACCATTACTTTTGGTTTGAACTTTTGTACCGCAAAATATTTAAATGGCTATTAATTTAACTGATTTTAATAATATATATTATCAATATCTTAGTATTATCTTAGCTTAAAAGTTCTTAAACTGAAAAGGCTTAAGATTTTAAAACGTACTCCAACTTAGTTAAACAAAGTAAGGTTTAAAATTTTTGCCACATAAGCCTTAAGGCTATTTTTCTGCAGTGTACGTAATTAAGCAAGGCATGCATGAGTGATTGATTGATGATGAATGTATTTTTCCCAGAAAACCATGCATGACATACGTACGAGACGCCGGAGATCAGAAGTAAATGATGAGAGATGGGACATATACCGGACGACGTCGACGGCGGAGGTGACCGGCTCTCTGCAAATTGTCTGTGTTTAAATTCAATGATGGAGGGACCTGAGTGCCTTCAATGCGTACTCAGACCATGCTATTTCCGTGCCTTCTCTCATGTTTCTCTTTAATTGATACTTCAATTCCTTAATATTTCCCCTACTTAAAATTATTATATACATACATTAACTAGTAGTTTAATAAAAAAAAAAGTAATTATTGTAGTGTTTAATCAACAAATATACTTATTTTAGAAATAAATAAAAAAAATTAATTGATGTATACAGTAAAATGTAATTATTGTAGTGTTTAATTAACAAATATACTTATTTTAGAAATTAAAAAAAAAAATTAATTGATGTTTTTAGTAAAATGTAATTATTGTAGTGTTTAATTAGAATAAATTTTGGACCTACCCGATATAAAAATCGATATAAAAATGTGAAAGGTGACAAATAAGATGAATAGAGTTATTTAATAGATTTTTCGGGTTTTAAAAATTGATACATATAAAATTTAGAAATATTGGTACCATAGTTTTAGAGGTTGTGGTTAAATCATACGAAAACTTCTTAAAAACTTCTAAGCAATAAGAATAGAAAAAAGTCCGAAATAAAGAGGTGGTTTTTAATAAATATACAAAAGTGTTATACACGTCTAAATGTTTTAACAATTTATTAACTATTACCTTATAATTTAAATTGTGTGATGCTGTTGGATTTCGAGCCATTATTGGGCTTTAACCCGGTTTTTGGGGCTTTTGTGTAAGCCTTTGGTTATTTGGGCCTTATTGTCTTTACATGATCTGTTTCGCGCTGGCATCATCCTCTTTGCTTAACACGTGTCTATGTGCTGGTGTTCTTCTCCGACTGACTTCGTTGGTTACAGGTAAGTTTTTGTTATTGGACTTTTTTGGTTTCACCTGGTTTTGTTGTCTTGGTTTATGAGTGTTCCTCATGTTGCTGACTTACCTTTCCTCTGTCTTGCCACTGTCGTTTGTAATTTCTGTTCTGCATGCTTCGTTTTTTTTTTTTTGCTTTCGAATCTTCTGATTTGTGTTCTTTTGTGTATGCAGTGGTCCTTCTAATTTGTGTTTTTTTTGCATTAGACTTTCTTGTGCACTATTGTCTTCTTTGTGCGTTTCCTGTAGAACTATCGTTAAAGGTATGATATTCTTCAATAATTTAGTTGTTTTGGGTGATTGTATTGTAATCTTCGATTTAGAGTTTTTTTATTTTAATTAAGGTTTTTTTGTTTTGAAGTTTCCTGCGCGTAGTCGTCCTGTGGTTTTTACTTTCTTTCGACGCCATGTGCAGAGGTTTGGATAAAGGTACTGTGTTGTTGAATTAGTAGTGTATTCTTCAATTAATAGTTACTATTTCCTTGTGTTGAAGCCAAATTGTCACACCCCGCTAAAGCGGAAACACGGAATGTGAAGAGCTGGAAAATCATATCACAGGTCATATAAAACATAACGGCAAAAGAGTCATTCATTAAAATCAAAAGTGTTTAAAGATCCATTCAAACAACCAAGAGACAATAGTTTAGTACATCGACACACAAATTAAAATGTTTCATTAAATAATTCCCAAAATAACTGGCCAAGTCTTTTCCCAATAAGGTCCTCACACGACCGCCTCGACCCGTCCATGCCATGCATCACGTGCTTACACTAATTTCCTGAAACATAAGATAAAGTGTCAACTACGAAAACGCAGTGAGTGAGTTACAGTTTAAATAGTTGGCATAAAAGTATGAGTAAAGTATATAAAGTAAAAGTTTTCCCATAAGGGAGATTAGCGGAGAAAAGTCGCTTAAAGAGTTTATATACTTGTAAAGTTTAAGTAACGGGCGAATAGTGCCCTAAGTTGTAAAGACTAAATAAAATCACATTTAGTCAAATAGTAGAAGCGGATAACAATCGCTAAAAGTTTATAAGTTTATGCGTAAGTAACTAAATAGATTTCTTGTATCAACCACTTGGCATCTATAACTTAAGTGTTCACACTAATCCGATTATCAACCGTGCGGCCCCAACTCCCCGCCTCTCAAACGGGAAATTAAAAGAAATTCAGTAAATATGTACTTAGACTGCCATCTAAGCAAGGAACGGTTCTTTCCTAAGTATCGATACCCATAATTACTATACGGCTTAAGTAGTTAATAGTGTGTAAGAGAGAAACTAAAGAATAATTGGGCACTATGTAATTTAATTTTAAAAGAGAGAGAATCAATATCACTTAAGAGCGTGTTATAGTTCCATCAAGGGTCGGTTACGCATACAAGTATCAATAAGTAGTTGAGTTAAAGAGATAAACAACAATTATAAATAGAGAAAGAGATGTTTTACGCATAAGAAATTAAGTAGACGTTTCAATGTCAAGTTTTAATAAAGTCAAAGTCAAAGTTTAATAGAGTTAAAGTTGATAAAGTCAAAGTTGATGTATTGCAATTTGTTTCATAAAGTTTTAAATGCAATTAATCTTATGTTTCCCCCAAATTCATGTAAAACATATAAAACAAGGGGTTGTAACTCACGGATTGCGAAGAGATCGAGAACTTGGAAATTCGGTCGGAATGTGTAAGCCGGAAATCACGGATTGCCTATAATACCAAGGTAGTTTAATGAGTTGTTATATTATTAGGTTCTTATGTAATAATATAGGTAAGGTGTCATTAAAGGGTAAGTGTTAAACTTAAGTATCGTCAAAATAGTCCAAAAAGGTAATTGTCACGTTTTTGTCCGAAAGTCCGATTTAACGTTTTAGGTTATTATATCTTAAGTGTTTTTGCTCGCTGAGGTGACTTACAATTTCTGAGGAAATTTGGGCAGCGCTTCCGCGCCCAAATTTCATGTCCAAAAATTGTAAATCAACTCCGCTCACAAATCACCTAACATACAATAATACATATTTTATAGCTTATCAAAGTCCAAATAGTCCAACACAAGTCATCTTTATTATAGATTTTATTCATCTCAGTCCCCACATGATTCCAGTAAAAAGTCCAGAAGGTAACATATTCTAAAAACGAGTAAAACGACAAGTTTTCGGGGAGACAGCAGCCCGGTGCGCAGCACCTGTCAGGGGGTGCTGCGCACCTCCTTGCTGGTTTCCCCGTTTTTGAGATTTCTTTGTTAAAAACGTATTTTCACCCATAGATTCCAACATGCAACCGGTTAAGACTTATTAAAACATCTTTTTAACAGTTTCTAAAGAGTATTTGGTTTCAAATCCGTGGATCTAAAGATTATTCATGTTAAAAACGTTTTTGACCGTAAAAAGTCATAGATTTATGTAAAAATACATTTTCAACCGTTAGACCTTACATGCAATTGAATATTTATGTAAGAATAATAAAAATAACGAAATCTACCGGAGGAAAAGCTTGGATGATGAGTTTTTGGTCGGATTTAGCCCCAAAAATCTTTACAACCGTGGTCCTTTTTGAAATAACAACACCCCTTTGCTTTCCTTGATGATCCAAAACGTTTTTAGTGGATGGAAATGGTTTTTATATGGCTGGAGTTCACTGGGCTTAGAGAGAAATAGAGAGGAAAGAGGTATGTGTGTGTTTTTAGTTTTGTAAAAGTGAAAGTAAAAATGAAAAGAAAAGATAAATGGGTATAGGGAGTGTAAACCTGGTCTTGGGACAGCAATTGGGCAGTAAAGGCACGTTTTCTATTGGTCAAATTGGGTGGTGGTGGTGTAAAACGAGTAAGGGACCAAATTTGTAAATATTTTGAAAATCTGGCGCGAGGTGCTGCGCACCATAGCACTAGGTGCGGCGCACCGGGCCATTGTTGGTCTTTTCGAAATTTTCGTTTTTACGTTTTTGCTTCGTGGGACCTTTTTGTTAATTGCAAGTTCTTAATTATGATTGACTATGAACTTAGGAAAGCTCAATAGGTGTTTTCTTGGTATTAGGACTTAAAATTTTGATTCCGGAAGTTATTCCGACACTAGTTCCGATAAAGTATAGATTCAAAAGTTACGAACCAAAATAGAGCGAACGAGACAAAGAAGTAACTAACGTTTCGAACTGATATCACAACAGAATAAGTACCTGAATTTCGACGGTTGTCACATTCTCCCCGGGTTGAAAGAAATTTCGTCCCGAAATTTAGTGCGTCTTATCAGGTAGAAGAGTTCTCGAACAGATGAGGATATTTCTGACGGAATTGGTCTTCACGCTCCCATGTGAATTCATGACCGCGTCGAGAGTTCCACCGAACTTTGATTATCGGAATACGGCTTTGTCTAAGCTGTTT
This sequence comes from Senecio squalidus, assembly GCA_910822075.1. Lineage (NCBI taxonomy): Eukaryota > Viridiplantae > Streptophyta > Magnoliopsida > Asterales > Asteraceae > Senecio > Senecio squalidus. The sequence goes on from CAJVGC010000592.1 coordinate 22,468,831, forward strand.
GACCTCGCGGTCAACAACTTCGAGTGGTTCCTCGATGAAGTTTAACTTGCTGTCGATTTTGACTTCGTCAAGAGGGATGACGATAGTCTCATCAGACAGACACTTTTTCAAGTGTGAGACATGGAACACGTCATGCACACTCGCGAGAGTTTGAGGAAGGTGGAGACGATAAGCAACGGGACCGATACGTTCGATGACTTCAAATGGACCGGTGTACCTTGGACTCAGTTTACCGCGTTTCCCAAAACGGACTACTCCTTTCCAGGGCGATACTTTGAGGAGTACACGGTCGCCCACTTGGAACTCGAGGGGTTTCCGTCGGTTGTCAGCGTAGCTCTTTTGTCGGGTACGGGAAGTCTTCAGTCGTTCACGGATGGTGGTGATCTTGTCGATGGTCGCCTGGACGATGTCGAGTCTCGTAAGTTGTCGGTCGCCCGCCTCTAGCCAGCAGAGCGGTGACCGGCACTTACGCCCGTAGAGAGCCTCGAACGGAGCACACTTGATGCTGGCATGGTAGCTGTTGTTATAGGAGAACTCGACCAAGGGAAGGTGAGTGTCCCAACTTCCTCCGAAGTCTACCACACATGCTCTCAGCATATCTTCAAGTGTCTGAATCGTCCTTTCGCTCTGGCCGTCAGTCTGAGGGTGATACGCTGTGCTGAGGTCTAATCGAGTACCTAAGGATTTCTGGAGAACATTCCAGAAACGGGAGGTGAATCGGCTGTCCCTATCGGAGATGATGGAGAGTGGGGTTCCATGACGAGAGACGATCTCGTTGATATAGACTTGAGCTAGCTTCTCCATCGAATAATTCTCCCGAATTGGCAAGAAATGAGCGGATTTGGTCAGACGGTCCACGATTACCCAAATCGTGTCGTTACCCTTAGCCGTACGGGGCAACTTGGTGATGAAGTCCATGGAAATCTGCTCCCACTTCCACATGGGAATTTCCGGTTGCTGAAGTAAACCTGAGGGCTTTTGATATTCCGCCTTGACCTTAGAGCAAGTAAGGCACTTGGCTACGTACAAGGCGATATCCTTCTTCATGCCCGGCCACCAGTAGTACTCTCTGAGGTCCTTGTATAACTTGTCGGATCCCGGATGGATGGAATATCTAGATCGGTGGCCCTCATCCAAAATGAGTTGGCGAAGATCCTCAGATCTCGGAATCCATGCTCGACCCTTGAAGTAATAAATTCTGTCCGACTTGCGTTCGAATTCCTTCTCGTGATTATGAAGCGTTTCGGCCTTAAGGTTCTCGGGCTTTAACGCCTCTTGCTGCGCGTTTGCAATCTGCTCTCGAAGGCTCGTCTGAACCTGAATACCCAATGCTCGAACTCGGGATGGTCTTACCCTTTCCTTCCGACTCAGGGCATCTGCTACTACGTTTGCTTTACCCGGGTGGTATTTGATCTCGCAATCGTAGTCACTCAGCAGTTCTATCCATCTCCGTTGCCTCATGTTGAGCATTTTCTGATCTAAAATGTGCTGGAGGCTCTTGTGGTCAGTAAAGACCGTACACTTAGTACCATACAGGTAGTGTCTCCAAATCTTCAAGGCAAACACGACTGCTCCTAACTCTAAGTCGTGCGTGGTGTAGTTCTGCTCGTGGATCTTAAGCTGCCTGGAAGCATAAGCGATGACTTTGTCCTTCTGCATTAGGACGCACCCAAGTCCTTGGTGGGAGGCATCGCAAAACACTATGAAGTTGTCTGTGCCCTCTGGCAGAGATAGGATTGGTGCATGACATAACTGGTACTTAAGTTTCTGAAAAGAATCCTCCTGATCCTTTCCCCAGATAAAGTCCTTATCCTTCTGAGTGAGTTCGGTGAGAGGTTTTGCGATTTTTGAGAAATTCTCAATGAATCTTCGGTAATAACCCGCTAATCCTAAGAATTGACGGATTTCTGTCGGGGTTGTCGGAGCTTGCCATTTCTCAATCGCTTCGATTTTGGATGGATCTACATGAATCCCTTCTTGGTTTACCACGTGACCAAGGAAATGTACCTCTCGGAGCCAGAATTCACACTTCGAGAATTTGGCGTAAAGTTCCTGCTCTTGAAGGAGTTCTAAAATGAGCTCAAGGTGCTTCGCGT
>CAJVGC010000592.1:22471026-22627476 GCA_910822075.1 Senecio squalidus
CCAAATTGTTACATGTTCTGATGTTCCTTTTAATTGGGATGACTTTCATATGTTACTTAGATCAACGGGTAATAAAAAAATTAATTGATGTATACAGTAAAATGTAATTATTGTAGTGTTTAATTAACAAATATACTTATTTTAGAAATTAAAAAAAAAAAATTAATTGATGTTTTCAATAAAATGTAATTATTGTAGTGTTTAATTAGAATAAATTTTGGACCTACCCGATATAAAAATCGATATAAAAATGTGAAAGGTGACAAATAAGATGAAGAGAGTTATTTAATAGATTTTTCGGGTTTTAAAAATTGATACATATAAAATTTAGAAATATTGGTACCATAGTTTTAGAGGTTGTGGTTAAATCATACGAAAACTTCTTAAAAACTTCTAAGCAATAAAAATAGAAAAAAGTCAGAAATAAAGAGGTGGTTTTTAATAAATATACAAAAGTGTTATACACGTCTAAATGTTTTAACAATTTATTAACTATTGTTATCAAAACTCCACACTTAATGGTTTTTTTCAAAAATATATACTAATTATTTTTTATTTTTAGACGTGGACATTACTTAGAATTGCCGCACTTTTTTATTTTTATTACATGCATAATTTAGTTGTAATATCATATTATAAAAGTGATTTTGAAATTAAAAGTTGTTAGTGCAATATCTGTGACCGTTGTTCTAGATCAATTAGTGAATTAGAATAGTTTAAGTAGAAGAGTCATTCTTAAAAATGAATATGACACGTTCACAGCTAAAATTAACGAAGACTTTGAAGATACTGTCACCAGATACACCGATCTCCTTAAAGAAATTCGCAAAAATCGTATAAGGATTGAAGAGAAAGTAATAGAGAGATTTTTGAGGGCTTTGCCTAAGCATTGGGAGGCATGGATAAAAGTGATAAAAGATGAACTTGAAATAAATAACGATATATATACACGATTAAATCTGAAAGAGGTGATTGAAAGATTAAGAGTGTATAAATCAGCATCAATGGCATTTATTGAGGGATTTCGCAGTGAAGTCAGGATTTCTGCAGGTGATTCTAGTACTACAAGTGAAATGAGCTCGAATGAAGAGAATTTTCAAAATGTTGAAGATACTGAACATGAAACAAAGGTTTGCAGCTGCACGTTGGACCTATCTAACGAAAACTTCGTTGACAAGATGGTCGACCTAAATACCGAGAAGTCAAAGGTACTTCTTGATCTTCAATCCGTCAAAGAGTTCTGCAAATCTTTTACAACCTTAACTCTTCAAAACGAGAAATTGACTAAGTCAGTATCCGCTTTGGAATCTCAGCAAACTGAATTCAGACAAACCATCTCAAATTTAACTTATCAAAGGGATGAATTTTCAAAGCAATATCATAAAACTGAGACAGATCGAACGGAACTTTTATCGAATGTCGGTCTTTTGACACAAAAAATTGACATATTATATGAATGTGTTGAAACTGAAAAGAAAAAGTATGCTGCAAAAGTCCAAGAGTTAAATGACTGTGAAATAAGGTTAACTGAGCAGGAAAGGAAGATCGAACAGTTCCGCACTTCTTCCAGTACTTTGAACTCCATCTTAAGTCGTCAACGCACAAGTGGGAATACTGCAGGTTTGGGATATAATGAAACACCTCCACCTTTTAATCACAATTACAATTCTCTTAAAGCTGAATGTGACATGAAGGAAAACAGTGTTGACTCTTCTTGTGGATCCTCCTCTACAAGGGACGATCAAACTGAGTCAAGTGTTTCGGAGACAAAAATGAGTACACTAGCTGAAAACTCAAAACCCAAACAACCCATGGATGACTTGAAGTGTTTTAAATGCCGGGAACATGGTCATGTAGCTTCGGTATGTCCAAAGAAGAAGAAAGAGCAAGCTAGCAGATCGTCTTCACCGAAGACTAAACAAAAGGCTCATTCATATTCACCTGTACGGAAACAGGTAACGCCTGTTCGACAATCAATGGCTCGATCATATTCAAATGTACGGAAACAGGTGCCTCAAAAGTGGATTAGGAAACACGGGTGTTTCTAATGATCGTGCATTTCAACAACGTCTATTTCGACCTTCTTTCAAAAGTTCTAATCCATACTGCCCGAGTCAGAGGATAAATTCTTTTTATCAGCAGTCGAGATCCTTTCGTCCACCAAGGAACCACCTGAATTCTAAAGTTCAAGCTACTGTGACTAAAGATGATGGTTTCTTCAAGGAGTTTGTCTATGTGAACGAAAGAGGACAATCAAGACGTGTTATGGCATGGGTTCCCCACCATAACTGATCTTTGCTAGTTTTAGCTGATATTTTTGTAACTTTGTAATTTCCTTTTATAAAAAAAAAAAAAAAAATTAGAATCGACATGAAGATCTCAAAATTTCATGTCGATCTTAAAAAAAAACAAAAAAAAACAAAAAAAAATAAAAAAAATAAAAAAAATTTTTTTTTTACTAACGTTTGTTTGCAGGTTGTGCGCGTACGAAACTTCACTCTTGAAAACTGCTGTTTGAGGCGTTGTTCATCGTCAGACAGCTCAGGGGGAGTTTTGTTGTCATTTATGGAAGCTCGAAGAATACAAGCAAAAGTGATGAACTTAGTTGAGTCAACTCATGATAAAGACTCTGATAAAGAACGAAGTTCACCACAACAAATGGAGCTGCCTAACTCTTTACAAGCATTAACGGAGAAGACTAACTCTTTGAAAGAGAAGACTGAATTATTGCAACAATTCAGGGGGAGTTATTCAAGATAATGATGAGTTAGAAGAACCTGCAAGGAACACAAGGAGTACAAGACTATAAAGACTTCATGCGTATAACGGAATCTAGAAGCAACAGTCAAGCGGGAGTTTGTTGGTGCAATATCTGTGATCGTTGTTCTAGATTAATTAAGTCTTTAGTTATAGTTTATTAGAGTCTGTAATGGCCCAATAGCATTGTATTGTTAAGTGGGCTATTTAGTCTGTTATGGGTGTTAATGGACTTTGCATAGTCCATGAGCCCATTAGTGGCCCAAGCCTGTAAACATGTCTCTATATAAAGAGACATTGAGTTTAGGTTTAGGGTTAATGGTTTAATGAGCAGAGACAGACTGAGGAAGAGAATTCTGTGAAAGGCTATTTTATTGTAATTGAGTGATTCAATTAATAAGATAGTCAGAATTCGGGTATTTCGTGTTTGTTATTATTTACTGCATTCGTTTATAACCTGTTTGATATACTGATTACGAGATTCCGCCTCGTGATTAGTTTGGTTTAATCCTGTAGATCGGACCACTGGGACCTATAAAAGTCATAAATAATTTTTATTAATGCACAAACATAAAAATAAATGTAATAAATTATTCTATTGTCATATCAAGATCCATTTGTGATCTTTACTATATTATAAAACATTTCAACTTTTTACTTAAAATTTAAAAATTTAAGTAAAGTTAGAGACTAATATACCCTTGTTTAGTAAATACAAAATTTAAATTAAAAAAATATTAGTTATCAGTTAATAAATATAAAAATATGATTTATTTTAGACAAATTAAACTTAATTATTAATTAATCAATGTGAGAGATTTACCAAATCACATAATAAAACTTTAAATAAGTTTTTGGTTAACTAGAAACATATATTTATTTAAAATGTTTAAAAAATATTCACATAATCTAAAAACACATAAAAAGATAATATTGTTTAGAAAAAATAAATTATATATTCTACTTGACTATTAATAATGGTCGGCTAAATTGCGATAATGTTAGGTTATCTCAAATATAGTATACTTCACGAAACAAATTAAAACCTCCTATAAACCGTTAACATAGTACAATTTTGATAGATATAAAATAAAAAAATGTTAACATATTGTAATGAGAATTAGAGACAATGACATATATATATATATATATATATATATATATATATATATATATATATATATATATATATATATATATATATATATATATATATATATATATATATATTTCAGGATTGAACAATTCTAAAGACGTCACGTAAGACTATTTAGAAACGACACGTGATAGAAAATAATAATTTAAATAAAACTTTAAGATTATCTTAATCAAAATTAAAAATCTTAATCAAAGTATTAGATATATACTATTTAATTTATCAAAATATTAAATATTTATTATTAAATACTATTTGGAGTTGTACTACATACACAATTATAAATCTAATAAAATATTTTTCCTTCTATTGTTCTTCGTTTAACTTGTATATTATAATATTAATTAATTTAATCAATACAAATTATATAGTCAATACAAATTATATGATGGTTTAAAACTTAAAAGAAGTCCATGTCTAGAAATTTGAAATTAAGAATATGAAATTAAGAGAAGTTGATAGAAATACTAAGACTACACGGAGTGGAAGAAAAAAAGGGGCGTTATAAGCCCCGTCAGCGCCTATAACGCCCTTGTAACGCCCATCACCGCTCCGGGACGGGGAGCGTGTTCTGCATCACGAGCGTGGTGAGTGTTTGCAACGGTCATGTGACCGTTTGAAAGCTTCAAGCGACACCAATTATTGGAGGGTCCTCAAAAAGGTCCAAAACATCGGAGGCTAGTAGCCCCGCCACTCCAATATCGCCTTTTGCTTCATTCGATCTCAACGAATCGGATGATGATGATGATGATGAGCTTCGAGTGTTGGAGGAAGATCTTCCAAGACCGGTTGGTAGAGATCAAGCAAAAGGAAAAGCGCGCAAAGGAAAGGGCAAAACCGGGTCTTCTTCGAGGGCCGAAGAACAACTCGAGTTGATGACACAACGGTTCGGGGAATTTAATGAAAAAATCGACGAAAAAAATGCGAGCAAAAGCATTAAAGACGATCATGAAGGACATTAGTCATCTCGAGGAGCCTTATCGAAGAATAGCGGAGAGCGAAAAGCAAAGGCTTATCGCAAAATATTTTTCGGATATGTAGTATTTTTTTTTTTACAAAATAATCTCTATCACTACACATCATCACTCACCACTCCACCCATTTTCTATCACTCCACATAATCATACCCTCTTTTCTAAAATCACATTCTCTTTCCTACAAATCACACTCTCTCTTCTAAAAAAAACCTATATCACTCCACATCATCACTCACCACTCCGCATAGCCTAACCAGTATGGAACTAAGGGAAGTTTCATATTTTTTATTTTCATTCCCAGATTTTTAATTTGATTATATAATTATTATATTTATAATTAATTAATTCATGGTAGTTATCAAATAAGTATCCAAATTATATATACTAATCGTTATTATTTTTATTTAAAAGTATAATAAATAACACGTGTCTTTTTAAGGTGTGTCATATGATATTTCAGAATCGTTTCAATCCTCATTTAGTTATATATATATATAGCTAAAAGAGGATTGAAACGATTCTGAAATATCATGTGGCACACCTTAAACCGACACGTGTCATTTATTATACTTTTAAATAAAAATAATAACGATTATTATATATAATTTTGATACTTATTTGATAACTATCGGAATTAATTATTATTATCATTTTCTATATATATATATATATATATATATATATATATATATATATATATATATATATATATATATATATATATATATATATATATTAAGGTTCAAAAGGGATCCCTAATTCTCTAGAGATCTAGGGATCCTTCCTAAACACCCATTTTTCCTTATATCTTTGTTCTTTTTTTTTACTTTTTCTCTAAAAAAAAATTTTACTTTTTTCTTTTACCTTTTTATTTACTTTTTTTTTTATTTTTTTTTTTCCGAAAATCAAATTTGATTTTCAACCTTACTTTTTAAAAATCACATGTGATTTTCAATATACAAATCTTTTATGGGTAAAATCACGTTTGATTTTAAAAAATTTTGATTATTTTTTACCAAAATCACATGTGATTTTTAACCTACAAACTATTTTGCTTATAAAATCACATGTGATTTTCGAGAAACAAATTTTTCAAGTGTGACTTTAAAATTTATAAATTTTGGTTTTTGAAAATCACATGTGATTTTCGACAAAAAAAATTCACGTGTGATTTTAAAATTTAGAAATTTTGGTTTTTGAATATCACATGTGATTTCAATTTTTACAAAAAAAATCACATGTGATTTTGAAGAGAAAAAAAAAAGTTAAGTAAAACATAGCAAAAAAAAAAACCGAATTAAAAAACGAAAAAAAAAAAAACGAAAAAGAAAAAAATGAAAAAAAAAAAAAATATTAATGGAAAAATGTATTGCTAGGAAGTGGATCCCTTGATCTCTAGAGAATTAAAGATCACTTTTGAACTCCACATTATATATATATATAAATTTGTAAAGATGTGTAACGAATGTTGATCAAATTATCATTATATATTAACAAACTTTTTTGTCCAAATATAAATATTTTTAAGAAATCCATAAAGTTTAGAAATATTAATCAGTGTAGTGTTGACCAATCGATAATTACATACATTTAGAAAAACCTTTTTAATTAGTTTAAATCATAAGTCACTAGATGATGGACATTAGTTCAAATAAAAGGATTAATTTTTTTTCTAAAATTAGTGTATTTATTTTTAAAGATTGTTAATTTAATAATTAGAAAGTATAACAAAAAATAAATAAATAGAAAATAAGGTTATTTAAATAGATAGGTAATAGGTGTTGACCAATGAGTGATATAAAGAAAAATAACTAGTGGATTACACGTGTCATCATTTTATGGTTTGAGTAGAAGAATTTATCATTTTCCAAACATACGTTTTCTACAAATGACAACAAACAACACACTTAGTTATACCAATCCAAAATCGTAGCATTATCAAAAAAAAAAAGACGTATAGCAACGACAAATATCCGTCTCTATAGTGCATATGTCATTTCTATGGATTTATCGCGACGCTGTTTCGTCTCACTAGCGTCGTCGCTTTAGATTCGTGTCTAAAAGTCTATAGATACCACCATTTTTCCCTGTTACGACACACGTTTGACCAGAAAAGAAAAAAGAAATTATGTCGTCGCTATTGAAAAATATAATTTTTAACCATGTAATAAAAATAAGAGTTAATTACATAATTGGTCCCTGTGTTTGTTCCAAAACAACGGGTCCAGTCCCTGGGTGACAATTCGTTCGGGTCCAGTCCCTGGAGCCTATCTTTGGTTGCACGTTTGGTCCCTCTTCCTAACGTTCGTTTATTTTGGTCGTTAAGTGAGTCACGTGCTTCTCACGTGAGGGGTATTATAGACATTCTCTTTTTTTACAGGGACCAGTTATGTATCTTAGGAATTTTATATTTTAATTTGTTATTTTTTTTTAAAATTCATAAACAAACCTGATTTCATCCATCTCTATCTCTCTCCCTCTCTCTCATCTCTCTTTGGTTACCACCTGATTCCATTTGATTCCATCTGATAAACAAATTGATCAATTAATTGAGAAAAAAAAAAACCCTAGAAATCATAATTGGGGTTAAATCTACCTTCAATTTCATGTTTTTTTTTCATTCAATTATGATTTCTAATTGAAGAATCAAAATCCTTTGTTAAAATTAGGCAGTTGTATCCCTATTATGACATCTACTGTTTCGAATTAAAACCCTGAGAGGAAACGAGTATCTCCATAAACATACTAATTTTATGGACCCACATTACTTTATAGACCTCCATTTTTTTTAGTCTCCTCCATTTTTTACGATGTCTTTTTCATATTTTCCGGCATCCCACACCAGCCCGTCTCCCTCTGTCGCTCGTCCACCGCAAACCAACCCCCACAGCCCACCTGCAGCACACCGCCGCCGACAACCAACACCAGCCTTTCGTATTCACTCGCTCGTCCACCGCAACCCAACCACCACAACCTACAGTCGCCACCCACCTACATCCCACATTCATTTCTCATTTCTTTTTTCTTTTTGTGTTCAAAATAAATGGGTTAGATTTTAGGGTTTGATTTGTATGTTTTTAGAGAGAGAGATGAAATCTGGTGTGTTTATGAATTTACAAAAAAAAAAATAACAAATTAAAATATGATATTTCTAAGGTACATAATTGACCCCTGTAAAAGAGATAATGTTTATAATACCCCTCACGTGAGAAGCACATGAGTCACTTAACGACCAAAATAAACGAACGTTAGGAAGAGGGACCAAACGTGCAACCAAAGATAGGCTCCAGGGACTGGACCCGAACGAATTATGACCCAGGGACTGGACCCGTTGTTTTGGAACAAACACAGGGACCAATTATGTAATTAACTCTAAAAATAATAAATTAAAAAAAATAACTAGAAAAATGGAAACAACTATAGCAACGTCGTGTTGTCGCTATAGGTAAAACAAATTCAAGAATACAATTGCTACTTTTACATATTTCAGCTTGTTTTTCGTAATAATGCCAGATTTTCAAAATTCAATAAAATCAACAAAACAATCAATGGTAAGTCAAACAACATCTTTATTACAAAGCTAGTAGTCAAGTTTTAAGACATAACCTTCTACTTAACAACAACCAACAAGTAGTTGAATTTTAAAGATAACAAACACCTTAACAACAAGATAACAAATTAAACCTAATCTTCTACATCATCATTTTCATCCCTGTTTTCTTCTCAGGTATCTTCTTCAAATTCTTCTTGGATGGTGTTAAGTTGTAACGGAGAACAAGTAAAACTCAGGGTACCGTACACTAGCCTTATAGCGTGAACATTTATTGTAAGGAATATAACTTTTCTCTAATATCAACTTATTAAATACTTTTTGAAATTTCTTATTTATATCACTTTTTCAACCTCCTATTTCAAAGGAAATTATAATAGCAAAGATAATTACAAATAGTCACAAAAGTGCTATTATCACTAAAAAAAAAAAAGTGATTGGTTAGTTAAAAAAAATGTGAATCAACCTTTTTTTTTTAACGTTCTCATGAAAGTAAAAAAATTATATCATATCTCAAACCGTATTTAAACCAACCATTCAACCAAGACCATAATCTACGTTGATCAAACAAAAACAGCATCAACTGCGACAATTTAAAATACGACCAACACAATACACAATACTTGATTCATAATATCACATTCATAATCGAAACAACTGATAGGTAACTCATTTTCAGATTATATCCCTCCATAGTGCAATGTTCCTGTGTAATCTGTTCAGACCCGCCTAGCAACCACACCCATTTCACCGTAAACTATGATGTAACTATATCAGAACAAGCTTGAATTGTTGTATTAAGTAGCCACTGATGCTCTTAATCTAAACTCTACTCATTGCTAGCCGGTGAGGTAGGTAGACGGTCTGCCTGCCTGTGAAGAGACGGAATAAAACACAATTAAAACAAATATTGAATACAAAATCAATTTGGCGATTAATGTGAACCAACTTTTAGAGACTGCAACGGATGTTATCATTTTCATCTAATTTGATAAAATCAGTTGCAATACAAAAATATGAGATTCACTCTATCTTCTTATCATAACGGTCCATTTTGCACCTATAGTAACATGAAAGCTGTGTTTGGTCCACGTTTTGGTAAAAATGGTTCCAGGTTACAACATTTGTGCTACGGAAAGTGCTGGATTAGTTTTCGACAAGAGAAACATCATCCGCAAACAAATCGCCAATCAAGAGATACATCTAATCTCAAAATTTTGTGCACCTAAAATGGATATAGAAAGTCAAATTTTGGCGTTCAATTGAAATTAGAGATTACGCCCATTCATATGTTATTATGTTCTATATTTGCATTCAAGATTTTTGACAAACATTATTTTGGGTCAACCCAGCCCCGGCCCCTTTTGAACCATATCGAAACTTGACCAGTTTTGAACAGTCACCTAATGTAACAGATGATGCGAGTTTACCTTCTCTGACAAAATTGGTTATGCAAGTTCGGTTACTTTTCCAATTGCAACTGTTTTTCCTGCAGCAGAAAGACCAAAGCATTAATAAACTGATGGGGAAGAGATTAAAAATATAACAGTTCTATATAGATTAGATAAGAGAAATTATAACAGTTTCAAACCTTCGGTACGGAGTGTGAACCTCCCAAGTTGTTGAAAATCGGAAAACTTCTCAATGCATATCATATTAGTCACCTGAAAATAACATATTAAAAAGAACGATATCAGTCTTAAGAGCCAGGCTTAGACTTTATAGATTAAGAAATCAAAGAAAAAAAAGAGTTATGAATAAAGAAAATCAACATAAACAGCACAAAAATAATAACATATTTTTCATACAGAACAACAAATGCACCAACTAATCCAATAAACCCAATAATGAATTCATCTCTATTAAGGTCAACCTGGTTGGCGTTTTAAGAATATATTGTTTAAGTTTAAAGGAAAATAATAGAATATATATTCATCCTACTTTAAGTTCTATTTATCCCTGAGAAATGGTACCTGCACGGCTGCACTAGAGTTCAATGCCTGAGTCTTGAGGAAGTTGAACTTTTTTTAATGCTTTTGGACAATTAAAAATTCAATGCATGGTTAAGCTTCGAAGGATCTATATGCGAAACAGACATAAGACCTATATGCTTTTTGTGAACCTTACTCATCCTCAATCTTCGGACAATTTTTCAAAAAACCCTTATTGCAGAAAAACTCCTACATCCTTCTATGATCATATAACATTTGGACATGGCCTCCATACATAGCGATTCACTAGTCCCCACATTCTAATTTATAACCTTAGTGTACTCGCATAAATTAACCTTCATATTGTTCTTGTAACTTAAGTGTAGTTAATGTAGTGTAATCCAAAAAAAAAATTGATGAATAGCGAAACACATACAACAGGTAAGAACTGAATAACCACATGGCAGTAAATAAATATACGAAGAAATCAAAGAATGCTATAACATTCTAACGATACTCTGGGTGATAAATAAATTATAGAGTAAATTACATGTTTGGTCCCCGTGGTTTACTAGAAATTACACATTTGACCCCTAAAGAGCATAAATTACATGGATAGTTGATATCGCATATTTATATAGTTATTTCTATGCGATATTTGGTCATTTTTCATAGTAAACATGATGGATAGGAGAGGTTTTTGCATTTAATCGTGTGGAAAAGTTGTTTTGTCTATTTTACAGGTTTATATGACCGGGAAGTGGAAATGGAGGAAGAAATGAGTTTAAACGACGAAAAATGGTGAATTCAGCAAGGAGAACGACGCCACGACGCCCTGGAGGGGTTAGGGCGCCGTTGTCACGAGTACAAAGAAGAGAATGACGCAGTCATTATATAGAACGACGTTGTAGGCAGTTTAATTGGTTTACAACACGGATTTGTGCACGCTGCGTCGTCCTAAGCACTTAGAGCGCCGACCTCATTACAGTTTTGGAGTCCTACTCGAAAACGATTTCCTCTTGATTTTTCTCTATAAATAGAGCCTCAAACGTCCAGGTTTAATCATCAATTATTCTTATCATCAATTGGAGCTGGAGATTTCGTTTGGAAGCTTGAAGAGAAGTTAGAAGTTGGATTTTCGTTACAATTCGGTCACGAAGAGTTTTGCAATTTTCTAGTTTGTGTTATTTACTTTTTCAAGACTTTTTTCCAGTATGTTTTCTACTCTTTTATTTGTTGTTTTGAACTTAATTATGAGTAGCTAAACACTTTTTATGGTTGTTTGATTAACATATCTTGTTTGATAATTTTGTTTCGTTATTGATTGTTAGGTATTTGTGTTTAATCGTAGATCCTTAATTGTTTAAGTTTTAATATATTATCATTAGTTGTGTATGTGCAATTTGTTAAATCAACATTCTAGGTATTCGAGAGGAATCTAGATAGGTTAAATAAATTGCAGTGTTGTAAAAATCGGATTCCAAGGCCGCCTAGGCGCTAGGCGGCCACCAACCGCCGCGTGTTTCACCAAATCGGCCATATTACAAGGTTTGGTCAAAAAACGGTCAACGAACTGCCTAGGCGGGTAAAATCGGCCTAGGTAGGTCAAATCGGGTCAAAAAACGGGTCAAATCGGTCAACAAAAAAAAGTCAAAAAAAAAAGTCAACTCTTTTTAAGTTCCAGATCTAGGGTTTTATGACCATATTCACAGCCGTTTTTTCACATAGTTACCTTTTTACAACATGTAGAACACTCTCTCTTCATTTTCGATCTCAAAACAACAAATTGTTTAAAGATTCAAAGGTATATTCTTGATTTAAATAAAACCCTCTTTTAATTTCAGAATTTAACTTCAATCTGATTGATGTCTAATTTTTAATGTTTAATTTTTAATGTTTAACATCTGAACTTGCAAGTGAATTTGAAGTATTTTGTTATGTTATACATAGTATTTATAATATTTGTGTATAAAAAGTCAATCCGCCTAGGCGCCGCCTAGGCGGATTCCGAGCTCCAAGGTGGTCGACCGCCTAGCTACCGCCTAGCGTTTTTTACAACATTGATAAATTGTATGAAATAATCAATCGGTCTTTAATTGGTTTAAAATTGTTAGGATTCGAGATGACCTAGTAATAACAACTTAGGTAATAATTAGAGAAGTTATTCGAGAGGAAACTTCATAAGATTAAAACATATAATACCGGCTTGTTAATTAATGCTTAATTGTTGATAATTATAACTGTATTCGAGAGGAACATTATAGTTGGAAATAGTTAAAGTTAGTAAAATATTCGAGAGGAGTTTTACTATATCTTAGAAGTTTAATATACTTTCAATATCGTAAATATAATTGGAAAACAAGTGAAGTGTGATATGCTTAAAATAATCGATATTTTATTAATCATATTTCTCATTTTTACTCTAGTTTTCTGCAACTTTTGTTATGATCTGGTATGTTTTCAGTTAGAAATGCAGATTAGAGTTGGATTTGGATCCTGGAGCGAAAAGGAGCTGAAACCGACTCAGAACGGATACAAACGAGCAAGAACGGTGAAATTCTGAAAAACCAGCTGGCCTTTCTTTCATTCATCAATAGGGCCCTGGTCGGTCACTTTTCTGGGCCGGGATCGATAAGTGGAATGGAAGTCATAAAAAAGATATCTTGTGCCGGCTGAAATGGCGGCTGAAATTCCTTAGCCGGCGGCTGAAATTCCTTAGCCGGCGGCTGGATTAAAGTCACAAAATATTCGTAACGTGCTGCGGAAGCAACTTTTCCACCCGTGTCTTCCAGCCGGCGGCTGAAATCAGCCGGCCGCCGGCTGAATATGGCGGTTCAGAAGCCTATTTATAGGGCTGCTAGGTTACGAATTGGGAACATCTTTTACCAAACTTTCATCCCACATTCGACCTGAAGAGCTGCAAGGAGAGACCTGAAGCTTTTGATCACGTTTTATTGGTTTGCACTTTATTATTAATTTTCTTGATACAATGTTTTTGTTTAAAGATTCTTATGTTATTTTGTCACAATCCAACATGAGCTAAACTCTTTAAGGTGATTGCTTGGATTGTTGAACTTGGATCTATGTTTAATTAAGTTTTATGTTTGAATATTGGTTTTTCCGTTATTATTTACGTTTAATCGCGATCCATGTTTATTCAAAGTTATTAAAATTACTACTTAGCGTGATTGATGAATTTATACCATAACTAACGTTCATATAGGTTTATCAGTTATTTACAATTATATAATTCGTTAGATAATTGTAACTTGAGACTTAATTGAGACAGGCTAAGAATCATAGTAATTTAATGAATTGAATGAACATGACAATTATATCATAATTGAATAATTGAGACTTTTGTTAATTCGTAGTCGAGAGATTAAGTTGTTAATAATATTGACATTAAAGCTCAATTTAGAGTGGATAATCTAAGATAACTCTTGATGTACGATCATTCGTATGATCTTTCTCTAAAATTGTAGAGTGGATAATCTAAGATAACTCTTGATGTACGATCATTCGTATGATCTTTCTCTAAAATTGTAGGACTAGATAACTCTAATAGGAAGTCTAATTATAATAGAAATCACAGTTAAACCAATCAAACATATTCTTATTATCCGTGATCCAAGTTAAACGTAATTCCAAGTAATCACTTGCTTTTTAATATCTGGTCAAATCTTAACGGCTTTTCGATACATCTTTTCATCCGCAATTCCATTTAGTTAAATTAATTGCTATTTTATTTTAGTTATTTATTTTTCTGAAATATGTTCTCAGAGAACTAAAACGTCCCCCATATTTTAATTGCTTTACTTACTTGTTTTTATTAGTTTAATTATATAATTTAAGATAACGAATATAAATACACGTTCCGTGAGTTTGATCCGGACTTACTAAAATCTATATTATCGTACGATCAGGTACACTGCCTGTATTGTGTGTTAGTCTACTTTAGTAAAATCCTTTTCTAAACTATAAATAATTTTATGTTATAAAATACACATCAAAGTGTCAAACAAGTGTATTTTCTCCAATATTTGATGAATCTTAATTACTTTTCTCAATCGATTTTTATAATCACTTTTTACAATCACTTTGCAATTTTAAGTATTAATCAAATCTTTCGTTACAAAAACCCCAAAAACAAACAAGTATTATTAATTCGATATTAAAAACCAAATTAGTCCCTGAGTTCGAACCTTT
Source organism: Senecio squalidus (assembly GCA_910822075.1). Classification (NCBI taxonomy): domain Eukaryota; kingdom Viridiplantae; phylum Streptophyta; class Magnoliopsida; order Asterales; family Asteraceae; genus Senecio; species Senecio squalidus. Next base: position 22,485,607 of record CAJVGC010000592.1, read on the forward strand.
ACTTACTTAAACCTATATTATATACGAATAGGTCCACTGCCTATAAGTGTGTAATTAAGTCTACAAGTAGGTCGAGTTTTATAAGACTAGATTTTACACATTAATAGTCCATTTTTTTTAAACTTATTACACGTTTCATCCAATTTTAGACGGACGTAAAAAACAACAGTTAAATTCCATGATACGTGAAAAGAATTAACGGTTGATTTTGACGTCCGTCTAAAATTTGGATGAAGAGTGCAATAAGTTCCAAAAAATGGACTATCCATGTAATTTATGCTCTTAAGGGACCAAACGTGTAACTTCTGGTAAACCACAATGACCAAACATGTAATTTACTCTAAATCATATTACAAGCCTGTTTCATTATATACAGTAAAACCAACCTGAATACGGCATATGACCACAGCACCGTTCTTCACAAAAAGCACTTTCTTTTTCATAGGTTTTCTAGTCTTTGGATCAATTTGTTGCATCAGTTCAATAATCTCACATTCCTCAACAACAGAATGAATGTGCAATATAGCTTTGTATCCCGCAGTAAAAATAGCCTATAACCAAACAAACAATAAGAATCATAGAACATAGACTAGGTGAAAGAAATTATAGTTAAATCTGCATACGTTGTCCAGCAATTCAAGAATATGCAACTGAGCAATGAACTCATAAACCGCAGCTATAGGTTTTTCTGCATAAAACAGAGAATTAATTAACAAATAAATTAAGAAAAATCATGCACACAGAGTAAAAGATCAACCATTGGCCATAACCACTAATGTTTCTACTTGGAAAAATTAATTAATAAATAGAACGAAAGTCCCAGTGAGGAGTTTTTCAGCATAAAAGTGTATGGAGATTGCACTAAACCACATCAGCTCATAATACATATGTTGTGATTAAAACGAAACAAGCTGAGAAAATTTGGTGGTATGTCCAAATTCGACTTAATGTATCAGAAACTAATAGTTTAGGTACAGCAATATTTGTACAATTATCTTGGCTTTAAAAAGAACAAAGAAAAACATACCACAAAGAACAAATCCTGATAGTATTTCCTCTTCTTCGATCCCAGAGACTCGGACTCGTAGATTCTCACCAGGCCCTGCCCTCCTAACTTTATCTTCATCAATAAAAATGGCAAGAACTTTAACATGTACCTGAAAATATATTTTATACACGAGATTTTATTTGACATTAATCATTTAAAAGAAAGAAGAAAAACAAGGAAAAGAGAACAGAAAAAAAGGAAATGTCAAAAAAATACCTTGTTTGGCATGATCAACAGAGTATTGCCCTCTCTCACACTACCAGATTCAACTTTTCCCATAACAACAGTCCCCATGTCTTTGAACTTGTCAAAAATAGGCATTCTGAAAAATTAAACATCCGCACACTTAACAAATAAAGATTTAGGGGTTGTTTGATAGTTGCAGACTGAGTTGGTGCAGACTGAGTTGGAGCACAGACTGAGTTGGGCTCAGACTGAGTTAGGTGCAGACTGAGTTTGTTGTGTTTGATTATGCCTCGGACTGGCTATGTTGACTGGGAGAAATGACTATTTTACCCTTATGTTTATTTTTATATTGAATGCCGTACAAAATCTGAATTAACTATTTATCAAAACATAACAATATGTGGATGGTACGATTCAATTATAATGTATTGAAATTTTACATATTTATCACAATATATATTAGTTTTATTATAAACATTAAATAAATTGATTACAAGATCTTGAAATCATTAGAAATCCTCAAATTATATATAATCAAATGAACATTGGCAAAACATTTTATACAGCAATGGCAAGATTAACATTCTATTTATGCTTCCTTGGTTTATTCTCGAGCTTCATTATATGTTCCAGTTATGTAGAAGTACGCTATAAAAATGCATTCATCGTAGATTTTAGATTACAAATGTTATATAAGTATCATATTTTAAGGGTAGGGTTGGGTTTTTTGAATGAAAAAATGAGTCTTCACTTTTTTATTAAAGACTCAATCTTTGATACGGGTCCGTACCACGGACCGAGTCCGTGACAACCTTGGTTTATCAAACACGCAGACCACGGACCGGGTCCGTGGTCTGAGTCCGAGTCTTTGGTCCGTGGCGATATCAAACACCCCCTTACAGTCAGCATATATAATACAAAAAGATTTAAAAGTCAGAAAATAGAGGTTATAAATGGATTGGTTGAGTAGAAGTTTAAAATTAGTTCATGTCAAACACAGATCCAGATTCATATGATCTACTGTAACAATGGGTCAGATGGTCAGGCGTTAATTTGTTGATTCTATTATGTTCATAAACATAACTATATTAACAAAAAGAGATGATTATATGGATTTTTGTCGATCAAAGCTATTATCTTTTCTATGGAGAACTAACAGCCATTATAACCTACACCCTTTTCCCCAAGTGGGACGTGACCGCTTAACCTCTTGATTGAAAGGTACCTTAAGATACACCTAGATACCTCTAGGCCTAAAGCCCTTTGGTTGTCAGTTGTCTATCAAAATTATTTACCGATCGGTAAAAAATTAAAAACAATTTACATACGACTTGAACTTAACGATTACACAGCTGATAAAAGAAATTTTCCATATGCAAAAAAATATTTATAATTTAAAATATTGTTTTAACAGAGTCGGGGGAGGGGAGATACCTAAATGGACCGCTTGGATCACGTAACGGAACCTCAATAGCATCTAGTGATTCAAATAGACATTGACCATCAAACCACGGGCATACACTTTTCTCCACTCTTGTTTGCAAATTGGTACCGTGAAGGCCAGAAATTGGAAGAAACAGGATATCTGCAAATGGGAAATATTTCAATGCAACTACAATTACAGTAACAGACCTGATTATGACCAACTTCTATTTAACTTCTACCCAAGATGAGAAAAAACCCACTTGTTGAACATTTTAATACATATACCCGCTTCATCACGAGCTAACAAAAGTATAGGCCAACTTTCAATTAAAACCTATGATGCAAAAGTGCTTAGGCACTTTTGTAGGTCATATGATGCAAAATACACTTGAATAGGCTAATTGAATATCACCAACACATTTTTCTGGTCTTTAGCTTTCTTGGTTCATTTAACTACTTTTTATTTTAACAATGTCAGGTATACAGTCAATTCCAAAATCTCAAAAACTCAAAAAAAGTAGGAAAATAACAGGTTTTTATGGATAAGGAGGTTTTAGTTAATGGAAAGAACGTATAAACTTTGATATGCCAAAACAATTTCGTCAATGACTATTAAGACGTCATAGGGTTTTATTATAAAACCTTTAGTATTAATCATATTTCCAAAAATATTATCATAACCAACCACGTTTGATTTAGTTCATTATTAAAAACTAGTCACTTAGAACTATTCTTACGAATCACATCATGGAACACTTGACTTTCAAAAACTAAACATACAAATATAGGGATATTAAAAACATAACAAAGTAACCTATTACTGTCTAACCGGTATTTTGTAGTATGATAATCAAAAGGTACCAAGTGGCATAGAACAGAAGGGAAAAGTTGTGTTTACCTTTGTTAACGTTGTAGCCTGAGGATTTCAGAAATGGAACCATCTTTGATTCAATTTCATTGTACCTATAAAAAACTTTACACAAATTAGAAAAACGTCATAACTAAATGTTTATGATGCAAAAAAAAGGTCAAAACAAGAACAGGCACCTCTCCTTTGACCAGTTAACAGTTGGATCATCCATTTTATTGACGACAACAAGCAGCTTAGAAACACCCAAAGTCTTTGCAAGTTGTACATGTTCACGAGTTTGTCCACCTCTCTCGTACCCAGTTTCAAATTCCCCTTTTCTTGCAGATATAACCTGAGAAAGAAGTTTTTAACAAGAGGTGGCAAATGCAACCCATTTATATAAATACGGATCGTATATTATTGACAACGGGTTAAACAGATAATGAATAAATAATAGCTAAATAAGAAATGGGTCTAACTTGTTAAGGGGGTGTAAAATCGCTTAACAGACGTCTTACATTGTCAGTATTAAAAGAAATATTTTTAATATAATTAAATAGTTTCTACAGTCATATATACCACATTGATAATTTTAAAATATTTTTAAAAAAGGACAGAAAGTGTTGGTGGGTCGACCCGGGATGTTTTTAGATGCATAAAAATAACCATTTTGACATGTCTACCTAAACCACCCAACCTGTCTCTTTGTCCACCTCGGCGCCTCCAATATCAATATGAATATACTTTGATTATAGTAAAATACAACAAGAATGCTTAGAAGAAAAAGAAGACAGTACCAGTACACCTATATCAGCTTGAGAAGCACCACTAATCATATTAGGTACATAACTTTTGTGACCCTGAAAACACCATGAATGCATCAGAAACGGTTTTTCAACAATATAAAACTAGATATATTACAGTTACAGTGAATCAAGAAAGGTGTTACAAAATATGTGAGATTTTCCAAAGAAAGTGCTTAGAACTTTTAGATAGAGAACTACACAGATAACTATTCAAATGTTTTTAGCTTGGATCACAACATGCATGTGAAACCATCACTAATACGCAACATTAACAAAGAAAGCTATATGGAGCTGCATTTTAAATAGCAGCTTTGATAGTGGAATGATTTCTGGCAAATGAAAAAAAGTTACCGGGGCATCCAGTATGGTAAATCGTGTAGTCTCTGTCTCAAAATGTGCTCTGCCCACTTCAACTGTTTTCCCCTATAGCGAGCATTACAAACATAAAAGAAACCACATCAATTAAAATTTTCAAAATAAATGAACAGACAATTACTGAGATTAACAATTTGCCATAATGTTCTAAATTTCAACCTTGAGCCTCTCCTCTTCATTGGTATCCATAATATATGCCATGTACCTATAATTTAAAAAAAATATGAAGTAAGGAATAATGACAAACTTGAAACCAATTAAATTTATAAAAACAAAGAAACCTTTAACTTAAGAGAAAAAATAATAGAAATCATCACTGTTTAAAAGATCAAGATCAGCAAGGCCTTACCAACTCTCTCTACTTTTATCCTTAGCTTCTTTTTCATACTTTTGGATCGTGCGCTCGTCAACTTGGCCACTAAGATATAATATCTGGCCTCCGATTGTAGACTTTCCAGCATCTTCAGTGTACATAAAAACACAAAATACTTAGTAAAGATCATAAAACTGTGTGTCCGGTTAATTAAGCTCAGAGTAATATGGTGGCATTTTCCTGTAAGATACGAGTGATGGTATAATCTTTACAATATTTGTTTTTGGTTAAGATCATTCTGGTTTGCGATTTAGTTATTTTGAATTATGAATGTTCAGAAATGAAAATTTGGGAACAATTAACATACCAACATGGCCAATGAATACAACATTCAAATGTCTCTTTGTATTACTCTCCACCCCCTCCTCAATATGTTCCGAAACTGAAGCAGAAGCAGAAGTCGTGTGTTCTTTCCCTGTAACCAACAAGCATAACAAACTCGTTAATATAGAGAACAAAAGATGTAGCAGAATAAGTAGCTATTTATTGTCCTGCCGTTAGCTTGAGTCGAGCGAACACATAAAAAAACAATACCAATAAGCAATGACAAAGCTTCTCCACATGAAAACTGCATAAATCCTTTTTTAAACGACCCGCAAAGTAGAAATTCATTACATAATATCAATTACAAACATATTTACTTAGCATCATAGAACGAGTTACTTTACCAAGGGTCTGTTTGGTTGGTCAAAATGGAATGGCAATAAACTGTAATAAACAAAATAATAGAATGAGCGAGAAATGAAAAAACATGCATAGGGGACGAATGGTTCACATTCTACTCCATCGTAAGAGTCCTGCCTACTATTACAGCATATTGAACAGTGAACACTATCCAAGAGTTCCTCTAAAGGGTGTAAGTAAATGTTTCATTATGTGATCTAAGCTACAGAATGTAAGACGAGAATATTTCAACTAATTAGTATAAGCTAAGAAATGATATAAGTAATAAATTTAACTATCAAAAATCTGGTTAAATAAAGTTATTACACAGAGAATAGTGAATTAATGTTACCTTGTTGGACATCATCAGTGACCATATCCTCAGACTCGTCAGGCTTCCCACCATTGGTATTAAGCACCACGTTACTGTCTACAGCTAGCAATTAATATTATAATTCAGTAACATCACAGAGACTAACTATATAATCAAAAGCATACTAAACAGAAATGAATCTGGTGGTAAGCGTATCGCTCGAGATACTAAGCTTATAAATAGTAAGTGATATACCTTGTTCGATGTGATCATTGCCATTTTGATTCTCAGTAGGCGGCGGGAGCATGTTAGTATCTTCAACAAGTATTATAATTGAATAAGATTACAAAAAACCGAAAACAAAATGAGGTAGTAAATTAGATATACCAGATGATGATGAGTCAAGTTGCAATGCACGAATATCCTCCTCGATGTTATCTGAAACAACATCAATTAATACATACATACATACATACATACATACATATATATATATATATATATATATATATATATATATATATATATATATATATATATATATATATATATATGCATAAAAATTAAGATAAAATTATATACCCATTATTCCAACTGCCGATTGCACTCTGTTCTTGCTGCAATGAAAAACCCTAATTTCGAGTCTATCTCTTCTTCTTACTTCCACCCCTCCACTAGATTCTACTTATTAACCATTATGTTCAGATATTAATGACATTTTTAAAATATTCAAAGTGGGAAATTATTATATTTTATTTATTTATTTTTAAAAATAAAAAGATAATTTTATAATAAATGTAGATAGAAAGATAGATATTTATAAACTAGTTTTATACTCGTGTCTTGTTATACAAATACGAAAAGATTATAATTTATATAAATATTATTAAAGATTTTGTTTGGGTATTAGAAATATGAGAGGAAAAAAAAGAGTCAAATATTATAGAAAAGATGCGAATAATAAAAAATGTTCGGTATATTTCACAAATACACCAAATACATGATTTTAGAGAAATAAATCGGAACCAAACAATATCAACTTGAGCACCTAGTTCATACAAGGTTAATATACAAAAGTGTCATGCATAAAAGATCTGGAACCAAACAACATCAACTTGTACTCCTTAACTTGCACATGGCGTTAAAACCATTGGACATGGTGTTAAGCCCCTTGTGTGGGGCGTTAATGTTGTTCTTTACGCCTATTTACGCCTTTCAAGTTCATTCATTCAACAACTTCTCAATTTACAACTTTATTTCTCTATTTTTTCTTCGTATTTTCTTTCTATCTAGTTTAGTAGTAGTAGTAGTAGTAGATTAGCTTAGTAGTAGTAGTGGCAGTAGTAGTAGTATCATCTTAGTTTAGTAGTAGTAGTAGTAATTTCGATTTTTATCGGGAAGCTTTTATTTAAGGATAAGTGGTTGTAATCTTCAACATATATTCACTCCTTTATTTTCCATTACTACAATTATTTCTATCCTTTCTTATTTTTATTATTGATGTTCTTGTTTAATTTTTCAGCTCGTATTTGTGTTTGTTATGATGTATTAGCATAAAATAGTATGGGTAATAATAAGTTGTTATAATGCTTACATGAAAAATTACTTTCATGTCCCTCCCTCTAATCAATGATTTGTAGCATACATAGGACCTATATTATCACGAGCTATACATGTTCCATATTGTAAAGTCTACACTCATGGCCCCTTAATGTTGTCTATTTATTGATACAAGGTAGGTTTACATAGTAAAGTAAGTCAAGTATGAACGTTCTTAAATCCTTAGTGACACTATATAGTACCTAAGTGTCACACCCCGGTCAAAATGTATTGGTGGACTTTATGGATATCGTCATTGCACAAAGCGTGATTTCTAAATGTTTATTTTATTTAAAATAGTTAAGGTAGACCCGAAAAACCGGGGTCTCTTCGTTGGTCGTACCTCGGTAAAAAAAGTTTAAAAATTTTACAAACATAAGCAAAAGCTTAAAAGTAAATAAAATACAAATACCCTTCACATGGCAAAAATTGGTTTAAAATCTAGTAACTTAAATGACGATAAATCCATAATATTGCCAATGAACACAATCTTCATGTCAACACAAATACTTCAATCACGAAATCAAGCTCCATCAATACCTAAGAACACATAAAAAGAATACGTCAACAAAAGTTGGTGAATATCATGGGTTTAAATAAATATACACAAGTAGAATGCAATAAATTATAACGCAAGATTAAACGTACGTAAAAGCATTTTATAAATACATAAGCCATGAAATGAATCCTTAACCTTGTGATATAAAATAGCGTTTTGTACCCCTACAAGTAGACTAGTCAAGTCCCTTGTAAACAACCTCAAAACCTACAATGTGTTTGTTTACCCAATAGAAGCTACCCTATCCGAACGGGAGTGGTCAAGTCCGATAGTACTATCCATTAGGCTCGCGAAAAGTCCACTAATTAACATTTCATGTGTGGGCAAAGTTAAGTTGCGACTAGTTCGTTGGCTAACTTATATATTTCATATAAAGTGTTTTGACTACTTGTATTCTAGGAAAAACTAGTTATATGTTCTCATCCCAAAAGTTTCAAGTAAAATGGGATCCATGTACTTACCTCGTTGGGAATCACGCTTAATGCAAGGGAGAAATGGAAGACTTGGGAATACTAGAAAGGACATAAGGGAATAAAGAACGTAGTGAGTCTTCGGTATAGTAATAATACAAGTTTCATAAAGATCAATAAAGAATATTTGAAAACTTAGTTTATAATTCAAAACAGAATATAATAGTTGTTGTCCAAAATATGTACTCGAAAAAAAAGGAAAAAATAATATGTTCCAAAAAACATTAAGTCAAGCCCTTTTTGGTTATCAAAATATGGTATGTTAAGAACACAATATAGTTTTTGGGGAATTTTTAAGAAGGTTTAACTCAATCAGGTAGCCTCGCACTTTTGGTCTCAACAGTTTAAGAATCTGTTGGACCCCAATGCCTTCATCGGCTTGCTGAGAATGACTCACTTGGAATCAAGGAATCGCATAGGTACCAAATCAAAGATAAAAAAAGGTCTAACCTTAACCACTGGTCTCATCATGATTGTAGAAAAATGGAGTAAGTTCTGATATGAGAAAGTAGCACAAAATAATTAAGCTGGAAAAACAGTTTACATAGCTTGTGGTTTAAACATCATTTCAGATAACCAAAAAGTGGAATTTGCACAAGTGGCTGGACTTAGGGGTGTTGATTGGGTCGGGTTAGCGGGTTTTTGGTTATTTGGGTTGGATTATTTGAGTTTTGAGTTGTGAGAAAAATACCCATACCCGAATAACAATATGGGTTAAACGGGTTTGGGTTATTCGGATTTGGGTTATTTGGGTTTGACCATTTTTTTACCCGATTAACAACAAATATGGTTTACAACTAATTGACTAAGATAGTATACTTAGTTATAATTTTCATATTAATGAAATAGGCCAAACTCACAACGTATAAAATATGTTCAACCTATCGTCGATTTTTCCATTTTATAACCATTTCATCTTACACAAACCAAAAAGGAAACAAATATTTATCTTTGAATAACTTTCTTTAAGCTTTTTATATTTTATGAAAATAAAATTAAACTAATAAGAGGCAACTAATAATAATTTCATTAAGCATGACTAATAAAATTGGACATAAACTATTAATACCTATATAGGAGTTAACTTAATCGGGTTATATGGGTTATACGGGTTACCCAAATGAAAATAAATAGACCCGTACCTATACCCATATAAGCTTCGGGTTTGACCCATTTAATCCGTTTAACCCATTTAACATGACCCATTTAACCCGAACTCATTTTGGGTCGGGTAAGTTATTCGGGTTCGGGTAAAAACGACACCCCTAGCTGGACTGGAAACTAGACTCCACGAGCTACTGTCTATAAAAAGAAACTAAGGATTTGGTTAAGCCGTTTGGGAGATATGGCCATTTGAAAACAACTTATTTTCTAGGACAGATTATGTCCATTTTGGTCTTTGTCCCAAAAACTTTTTTACACCAATAATCCCAATAGTTTGTATTCACACCTTGCATGGATGGTTCATGCATGTGTATAGATTTAATCTTGGTATTAAATAAATTAGATTTGTTGAAAGTTGTAAGGATTTTAAAAGCATGCAATTGTGTCTTTGTGTCTACCACCACTTTAATTACTACATTAATCTCCCAAACATTCCCCTTTCCCTTGTGACTTCCCAAACCAAACCCTAAATCGATTTGTACATTTTCATGGTAGATTTGTTAACGATTTCTCGGAAATGAGTTGGCCCTTTCATAGGATCCTAGATCTGAAAGTCTTAACAAGCTTTCTGGATACTTTCATTTGTCAAACACCATATGGGTAAGTGACATCAAGTAGGTGGTATAAAATCGTTAGTAATTATCACAAGTCGGCATAGCCATACATATAGTGAGATTTGTAATAAGAAAATAAAAGATAAGAATATAAACAAAAGTAGGGGATTCCTTAAAGTAAGAACAAGAAAGTAAATAACAAAAAGTAAATGCATAAATGTAAATAAAGCATAAAATAAAAGTTAGATGTTAGTACATTAATATGTTATTATTTGTTCATTTGTTTTACCGTAAAATAATCTAACAATGTCAGGATCTAACGAACTAGGTTTGTATAAAACAAACGTTTAGATCTATATCTATCAAAAGAGTTGCAGCGGATCAACACTTTGATATTACAAGAGAATAATTAACAAGTAATGAAAATAAATAAAAAACACTAAGGACACAAGATATCCACCAACAACCTGAATCTATTAGAATTAGGTCTTCGTAATAGACGTATATTTACAACGATATAAGGATCTATATTTATAGACCTTGAGGCCAACTAACCCTAGCTATTATCCGGTTACAATATCTAATCGAAGCTACTTCATACTTATCACAAATCTGTTACAAATATAACTGCTAATAAATCGTAACAAACATTATCATCTCAGCAGCAGTAACCAACAGTATAAACTCACATGCAAGTCATGATGCATCAATAGTAATAGTGACCAATAATAAGTTTACTGATGACCAGTAATAACCAACTTCACCAGTAGTAACTCACTAAAACCCAACAATCTCACCCTAAACTTATGTTTTACATCACAAACATAAGTTTCTTCAATAATTAGATGGATTGCTACCAAAAACTTTAAATCCCTTCACATTGAGTTTCTATGATCTATGATCTGGCATCTAATTTCCCACAATAGTTGAATAGCTTCTGCTGAATCTTGATGAGCTTTCAACTTCACATTAAGCATGTTGATCATCACATTTATGTCATGGTTATACTTCCTTTAAACCAAGAAATACTTTGTAGTTCCATCACTTCTGCTCAAAGAATACACTCCACAACTTTCATAATGAATCCATTCCAAAATAGGAGTAAATCTTTCAATCTTCTCATTAATATTCTCTGGCTCAAACATAATCTCTAATAACTCAAATAATAAGTCATTAAAGTATGGAGCAATACCTTTCCTTTGAGAATATTTTGCTTTCCAATCAAGAACATATTCACCAAGTCTAGTATGCTTATATTTATGAATATCTCCAATGAACTGTTATACCCTTTAAAACTCTTTGAAGTTCTAACAATTTTATATGCATTTTGACCATTGATCACAATTGCATACCAATCAATGATAGACATCTTTGTGAATGTTTAGGCACACTTGATATCTTCAGAATGAATTATCAAGTCTTTCATGTGATCAAAAATTCTATCAGCAACTTCATGAACTTGATCATCAGATATTTCAGGTACACATCCAAATTCCAACTCTCCAGAGATATCTTCTGTTTACACTTTCATGACTTTTGGCTTTTGCTCTTCATTCTCTTGCTCTTGATCCTTCTCGTTAGTAGATTCAACCTTCTTTGCTCCTGATTTCACCTTTTTTGCACCAGTAACCTGCTTACCAGTACTTTCTTTCCTTTTACCAGTAGTAACTGGTTCTACTGTCGTTTTTGATCTTTTGGCAGTAGAAACATTACTAGCGTGGTGTATCTTTCTTTTTATTGTCTCATACTTAGGTTCATCGGAAGCTTTCTTCTTCACTTGCTCATGTCTTGTCTCCTCATCTCCAAAATGAAAAACCTTGTACCCTCTATCCAATGCAACCTTCAGAGCTCTCTCCCTTTCAAAATGAGCTCTATCTGCTTCTTCCTTCTGCATCTTTTTCTCCTTGACATATAAATGGATTACTGTATCTAACTTCATTGGCCCTAGATGTTTTCCGCTATACTTTCCAGTGGATTTAAGAAAGTCAGTATACTTCTTTTATCTGCAGCCCTTTTAATGTACCTCTTTATTGTCTTGTTGCTTTTTGACTTGGCCTTTTCTTCTTCTTTCTTTCTGAGTTCTACTTCATCTTTCTCCAACAGCTGTTGAACTATTAAAAAATCTTTCTTTTCTTGAGCCTTCCTTTTCACTTCTTCCTTAATCCGTTCTTGGTCCAATCTTTCAGTAGCCATAACATCATTAGCTTCTTTTTTTTTCCTTTCCTTCTCTCTTGCTTCTTCTTCTTCTTCTTCTTTCTTTTTCTTTCCTATTTGTTCCTGTTGAAGTTCCTCATTACTTTTCATCTTTTCCTTTCCCTTGCTTTTAAAGTTTGGGTCTTCATCTTGAAATACCTTTTTGATTTATTTCTTTCCCATGTAGAATAATCCTTGGAGGAATAATAGGCTATGTAGTCACAGTTGTAGGTCCAATAGATTCACCAGTATTAAGGTGGTGTTTGTTTCGGCTTATTAAACGGGCTTATGAGCTTATGTAATTTTTCATAAGCTCATTTTTTCCGGCTTATGAGCTTATGAAGCTGAGTTTATGGCTTATTTAATGACATAAGCTCAACTTGATAAGCTCATAAGCAGAAAAATGGGCTTATGAGCTTATGAAAAATTACATAAGCTCATAAGCCGGTTATATAAGCCGAAAAAACACCCCCTAAGTATAGCTAGTTTCTCTTTTGGTCTATTTGCAGTAGCCTTTCTTTGTCTTTCAACAACTATTTCAATCTTTCTAATGGCCTCTTGTTTCAACTTTTCTTGGTTTAATTTCCCCAACTCAGCAACTATAGTAATGTCTTCTTCAGTCAATGGTAGTACTGGTGGATCAGTAGAAACTTCTTTCTTATTAACTGTTCCTTGATACTTTTCAAAATTTATATCAGTCTGTTCATCAATGTTGTCACCATCATTGACCTTCTCTTCAGCAATATTATCTTTTTGAGTATCATCCTTTTGAGACACACCGGTATCAATCTTTTCTTTGTCCTCTTTCTCTCCTCCTCTTAACAGTATTTCATCGACCTTCTCTCTTACTCTCCGTCTTTCTTCCTCTCTTTCTCCCATTCCCATTATTACATCCCTAATCTTCGTATCATCTTCAGTCCATTCATAAATGTGACGTCCCGTCAATTTGAGGTACTTGAGTTACCGTCATTATTTATATTTTATTCGCAATTGATTTCGACCCTTGTATTTCGCTTTGTTTTGCTCACAATTTACTGTTATTGACTATCGGGTTTTCTGTATTTGCTGGTCCCTCGAGACGTAATAATATTATTTTATCTAAGTGCCAATTAGTTAGTATTCTCATAAATATAAGTTAGAAGGTTTATGCCAAATTTGTCGGTTATCGGATCCTTTATCCTCGAGATATCGTGTTTTTGCTCTTGTGTGCTCTTTTACCGAAATCGTGCGAATCTCGAAATCAAAAGTGAAAATAAAATATTAAATGAACCTAATATAAAGTAAATCAAAGTATGAACAATTCTAAGTTCAACTCAAAAAGAATCGGGAGTTTTCGATGAACGAAACTCCCAAACGGTCAAAAACAAGTCTGCAGAGCCAGCCGACCAGCCAGCAGCTGGCAGGGATTCAGCCGGCGGCTGGAATGGTCTGGGCAGGTGTTTTATGACTCATTTTTGCATGTAAAACGATTGGGGACACGTGGCTAATCCCCATTCGACCCCCTTTTCTGCCAGAATTGTTGTTCCAAGGTGATATTATCACCTATTTTCACTTTTTCTTTCATTTATTCAAACAAACACACACACATTCAAGGTGTTTTCTCTCTACTCTCTCCATTTTCTTCTTTTTTCTTCATTGTCCCTGAGATTTCCAGCCATTAACCACCAATAAAACATCCTAAACATAACAATAATCAAGTATATTCATCAAAGGGAGCACGGAGTGGTGATTTTCCGGGTGTTTTCTTGAAGTTCTTCATCATTTTCGGGTTTAATCTTCTTCATCAACCAAGCTAGATCATCATCTTATCATTATTCTTGCGGTATAACAACTTTCACTCACTGATTTTATTTACTTTTAACATTTTATTTACATGCATGTATCATCTAACATAAAAGAAAGGTTTTTATAAAAGTTTTATGGTGACTTATCTAAAAATATAAGTTTTATGAATTTTTACATAAAGATCTTGATATAAAAATATGTTATTTGAAGAAATAAATTGATATTATTAAGGGTTTTTATGTTGCATGTCGAAATCTACCGAAAATACTCTTGAAAACGCTTAAAATGATAAAATGACAAAAATCCGGAGCTGTCTGTCAGCCTCCAGCCGACCGCTGGATTATCTCAGCCGGCGGCTGGATCAATCTGTTTGCCCAAATTCTTCGTTTTGCTAATTATCGGTGGTTGTCTTGTGTTTTGGAGACGGATATTCTCATCACTACACCACTGAAGTTGTCATTCCAGATTCTTGTCAAATCAAGCGGAGTTAGCGGTATAACTTGTTACTCTTTTGAATCTTGTGATTTCGTTATATTCGTTAATTCGGTTTTAGCCTTGAAAACGGTTAGGGATAATTATTAGACCAACACTCGTCGTATTTTATTGGATTGGACTGAAGTTGGACAAAAATGTTAAGTTATAATCTAACTAAAGTATTGTATTAAACTTAAAATTGTATTATGTATTATGAATAATGGGTTAAAATGAAATTGTTGTTAAGCGGGAAAGTGTTTGAAAATTTGGACGAATATTTTAAGACGCGGAAGCGCTGCCGAAATTTCATCTCACGACTTTTTACGACATTAAAACACTTATATAAATAAATTGTATACAAAACTAACATATTTTACAATAACATTGTCTTTGGACTCAAAGACACCAACGCAATCACAAATGTCATAATATTACCTAAAACGGATATTTTCAACCTTTTTGCGACATATTAATCTTCGCCTCAACTTGATCATCGTTTTAAGTCATCAAAATATGTTTTGCGGGAAATTCTATAAATGGTTTTGAAAGGCTTTTTGCTCTAAACATTTGGAAAGAAAAGACTTCAAATTATTCTAAGTGTCAATTGGACTTTTAATTTGATTTTGACTTTAATAAGTCAACATAATTAACATTTGACTCTTATAAGTCAACATGTTTGACATTTGACTTTTATAGTCAACATAATTGACCTTTGACTTTTATAAGTCAACATCTTTACTCTCGGTCATTATAATGAACATTTGTATTAATAATCCTTTCGACTCGGAGTTATCATTTGCTTCCAACGGTCGTTGTTGACGTGAAAGATCGATATCTTGCCGATCGGCCCTTTTCTGGCGCGGAACATCGTCTTCTTAATTAGTCATCCTTATTCGACTTATTAATCGTTGGAATATTATATTGAATTAATCTCAACCGACAAGGCTAAACCGAACTATACTTATAGAGATACTGAGACTATATTATTTACTGTTTTAGGGCACTTAGACGGTGGAATTGTGGTTCCGTGATTGTATTTACCCGAGATTTGCTGAAGTTGTTTTGTGAGTTATTCGTAGCCCTTGTCTTAAATACTTTTGGGCTGTAAAGCGTATTTTAAACTGTCTGAGTATTTTAAACTGTCTGCATGTATGCGGAATGCTATTAATTATCTTGTTTACCCAGTGAATTTGGTCTGCCTTAGTTTTAAGAGTTTAAGCCATGGTGGCTCCCCTCTAATACACTCGTTAAGCTTTTGCTCGTGGTTCATATGTATAGATCTGTATTGGGTTATGTACCTAACCCGCATTCCTCTGTAGGCTGTTACTACGAGCGGATGTTATGACCTTTGTTTTAAACTGTATGATTAAACTGTTTGCCTTTGGTTTAACGCACCTTAGGATAGGTGATTAAACTGATTGGTTCAGGATCGAGATGTATGACTACTTAGGAATAGTACCTTTCACCAATTGGATGTATAACAAGATATGTTTTTGAACTGATGATGATTATTGAAATTTTACCGTGGGTCACTTTTTACTTAAAATTGCGAATAATTCACCAACATGTTGTTGATGTCGTTTTAACGCTTTGCAGGAAATTGAGGATTTCCGTGATCATGCCATAGTTTATTTTTGGATCGCTTGCTTTTGGGAAATTTGAATTTGAATTGTTTATTATAATTTCCATGACGATCCTTTTGTTGATTTCCTTTGGAATTGTATTTTTACTAGCCGTCTTACCGCCCTTGACTTATTGATGTATTTGGTAACATTTGGCATGATCTTTTTAATTTGATGATTTGTTTATCGGTTATATTGTTGTAATCTTGACTTTGATATTATAACTGGAACGCTCCGATTTTCCGCTATTAGCGGGGTGTGACAATAAGTATCATCATAACTAGAAGAATAAGGTTTATTTTGATCACCAGTAACACTTGGATCACTAGTAACAGTTGGATCCTCTTGGTTCTCATTAGTAGCATTCATTTCATCTTCAATAGTAGAAACTTTAGACTGCTGACATGCATCCTCCTGGTCAACAGTAGTATCATTCTTCTCTTTATCGACAACACTCTCCCCCTTTTCGGTAGCATTCCTGTCAGACTTTCCAGAAGAGTGAGAACTGGAAATAGATGGAGTTGGCAACTTGTACAGTCTTTTCTTGGTAGTCCTATGCTCCCCCTTAGAACCACTCCTCCCTGTTACTTTCACATGTTTCTTAATAGAGAACCTGTAATGCTTGACTTCTTTCACCAGTTTGAACACTAACTTCTTGAGTTCCTTGATCTCCTCAGTTTGAGCAAGAACCTTTCTAGTATATTTAAAGCGTTGTTCTGTCAATTCAAGATTTGAGTATGCATATCTATCCTCCCCACTTTTATGTTGAGTACCAACAGTTGGCGGTTCCTTGGAAGTAAGTTTAGAAGGTGCCTCTTTCCTAGCAGGAGAATCACCTTCCCCCATGGTTTCTTGGCACCTAGGTCCTCTTAACAATGATTCAAAAGAATCATCATCATCTAGAGTTGTCGTTGGTTGGGTCTTAGTGCCTTTCACATTGTCATGTGCACCATTAGGTGGTACAACAATAGTATGCGCCCTTCCAACATGGTCTCCACCTCCTTATGTACCACCTTCTTTTGGAGCTTGGGTGAGGGCTCGGTTGTACCCATTTGTTGTGTATCAGTAGGAACTGATTTGGAAGTTTTCATATGAGCTTTGGGTTTTTGTGCTTTGGGTTATTCTTTAAGAGCAAGAGGTGAAGGAACCCTCTTATACTTTCTAACATATTCTTTCAAAGGTGCTTGTTTAGAGGAAGATGAAGGTGCAAGAGAAGCACTGGATTGTTTTGCAGTAGGAACTGAGGATGAAGCAGGTGGTGGGGTTTGGGATTCAAATGGATTACTTGATCCTTCACCAGTAGGAACTGTGACACCCACCATTGTAGAGAACAATGGGGGCACTTTGCCAGAAAAAGAATTTACATGTCTCCTCATCTTTGAAAACGTCTTTTTAGAGTGAGTATCCATGAGTAAGACCTTTCCTTCAGTGGAATAAGTACAAAGTTCTTTATCCAAAATTATTTGTAAAAAATATGGATACATTAAAAACTTGTATTCTGTATTTGCAAGATTCCACTTTAAATCATTGAAAATCATGTCTGAAAAATTGAACACTCTTCTTGTTGCTAAAAAAAAGCCATAGCAGTAGCAATAGTCTTGTTAAACTCATTCTAGGTGTATATTTTCGTTGAAATTCACTGTTGTAAGACATGAACTAAAAGCCTCCATTGGGGAGAAAGAAGTGCTTTTTGAAAAGTAAGTTTAGACAAACTTCCTTCATACCCCATTCTTTGAAAACTTGCAAACACTTCTTCATTAGGAATAGAAGTTATACCAGAGTAATCTTGAAGTTCAAGATGAGATCGAATTGTAGACTCTGTAACAACAACATCCCGTTTGTCTACTCGTGCCCTAATTTGTTGAGCTCCATTGACCATTTCAAAAATTGTTGTAGTCCAAAACGCTCTAATGTGCTTTTCATAAACCTCAGGGTTAACCTTAAAGCATAACATATTCTTGATAGGCGAAGAAAGTTGATGATGGGATGAAAATCAATGGCTTCGGGATGAAGTTCTAAATCGGCAATGATGTTATGAAAAAGCCCAAAGACTAGTTGTTGATTCGCCATCGAATTAGATTTAGGGTTAAAAGACGAAGATGAATTTAGGATTTCGAAGAACATATATTAGGGTTTATTGAGAGCGAAAATGGTTTAGAGAGAGAGAGAGGGCGAAAAATTTGATTTGAATGAGATTTAATAATCTTGGAGATATTTCACTATTTTATACCGATTAGTCCCTGCAGTAGAAACACCAAAAACAAAACATTTCCCAAAAGAGTAGTAACTTCCACGAGTATTAACTACTGGCAGTAATAATCACTAGCAACAGAAATCATCAGTAGTAACTGTTTCAAACATATAACAATAGTAAGTTCCACCAGTATTAACTACTAGCAGTAATAATCACTAGCAGTAGGAATCATCAGTAGTAACTGTTTCAAACCCATAACAACATATGCTTTGTATAACACATTTCAAATACATATTTATCATTTTAAAATGAACCTATTCAGGATTAATCATGCCAATATTGTTGATCGAAAAAGTAAATCTTCCCAAATCAAATGCTTTAGTGAAAATATCTGCAAATTGATTATCAGTGTGAACCTTGATTACCTAAATGAGTTTCTTTTCATTACAGTCCCTGATAAAATGAAAACGAATTTCGATGTGTTTGGTTTTGGAATTTTTTACTAGATTATTAACAATGCTTATGGTACTCTTATTATCAATAAAAACAGGAGTATGCAGAAAAGAAATACCATAATCCATCATTTGATTATGATCCAGAGCACCTGAGCACAGCAGCTTTATGCAACAACATATTCTGCTTCTGTTGAAGATGTAGAGACATTGGTCTGTTTCTTGCATTGCCATGAAATCAATCTAGACCCAAAGAACTGATATCCTCCTAATGTTAACTTCCTATCGAGATTTTCTCCTCCACAATCACTATCATTATATGAAATAAGTTCAAATGGAGAGTCTCTTGGATACCCCAATCCCAGTTATGGCTTACCCTTCAAGTATCTAAAAATTCTTTTTACTGCTGTCAAATGTGAAACCTTAGGACTAGTCTGATGTCTTGCATACACACATATACCGAACATTATGTCTGGTCTTGAAGCAGTTAATAACATCAAAGATCCTATAATTGATCTGTACAAATGCTCATCCACATCCTCCCCCTCAGAATCAGCCTCTAAATGCTTGTGAGTTTCTACTCGTGTACTTTCACTTTTGTAGTCTTGAAATCCAAACTTTTCTAGAATGTCTTTAACATATTTTGATTGATGGATAAAACTACCAGTTGGTTTCTGTTTCTCCTGTAACCCCAAAAAGAAAGTCATCTCTCCCATTGAGCTCATCTTAAAAAAATTTATGCATAAACTGTTCAAATTCCTTGCACAATTTGTTATTTGTAGACCCAAAAGTGATATCATCCACATAAATCATGCTCTAGGAGCTTTATGTAGACCATATAATGTTTTATCCAGTCTGTGCACCATGTCTGGATGTTCATGATCTTCAAATCCTGGAGGTTGACACACATAAACTTCTTCTTCAATCTTCCCATATAAGAATGCACTCTTCACATCCATTTGGTACACAATAAAACCTTTAAATGAATCAAAAGCTAGAAATATCCTTATGTCTTCAATTCTTGCAACTGGGAAAATACCTCATAATAATCAACCCCCTCTTCGTGAGTTTATCCTTGTGCTACTAATCTTGCCTTGTTTTTAATGACATTACCTCTCTCATCAGTTTTATTCTTGAATATCCATTTAGTTCCAATAACTCTTTCTCCACTGGGAAGTACTACCAATGTCTAGACCGCTTGAAGTTTGAACTGTAATAATTCCTCATGCATTTCTTCAAACCAACTTGGGTCTTTAAGTGCTCGTTCTATCTTCTTTGGTGTTAATTGTGAGAGAAAACACACAAATAAACCTTCATTGAAGCTTTAGTGTAGTTTTCCCAACTGCATAATTCAAGTCACCAATGATTTGTTGCGGCGGATGATTCTTATTGACCTATGAGTCTGATACTGCTCTTCTATTACTTTTTGATCCAAATTTGTATCATTTTGCTATGGCAATTCATCATTCTTTGATTGAGGAGTATTTTCAGTATTACTGCTGTATGTTGAGTTACTATTGGTAATGATTTCTTCTCCATCTGAATCAATTTCAGCTAAATCAGGCATTTCTTCATCTTTCTTACTACTCAAATCATCATTATCAGTATCTTGATCACTGTCTTTGAAGCTATCATCACTTGAGTATTTGGGATGGTGATGTACGGAAAATAAATAAAATTTTCCTTTTCATCAGATGAAGCAATAGTAACTTTTGATGTAGTTCCATCAGTGTTAACATTCTTTCCAGTGTTTGCAAACTTATCAGTAGTAATTGAATGACCAATTTTAAGTGAATGACCAGTTTTAACTTATTCACCAGTATTAACTGAATCACCAGTTGTAACACTATCTCCAGACTCCTTCTCATATTGAACTGTAAAATGAAAATTCATAGACTTGGTTAGTTCATCAATATTAAACAACCAATTTGGTTCTTCTCCAGTAGCATTCATGGTCTTCTCATTGAAAGTCACATATGTGCTTTCTTCAACAATATTGTTTTTGATGTTATATACTCTGAATACCTTGTTTTGTGTGGAGTAACCTACAAAGAATCCTTCGTTTATCTTGCTGTCAAACTTCCCTAGATGTTCTTTGGTATTCAATATTGTACAAGGACACCCAAATGGTTTTAAAAAGCTTAATGAGTGGCTTTCTCTTGTGAAAGAGATAATAAGGGGTCTTTGTATATGATTTTACAATTAATACCCTGCTTTGAACATAACATGCAGTATTCACTGATTCTGCCCAGAATGTGATAGGTAGCTTTGAATCATCTACCATTGATCTTGCTGCTTCAATGAGAGGTATGTTCGTCCTTTCTGCAACCCCATTTTTTTGAGGAGTTCTTGGTGCAATGTACTGTCTCTCAATTCCTTTTTCATTGGAGAACACATTCATTTCCTAGTTTTTGAACTCAGTGTCATTGTCACATCTGATGACCTTCACTTTCTTCTCTGTCTTGTTTTCAATTCTTGTTATGAATGTTCTGAGAATTTCACTTGTTTCATCTTTTGTGCCAATAAATAACACCCATGTATACCTTGTGAAATCATTAGTAATAACTAAACAATAATACTTCTTTCCTAGACTCATGACATGTGTAGGACCAAAATAATCAATGTGAAATAAGTGCAGACTTGAGTGATTTGAATTTGTATCTTTGATTTTGTGTGAAGACTTATGTTGTTATCCCTTAAGACATGTAACACAGTGATCATTGCATGTGAACTCCTTCTGAGTTAGACCTCCTACAAGATCATTTTTTACCAAGATGTTCCTGTTTTTAAAATTCATATGACACATTATCATGTGCCACAGTGATGACTCATCAAGTGATGCTTTTGAGATAAACAATTTTCTTTTGTTTCAGAGCCAATATTTCCCATGTCTAAACATTATACATTATCTTTCCTTGGTGTTCTTAGTAGTATCATGCTTTCATCAATTACTTTGAACTTTGGATCAAGAATGATACATTCAGTGTCTGTAAAAAGAACTTTATTCTTTTTATCACACACTTGAGAGACACTCACTAGATTATAGTTTAACTCTTTCACAAAGAATACATTTTCAAAAGTAACTTTACCATTGTTGATTGTTCCTCTACCTGTAATCTTACCAACTCTTGGATTTCCTCCAAATGCAACATAGCCTCCATCATATTCAACAAATTTTTGAAGCTTCATCTTGTTGCATGTCATGTGCCTAGAGCAGCCACTAGTTGTCTTGGGTTCACCCTTTTCATTTACATAATTTTTGAAGTTTGAGCTCTGGACATGAAGAAAAATTAGTTTCTTTTAGGAACCCAAGCCAAAGTTGTCTTGGGTTCACCCTTTTCATTTACATAATTAAATCTTTTGAAATGATATGCAAGTCTCCTAGTCTTTTCATATGAAGAATTACTACTTTCAGAGTTACTACTGGTATAGGTTCCAGAGTTACTACTGGCAGTGCTATTTTCTTTGAAGTTTGGATTATGATATTTTCTTCTGTTGTAGTTCCTTCTACTCATAAACCTCTGAGCAGTTCTACCAAACCTTGGTGGTGATTTTGAGTCATTTCTATTGAATCCAATTCCATTTCTATTGTTTCTTTTGTTATAGAAACAATTTTCAGTTAAATGGTTTGATTTTTCACACACTAAACATCCTTTAAAAACATTTGGACCATTTTGTTGAGTGACACGTTGACCCCACTTCCTTACATTTCCTCTTACAGGTAAATCATGCTCATTTTTTACTCATGCAATTGCATGTCTTAACATTTTGTCGTTGTCCCACATAATGCTAGTTTCTTTCTTTATACACATTTGGTTTGTTTTTAAGATTTTGACGGAAAGTAGGACCTTGATTAGAGTTAAAACCAAAATTTCTGTTTTGGGGGACATTTTGTTCTCTACTTTTCTCAGTGACTCTAGATTGTGTTTGAGGAGTATTTCTTTTCATGTGATCTTCATTAGCATTTGTGTTAACTTCAATTTCCTCCTCACTTAACTCTTCACTAGAATCTAGTCTGGGAGGAATATAATTGTTGTTAGAAGGTGGTGACACATTATTATAACCAATCCCATTGTTGCTGTTACCATGAACTTGAGATTTTAGAATTTGATCAACAGCTTTTGAAGCATTTTCATACTTTGTGATGGTTAACTTAATTTGATCATTCTCAATTTTTATTTCCTGAAGTTGTTCTTCTGCTTTAACGACCTTAGCTGATGCATTATCCATTTCCCATTTCACAATTGCTAATTCTTCTTGATATTTAATTTCATTTTTATCATAAGCTTTAACTTGTTGTTCAAAATTAACAATTATTTTACGCAGTTCCTTTCTTCTTTCTTCTAGCTTATGTAAAGATTCACAAACAAGTTCATTATGTTCTCTATAATCCCTAACATGTTTAATGCATGCAGGAGAACAAAGTTTAAATAATACCTCAGTAGGAATGTCATTTTCTTGAACATCAACCATTAGAGCTTGATTGGTTATTTCTTCATCAACTTGAAAACTCCACTCAAACCCTAGTCCATTATGAGTAACCAATGCAGTAGAATTGGATAACCTTCCTTAATGGTTGTTGTTTGATCCTCCTTGATTGTTGTGATTTGATTGCTATTTATTGTCACCTTTGTTAGCATTTGTACATTCCCTAGCAAAATGTCCAAGGTTCTTGCATTCAAAACACCTCACTTTGCTTTTTTCAAAACAAGTATTATCTCCTCTTCGAACAACAAATTTGTTTCTACCAGTCCTTTGGATAAACCTTCTAGTATTTCACACTCAACATTGCAAACTGCCACTTTAAGTCCATCTTTTCCGGATCATCTGCATTAACTTTCTCCAAATCTTCAATCACTAGTCCAGAATTTTCATGGCTAGCAAAGAACGTCTCTCTTACGCTTTCATCTGAGGTTCCAGTCTGCTTTCCTTTTGTTTTTTAGAGACAAACCCAGTTTCTGATGATGATCCACCTCCCATTTTGGTAACAAATGCAACATTTTGGGTTGATGGATTTACATGCCTCTTAGCATTCACTTCTGGTTCAAACACACGTAACTCATTGTACAGTTCATCAGTCTCCATAGTATCAAGAGCATTCCCTTGTCTATAGCTTACAGTGTATATAGTCCACTCTTCACCTAGAGATATGAGAAACTTCTTATTGATATCATCTTGAGCAGTATTCACTCCCATACTGGATAGCTCTCCAATCAACTTGTTGAATCTGTCAAATGTTTGAGACAACGTGTCTCCTTTTATAGACATGAAAGTTTCAAATTGTTACTTTAGGAAATCTTTATGGTTTCTTCTTATACTAGTTGTTCCACCAAATCGTTTCTCCAATACTTCCCATAACAACTTAGCATCAGTGAAATTTCTAAACTGATGTTGATATTCATTAGGTATATCTATAAGCAAGGTACTTAATGCTTGACATTCATTATGAATATCCCTTCTTTTTTCTCAGTGGCTGGTGGTTTAGATGTACCAGCTCCTTTGGATTTTACGTCTGGTACAGGAAGTACAACATATGTAGCACCATTCTTAACCACTTTCCACATAGAGTAATTGGTTTGGAGCATGTGTTGATACATACGAATTTTCCACATATCCTAATTGGATGATGTGAGTATTGGAACCCTATTTTCTTGAACGCCTCCATTGAGATCAGACATCTTGGATCTGTTTGTGAAAACTTGTTAAAAGTCTTGTAGATCTTAGATCTAGAGCAACCTTGTGCTCTGATACCACTTGTCAAGATCTAACGAACTAGGTTTGTATAAAACAAACGTTTAGATCTAGATCTATCAAAGAAGTTGCATTGGATCAACACTTTGATATTATAAGAGAATAATTAACAAGTAATGAATATAAAAACAAAACCAGTAAGAACACAAGATATCCACCAACAGCCTAAATCTATTAGAATTAGGGTTCGTAATAGACGTATATTTACAATGATAAAAGGATCTAAATTTATAGACCTTGAGGCTAACTAAACCTAGCTATTATCGGGTTACAATATCTAATCTAATCTACTTCATACTTATCACAAATCTGTTACAAATATAACTGCTAATAAATCGTAGCAAACATTATCAGCTCAGCAGTAGTAACCAACAGTAGAAACTCTCATGCAAGCCATGCATCACCAGTAGTAATAGTGACCAATAATAAATTGACTGATGACCAGTAATAACCAGCTTCACGAGGAGTAACTCACTTAAACCCAACATACAAAACTTCATAAAACCTAAATATAAGGATTTTTAGTAAGGGTTTGGATGTGTTTATATTACTTGAGTGTTGGTTAAGGGGTGTTTGTGTTTGAGTCATGATTTAAGGGGGGACGGTAGGGTGGTTCGTGGTGTTTGTTGATGGTGGATTATGGTGGTGGTGATGGTTAACGGTGGTGGTGACGGTGGGGTGGTCGTCGGAAAAGGAAGGGAGGATGGGAGCGTGTGTTTTTCTTACACAAGAGAGAACTATGTGTAGGAGTGGCAAACTGATTTGGTCGGGTCGGGTTGTAAAACGAGTTATAAGGGTTAGGGTCAAAATGGGTCATGGATCGAACGGGTCACTTTTATAATTCGGGTCATATGGGTCAAGGGTCAAATGGGTCGGATTGACCGGGTTTTTTAAATATGTTTTTTTACATGGCAATATATATTTTCGTTTCGTAAAAAGAGTTTTTTTTTTCTTTCTAAAATTTAAATAAATAAATAAATTGATATTAAAATTAAATAACAAGACGATTTTTCTCTATATGTGTCTATAAATGACTTTTAGTATTAAACAAAACAAAAAATACAAACAAAAACCATTGGATAAAAAGTAAAAAAGAAATTGTTGGATAATAAGTAAAACCATGTGCTAGGTTTCACTACTTTTTACTTAAGAAAACCATATATACTTTTTCTCTCTAAACTCTGTCTTTTTCTCTCTCTAAACATTAAAAAAATGTGAAGATAAGCCATTTTCCAATGACATTATGGCGAGATATGGGGATGGCGGTATCGGAAAAAGAGGTTGTAAACGGTAGGTTAGTGATACCCACTAAATGGGTGAGAAAGGCAGAGTTTTAAATAACTCGTGATTAACCCTCTATGACCCGTTCTTGCTCAACAATAGTTTCTTATAATGACCCTTCTGACCCGTTTTAGAAATTTTTGATGCCAACAGGAACCCATCAAGAATTGAAAATGACCCAAATCAACCCGTTTTTCATAATCCGTGTTGAGTTTGCCAGGCCTGACTATGTGTGTGTTTGTGTTTGTGAAATCTGAGAATGAGAAAGAAATGAAAGGGAGGTAGGTAGTCATTCCCTTGGACATGGACTTGTGGGATTGGTGGCTTGGACTAGTGATTTGGGCATGGACTAATTATTTGGGTTAAACAATTGTTGAAACATGGTTAGCCATCCTAGCCCATGACCGAAAATCGGTGGTCATGGGTGATGGTCGGGAATTGTCTTGCGAGTTTCTTAAACGTAAAATCACTATTCTCTAATGCTTAAACTTGATATATTAGTGTTGAGAGTAGAGTGATTTGTTTCCCTAAGGGGAACGTTTGTAGCAAAGGTGACGGAAATGTTCATGAAACGTAAAGGTAGAATATACTAAACGTATATTCAATGAGGAATTCAAATACATTAACGATGAGA
This sequence comes from Senecio squalidus, assembly GCA_910822075.1. Lineage (NCBI taxonomy): Eukaryota > Viridiplantae > Streptophyta > Magnoliopsida > Asterales > Asteraceae > Senecio > Senecio squalidus. The sequence goes on from CAJVGC010000592.1 coordinate 22,512,378, forward strand.
TCCCATGTGAGTTCTGGTTGTCAAGTCGCGAGTTTTATATACATAAAATGTGTAACAAAATTACTAAAGTAATTTCGTGAAGTTGTCTTACTGCAAAAGTTACTGTAAATAGTAAGGTTCTCAAGTTGGCAAACTTTAACACGTAAGCACAAATGACAAAATAAGAGTCGGATCAAATATTCAACAAACGACACGTAAGCATAAAAAGTTTAACAAAGTTACAAATAAAAACCAATAAGGGACGGTAAAGGGTTTCGGGAATTCAAAGTCAAACCACAACTTTGACGGGTGTCACACTAAGTGTTGGTTTTGTTATTTGGAGTTGTTGATTTATATTGAAAAGACTAAGTGTTGGTTACTACTGCTCTAGGAAGTTTCTACTGCTCATACAAGTTACTACTGCTCATACAAGTTACTACAACTAATACATGGTTACTACTGCAACACAGTTACTATTGCCCTATCAAGAGTTAATACTGCTGAGAAGATAAAGATTAATTCATGATAAGATATGATTAGATTTTATTCTTATTTGTAATTATCTTTATCATTATTAAAGGGATTTGTTACCTTAGAATAAGGAGATATTCTAGGAAGGTTACAAAGATATTAAATCTTTGTAATTATAATTCCTACGAATTCGTAGGAGTTTGTTAGAAACAAGGTTATAAAACCTTGAGGAATGCATAGAGAAAAAAAAAGAGAGGATATGCATAGAAAATGCATGGTGATGTACACCTAGAAAAACTAGGTTGTGCCCCAAGATCAAGGTGTCCTTGATCCTGATATCTTTGTAAATATATGTTATGTCGTTGATTGTAAAAGGGTCGTTTTTGTTTGATTAACTAATTAAAAGTAAATAAACTAAAGCAGATAAAGATACAAGAAAAGCGAATAGTGTTTGCTATGATTTCATAGTCTTAGTCGGTATTAGTAATAAATTTAGTTGAAATAAGTTCGGTGTCACTAATAATTGTATTATATGGAATGTTGGATAAATTGGTGTATGCACTAGACCCCACCGTTGTTATAACCATTAATTACTTATCTATAGTTCTAAGTATATGGGTATGTACACCACTTAGGTTGCTAGAATGTTATCAATGTTATTAGACCCGGATCGGGTCGCCCGGTTTAACCGGTTGGGCGGGGTTTCTGGAGAAAAACGACCCATTATAAACCGGTTGGATCGGTTAATTCTTTTCGGATCACACCACCTAGTTTGGGTTGAACCAGATGTTTCGAATAGAACTGGAACGTCCAATTCTGGCGAGGCGAGTTTTTTTTTCGTCAAATTTTTAAAAATTATGCTACGAACAAGATTCGAACATTGGTTGATGCTTTATTTGTGACGATAATTTGTATCTAATTCTAGTTTCAATCTGAACATGAATAGAAATGTCGATTTCTTACTAAAAGCTAACGACTTGAAGTTTTCATCCAATGGGATACTATCCCATTGTTGTTTTACGTTGATTTGTCAAACGAAAGGTAAAATTGTCATATAATAAAATTAAACGGAAATGATAACGAATTGTTAACGGTTGGATTATATGTGAAACAAAACGAATAGTTTGGACTGCTAATGAAACCTTTAGAAGTTAGGGACGAGGAGTAAAATTTTGGGTCCAAGCTAAGGACGAACCGTGCACTTTTTTCTTGTTATAACTACCTAATGGGAAGTAAATGAAAAGTAAGTAAAAACAAAATAAAGTAAAGTAGATAAAGATAGAAGACAATTAAGCCATCTTTAATGCATGCATAAAAATATCAAAATGGAGTAAAACTTATTTAATGAAGAAATTAAAATGGTGTTACATATGGTGCAACACCATTTATATATACATTTTACGCCAAATTTGATATTTTACTATTTATCACATCAAATTTATATAAATCTTTTCTTTTTAATATTTATCTTATATAAATTTTAATTATTAATTTATAAAAGTTATATTGTTAATTTAATCTCGTTTAGATGTTTTAATATATTATGTCATTATTATTTAATTATTATTATTATTATTATGAAGTTAAGAAAAAACAATTTCATATAAAATCAAAATTGTTCTTTGTATTATATATAAAATACTCTGATTATAATATTTAGTGAGAAAATCGAACCTTTTTAGTTAAAAAAAATATGCAATAGTTTTAATGTAAAGATTTGATGTATTCATCTTAACTATATTATAAAGAATCTCCCCATACTCTTATTCACTTAAATTTAAATAATTGAAATTATTTATTTACCCTTATTCAATTCAAACACATAGAAGTTTTAGATAAAATTGAATTACTTATTTACCCATTTTCTCATTAAATTCGACATCTTTATAATTTATTACATAATAATGCATTTAAGATTTTTTCGAATTCTATGTTTTAAGTAAATTAACTTTTAGAGAAATATATTTAAAATATTCATTTTTATAGAAAAAACAATTAATATTTGAATCCATAATTAATTTTTGGTATTTGATTTTTTTTTTTTCAATTTATAAACAAGTCAGATTTGACGGGGTTAACACTAATAAGTAAGAAGAGAAAAATTTTTAACATTTTTAAATTTTTCACATAATTACATTAAAATCCGAACAACTACTAATAATATTTTTGGCACATTATTTCAAAGATAAATTGTTTGTAATTTGTAGTATTAGCAGTATTAGTTATATTTATTTTCCTAGAAATTGTTTTGATGGTTGTTTATGTTGCTTTTGTACATAGATTATGTTTAAATGTTTGTTAAGAGATATTAAACAAGTTTTCGTTTTTTTTAAGTTTTAATTCTTCAATAAATATTAGTGTTGATTATACAGTTTAGTTGATAATCATCTCTGATAATTATATATATATTTTTTTGTGGAAAATTTAAAAGGTGGATATACAATACAAATACAAATACATAATAAAATGATAAGAATATGTTTATTTTTAATTTATGTTGTATAATAAAGTATTTGTAAATATTTAACATTTATGTCTCAAACTACCAAGAAACTTATATTATAAAACGGATTTTGTATTATGTTTAACAATTGAATACAATAATGGTAAAATGGTCATTGGATATAACTAACTCAAATAAGTTAATCCTAATGGACTAAAAAATTGAGAGTGTATAATGTTTACAAATAAAGAGAAAATATCATAATTCGTTAATACAATGTATCGGAATTTTGTTAATGGTCAGAATAGATAATGTTACCCCATAATTCTACTTTATTTTGAGACGAACGAGAAAATATCGGAATTCTTTAAGATAATGTAAATTGTCGAATACAACTTTTTCACTGCCGCAACATCACACGAACCAAAAACTATTACACTCAACTTATTTATTACGAAACTACAAGAAACTGGTTAGTGCATATAAATATATTTTTTTTGGCATGAAAGGATGCACTGAAAACCATTAGTCCATAACTTTTTTGTGGCTCAAAGGGCCGGAATTTTTTTTTTACCCCTATAACGTGAATTACCGAACAAGAAATTATTAGATGATAAATCTAAATAATTATTAGTGGGTTTAAAGGGTTGGACTTAAAATTATTAGATATCACCGTTTTGTATTGTTAATTATACCATATTATAGTCAAAGGGCTATCGTATCAAATAAATATAAATATTTTCCCACTAGAATACACTTAGTGAAGGAAATGATTGAAAGAGAAACAATTATAGTAACTCTTTTTATGGCTCAAATTGCCAAACTTGAAATTGTTACCGCAAAATTCGTGTTATAACACGAACGACCAAATAAGAAAGTGTTATACTTAATATATAGCCGGAAGTAACGAATAAGAAACTATCGAAACTCATTGCCATATCAATAATTCTTTTCCATCCCGAAAGGTTGAGCCGAAATCGTTACCGCATAATTTGTTTTGGCCCCAAAGACCGACCCATAACCCATTACTCTCACGACATAAATCACGAGAAGAATTGGAAACTACAGAAAATCATTATCGGACTATAATTTTTCGTCGCCGCAACATCACGCGAGTTTTATACTAGTTGAAGTTAAATACATATTTGATAAAAACAAATATTCTCTTTTACACCACATTATGACAAACGTTTGAATGACATTGGAGATGCCATATATGAATAGTGTTTTGGATTACTTCTTAGATATTCTTCATCAGATTATGACCCGATCATTCACATCGAAAATTTCCTTTTTTTTATCCTCTTACTTTAATTCGAAAGACATCACTCGATCTTTACCCAAGACGACTATAGAAACCATTATGAACAAACACAACGCTAAGAATCTATAAATCTTTTATCACGTCTTCCTTTGTAGGAGCTGTCAAATACTTCTTCAAAGAAACAACCAAGGATCATGAAGATATACACAATAAAAGAGTTACGATCATTCCTAGACCCATTAGCCGATCCAAGCCACACGGAATCAAATTATGAAAATTTAGCGATCTCCTCGGGAGCGGCATTTTTGTCACAAAGCTTTTGCCGGGAAAAAAAATAAGTAATCAACAATAAAATTTTCCTTTGGACAACGGAAATCTCTCTTTTCTATAATAAAAGAGAAGTTTCCAAAAATAAAAGGTTGATCGAGGCTTTCGTACTATAATATAGAAAATTTGGTTTCATCACACAAATAAAATTCCTCTAGTTTGTTATCTTCAAGTTGAGCTCCTACTACTTGTATCAAACACACTTGAAACCCATATCAAACTGTATTTATGTTCTCATGAAAGTTGGCATTTATATTATATATCAAACAGTATTTTAACTAACCATCAACCAAGATCATAATCTATGAAGATCAAACGAAAACAGAGCATCAAACACAACATCTTAAAATACCCAACTAACAAACACAATACACAATACTTGATTCATATTATCACTTTCATAATCGAAACAACTGATAGGTACTCATTTTCAGATTATATCCCTCCTTACTGCAATGTTCCTGTGTAATTTGTTCAGATCCGCCTAGCAACCACACCCGTTTCACCGTAAACAATGATGTAACTAATATCATAACAAGCTTGAATTGTTGTATTAAGTAGCCACTGATGATCTGAATCAAAACTCTGCTCATTGCTAGCCGGCAAGGGAGGTAGGCGGCCTGCCTGCCTGCATAGCGACATAATAAAACACAATTAAAACAGATACAGAATGCAATATGAATTTGGCTATCAATTTGAACCAAAATTTAAGAGACCGCAATGGGTGTGATTATTTCCATCTATGTTGATAATCACTTGCAACAGAAGAATATTTTATTCACTCGGACTTTTTATCATGACGGTGTCAATTTCAGCCCATTTAACTTTTATAAATGGATGAATCCAGGTTAAGAGTTTTTTTCCTAAAAGGTCAAAGAATTTGGGAGAACAAAAAGGGTCAAGATTCGTATCTATAGTCCAAGCAACCTCCTAAATCAATCTGGAATAAGTGTTTTGGGTCAACCCACACGACTCGTTATATCATGTTACATAGCAGGATTTTTGACAAACATTATTCTGGATCAACCCAGCCCCGGCCCCTTTAGAACCATACCGAAACTTTACCAGTTTTGAACAGTTAACATATGATGTGAGTTTACCTTTTCTGACAAAATTGGTTATGCAAGTTCAGTCACTTTTCCAATTGCAACTGTTTTTCCTGCAGCAGAAAGACTGATGGTTATCTCCCCTGATCTTTTTTTATGGGGAAAAGATTAAATTATCATAAAAAATTTATAACAGCTTCAAACCTTCTGTACGAAGTGTGAACCTCCCAAGTTGTGGAAAATCAGAAAACTTCTCAATGCATATCATATTAGTCACCTGAAAATAACATATTAAAGAGAGCAATATAATTGAACAGTCTCAGAAAGCAATACTAAATCAAGAGCCAGGCTTACAAATAAACAGCGCAAAAATCAACATAAATTTATATGTAATTGCCTGTTATAGTCCCTTCAAATAAACAGCGCAAAGAAAATAACATATTTTTGATACGGAACAACAAATGCACCAAATATAAACCTAATAATGAATGCATCTAAATTGAGGTCAACTTGGTTGACGTTTTAAGAATAGATTGTGTTAACCTTAAAGGAAGAAAATAGATAATATAACAACCTACCTTTAGTTCTATTGATCGCTGACAACCTGCACCAGTGCATATATCTTATAGGTACACGAGTCTTAAGAAAATTCATTTTTTTTAGATGCTCAAGTTTTTGGACAGTTAATAGTTCAACGCATGGATACGCTTATTCAAAGGATCACTATGCAGTGAAACTCCAGATCGTGTCTATCATCTTAACATTTGAACATGGCCTTTATACACTGCAACAGTCCCTACATTCTAATTTCTTAATCAAATGTAGGACCTAACAGTTATATTTATAAGCTTAGTGTACTCACATAAATTAACCTTCATAGTGTTGTTGTAATTTTGTGCATAGTTAATGTAGTGTAAACGAAAATTTTGTGATGAAGAGCTGAACACATGCCAGAACAAGTATGAACTGAATAACCACATGGCAGTAAATGTACAAGCAAAAGTGTATCCAAAATAAATGAATATACGAAGAGAAGTAGAAGAAATCAAAGACTGCTATAACATGCTTAAGATCCTCTGGGTGATATAGTAGATATGTAAAACAGTATATCACAAGCCTGTTTCATCATATAGAGTAAAACCAACCTGAATACGGCATATGACAACAGCACCGTTCTTCACAAAGAGCACTTTCTTTTTTGAGAGTTTTCTTGTCTTTGGATCAAATTGTTGCATCAGTTCAAGAATCTCACATTCCTCAACAACAGAATGAATGTGCAATATAGCTTTGTATCCAGCAGTAAAAATAGCCTAAAAACAAGCATAGAAATTTACATAACCAAACAAATAATACCAATCATAGAACAAAGACAAGGTGAAAGATATAGAGTTAAATTTGCGTACGTTATCCAGCAATTCAAGAATATGCAACTGAGCAATGAACTCATGAACCGCAGTTATAGGTTTTTCTGCATAAACCAGAGAATTAAGATGCTGCCAACATTAAAATTGATAAAAGATATCAACAAAATACATACTAAAAACAATAAATTCAAGATAAACTCATGCACACAAAGGAAAACACCAACCATTGGTCATAACCACTAATGTTTCTACTTGGAAAAATTAATAACTAAACAAAAAACAAAAGCCACACCGTGAAGGTGGATCTAACTCTGCTGGAACTGGAAATTATACGAAGATTTATCCTCATAAAAAGTGGTATCGAATATTGCATTAAACCTCATCAGCTAATAATGACTATCTAGTAATCCACTATAAGCTTTAGATTGTAACGTAAGAAAGTTGTTTTAAATTGAATGCTTGATTAAACGAAACAAGATGAGGGATATGGTGGTATGCCCGCATTTGCAGTAAATGTATCAGAAACTAATAGTTTAGGTACAACTGTATTTGTACAATTATCTTGGCTTTAAAAAGAACAAAGAAAAACATACCAACACTAGAAAGAACAAATCCTGATAGTATGTCCTCTTCTTCAATCCCGGAGACTCGGACTCGTAGATTCTCACCAGGCCCTGCCCTCCTAACTTTATCGTCATCAATAAAAATGGCAAGAACTTTAACCTGAACCTGCAAATATATTTTTATGTACAAGATTTTATTTGACATTGATGTTTCATAGGAAAGAAGAAAAACAAGGAAGAAACGAAAAACTATAAAAAAGGAAATGATAAAAAATACCTTGTTTGGCATAATCAACAGAGTATTGCCCTCTCTCACACTACCAGATTCAACTTTTCCCATAACAACGGTTCCCATGTCTTTAAACTTGTCAAAAATAGGCATTCTGAAAAGTTAAACATCCGATTAGATAACACATAAGATTTATAGTCAGCATATATAATACAAAAAGATTTAATGTCGGGAAATAGAGGTGGTAAATGGATTGGTCGAGTATAGTTTAGAATTGGTTCAAGTCAAAAATAGGTCTGGTTCCATAAGATCAACTTTAACAATGGGTCAAGGGGTCAGGCTGAAGCAGGTTAATTTGTTAATTCTATTTTTTCATAGACATAACTATATACTTACCTATTTACTAATAAACAAAAAGATTATTCTATCCGAATTATTACCTATCTGTAACAAATTAAAAAAGATTTACATACGACTTGAACTTAACCATTATACAACTGAAAGAAGAAATTTTCCATACGCAAAAAAAGATTTAAAATTAAAATATTGTTTTAAAGAGTCGAGGGAGATACCTAAATGGACCGCTAGGATCACGTAAGGGAACCTCAATAGCATCTAGGGATTCAAATAGACATTGACCATCAAACCATGGGCATACACTTTTCTCCACTCTTGTTTGCAAGTTGGTACCATGAAGGCCAGAAATTGGAAGAAACAGGATATCTGCAAATAGAAAATACTTCAATGCAACTGCAGTTACATTTAAAGACCTGATAATGACCAACTGTAATGTAACTTCTACCCAAGACGAGAAAAAAAAACCGCATGTGGAACGTTTTAATATATATACCCGCTTCATCAGGAACTAACAAAAGTATTGGCTATATTTCAATTAAAACCTATGATGAATAAATGCTTAGGCAACTACCTTTGATTTAGGTTGCCAAAAATTAGTCACTTCAAGGTTTGAACTATTTTGATGGATCACATCAAGGAACACTTGAATTTAGAAAAAGAAACTACGTCCCACAACCAGTCTCTTTCTATTGGGTTGTTAATTTTTATTTTTATTTACCTTTCCAGGTTTACTTGACTTCTTTTCTTCATATTTGTTTAGCTATTTTATTTTAACGTCAGTTATACAGTCATTTCTAAACTCTCAAAAACTAAACATACAAATATAGGAAAATTATAGCTTTTGGTGGATACCAAATGTATGGAATGAGATCCTTTTATGCCAGTTGCATTTAGAATATCGCCAATGAATACGAAAACTATTTCTTTAAAGTTTGACAACTTTTTATGATGAACAGCTTTTAACATGTTGCGACCACATACGTGTTAAGATACTTTAAAACGTCACTGGGTTTAATTATGAAATCTTCAATGGCAATCATATTCCCAAAAATATTATCATAACAACCAACCACATTATTTTGTTATAGTCACCGAAGATTAGTGACTTACAAATACTTGGATAGATCACATCATGGAAGTTTGGAACTCTTCATGAAATAAGGTTCTCATATTTAAAATAAGATCCCAAAACCAGTTTCTTTTTGTTATTTTAAATTAGTCAATTTATAAAACTGTCTACATAAGATAAATGATATTTTAAAGTTTGTTACAATTAATCACACATTCGGATTTCAACTCAGATAATTTTTATGAATCCAATTATGATGGTCACATTCTTTATAGATTTAGTCCCCCCAATAATTAGTCATGTAAAAATACATTTGATAGATCACATCGTGGAACTCGTCTTCATAAAATGATTATCGCGTTCTTTAAGAGAACGTCGTCCCAAAAGCAGCGTCTTGTTGTTGTGTGTTGTTAAAAGGTATAGCAGACAATCCAGAAAAGTTGTTGTTTTCTGGTGTTCTTTAACTTAATTTTTTTATATACTTTTGCTAGTTCTTGTTTGCTATAATAAAAGTTCAGTTTCAGAAAAAGTTTGATGGCCAATTGATGCAAAGTTAAAATTTGGCAAAGTTATCTTCTATTCTTAAAACTTATACATGAATTTCTGGTGGAAAACTTATAGGTTGCAGTGCATATATATGGTACATAAAGACTTTGGAGAAAGAAAAGGGTTATATTAGTCAATATAAAACTAATTGATACTTACCAATGATTTAAGAGTTTTAATTAGCATTAAATTCATAATTTGGATGTATTTTGATATTTTATTACTTAGAAAGTGGGTATATATGATATTTGTTAGGTTTAATAGGGGGTAATAAATGAAATTTTCCCTTAATTTTTAATATTTGATTTTTTTATATGAAAGAAATGTGCAATTAATAAACAAATAACAATCATACTAAGATAGTTATTTACCCATAAGGAAAGAAAAAGAAGAACTTAAAGGGGATAACCAGAAAAAATCAACGGCTTTTGCCACATAATCTAACACAAAGATCAACAACTAGCTAACAAAAAGCAGACATGTACGCCAACATTAATAGTTGGCTAGTCATGGAATCAACCTATGTGTAGAAAAAATACTCGTAGTTATTACCTTTAGAATAAATCTATGAGATTAATTAACCGGTTAGTCTTTGTTTTGAAACACAGGTCACTTGATTATCTGTTATGTTATTAGTAGTTACCAGGTGAAAACAACATTTTTATTTAGGATACATTAGTCACTGGGTTGAAATTCTACCTACCTGCTTCTATAAAATGTTTGAACTCACACACAGATCCTGTCGTTTTTTATAATTGAGATACTCTCAATATGTTTCTTATAACTATACAAGTCCTAATATTCCTTGTGTTTCACAGAAGAGTGCATGCTTAGATCAAACCTGGTAGATTCTAAATATAAACTTGTAAGAGTTTTTGAACTTATTAAAATCATTTCTCAAATATAGCACTTTTTTCAAGGCTTAAGATTATATTATGTCCAAAACCAACTACTACAGAGATATACAGAGTGGGTACTCTATTGAAATGGGTAAATATTAAAAACTTAGCAAAGTAAACTATTTTGTTAAACTGATATCATGTAGAACGATAATCACAAGGTACCAAGTGGAATAGAAAAGAATGGAAAAGTTGTCTTTACCTTTTTTAACATTGTAGCCGGAGGATTTCAGAAATGGAACCATTTTAGATTCAATTTCATCGTACCTATAAGAAATTACATACATTAGAAAAAAAAAACCATAACTAAATGTCCGTGATGCAAAAAAAAGGTCAAAACAAGAACAGGCACCTCTCCTTTGACCAGTTAACAGTTGGATCATCCATTTTATTGACGACAACAAGCAGCTTAGAAACACCCAAAGTCTTTGCAAGTTGTACATGTTCACGCGTTTGTCCACCTCTCTCGTACCCAGTTTCAAATTCACCTTTTCTTGCAGATATAACCTGAGAAAGAAGTTATTAACAAGAGGCAGCAAAAACTAATATCAATCCATATATATTTTGATTACAGTAAAAGACAACAAGAATGCTTAGAAGAAAAGAAGATAATACCAGTACACCTATATCAGCTTGAGAAGCACCACTAATCATATTAGGTACATAACTTTTGTGACCCTGAAAACACCATGAATGTATCAAAACAGGTTTTCAAAGATATAAAACTAGATATATTACAGTTACAGTGAATCAAGAAAGGTGTTACAAGATATGCATAGAGTTCTTGAAAGAGAGATTTTCCAAAGAAAGTGCTTAGAAATTTTAGATAGAGAAACACACAGAAAACTATTCAAATGAAACCATCACTAAAACGCAACATTAACTAGGAAAGCTATATGGAGCTTCATTTTAAATTGAAACTGTCGATAATGAAAAGATTTTTGGCACATGACAAAGAAGTTACCGGGGCATCCAGTATGGTAAATCGTGTAGTCTGTGTCTCAAAATGCGCTCTGCCCACTTCAACTGTTTTCCCCTATAGCGAGCATTTACATAAACATAAAAGAAACCATATCAATAAAAAGTTTGAAATAAAGGAACAGACAAGTACTGAGATAACAAATTGCAATAATGTTCTATAAATTTCAACCTTGAGCCTCTCCTCTTCATTGGTATCCATAATATATGCCATGTACCTATAGTTTAAAAAATATGAAGTAAGGAATAATGACAAACTTGAAATTAATTAAATATATCACAACAAAGAAACCTCCAGTTTAAGAGTAGAATTAAAGAAATCAAAACTTTTTGAAAGATCAGCTCGGCCTTACCAACTCTCTCTACTTTTATCCTTAGCTTCTTTTTCATACTTTTGGATCGTGCGCTCATCAACTTGGCCACTAAGATATAATATCTGGCCTCCGATTGTAGACTTTCCAGCATCTTCAGTGTACATAAAAACACAAAACAATTGATAAGCAAAATTCCTCAAACTACCTGGGATGTGCAAAAATTGGTCCAGACCAACAAAAAGTGGCTATATTCTGTTTGGTTGTCAGTTCTTGAATCTAGAGTGTTTTAAAAAACAGTTCTCGTTCCCAAACGGAAATGGTCTGTTGTGAAAATTACTTATTTGTCAAATTTCTAACGACGTTCTATATTTATAATTTTCAATTATAGAACTTGCATTTTGGTTCACAGTTCAGTTAGGTACCAACTGGTTCTAAACCAGAACTGGGCTGGTACCAAACCAGTTTAGATTGGTGTGGTTTGTTTACTTTGTGGTTTTCAGGTTGTGGTTTGGTTCTCGTTTGACTTCAGACTATAGCCACTAGCTAACCACCTCTCCTACTCCAAAACAGAAAGATGAAGAGCAAAAAACATAAATTTGGAACGTTTAATCCAAATAAATATACAAACAAAACTCAGTTCATAAACATGGATGCATGTTCATGATAATTTATTCAAGTGCATATAATAAGAGGAAAAATAATAGAGGGCTTAGAAATAATAGGAACCGGGAGCGGACCCTTAATGAAACAAATATAGAGACTTTAGCAAAGAGAATAACGCCCAAAAAGACAATATAATGGATTGGGACTCAAATGGAAACTAAAAAGGTATCTACAGAGTCAAAGGCAACCAGATATGATTAAAGTATATTATGACTGGACCATTTAACTGTGTAAACCGAAGTTCAGAAAATCAGACAAAAAACTCAGACTTAGTTCCATTATATACCATGGCCGATCTTTGTTCATTCAATATAATAACCGAACCAGAACGGGTCTAAACGAGCTTTATTCGGTTCCGTTCTCGGTCTTATTTTACTTGTTATAAAAAGTTTTCGGTTAATCGAGTTTTTCAAAAAAACAGTTCCCTGGTTTGATCCAGTCTAGAACCAGAAGACAAGGATTTTATTTTTCAAGATTATAATAATGTTGCATTATATTTATATAATTTTACAAGCAGCAAACTCCAAGTTAGGTTTCAGTTCAAGGCGATCACTAAGATCGTTCCGGTTTGCAATTTAGTTCTTTTATATTATATATTTTGAGAAACGAAAACTTGGGAACAATGAACATACCAACATGACCAATGAATACCACATTCAAATGTCTCTTTGTATTACTCTCCACCTCCTCCTCAGCATGTACCTCCTCCACAATATGTTCTGGAGCAGCAGAAGAAGTCGTGTGTTCTTTCTCTGTAACCAACAAGCATAACAAACTCGTTAATATAGACACCAAAAGATGTAGAAGAATAAGTAATCATTTATTGCCCTGCCGTCAACCTGAGTCAAGCATACACATAAAAGACAATACTAATAATGAAACGGTAAAGAACTGGAATAAAAAAACTAATAGAATGAGCGAGAGAAAGGAACAAGTCATTATATTCTTATTATCATATGGCCTTAAACACCGAGATTTATAGACTACATAAAGTAGGATCGGGATAGTTCAACTAATTAGTATAAGCTAACAAAAATTTTAGATAAATTTAACGACACGGTCACCAAAAGAAGCTCAGAACATTCAATCTCCAGAAAATGTATCCAATAGAATAACGAATCAACAGATGCTCGTTACCTTCTTGGACATCATCAGTCACCGCGTCTTCAGACTCATCAGGCTTCCCGCCGTTAGCATCAAGCACCACGTTACTATCTTGAGCTAACAATTAATATTATAATTTAGTAAAACTATGGGTGAGTAAGTAAAATGTAAAACATAATAACCGTTACAAGCGTGAGTAATTACCTTGTTCGGTGTCATGAGGAGGAAGTATACCGTTTTCATTAGGAGGCAGCATCTTACTAGTATCTTCTTCCACTAGTATTTAATAATAAAATATTAAAAAAAATTAAAAAAAAAAAAGTAAATTACTGAATTTGTATACCAGATGATGATGATGAGTCGAGCTGCAATGCACGAATATCGTCCTCGATGTTATCTAAAACAAACAAGTTACCAACAATTTAATTAATTAATATAAATATATGCAATAAAAAGTTAAGGAAGATAAAATCATGGTTACCCATTTGAACGAACTGGATGATGATCCGATTGAGTAGGTGGTGTTGCTGCAATTAAAGTTTCCCAAAAACCCTAATATCAACTCTAATGTTTTTATTTCTACCCCTCGACCTGATGATTTTCTCTTATTGAAATTCTAAAATAACAAAAATCTATATATTTATTATTATTCACCAAAATACCCCTACCTATTATTATGAAATGATTTATGAACGAGGAAATGGTGTCGTGCGTTGCGGCGGAAGAGAATATTAGGCAACTATTTATGAACGACTAAGAACTAAAAATGTAACACATATTCAGTATGTTTATACTCTAACAAATATTTTGTACCTTCATACCGTATATATAGATATAAAGATATACTGGTGTGTAACATTTTTGTGAAAGCTTAAAAGTTGAGTAAATTACACCGTTCGTCCCTAAAGTTTATATGCAATTACGGATTTCGTCCCTAACTTTGAAAAGTTGCATGGATCGTCCTCGTTTCCAAACTAATTACTCATTTCGTCCCTAATTTCAACGTCCGTTTATTACTGCCGTTAGCCTTCCCTCACGTGTAAAACACGTGAGGGTATTTTAGTCATTTCCCAGTCTTCACCTACCTTACCCCCTTTTCTAATCAATTTCATTTTCTATCCCTAATCTTTTAACCTAATTTCTTTCATTTCATCTTCTTCAATCCATCTCTAACACAAATTCATACACTAAAATACCACAAATCCATACATATTCTTTTTCTCATTACAAACAAAACAACATCTGCCATTGTTGATTCTAATTATGGCTCTCAAGCGAAAAACAACAGCTTCTTTTACTTCCCTTCTTCCCAAACCCCAAAACGAAAAAGCCTCCACTTTTACACGACGACGACGACGAAATCAGCCAATCAACGAATACCATAAAACCATGTGTTCTCTCAATCAAATTGGAGGCGAAGTTGATTTTCGACGGCATGGTTTCAGTGATGTATTAAATTGATGTTCATGGAAATCACAATTGGTTTCAGTGATGTATCCAACGATCTATGTAATTTACTCTTTTAGGATACCTTTTAATCCAACGGTTGCTGATGAAACAAATCCATTTCAATCCAACGGTTGCTGATGAAACTAATTTCAATTATCCTCTGTGACGCGGTCTCCAACTAACCATGTGTTCTCTCAATCAAATTGGAGGCGAAGTTGATGTTCGACGGCTGGAATTGCAGCGGCTGTGGTGGTCGGAATCGCGACGGTTGTGGTGGTCGGAATCGGAGCAGCAACGGTGGTTGGTGATGATAATAAATGGTGGCGGTTTCGACGTTTGATCGGAGAGAGAGGATTAGGAAGGAGAGGAGAGTGAAGATTAGGAGGTGGTGGTTGGTGGTGAAGATTGTGGTGGTTTGTTTTAAGATTTCGGTGGTTGTACGGTGGTGGAACATGGTGGTTATATGGTGGTGATACGGTGGTGTATATGGGATCTGGATTTCGGGTTTTTTTGTTGGAGAGTTTTGTGATAGACTAGATAATAGAGAAATGATGAATTTTGGTGTGTAAGGGTAGTTTTGGAATTTTGTTTGTTTTAAAAGACATATAATATGAGAGAGAAGAATATCGGCGAAATGACTTAAATACCTTCACGTGTTTTACACGTGAGGGAAGGCTAACGGCAGTAATTAACGGACGTTGAAATAAGGGACGAAATGAGTAATTAGTTTGGAAACGAGGACGATCCATGCAACTTTTCAAAGTTAGGGACGAAATCCGTAATTGCATATAAACCATAGGGACGATCTATGTAATTTACTCTTAAAAGTTTAAGGGTTGTTCGGTATATTTGTGAAAGTTAAATAAATGAAAGACACAAATTGATATGCACGTGGAGGAGTGGAGGGGAAAAATCACGCACTTTTATTTTCGTGTATATAAGACATTATGAACAGTACTATATAGGACAAAATTTCTTAACTTTGTATATATATAGAATTAATCGTTTATATTTATATTTTGACCCATAACTACATAACTAGAATAATAGAAATAAAGACCTAGATACTTTACGTAATAACATAACTCTAAAAGCAAAGATAAAATTTTTGAAGATGTAACATGAAAAAAATAAGTTTTAACCTAAATATTAACAATTTATTAAAATAAAGAAGTAGTCATTTTACTTATTAAATAAAATAATCTAAAAGATAAAAAGGAAAAAGAAAATGGATAAAATTTAAAACCAGAAATACACACAAACGAAAATCTAAAACGAAAAAAAATTAATAAATAAAAAATTAAGTATGCATGCTAGCTGGATATTCATCAAAGAAAAATACTCTTTTTATATTACTCGCTAAATATTAGCATTGAATAATGTATAATATATTTTTACTAATATATAAAGAATTATAACTTTTTACTTAAATGTTAAAATTTTAAGTAAAGTATAATTACTAATTTACCCTTTAATCAATAAATTAAAATTAAAATTGATATTTATTTAGTTTAAATAAATAATAGTCATTTAATATTTTAAAAGTTATTTTTAGTAAAGATTAACTGATTAACATAACATGTATCTCAAAATGTAAAAAGTTTACGTTATGTGATATTTATCTTTATTAAGTTATTAGCATATGAATAACTATAAAACGTCATTTGTACATATAATTAATTGAAACTAACATATAAAATAAAGATAAATCACTTTTTAATGTGTAAAAATTATGATTATAATTCTTTGACCAATAATGTTTTTTTTTTTTTGTAAGATAAATTGTCGGAAAGGAAAACATGGATTTAGTAATTCATAAAAACAAACCTATTTTTTAACGAGAAATAAAAGTTGTTTTGCAATAATAACACTATTTAAAGTTTAAACCATAAACAATCAAATAACTTTTGTTATGTTCAAAATAACCGTAAAGAAACCTGTAAATACTCGTATATATATTTATGGCCCGGATGATATAGTCGGAATTCAAGTTGATCAAAAACTATTATACCTAATATATGGTCTTGATTTTCAATGAAAAAATGGAGTTTTAAACATGAAACAAGTGTTTACGCAATATAATACGTTTCAAACTAGAAAATATTATACGCTATACATTAATAACTATTTTTTATATACTAGACACTAATACAGACACCAAATACCGGACTTGTGAATCAATTCAAATATTTTAATATAAACTTTCGGCTTAAGTTTGGGTTTCATAGGTGACATGCACGTATTTCATAATATGTCACGTTTTCAAACATATTGTGAGGTACAATGTCCGTAGAGTCCCTCAATGGGCCGACATGGCTTTCGAAACACGAATAAATAAATTTTGGCACCACATAAATTGTTACACACAACATATATTACATGGGGTTTAAAGAGAAACTCAATAATTATTATTATTATTATTTTACGGAAAACACAAGTTAAATTGTTCGGTTCAAAAGGATCTAAAGTACAAGGTCGAGGTCAACAAAAACATTATTTATCCTTACCCGAACATAGTGAAATGAGTTTAATGCATCACTATAAATTAATACACTTTATGGCTCAAATGGTTTAATGGCCTTATGGGTCAAAATAAAATATTATTACATTTAACATATATATCAAAAGACAAATGAAAATATATTAGAAACCGTTAACGTAAATAACTCTTTTAATTGTGTAAAATGATGAAACGAAAAAGTTTTCGTAACAATTTTTATATGAACCAGATGGACGAGATATAGATATACTACATAAATCTTTTTAGAGCCTAAAAGTCCGAACCAATAACTATTATACTTCAACTCTTTTGTCGTCGCTGCATCATGCAAGTTCTTTACTGATGTATAATGTATAATAGCCTTTTGTTTTGTAATTATATATTTATGCTTACCATAAGTAGAGATCATTAAACAATCATATAAATCTATATGGTATCATAAGTGTAAATCAATGGTTAAAACCCGACAAATTTTATAAAAATAACAAACTTTACATACTTATTATATGCATTTTTGTAGGATAAGTTCCCAAGACATTCTTATTTAACAAAATCATAAAAAATATTACACAATACAACAAATAAGTACATTTAAATAATAATTCTAAATACAAAAGGTCTAATTCAAATATAAACTTTATAAAGTAACTAGTATATAACCGGTTTAATAAACAGGATGATTTTGCAAAAATAGTTAAATATAAGTTCTTTAACTGAAAAATAAATTATTAATTAATATTTTATTTTTCAAGACCTTTTTAATAAAACCAAAAGCTTGTAAGAAGATCTGGCAAAAAACAACATAATGTCGATCATCAATTTACAACAATTTATAGAGAAATAAATATGTTTCGTATATTGAATAAGAGAGTTATGCTAAAATTTAACATCAAGTGAAACAATATGGGAAACGAGAAAATTGCACAGAAAAGCAACGAATTTTAACCCAATTGTCATTGTGTGTAACCAACTTTATTTTTTATCAAAAAAGCCATCAACTTTAGTTACGTTGCTATTGTATGAAAACTTAAGTTGGAATCTCGTTGGCTTTTTTTATTTTACTTATTTGTGTTTTTTTTCCATAACTAGGTGTCACGTATGTTATATTGTCGTCATATACATAAATTTAGAGGGGAAAAAACTAATAATTTTTCATATTTAATAAATTTTTTTTATGAAAAATACGTTTTTGTATCATCTATTATTGATACCAAATGTCAAAGAAATGACAAAATAACATGATAAACATTTGTTATATTACATACTAGGACAAAGTAAAAACTTGATCGTAAACTTTATGTTTATGCAGATTTTATATTATTATCAGAAGACAATGTTACACTTACAATAACATATATACCTTTACGTTTATACAAATGTTGTTTATAGTTATAATAACATATATATCTTTACGTTTATAACATATACACCTTTACGTTTATACACATGTTATGATCTTTTGTATTAGGAGATTTTAGAATAACAATAGGGTAAATAATAGTTAAAATTGAGCGATTTTATAAGTAAATTAGAATTATGTTTTTTATTTTAGTGGAGATAGAATTAAAGAGATAATGTAATTATGGATTGTAAAAGGATGTAAAATGGAAATAGTATTTGATGACATCATCAATTTAATCTAACGGTTGAGATCAAATATGTTAATCCATCTAAGGGACCTTATTTCGCCATGTGACATTTAAGGCCCCTCTTTTATTATATATTAATATAATATATGGCATTTATCTTTGAAAGAATTCACAATATTATTAAATTTCAATATTTAACGAAATTTGAAATTAACTTTTACACACAATGACAACGTATCTAAAGTTAGTTGTTTTTTTTTATATAAACAAAGTTAGTTACACACAATAACAATTAGGTTAAAGTTCGTTGCATTTATGTACAACTTTCTCAAACAATAATATATAAAGTTGCAAATGTATTATTGAAAATTAAATTGCATTAAAATGAAAATAAGAAACATGAGACTTAGTTATAGAGAGTACGTAAAACTTCCTTGTAGACCACGTTCAACGTCTTATTGTTGATGTTATCATTTTTGTATAAAACTAAAAATCATTAAACCTTTTTCTTGTTACTCGTGATACGAAAACATAAAACTGACCATGTATGAAAACATATCGGTTCAAAACCAAACCAACATTCGAAGGTGATTGCCCTTTACTCTTATTGATTCATTGAGAAAGCTCTTTACCTATATTAAGCTAATAAAACAATCACTTTAGGTCCCATATTTTTAAAGATACCAAATTTATTTTATTTTTATATATACATATAAATTTATATATATATATATATATATATATATATATATATATATATATATATATATATATATATATATATATATATATATATATATATATAAATTTATATATATTATTAAATATAATAACTCTTAATTTATTAAATGTTAGTTCAACCTAATATTCAAAACATTTCTTTTATACAAAAGGCTCTAATTTTTTTCTAGTAATAATTACCCCCTAATTTAAATCCTGTCTTCATCTTGAGATCTGTACATTTTTTTGGGCTTTTGAGTTTTTTCTAGTAATAATAATTATTTAATTTTAGAAAGTGATATTTATCTGAATTCTTGATAACAAATCAATTGCAAGTTTCATTAACAAAAAGAAATCCCAATAATCATTATGGAAAAGAAAAGAAAATCGATTAAAAAAGATTAGTAGATGTAATTGATTATGAAAGCTTTATAAAATATTTGTTCATAAAGAAAACTGCTATTTCATTATTAACTCTAAGTTTATTATTCTCCAAAATCTCAAAACAATAAAAGACTATCAGAAATAAAAATTAAAATACTATGAAGTAAATTAAGGGTTTTAATTAAGTGACAATAGTAAGTTTGCGAGCAAATGTAATGATTTGCTATTCCAATTTAATACATTGTTCTTGACTTTATCTAGTAAAAGTTACAATCATTTGCATACATACATTTAGTATAGAATTATGAACAATTTCGTTCTACTTTTTCAAATAAACTTATACTTTTTCTAATGTTAGAAACCAAACCATATACACTTCCAATGCTTGTTTGAGGATTTTCATTGAACTCACTTCAGCTTTGCAAAACAATAAAAGGTAAAATTGGTGAACATGTTCCCAACATCTTCTCAAAATGAATTACAACCTAATTCCCCACATCTTTTCTATAAAATTAATTACCATTCATATCTTGCACAGCTTCTATTTTGTTACTATTAAGTTAACGGCTAACAACTTTATGACATAAGCTTGAATCGCCATCACGAGCACAAAGCCATGAAACTTTGGACTTTTGTTTTAGAAATAACTCCTTATCTCTAACAACATCATTATAAGCTTTCACATTGACATCTTCTTCTAATCTAAGTTTTGTATTATGTGGATTGGATCGGCTTCAACAACAATATGTATATTCCCCAATTCATTTCTATGCTTATTCACTTTATCTTATACATTTACATTCACCCTATTTAATTTCCTTAATTAAGGTTTCAACATTTTCAACTTTGACACTACTAAAAACATTTCAAAACCCTCTACCTTTGTATCCCGTACATATTTAACAACAACTTTAAGCCATTTTTAAAACCAAAAGATTAGGAAACCTAAAAGGTTTAGGGTTTTGGTTTAAGTATTTATGTAATATGTTGGAGTATATATGGATATACTCCAAAAGTGACTTTTTACCATATCGCTTCGGTCCGACACCTTCGACCAGCTAAATGGAGCGCCAGGCCGAAGCTATTTGTGTTTGACTAAGCTGACGTCATCAAACCGTCGGAAGAAGAAAAGCCAAACATGTCACGTGCTCAACTGACATAAAGTACCTTACAAGCGGCTAAAAGGACTGTACCACGTGGAAGAGCAGAAAAGGTACCGAAAGCTTATCAATCGCCCGCTGAATAATAAGGAGATGCCGAAGGTGCTGTTTATGGACCGGATTCATCAGGAAAGGGAATATAGTGCACCGAAAGAAGGAACAATCTATTATCCAAGGGATAATGGACCGAAGCACCAGGTAGTATAAATAGGGCCAGACCCATTCCAGGAAAAGGGATCAGAACCTCATATAACCTAAATCAAGAACATTCTCCCTCTTAAGTGTTCTTGATTATTCTTTCATCTCTTTAATAGCATTAACTTCACATACACTTTAAATCTAGAATCCTTATCATGAGTACTGATTCTCACGCCCGAGCCTTATCGGGGACACCTCCCCGATAAGCTTTAGGTGTTTGTTTCTTGTGACAGATTCTAAATTGGAAGACGATCTCGAAGATTTCTTGCAGTACAAGTCCAGGAGAATTTTTACTTTAACATTTGGCGCCATCCGTGGGAAGCTTTATTTAACGAGGACATAAGCATATGGACACTCCTATGTCTTCAGGGATGTCCACTCTTGTGCCTACTGTTCAGCCATCAACCAACGTTGTAGAGCCACCCCGATCTTAACCATACCAGTCAATACCATACCAGTCAATACCACACCAGTCGATGCCACCTCCGTCGCCACCTTTACTGGACACCACAAGGCAAGCAATAGCCCCTCAGGGTGACAGTAACGAAATCACACCGGAGTTCGTTATCAATAATTTTGGACGCCTACGGGGGCTGATGAACACCTACGTACAAAGGGAGAGACAACGAGGGGTAGATATTGAACTCTCGTACGGAGACGTTAATGAAACCAGCGCGACTAATGGATCAAACACCCCATCCCCAAGACGAATGGGTCAAGCGGGCCGAAGGGAAGAACAGGTGAGCCCGTTGCAGGGGCGAAACCCCTTCGGAAGGACAGATCCGACAGTTTTGGCCCAAACGCCTGGCACAGGATTGAGCCAGAGGGGAGGCATCTTACTCCCTCCGTCACAGACGGGTTATATGCCCCAACAGTCGGCGCCACCACCTCCTAGAGTGTTCTTTGATCTACCTCCGGACGTTTTGGCACCACGATACACGCAAGGAGCCGCGATTCCACCTTTTCCATCAGGGTACCCAGCCTCCTCAGAATATAACCCCAGTACGTGGGCCTTACCTCCGGAGTACGCCCGAATATTGACCGAGAAATATGAAGCCGAAGACTTGTCAAGGCCTTACCATCGGCAAAGGGAGGCCAAGTTTGTAAAGCGAATCGCGGAATTTAAGTTTCCTCCCAAGATCAAGATGCCATCAAACGTGAAGATGTACGATGGGACCCAGGATCCCGATGACCATCTTAGCATTTTTGCCGGAGCAGCCGAGGTAGAGCAGTGGTCCATGCCGGTATGGTGCCACATGTTCGTACAAACCCTGATAGGAGCAGCCAGATTATGGTTTGATAGCCTCCTGTCGGCAAGTGTCAATGACTTTGAAGACCTACAGCAGAAATTTAGAGTCAACTTCATGCAGCAGAAGAGGTACGAGCGAGATCCCGTGGAAATACACAACATAAAGCAAAGAGAAGATGAAACTCTCCGAAGGTTCATGGAACGTTTCAATAGAGAAAGTTTGCAGATTAAGGGGGCTACCGAAGGGATGAGAGTTTCGGGTTTCATGCACGCCATTCGAAACAAACAGCTCATCGAAAGACTTAATAACCAAATCCCTAGGACGGTGGAGGAGATGATGGAGAGAGTCCAAGACTTCATTAGGGGAAAGGAAGCGGCTTCTCTTGGAGAAGAGGGAAGCTCACGGGAAATTTATATTTAGAGTAAATTACATCGTTAGTTCATATGTTTATACCCAAATCACTAGTTTGCGGGTTTTTTTGAAAAATTACACCAAACGTCCTTAATGTTGTAATTTTATTACGCCGGTGATCCATTTTTGACAATTTTTGATTGAAAAGACGGAAATGCCCTTTTCTTATAATTTCTTTTATATTTTAATTAATTTTTATTTCTTTATGTTTTTTAATTAATTCAATCATAATTCCCAACCATCCCCTACCCACCCCTTTCTCTATCTCTTGTCTCTTTTCCACCAACACCACCATATTTTCAACCCACACTCTATTTCTCTCTCTTCCACTCCACATTTTCCGGTCACTCATCCCCACCAATAACACCATTCGATTAACTATATTTTCTAATGATTTTAAAACCCCACCAATATAGGTTATCAAAACTTGGAGAATGGAGATGAAATCGGCAGCAGGTGATCAAATCGAGAAATTAGGAATCGAAACTCCCACTATCACTTGTTTCTCTGACATGTTCAACGGTCAACTCCCCATCCATTTTCAAATCATTCGTTTCCCCAAACAGGTTCCATTTAAACCTTATTCATTGCTATTGGATTTTTATATAAGCTCTAATGGTGTTGTTGTAGATATATGTATGGATCGGTTGTAGTACTGCCAGATTTGGTTCTTTATATGCTGTTGCACCTACTAGACCAGTAATAACCCAACCTTTACTTCTCTTGTCTCGTCTTGTATAACACATCCATCAAATGCTTATTGTTTTCGTTTCAGAACAACAGTGTCAGTCTCACTTGTCTACTTGGTGAAACTTCTGATAATACAAGATCTGGCATTGCACGTCGAATAGGTACATACCAAACTTTCTATTTTCTTCTTCTTCTTCTTCTTCATATCTTGAATTTCACTCTTCTTCTTACTATAGTTCTCAAGACCGCTCTGGATTGATTAACATAGAGTTAACAAATTAGGGTTTCGAGTTTCAAACTGTGAGGATGGTGAGGTTTTAAAATCGTTAGAAAATGGAGTTAATCGAATGGTGTTACTGGTGGGGATGAGTGACCGGAAAATGTGGAGTGGAAGAGAGAGAGAGAGAGAGAGAGAGAGAGAGAGAGAGAGAGAGAAAGAGAGAGAGAGAGAGAAATGGAGTATGGGTTGGAAATATGGTGGTGGTGGTGGCGGTGGTGGTGGAAAAGAGACAAGATATAGAGAAAGGGGTGGGTGGGGGATGGTTGGGAATTATGATTGAATTAATTAAAAAGCATAAAGAAATAAAAAGTAATTAAAATATAAAAGAAATTATAAGAAAAGGGCATTTCTGTCTTTTTAATCACAAATTGTCAAAAATGGATCATCGGCGTAACAAAATTACAACATTGAGGACGTTTGGTGTAATTATTTTTAAAAAAGCCTCAAACTAGTGATTTGGATCTAAACATAGGGACTAGTAGTGTAATTTACTCTTATATTTATATTTATATTTTGACCCATAAGTCCATAACTAGAATAGTAGAAATAAATACCTAGATACTTTATGTAATGACGTAACCCTAAAATCAAAGGTAAAAACAAAAAATTTGAATAGAAAACAAACATTTTTTCTATCTAATAAATGAGGGATTAGGATGATGTCATTTGGCTGACATATAACTATCTTTTCTGATAATGTCATAATTATAGTGTTTAATTTTAAAAAATCACAGTATTTTATTTTTAAAAAATTAAAAGATTATCAAACCCTAATATTGGGTAGCTAGGGAGGCGATATATAAACCAAAACCCAAGACGGAAAATCAATAGTCACTTGGGAAAGGTAAATCTTGGGGAACGCAATTTCTCCATTGGTTGGCAATTGAGAAGACTCTCCTTTTTTGTGATGGTTTTTTCTTATTTAAACCAAAACCCAAGACGGTCTACATCTCATCATCTTCCGTTCTCACCATCTACTGGTTTTTAACAATGGAGAAAGAAGCAATCATTTTAATTGAAGAAATCTCTACCAAAAAGGATTCATGGAAGGTTAAGGTCCGCATCGTTAGTTTATGGAGGCAAACCTATAAGATCGATATGATTTTGATAGATGAAAAGGTACCATTACTATTTGCGTATTTGTATTTCTTATGATTACTATTTGCTTATTTTTTAATCAATCGTTTTTAAATTGTACAGGGCGACATGATTCAGGCAACTGTAAAGAGGGATTTGATGGATGTTTTTGAAATCCATCTTCAACAGGGAAGTACTGTAATTCTCTCTAAATTTGGAGTTGGTGAGATGAATGATAGGTATCCTGTTATTAATCATCAATACAAGCTCAACTTCTATCGCAACACATCCGTTAGAATTTTTCAGGAGTTTGAAGGTCCTTTGTATGGTTTTCATATGGTTGAATTCGATGATATCCTAACCCGCAAAGTGGCTATAGACTCTACTCTTGGTTAGTATACCCTTTTTATTTGTATATGTACCCTTTTTATTTTATAATTTCTTGTCATTAATGAATTTCATGTTTATATATCATGATTGTATGTTTCGTTGTTTAGCAATTTGCCTACTTATGAGTTTTAAAACACATTTAATCTAATTTGTTGATTTTTTTGGAACCCATATGATTATTTTGTTTAGAAAACTGCCCAACTTGAAAAAGATAATTTTTTTTGATTTTTTAGAATCCTAATTTGTTGATTTTTTTAGTACCGAGATGATTATTTTGTTTTGTTTGTTGTTAGAAATTTGTTGAGTTGATTTAGGGGTATTTTTGTCATTTTAGAAAATTGTTGAGTAATCAAGAAAACTGTGACTAATGTGTATATCTTAATAAGTTAATATAATCAATCATGTGATCTTTAATATTTAGAGATTTGGATATCGTATTAGTTTACCTGTAAGGAGTAACATAAATCTGCAGGAGTACACCCATTGCTTTTAAGCTTTAGTTCAGCTTCTGCTTCAATGTAACTCAATATTCCACTGAAAGAAATATCCATTCCTTTTACAACTTGAATGTGTTTGACTTTAGGGGTATTTTAAATAACTTAATGTCAATGCCAGTTCTGATCGTGTTGTGGTTTTTGGTGCAAACCTTGTTATAAGATGGTTGAGTTGATTTACGGGCATTTTTGTCATTTTACAAATTGAATGTGTTTGAATTTAGGGGTATTTTACTCTTTTACAGGTTTCATTAAGTTTTTAATCAGAATAGGTGGCCTTAATGAGAAATTTTTGATAATTGAGTGGCCTATGTATGTATTGTTCGTATTCGTTTTGATATTCATGTGTCGATATAATATATTAATGCTTAAAGAAACACTACGCATATTTTTTGATAATTGAGTGGCCTATGTATGTATTGTTCGTATTCGTTTATATTCATGTGTCAATATAATATATTAATGCTTAAAGAAACACTACGCATAATGTTACTCTGTATAATTTTTAGTTGTTGAGTGATTAAGTACCGATTTAGTTTCGTTTATACCAATTTTGGTGAAAATAGTGTTGCGTAGAAACAAGTCAGTTTTACTAAAAGTTGAAATAGGTCATTGTTAGTTAGTTTAAGTTCAAGATGTTTTCTATATTGTCATTGCACTTATTATCTAGCACTTTTAATATTTTATGTTAATTAGTGGTGGTAGTATAATCAGTATGTTCAAGCTATTTAACCTAAAATGGTATGTTTTGTTTTTAGTGTAACTCTATTGTTGCTTAGTATACCATTTTTATTTTATATATGTACCCTTTGTGTGTTTGTTTTGTGAGCATTTGTCTTAATCTTAGTTTATGTTTTCTTCTTTGTAAATGTTATTGGTTACGTTGTTTCTACTACTGATATGGAGGTATATTCCCGTAACGGAAGAGAATGCAAGAGGATAGGTTTTGATATTGTTGATTTGAAGTATGTTTTTTCTAAATTAATTAGTACATTTGCATTTACCTTATGAAAGTTATGTCTTTTGTCTCTAACATTATTCTTTTATATAGGGGAAACACTCTTAGTTGCACAATGTGGGACGGTTATGCACAACAATTTTCTACCTTTATTCAAGATTTTGCGAGTGATGATCTTGTGATTGTCATCATACAATTTGGCAAAGTAAAAGATTAGAGAGGTTGAACTACTTACTTTTCTTAATACACTTTTTGTATATAATTTAAATACTTTTATCATAAAACTAACTTTTTCTGATATATCTATTATAGGTTTCCCTAATATTCAAAATGGTTTTATTGGTACCCGTATGTTTATCAATGATGACATTGAAGAGATTCGTAGTTTCAGAAACAGGTAATCACATATGGATACATAATATCATCAGGTTTTAAATTATGTGACTAAATTTTGGTTTTAATTGTTTTAGTATCATGCTTGGAAATGGGAGTGAGAGTTCTTCTCAGTTGGCTGGTCCACTATCTAGCCAAACTGTGTATACTTCCCGTGAGAAATTTCTTAAGAGATTTGGAAGAAAGTATGTGGAAGATATCTTTGAAGTTACAAAGGTATTATTTGATTTTTGTTTCAAATAATCACATATGTTAGGTTATTATCTTTGGTAGATTATAATTATTTTTATTTGTTTTTATGAAGGAAACTATTTGTGTTGTTCTTGGTACAATAAAGTCTGTCAAGGAAGATTATGGTTGGTTTTATACTACTTTGTAGAAACTGCTGCAAGAAAGTTGTTCCCGTTTCACAGTCAAGGAGTATGGTGGATATTGATGAAAGTGTTGCTGATGAGGAATGATTGAATTGTCAAAGTGTAAGACCAATGTAACGTCGGTTGTTCCTCGGTATGTGTGACAACCGTCCAAATTTCAGGTGATTCTCAGTTACTTAATCGGTTCAAAACTCTTGTTCTCTTTTATCGCGTTCATATTGTTCGGGTTCATTTTGTTGTACTTTAAATTTGTCGGAACAAATGTCGGAATCAAAAATATAAATCCTAACACCAAATAAACAATTCAAGAGCTTGACTAAGTTCATAACGGTAACTAAAATGATTCTAGTCCTTAACTAATTATAACGGAAAACTTAAAACGTCAAAATGCTGGATTTTTCAATTCAGCCGGCGGCTGAATATATTCAGCCAACGGCTGAAACCAGCCGACGGCTGAATATAGCCAGCCGACGGCTGAAACCTGCTGCCCAGCTGGCTGCTGACTCATTTCTGCATGCGTTTTCATTGGACCAACTTGTTTTGGCTCGGGACTGGGCAACCATTACTGCCCTTTGAGACTTCCTAGGCCAGAAATCACCAACCACACTCACCCTTAATCATTTTCACTTTCAAAATTCATTTCACAAAACACACACACACACCTTACTCTCTCATTTCTCTCTAATCTCCTCAAGAACACAAACACAAAACAGAAACTAAACACCAAAAATCAGTCCATAAACATCATTTAATCAAGCATCCAAACCATCAAAACCGTCCTAGAAGAAAAGGGTATCAAGGAAAAAGGTTTAAATCGGGTTTTCAAGGATCTTTTGAAGCTAAAACTCATCCAAACCATCACATCTCTTTTTCCTTCGGTATAACACTTTCTTTTCACTATTTTTATACATATTTTTACTTGCATGTTCGATCTATAATCCGAAAATATGTTTTCATAAACTTTCAAAACGTTTTCTTGACTAAAAACGAGTTTTTATGTTGGATCTATATATTTTACATGTAAATCTAAAAGAAAATAGTTTTTTTACTTCAAAAATACATAAGTTTATGTTATATCAGTTTGCATGTAAAATCTAACCGTTCAATAAGCTTAAAAACGTAAAATAGAGCAACTTTAAAAACTGGCCGAAGCCTTTTGGCCGGCGGCTGAAGGATTTCAGCCGACGGCTAAAGGTCAGCCGGCGGCTGTTTTCCTCCAGCCGCCGCCAGAATGCCCCTGTCCACTATTTTTGTCGTTTTAAAGGTCGTAAACGTGATTTTAAGCTGAAATAAATTATCACAGATTATATACATGCTAATAAGCTACTGTTTTGACATATTATATTGTTGGAAAAAGCTTTTTGGACTAGAAACTTGAGTATTATTGCTTAAAACTTTATGAATATTAAAGCGAGAAAGTGTTTTAAAAATGGACATAAAATTTATAACGCGGAAGCGCTGCCCAATTTTCACCGTAAATAACATTTCAAATTCAGAAACTTAATAACTTCGAGACTTATACACTTTAACTTGGAACTTTGACGTTTTTGAACATATTTGGACTTATCGGACTATAAGATGTGCACGAACATACAAACATTCCGTAATAAACCTTTTGGGACAGAATCTAAATATACTAAATTGAGACTTAAAAATGTTAAATTGAAACTTAATATAACTCAATATAAACTTATACAACTTTCCGGTGTTCTAGGTCGTTTGTGATTCCCGACGCGTTCCGCTCTCTTTGTGCTAGTTCATATCTCGTACCTTCGCAAACCGTGAGTTACAACCCCATTTGTTTTACTTTTGTACATTTAAACATTATTTGGGGGAAACATAAGATCATGCTTGTAACTTATAAACTATTTGCGAACTACTTGAAACTTTTGGGAACTTGATCAAACATTGGAAACTTGGTACTTTCAAACTCGTGAAACTTTGCAACTATTGGAAACTTGTTCAAACTTTGAAACATTTTAAACTTTGGAACTATGGAACTTGTACAAACTTGGAACTTGCAACTATTATGCGTATTTGTGTTATTGCCTTAGCGGGTTAACTAAATTTAGGATACTTGTTAGCAACCAATCCTTGATGAATATATAAGCCCGTAAGAAACTTGGAACTTTTGGAACTTGGAACAATTGCCCGTTTTGGTATTGGAAACTTTATACACTATTAGCATTAGCCGTTAGTCATATGGGTATCGATACTTAGGAGCGGTCACTCCTTACTAAGGGTTAGCGTCCCAAGTACATATTACTACCACTCTTTGGCAACTTATTCAAACATTTTTGGGCTAGATCAGGACCATACAACCGGCTTAGTGTATACTTACTACTTATGTAATGCCAAGAGATTGATACGAGTTACTATTTAGTTAAACACATATCCCATACGCATATACACACTTTTAGCGCTTGGTTTCCGCTGCAACTTTACTTTGCGCGTTTATTTATTATTAAATTTTACCTGCGTACATACAAACTTTTACTATTTACACATATGTTCAAACGTCGACTCGTTCTTTTACTCATGACGTCAATATATGTTTTGGCAACTTACTAATTTTTTTTGGCAACTTTCTATCTTTGGAACTTTATCGAAACTCAAAACTATAACTCACTCACTACTTTATGTAGTTGACACTTTATCTTATGTTTCAGGAAATTAATGTAAGTGTTCAGGATGCATGGCAAAGGAGGGTCGATATGGTCGCGTGAGGCGCTATTTGGGAAAAGACCTTTGTGTTTTTGGGAATTTGTTTTGAAACATTTGTACTTGTACTTTATTTTAAACTTATGAACTGCTTGGTTGTTGAATCTCGAAACATTTATTTTTAATCGAAATGACTTGAATCGTTTACTTTTGCTCATGACCGTGTAATGATATTCCAGCTCTCACATCCCGTGCTTCCGCTATAGCGGGGTGTGACAGTATGTTTGATTTTTCTTATATTGGTATTATCAACATTATATGAGTAAGTTTACGAGCTGAGTCTTATCCTTTTACCTAGATATAAAGTTGGTGTGAGGGTTCAAGATAGTACCGGAACAGTTTCGTTTGTATTGTTTTATAAAGAGGTCTATAGGATTGTAGGGAAGTCCGTGTATGATATTCGTGAGCAACAGATTAAGGTAATCTGTTGATAGCCTTATTTTTATTTTCAATATTAAATGTTTTGATTTATTTATTTTTATTTTTAATATTATGCTATGTAATTTACAAGATATGTTCATAGGATGGTGATGAGTTTGGTTGTCCAAGAGAGGTTAAACTATTGGTTGGCAAAAGGTCCATTTTCAAGATTGAGATATCGAGCTACAATCTTGCTTCAAACTATTGTGTTTATACTGTGTTGAAAATGTGTGATGATAAGGATATCATTGCTGCTACGTTGGACGATGAAGCAAGTACACAAGTAAACAAGTACAAGGTTTACGAGTTTTATGTTTTTTAAATTATAAGTGATTTGGTTGTAATATTGATGTTAAGTTTAAAATTGATATGATTGTAAATTTTTAATAGGATGCTACAGTGGCGAAGGAGATCGAGTTTGATAGGGCCGAGGAATTTTCTCATGGATGTTCTCAATTTAAGATAATAACATAATATACACATAATAGTTGGTTTTCTCAAATCTTGATTTGTATGTTATATTGTAGATATTTTGTGATTTGTGTGAAGGGTTATGTGTCTTATACCGAGGATTCCGAAGCTGGTGTGGACAACATTGATGCTACAACCCCGCTTGGCAAACGTCCCTTGGAGGTTGATGATAAGGACTTGGCTGGACAAAATTCATCTACAAAAATGAAAGTTGTGGTTGTCAAGCTTGAGAAGTGATCTCTTTCCTGCTATTGCGTATGATGTGTTGAGTATTTTGATTTTTGTATTTGTTAACAACAGTTTGTAAACGCTATGTATTGCTCTTTTGGTTGCTAAGGATGGAAATTTTGCATAAACATCATGTAGAACTTTGGCCAACTCTTTTAATTGTTATGGATGAAAAAAATTGACACTATTGGGAATGAAAATCTTTACTTAAACAAGTTTCTCTTTCTGATTATTTTATTTTTGTTTCAATTTCTTTACTTTGCCGTATTTAGAGTTGGCCATGAAATTGTTTTTGCGGGTCAAGTTTTTAGTATACCCATTGAATGTAAAACTGCAGCTACCGCGTTCATTTGTGTGGATTGTGTAGGAACTGCTTGAACGAAAAATGGCCATTGATCGGTTGTTTGCAGTGGAGTTGTGCCAGCTAACGAAAGAAAAACGGGGATGTCAATATCATGGTCAGCTTCACTAATAACCTCGGCTATTGTAGATGCTTCTTCCCATGTATTACCTCCCAATGTGACTTTCACTTTGTGTTGAGCAATAAGCTCTTTCGTTTCATTTTCACATCATCAAATTGTTAGCATATGGTATAAATCTAACAAACAAGTTGTCGTTTTAATAATAGAAACATGAAAAAATATATATATATATATATATATATATATATAT
Source organism: Senecio squalidus (assembly GCA_910822075.1). Taxonomy (NCBI): domain Eukaryota; kingdom Viridiplantae; phylum Streptophyta; class Magnoliopsida; order Asterales; family Asteraceae; genus Senecio; species Senecio squalidus. The sequence continues at coordinate 22,544,823 of CAJVGC010000592.1, forward strand.
ATATATATATATATATATATATATATACTTGCGTGAAAAGGCTTGCTTCGCGAGTTTTGCAGATACAAAACCGAATCGTGTTTGGTTCTAACTTTAAAATATTGAATTGCTAACTCGATTGCCACTTTAGCCTCTTTTCCGGGCCTAGACGTTTGGTCAAGAATCACACCGATCCTAGCCAACTTAGAACCATTTCTGGTACCGTAGACAAGCTTCCGGTTATCAAAGAAGTTTATGTTTTTGATTATTTTATTTTTGTTTAAATTTCTCTACTTTGCTGTATTTAGAGTTGGCCATGATATTGTTTTCACGGGTCAAATATTGTTACCGCAGGCATGAGACCGAGAAAGAATCAGCAAAGCTATGCTAAAAACAGGTGACACGGCACATGATGTAAGGATTATGAGGATAATTGTAGATCGGGGATTGAAGCATGATTTGTCATCATCAAGTTTTTAGTATTTGTTTTATTAACGAGTTAACCCGACCATCAATGTTGCCTTCTTATGGTTTTTTAATGCCGATGAGGAGGCTGTTTCGTAGATTAGATTAGAGTAACTTTAAGTATACCCATTGAATGTAAAACTGCAGCTACCGCGTTTATTTGTGTGGACTGTGTAGGAACTGCTTGAACGAAAAAGTGGCCATTGATCCGTATGTGATCCTCATTTGGTTTGTCTTTTGATTTCCGATCCTTTTGTTGTCAAGTATTAGTCTGTTTGGGAGTTAAATCATTTTTCGGTATTGATCCAAGTAGATTTTGAGAGTTGTTTTATAATCCTTTTTTTCGTTCTTGGCCCATATATATTTAAAAAAACATTATTCCGTATGGCTTTATACTACTTTTTTTCTTTTTTTCTTTTCGTCTATAATAAAAAAGAAACTGAACGTTTTTGTTTTTTAATATATCAAACAACGGCACCTTAGTTATTACTCGGTTTGCAAGATAGGCAGTCTTGGCTTTGGGTGTGCATGGGTCGGCTTGGTGTCGGTTCCTACCTAAATCCAAACCCAAAGAACAATGCTTCGGTTTTTGAAATTACAAATTGTTCGGTATGGTTTCTACATTAGTTTGCTCTTATGGTATTTCGATTTTTCCCGTTTAATAAGTAGAACTAACATTACTCTAAATTTATAAAGCAAATTATTGATTAGAAAAAGATTTTAAACCGAACCTAATTTTGTTTTTGGGTCGTTTTGTTCGATTTTCTTTTTCTTTTTTCGGTTTTGTTTTTACCCATGTCTTGCTAAAAAAACCTCATAATAATGAAAATTATTTGGGTACTTCAAAGTCAAATTACTCGTGATTAAAGACCTTCAAAATCTTTGTTATGTTATATCAAATTCGATTCTGATGATGAGGAATTGTAAAAGCATGATTTCTTTTTAATACCACTAGACAAGCCCATGATTAGCAACAACCCAACATCATATCATTAAGTCCAATTTTTTCTGGCCCAATTTTAATGTTTGATATACTTTTGGTAGAATTTAAGGAGTCACAATCCCCTTGAAGACAGTATCAGTAATTAAACACAAAACAAATACTACTTTTCACTAGAAGTGTATAAAAAACACAAACTTCTTTCTGGAAATCACTTTGGCGGGTACGGATGATGATAATAGTGGTCATGTCATAAAGAAGAAGAAGGAGAAAATGTCAATACAAAAGTCAAATGGTAATTTCAAAAGTTCGTTGCATGGTCATACGGAGGATTATAGAGCTGGAAACGGTTTATCCAAGTTAGCAACAAAGGATTTAGATGTTCAAACAAGATTTCCGCTTTCTGATGTTACTAATGGTAAGTAGTCGTGTCGAAAAAAACCGAAACCGAAAAAAACCGAAACCCGAAACCGTTCCAAACCGGGTTTGACCAAAACCGGTTTGGATTTTCTAGCTTTGAATCGGGTTGGAACCGGGTTATACAAAAACCGGTTTGTATTTAGGTTAGAACGTGTCCTGTAGTATGGATGTATCTAGATCGAGTTGTAAAGTCCCGCTGCACTTTTGTAACAGTCACACTACGTAACAACAGTTACGCCAGCATAACCATCAGTTACGCATCGTAACCATCAGTTACGCTTTTTTTTTATTAAATATTCCAAACCGGTTTTTAACCGGTTTTTGGAACCGAACCGGTTTGGACCCGGTATGAAACCGGTTTAGTAGGTTTGAGTTTTCACCATCGTCAAACCGGTCCAACCCGAACCGGTTTGGATGGTTTGACCAAAAACCGGTTCGGTTCGGTTTTCAAACCCGGTTCGATTTCCGGTCAAACCCGGTTTTGACACCCCTAATGGTAAGAAGTAGATATTTTTTAAACCGCATTATAAGTTATATTCAATATTTATGAAGATATGTATTTTTTTTTCTTTGCAGTATCCTCTAATAATCGATTAAATAACATTAGCGATGTTCATATAGGAACGCAATTCAATTCTTACTTCCAAATAGATTCGGTCAGTGGTTTATACACATCAAAATTGAGAAGTCATGTTAGTCCGGGTTTGTATGATGATAATATTATTAGTCCTCATGAAAGCAAGAATGAGAAGGAAGGAAGTTCTCTCATCGCGTAGATATAATGCAAAAGGTAAAAACATTGTGAAGGAAGGATCGGATGAAAAACGTTGTTTAAATGTTCACTTAACCATTGGTTCCTCACCACTTTCTCCTTCTACAAATGTAGTGAATCAAACAGATTTCACAACAACGGATTATTCACAACCCAATCATACGTCAATATCATTGTCGCCCAATTTTAGGAATCCCATCATTTTTTCTTTGAGAAGTCCACTTGCTTCTGTTTCAAATGGTAATGATGTTATTAGTCCTCGGGAAGCAAGAATGAAAAGGAAGGTAATTATCTCCTCACGTAGATATAATGAAAAAAGGTAAAAAGCTTATGAAGAAAGGATCAAACGAAAACAACTGTTTAGATGTTCCATTGACCATCGGTTCCTCACCCCTTTGTCATTCTACAAATGGTTCCTCACCAAATTTTTTATCACCTAATCAGAGACGAGACGACTTTAGGACTAATCATACGTCAATTTCATTGTCCCCTGGTTTTAGGACTCGGACTCCTCTGACTTCCTCTTCAAAGGGTTTGTACAATATTACTTTATCTTGTAGATAGTCATCATAATACAATATGTTTAACGTTTTAATAAAATAATGCAGTGTATGTTACACCAATGTCTGGGATAACTAATGAATTTCAAAGAAGTGGATCAACTACCAACAAAAGGAAATATGTGACGTTTAAATTTGATGGTACTATCTATAAGTATTGTTGTTGAAAAATATCTTATGTCTTTTAAATATTTTTTCTATTTCTATAGATGAATTTAAATTTATTAATTCCATAATCATATTCATTTGCTTTATATTGTAGGGATAATTGACGTAATTGTGAACTCATTGCAGGTCATAATTTTATTCAGTGCCACCACTTAGTCAAACTGGATCGCCCCCTTTTACACCGATGTCTACCATTACTAATCACTTTGGTAGGAGTGAATCAATAACCGAGAAAATCGGCTATGTGACAATATCTACTACAACCACATTTAATTGTAATGGTACTATTTATAAACATCCTTATTCCCCCCCCCCCCCCCCCCCCCCCCCCCAAATATCGTGATAGATCTTACTATTAGTATGCACTTGCTTCATAATTTTAAAGATTGTTAAGTATTTGTTTTGTAAAGCAGCACCTAATATTACTTCAACAACATCACGATATGAAGTTGGATCTTCTAGCTCGGTGATGCCTGAATCATCTTCCAATAATGTTATCGGTAGTCACACTAAAAGGAACAAAAAATCTTCCAGATTCACTACACATGACATACCACGTTTTGATATCTCTTGTGAAGAACCTGAATATTTAGACGTTTTTATCTCCTTATTCGGAATATCAAGAAGTAATTATTCTTATGTTATTATCATGTTTATTATATGTACATTTTAGTTTCTAATCTTTCTTTTGTTATTAAAAACTACAAGGTTATGTTGATCATGGAGATCATATTCATGTATGTCTGAGTTGTAAAGCTATGTTGTGGAATAATGAATCAAAACGAGGAAACACAACAGGTAAAAAGAAATCTTATTCCCTTTGTTGTGGTAATGGAAATATCGAGCTTCCTGAAAGCCCAGATCCTCCAAGGTTGTTGTATAATTTATACCGAAATAGACATCCGAAGAGTGCACATTTCATGAGTAATATTAGAGCGTACAATGTGATGTTTTCATTCACTTTAATGGGAGGAAAGGTTGACAATGCTATAAATAGGGGACGCGGTCCATATGTTTATAGAATGCAAGGTCAGAACTACCACAGGTTAGGGAGTCTTATACCTCCCGAAGGGAAACATCCTACGTTCGGACAACTTTATATTTATGATACCGAAAATGAAGTTTCAAACAGGCAAAATGCTATGCAGTGAGACTTTACCTTTTTACTTTATTTACTACTGCAGAGGAAACTATAAAGATTTGTTTCGATATTTATATTATTTACTAGACGAGATTCTAATAAAGTTTTCGATGCAGATCTACACATGACGGTAATCATTCGAAAAATAATACTCTGGATGTTGAAATAATCAGTGATGTGAAAAACATTTTAGATGTTTGCAATCCATTGGTGATTTTCTATCGAATGGCAAGAGACCGTTTTGATGATAACGAGCTACAAAATGTAAGGATAAGACTTATTGGTAGAAGAAAAACAGACGGAAGGACACATAATCTTCCAACGGCTTCGAAAATAGTTGCGATAATAGTTGGCGATATTGATAAACATTTTGATAAAAGGGATATTATTGTAGAAAGTCAATCCGGGAAACTAAAACAAATAAGTGAACTTCATCCTTCATATATCCCGCTACAGTATCCACTTATTTTTCAAAAAGCGGAAGATGGTTATAGAGTCGGTATTAAACATAGTGGTTTAGCAAATGATATTGTGGGGTCAAGAACAGAGGTTACGATGCAAGAATTTTTTGCATACAAAATTCAAGACAGGGTCGGTGTTTTCTCTCTTTTACTAAATGCAAGAAGACTTTTTCAACAATTTTTGGTTGATGCATACACCATGGTGGAGTCCAAACGATTATACTTTATACGCAGTAAACAGACAAAACTTCGATGCGATTCTTATGAAAGTTTAGCTACTTCCGTTGATGAAGGGAATACATATTCATCTACTACCGGTAAGAGAGTGATATTACCTTCTTCATTTACCGGTGGTTCCAGATATATGATGCAAAAGTACCTAGATGCCATGGCGTTATGTAAATCTTTTGGATATCCGGATTTATTTATAACAATTACTTGTAATCCCAAGTGGCCTAAAATTGTAAGATTTTTAAGAGAAAAAAATCTTAGCGGTGAAGATAGACCTGACATTCTTTGCAGGCTTTTTAAAAAAAAGCTCGATGAAATCATACGGGATTTCAAACATAAAAAGATTTTTGGAAATGTGCAAGCAGGTACTACTAATTTCAATAATAATCTTAATTAGTTATGAATATGATAACAAGTTATTAATATGATTAAAGTAAAAATAATTTTAATTTATTGCAGTTATATACACGATTGAATTCCAAAAGCGCGGTCTTCCTCATGCTCATATATGCCTCTTCTTGGAAAGCGCTTATAAGTTTCCATCTGCTGACGACGTTGATCGTATAATATGTGCTAAAATTCCACACAAAGATGATGATCCCGAACTCTATAAACTGGTGAGCGAGTTCATGATTCATGGTCCATGTGGTATTCATAATACAAGTTTTCCGTCTATGATAGACTCAAAGTGTTGTAAAAAGTTCCCAAAGCCTTTTGCAAATCACACTTCTCTTGATGATGATGGTTATCCGGTTTATAAGAGACGTGATACTGGGCATTTTGTTGAAAAAAGTGGAATTGTTCTTAACAACGCAAATGTCGTTCCATACAATCTGTATCTTCTTAAAACATTTCAAGCACATATTAATATGGAATGGTGTAATGAGTCTGGGGCTATCAAATATTTTTTTAAGTATATCAACAAGGGGCCCGACAGAGTTACTGTTGCTATTTACCAAAATGATACAAATAGTAAAAGTGAAAACGAGGAACCGAAAAAAACGAGATCAAGGCATTCTATGAATGCATGTATATATCGGCATGTGAGGCAGCATGGAGGCTATTTTCCTACGACATACACTATAGGAATCAAGCTGTGGAGAGGCTTCCATTTCATCTTCCTGGTGAACAATCAGTCACTTATGAAGACGGTTCCGATCTATGTGAAGTTATTTCAAAGCCTTCAGTTGCTACATCTATGTTCTTGGGTTGGATGGAGCACAACAAAGAGGATCCTTATGCACGAACACTGACATATGTCGAGTTTCCGGGGGATTATGTTTGGAGGTCTGATTTGAGAAAATGGATAATGAGAAAACAACGCAAGATAGTTGGAAGAATTCATTATGTTCCTCCATCTCTTGGAGAGTTGTATTTTCTTCGCGTTCTTTTAAACAAAGTAAGAGGTCCAACTTCATTTGAAGATATTTGTACCATAAATGGCATACTTTATGATTATTTTCAAGATGCATGTTTTGCTCTAGGGCTTTTGGATGATGACAAAGAGTATGTTTCATGTATCAAAGAAGCTAACTCATGGGAAAGTGGTCGGTATGTTCGTTTATTGTTTGTGATGTTGTTGTTGTCTAACAGTCTATCTCGACCTTCATCTGTTTGGTCACAAATATGTCTGATGACATTTCTCGCACACAAAGGCTTGTGAATAGGACAGGTTATTTCATATATACATAGCTTTTAATTTGATCATATTATTAAGAATTATTATGTTTTTATTCAAATTCTTCTATATGATTCAAGTAACCAGATAATAAATATATGACTATTGTTGCAGATTTGGACCTTCAACTTCATGACATTCAAAATTATGTACTTGCTGATATTGAATTGTTACTCCGAAAGAATGGTAGTTCATTGAAAAATTATGTTGGCATGCCTTTTCCTGATGAAAGGTACATGCTGTCGTCAACCAACCTATTGATCTGTGATGAACTATTATATGACCTTGAAATATTAGAAACGGAGCACGTTCAAATCCTGAACAGTCTAAAAGTTGAGCAGAAAAGTGTTTATGAAACTATTATCACGGCTGTTGAAAATGATATCGGAGGCATGTTTTTTGTGTACGGATACGGGAAAGACATTTATTTGGAAAACGTTATTCCGCTTTGCGTTCAAAATGTCATATTGTTTTAAACGTTTCATAGTATGGTATAGCAGCTCTTTTGTTGACAGGGGGTAGAACCGCACATCCACGCTTTATTATTCCTATAAACGTTAACGAAGATTATTTTTGTTTAGTGCATCCTAACACTGACTTGGCAGATCTATTACGGAAATCTAAACTTATCATTTGAGACGAAGCACCTATGATACATAAGCATTGTTTTGAGGCTCCAGATAGAACATTGCGAGATATTCTTCGTTCAAATGATCCATGTAGCAAAGAAAAAGTGTTTGGAGGAAAGGTAGTTGTCTTTGGTGGTGATTTTAGACAAATTTTACCGGTAATTCCTAAAGGGAGCCGACATGACATAGTGAATGCTTCTCTAAATTCTTCTTATCTATGGGATTATTGTAAGGTGCTTAGGTTAACTGTTAATATGAGACTACAAGTTGGATCATCTGTTTCTAATCAGAATGAAATCAAAGATTTTGCCGATTGGATATTCAAAATTGGATATGGTGAAATTGGTGAACCAAATAATGGAGAGGTTCTTATTGACATTCTTGATGATTTGCTCATTAAAGATGAAAAGGATTCGGTTGGTTCACTTATATCATTCACGTATCCTGATGTTGTTAATCACATATCAGATCCCAAATATTTCCAAGAAATAGTTATTCTTGCACCGACCCATGACGTTGTTGACACAATAAATGAAAGATTGCTATCAATGTTTCCAGGAGAAGAAACGGTTTATCTAAGTTCAGATAGCATATGCAAGTCTGAACATGTATCAGAAGAAGTTTCCGCTTTGTGGTCTCCCGAAGTTCTTAACAGTCTCAAAATGTCTGGGGTACCAAATCATAAGTTAATATTGAAAAAGGATGTTCCGGTGATGTTACTTAGAAACATTGATCAACCAAATGGATTGTGCAATGGCACACGATTACAAATAGTCAGGCTTGGTAAGAAACTTATCGAGGCTAAGATAATGACTGGTACAAACATCGGGCAACATGTTTTCATTCCTAGAATGCGGTTAACTCCTTCGGATAAGAGAATTCCCTTCAATCTTAAAAGAAAGCAGTTTCCACTTGTTGTTTGCTTTGCTATGACGATTAACAAAAGTCACGAACAGTCTCTATCACGTGTTGGTTTGTACTTTCCACGTCCAGTTTTTACTCATGGACAATTGTATGTTGCTATTTCACGGGTAAAAAGTAAAAAAGGACTGAAAATATTAATTCTTGATAAAGAGAATAATATTAGTAGCAACACAACTAACATTGTTTACAAAGAAGTTCTTCAAAATTTGTAATTCTTGCATATGGTTTTTAATATTAAGGTACCAACTTATTGGTTTCTATTCGAAGTTATTTTTTGATAATTGATTTTCATTTTTATATTTGTTTCTGTTTTGTTTGAAGGATGTTATGTCAAGCTTGTGATTAAGAAGTTGAAGGTGGTATTAACAAAAGTGATGTTAGAAGTACTTTTTGAAACATCGTAAATGGATCGGTGACAAGGATACTCTACTAAGAAGAATGATTCTAGAGCAAAAAAATGAGAAGTGAAAGTTGAAATATAAAACTGTTTTTAAGTCTTTTGATATGAAACCTAATCATTTTCACATAAATGTTTTAAAGCTTTTATTTAAGTCTTTTGATATGAAACCTAATCATTATTCACTGGTTAGGTGCTTACCACAGAGAAATATATCAAACCTAATAAAATATAGAAATACTATAATCTCTAACAAAATTACTTATGCCCAGTTGTTATATTTGTAAGAGAAATGACTAAAGATCGAAAGACATGTAGAACCCCTTATAGCTTGCAAAGATAATAAGCTAATAATATTCAATCATGCATCTATTTACCTGAAACATATTGAAAATTTTGTAAGCTTAGAGGGACCCTCTAATATGAATATTTTATTTAAAAGTTTATTTCATTTTTATCTCATTTGATTACATATAGACATATAGTCATTTATCTTATTCAGACTTGATAAGATCTTATAAGAAAATACTGAAGTTTTTAAAGTGTTAATTATATAGTTAAAGTCTAAAAGTTTAATGATGTGAGTATTGGAACCTTATTAGCTTGAACGCCTTCAGTGAGATCAAACATCTTGGATTGGTTTGTGAAAAACTTGTTAAACACCTTGTAGATCGTAGATCTAGAGCAACCTTGAGCTCTGATACCACTTGTCAGGATCTGTCGAACTAGGTTTGTATAAACAAACGTGTAAATCTTGATCTATCAAAGAAGTTGCAGCGGATCAACACATTGATATTAATAAGGATCAGTGAATAACAATTTATATGAATACGAATGAATAAATGTTAAACGGTTATGAACACAAGAATTCCACCAACAACCTCAATCTTTTAGAATTAGGGTTTCTCAATAGACGTATATTTACAGCGATATAAGGATCTATATTTATAGACATTTGGTACCATTATCTCACCACACCTTTCAGATCTGCTTTTTTTCCTCTCCACCTACTTCTTCAGTTATGGTTTTTTTTCACGATGCTCCTCCGCCGGAAAATGACGATTACGATGACATGATCGATGAGATTACGGATCGATGACATGATTGTTTGTTGCAACGATCGATGACCTGATCGATGACATTACGGATGCTCCTCCGTCGGAAAGTGAAGCCGACGGATTTTGTGCTGATGAAGGTGACGGTGGCGGTGGATTTTCTGGTGACGGTGGCGGTGGTGGTTCGTTTGGTGGTGGTTTTGGTGGTTTCAATTTGGAGAGGAAGAATACGGCGCTGGTGCTGATGAAGGTGACGGTGGCGGTTGTGGTTTGTTTGGTGGTGGTTTTAGTGGATTCAATTTGGAGAGGAAAAATGTTTATGCACAATGTTTTGTAATTTTTATGCACAGATATATCTAAAATTTATACACAATGTTTTGTAATTTTTTGTATAAAAAACTTACATAAAATCAATGCACACGTTATTGATAAAATCGATGCACAATGTTCGTAATTTTTATAAAATCAATGCACACGTTATTGATAATATTTATGCACAATGGTTCATAAAAATGAGGAATCGGGGGAAAATGAAATTATAAAAAAGAAGATATTTCTGCTTCCTACAAAAAGGACCTTTAAGTTTGAAAATATTACAAAAATGCCACCGCATTGACTCTTTTGGGCTAACTTGTTGTTGACTAAATTTTTGGCTAAGATTCCTTCCTATCGTTTTTATTTTAAATGTTTTCTTACAATATCCCTCCCATATATATATATATATATATATATATATATATATATATATATATATATATATATATATATATATATATATATATATATATATATATGAGTTAATTACATAAATCGTCCTTAAGGTTTACCCAAAATTACGAATTTTGTCCCTAAGTTTAAAACGTTGCATAAATCGTCCACTTTTGGAAACTAATTACGCTTTTCGTCCCTAATTTCTAACGAACGTCCATTTTAGGGACGAAATGTGTAATTAGTTTCCAAAAGTGGACGATTTATGCAACGTTTTAAACTTAGGGACAAAATCCGTAATTTTGGGTAAACCTTAAGGACGATTTATGTAATTAACTCATATATATATATATATATATATATATATATATATATATATATATATATATATATATATATATATATATATATATATATATATATATGGGGAGGGTTCTTGTGAAAAGTCTTAAATTTGTAAAAAGTTGAGGAGGTATTGTGTGAGTGACATGTGACAACTTTGGAAAAAAAAATTATTTTTTTGTTTTTTTAATAAAAAATTAATATTTTTAATAAAAAAGATATTTAAAAAAAAAATCGAATTTTTTTTTTTGGCTCGAAAAAAATATGATGCACATTTATGATACACACCTATGGTGAACGTATATGTGTGCATCATAGTTAAATATTATAGTTTTTTTTAGTGCATCATTAATGTGAATCATATTTTTTATGCATCATATTTTTTGTGTACATCATATGACGTGCAGCTGACGTTATCAAAAAATATTTCAATCTTTTTCTTTTTCAAATTTTTTTTTTCGACTTTTTTTTTAATAAAAAAATTAAAATAAAAAAAGTAATTTTTTTTTTAAATGTCACCTAAACATCCATATGTCATTCCCACATTGCTTCCTCGACTTTTTAAAATTTTGAAACTTTTTACTTGATTCTACTCCATATATATATATATATATATATATATATATATATATATATATATATATATATATATATATATATATATATATATAGATATATATCGGAGGTTCTTATAAACAAATATTTAAAGTAAATTAAGTAAAAAAAATATGAAAGAATAATTTATAATATGTGTAATTTTGTATTATGTTTATTTATTCAATTATAACAAACTTTAAAAAAGCAAGTTTTGATAGGCATCAAAATATATGTCGTTTAGGGGCTGTTCATCAAATTCATTGTTTTTGTGGAGTAAATATTCATATTTGATGCACAACGATAAAACTACCCATTTTTTGATGTACAACAAAACTTCGTTTTTTTAAGTTTGTTATATGGTTAAAATGAACGATAATCCAAAATATCTAACTTTATAATTTTTTTTTTTTTTTACTTATTTTACCTTTAAGTTTGTTTTACAAAAATTAACCTCTATATATATATATATATATATATATATATATATATATATATATATATATATATATATATATATATATATATATATATATATATATATATAATAGCAAATTACATGAATCGTCTCTATTATTTGTACAACATTACATGATTCTTTTCTAAATATTTTTGTATTATTATATTTAGAGTAAAATTTTAATTTTTCACAAGGAGGCTAAGTTAACGGGCAATTCAAGTTTATCTTTTGAAGCTTGTTTACGAGCTCGTTTATTAATGGAGCTCCAAATTAGATATGAGCTTGTTTAGGCTCGACTTGAGTCGAGCTTTTAACGAGTCAAACATGAGTTGCTTATGAGTAGTTTGGTTCGCTTACAACTTTATTTCTACAGTTTGAACTTTTTGTATTTAAAAAAATTAGTTTTTAAATTAAAAAGAGTTTCGTTTGAATAGTAAAACTTTTAACTTTTATTTTAATAAAAAAACTCTAAAATGGAAAAATAATGAAATTAGTTTTCAGAAATAAAAAAACTCAAACTTCTATCTCTCAACTCCAACAACTACTACTCCAACTTACAGCTACAACTAGTTACGTCAAATATATCCCCTAATATTATTTGAGTATCTATCAGCTCAAACTTCTAGCTCTCAATTCCATATCGATTGACTTAACCAGTCCTTGTTCACCGTCTTCTTTGTTTAGTCTGCACGATCCATTTTTTTGCTTTTATTTTTATTTTAACTTTCACAAGTAATATCATTCGATTCGAGTCTAGATCTATCTAAGCTTCTTTTAGACATAAATATAGTTTGTAGCATACTTCACACCGAGCGGATCTACCAGAAGTCCGTAACATCATAGTTAAACTAAAACTATACAATAGAAGTTTTGATTAGTTTTTGTGCAGTACAAAAATGACAATTTGAGGTATCTAATCTTTTGGGTGTCAGATTCAATCCAAAACTTCAAACATATGATATTTGGTCTGTTTTATTTATTTGTCTATTATTTTACATTCCCTTTTTTCTTCTACAGATTATATATAATAAGTGTTGGCAATCAAGAGTTGATATCAGATACTCTCAAATCTCTTGAACTTGACGACGTCCTTTATTACTCTCGTACTCCGCCTCCGCCTTGTCTTTGCTTCCATCTTCACCGGAGATCTCTTCCAGTGACCGCCCTTTTGTCTCGGTCACAAGAAATGTACAGAAAAACCCCAACATATTCGTCACTGCCAATATGATCATTGCAGTCTTGATCTTATGTTTTTCACCGTTTATAGTGTATTTCTGGATACCAAAAGCACTCACCATCGCCCCGGCCTTCCCAGCCGCAGCACTCAATGCATGGCAGGTTGATCTAACCCTAGTTGGAAACAACTCGGCTGGTAAAACGAAAGTTGTGCTGTTAGGCCCGAAATTCGCAAAAAAGAAAGTTAACCCGTAGAGACCGGCAAATAGCCATCGGTTTTCTTCTGTTGCAAGGTATTCATACTTGATTCCCATTATGAACATGAAAATTGACATCATGAAGAATCCCATGAGCTGGATGTTAAACCGACCTAGTTTCTCAATAAGCGCCACGGTGAACCAGTATCCAGGAAATGTACCAAACATGGCGACCACAAACATTGCACGCGAAAGCTCGAACATTTCTTCCAGAGCGTTTACTTGGATTGCTTTCTTCGTCAAACCCATTACTGGAAAAATATCCTTTTGTGTCAAGTTTTGACTGTAAAATGCAATATCCAACAAAAACCAAGTGCTCATAGTTCCTATCAAGTGACGTCCATGTCGCTGAACAAACTTGCGAGACCTCAACGGGTAGTCGTTATTGGACTTAAACATAGCCAATTTATCTTGTTCTTCTTGTATCTCAATATCTAAGACACGACCCATGTCTGATGCTGCTTGCTTTGAGTTTCCTTGAATAATTGCGGTGTACCTACCGGTTTCAGGCATCTTCATACGCCAATAGTATGTCAAGAGAGCTGGAAGAGCTCCTAGCATCAGAACGATTCTCCATGCATAATCTGCATTCCTCTGAGTGGACAGAACATGATCCACTTCGAATGATGGAGCCTTATTAGCTATTAGGAAAAGATGAGACACAGTCATAGAAACTAGACCAGCAAAAATAATCCCCACTCCTTGCATAGCAAACACCGCTGCAATAAACGCCCCACGTGTTCTCTTGTTTGCATACTCAGACATAATTGTGGCCGAAAGAGGGTAGTCTCCACCAATCCCAAACCCTAGCCAAAACCGGAAGAAACAAAGTGTCCAAATCACTGCTTTCGGGCTGTACCCGAAAGACAGTCCAGAACATAGTGCACAAATCACCATAAGAATTAAGGTTATACCATACACCTTCTTTCGACCAAGTTTGTCACCAAGCCAACCAAATACCAGCTGTCCCAAAAAGGTCCCGACAAGGGCTGCACCGATAACAATGTTGTTGAGCGCTACAGGGAGTTTTCCGGGTTGTCCAGTTGTATGGTCGGGAAAGTAAATGCGGCCCAAGAGCTTAGAGACTGTAGATATACAAAAAAGATCGTACGCATCAGTGAAAAACCCCATCCCGGCAATAACTATGGCTTTGGCATGGTACCATTGAGTACGAGCTGTATCGAGTGCTTCAAGTACAGATAGGTTACTGGAAGCCATTATCCAAAACAAAGTCGAAGCTTGTTTTTCGAGTTGATTGAGGTTTCACGGTTATATACACAAAGGATCAACGATAATATTTGTAATAACGGACGATCAAAACTAAGGTTTAGTAGAATTATAGAGAATATCCATTTATACTAATGTAGTTAAATCCTAAGGATACGCTGGATTGTTGTAGACGTTGGTTAATTAGGTGACAGATAATTCTATTATAAGGTTTAATATATCATTTTTTGCTCAAACAAGTGGTCACTGGTCCTATCAGAATGTGTTGCTCGAATAAACCATAAGAATAATCTTTTAAAATAATTAAGTGTAATAAGCAATAGATGAACTTACATAACAGCAAATAAATAGTAAGAAACAAAATATATAGTACAACATTATACAGGAACGGTCGTGGCATCATCATGTTGATCTTAGCTTTATAAATCTGTTTAAGCTTTTAATTAGACTAACGTGAATCTATTGTGTGTATATATGGCTAGGTGTATGTGTATACATATTAGTATAAAAGATATTGTAAGTGTGCTTGCACATGATAAATATGTAAACTGAGTAATAGTATCTTAGTGGAGTAACGGTCACACCCCATCATTGGCGGAAACGTAGGGTATAACACGATTGGCGATCGTCATAACATAACAGTAATATAAAGAATATAATCTATATGAACAATTAAATAAAGTTGTTATGACGTCGCCATACTTAAGGTATAAACCTCAGTACACGAAAATCGTCAAACACTGCACGAAGGGTATTCAAAAGTAATTATCAACGAATGAAAGTATACTTGGGCATGCAAGCCCGAAATGAAAACTAAATGTATAAGTAAATGCAAAAAGATATCTTGAAGTCAACTAAAGCCCGACTCCTAAGTCCAAGTCTTATGCATGCTCCTTACCTGAAAGTAAAGCTTAAAAACGTCAACATAAAGTTGAGCGAGTACATCGAGTAAGTAGTAAAATGTAAGGTAGAAATCATATCTCAAAAGCAGTAGTAAAGTAATGTGTAACTAATGCATGTAAGTAGTAATAAAACATCATCCAGTATCGTACAACGTAAGCATGTATCACAAGTAAGCATAGTAAGTACACCTCATTAGTACGGAAGGTATACTAATGAGGGTATTAGTAGGAAAGGTATACTGATATATATATCCGCAGTAGCCACGCTACCGTAAGTACACCTCATTAGTAGGAAAGGTATACTAATGAGTGTGCATGCATCAGTAGGAAATGTATACTGATGTGTATCAACCAACCATCTCGTAAGTTTTAGAAAAATTGCATTAGTTCTGTTACACATTTCATGGTTTCTAAAAATAGTAAGTTTCCATAAATAGAAGTATCTATTTATGACAAGTTTCCGAAAATAGTAATATTTCCATACATAGTAAGTATGGAAGAAAAATCTGTTTATCGTAAATTATTTTTCAAAATAGTTTGGTTGAGCTTTACTTTCCCCCGATTTGTAAAACGTAAACAATAGTAAGTAAAGGGCGATGACTCACCTCGTAAGTATAGCAAAATATACACTACTCAAGTAGTGTGAGTATGTGTGTGTGTGTGTGTGTGTGTGTGTATGTAGGTCACAAGCTAAGCCTCCCGACTAGATAATGAGCTTCCCTAAAATCCGTATAAGTAAAGTTTCGTGAGCAATTAGGTTTCAAGTTTTAATCCCGTTTAATGTAAGTTTTAAGATTTCCAATTAACCATTTTATTTAACTTGCACCGGAGGTATTAATCGTTAAATTTAGACATGAAGGTTAAAAAAGATTCAGCAAGTATATACGTTCACTAAAGCTGTCATATATTGAGTTTGAAAAGGAATTAGATGACGAATCTTATATGTACGAAAAGAAGACTTAGAGGGATACATCAAGGACCCTGGAGTTTCCAAAATTGAATAAGTTATCATAAAGGTATGGCCCAAGTAAAAATGGTTATATAATTTGTCCAAAAATATAAACTTTTGTAACATTTGTATTGAGTTTTAAAACGATCTACGAGCCAACCAACGGAATTTTAGATGAGTAAATCCCTTTTTGGATATATAAGACCTGTTATGAAAAATAAATATTCAATTCCACATTAAATAAAATTTTGCTACATCGTTACACAATTTCAAGTCTTAACCTAAAGAAAAACCGACACACATTTCATATTAGACCCCCGCTCACCAAAATATAGTTTCTGAGAGTTTAAAGTAGAACTGGTCGACGAACCTTACATTTCTAGAAAGTAGACTCCGAGAGCTACAACTTTGTTTCAGACATTATTTAAAAATACTGAGTTATGTGGAAGTTATTATTCACGCAAAACAATGTAACATTTCAGATCAGAAAGATGACAAGCTGAGGATTACTAAAACCGTTTCGATGTTACCAATATTTGTTTAGACAAGTTTGACATAGTTATTTTAAGCTAAAAATCAGTAGACATCCTATAACAATCAGTTTTGAAGTTCATTATGTGATTACACACTATACGACTCGGAAAAGATCACTCGTGAAAGTTGGAATTTTGAGAAAAATGTTTCTGCACAGACCCACGTTTGAAAATCTGTAATCTGACTAACCTATTCTTGGAACCAGAAGCTGAAACTTACATATTTGAAAACTAGACTCGAAGTACTGTAGTTTAGGCTCAAAAATCATCAAAAAACATTTAGTTATGATCAAGTTATGACCCGTTGAAACTGGACTACTAGAACGGTTTGGAAATTGCTGTTCGGCGCGACTGTTTTGCAAAAATCATTTGAGCAGGTAAACGAACTCCAATTTTCACATAATTTATATTTCTGAAAACTAGACTCCTAGTGCTACAAGATGGATATGCATATCACTCAAAAAGACGAAATTAAGATCAAGTTAAGGCTCTGTGAACACGACTGAAATTCTGATCAGCAAAACATAAAGTTTACCACGAAGACTCTGACCTACCAAAAAATGTTTTTAAACATACGCAACCTTAGATTTTAAGACCTGAACTTGAAATATATTTATATAACCTTACAATACAGATTACTCAATTGAAAACCACCAAAACGCAATATCCCAAACTTGTTTTAAAATCAAACTACTAGAAACCTTTTTATACGCAAAACCCTAATAATAAACTTATAAACGAAAACTAAAACTTCATAGATCAAGAAATTATAATACTAAAGACATGCATATCACACATAATAACATAAACGAAATCACAGATTTAGAAGGTTACCATATCACAACGAAAATACGAATACACTATTGTCACACCCCGCTAAAGCGGAAACACGAGAATGTGAAGAGCAATAGCATTCGATACACAAGTTTATAATTCCACACCAAGTTATATTAAAGAAAACATAACATCCACGGTTTACAAATGTTTAAAACAACGTTTACATATCCGAAATACAAAATAGGTGTTCATAGCCAAACCACCTGAACCCTTTCCCATTCTTGAAGTCATCAGCCCCAAGCATTCAAGCATCGCCTCAAGCTTACTCGTTTCCTGAAAATACGAGTCAAGTGTTAACTACGGGATGCGTAGTTAGTGAGCTACAAGTTTAAGTAAAAGTATATATAAGTTTCGACGCACATAACAATGGCGTAAAGTATAGCATTCAATAGATGTCGCATAATCATGCGTAAAATATTAGTATTCAAATAGTTATCACATAAACATGTGTAAAGTATAGTATTCGTGTTTGTATGCATTGACCACATAGTGCGACTATGTGACAATCCTAAATATTGTCCAATGATCGTTGCTAAGCCTAAAGCCTAACCATTTAGTATTATGCACCATCGTAAATATGGTCCAATGATCGACAGTCTCTCGCTAACTGTAACCAAATCTTTTAATTTTGCAATATTCATTATTTGAGTGGGTTTTTAGTTTTACAAGAAAAAATAAACTTTTAATATTTTCAGCAAAAGTTTTTAAAATTAATTGATATTTTATGTTTTTCATTTTCTAATTTCCTACTTTCTTCATTTATATTATTAGAAATATTTATTTATTTTTGGGTTTCATAGGACGTATTTTACCAACATCTATTGAAAATTGATATTAAAATGAGAACAGTCAAACAACAGATATCGAAACTATAATTTTATTTACTTCTTTATTTGGAACCGGAATCTATATTATATCATTTTAAAGCATAGTTAAACAATAAACCAACATCATTTGAGAGGGAAAAAAACATGTAAAAAGTAATATAAAATATTTTATTTTTTTAAAATAAATATAATTTAAGTGTAACAAACAATAATTATTTAAATATAAAAAGCTTAAATATTCAAGGATTTAGAATTTGAAAAACAATGTAAGTGTTACAAATAATATTATTGACTTTTACTATTGGTTTAAATTTTATATTGATTGTGAGATTGTTTCAAAATAAAAATTTAGAAAAAATAGTAAAGATAGATAATATTTTAATTATTTTGATTCTATAAGGTTAAAAGATAAATTGTTGAATGTTGAAAAATTAATAGGAGAGAGAGTGAAAAATGTTTTATATAAAAGATGGATAATATTTTAATTATTTTGATTTATAAGGTTAAAAAGTAAATTGTTGAATGTTGAAAAAATTAAATAGGAGCGAGAGTAAAAAATGTTTTATTTAAAAAATATAGATTGATTTTATAGGGTTAAAAACTAATATATTAAATGTTGAAATATTAAATAGGAGAGAGAGTGTCAAATCTTTTACAGATTAGTATATATATAGATTAAATGAAAAATCGATGATGGTTGAATTTATTTATTTTTTATATTAAATAGATAAATTAAATTTTTATATATTTCTTTTTCTTTTGTACCTTTAAATAAATTGAAAAACCCAATTTACATTGAATTAAATGAAAAAACGATGATGGTTGAATGTCTTATGTTTGAAACCAAAAAAAAAAGAAAAATTTAAAAGTCTAAAACATGAAAAGAAAGTATCTCGGTATTTGTTTGAATTTCTTTAAGATATGTTTTTATTTTTGTGTTATTCAAAGAAAAAAAGCATAATTAATATTGCTAACTTTTAGAGTAATCTAACATTCAATTGTATAACTTTTTAAATACCGTCGCAACACACGGGTTAAATTAAAACTCGCTCAATACTATGATTCATTTTTGGACCATAATAATATTCAAATTTAACTCAAAGAAAAAGTATATATCTACTATATATAGTAACTATGTATTACATAATATTAAGAACGAAATTTGCTATAATGATAAGGGCTCCAAAGATCAGAAAAATCAAGTCCAATGCGTTTCAAAATATACCCGAATCAAAAAGATCATCCGGAATGTCTTGAAAGAAATTCTCCACTTTGAACCCAGAAAAGGATCCAACATCAAAAATAGAATCCTTAAAATCATTGTTAAAGGGAATTGAACCAAAAGTATCAAACTGAATGGGGTCAAATAACCCGAAATCATCATCCATCGAATAAGATGGATCGGATGGCTGAAAATTAAAAATATTGTCCGAGAATGGAACTACTCCAAAAGAACACAACCCCTTGTCTTCAACTACCTTACTCGGATCAAGTTCATTAACTTGATCCGACATGTACTCTTTAAGTACCATATTTCCATTCGGTTGATGTACATAAACTGGATCTGGTCCGTTCGTTGAGTGGCACTCTTCGCCTTCTTTAACCAGTTCTTTTGAGTCACTATTACTACTACTACTCCCGTTACTATTACTATGACATAGTAGAACGGAAGTTGGAGACAAAAGGTTGTTATGTGAGTCGTCACATGAATCGTATCCCGACATCAGTTCCACATTGACCGATGATGGTTTGGGTGGCGGAGTAAGAATGTTTGTTAAAGCTTTATGACCATGAATTCTAATAGCAGCCTTGTCATAACCAATGGCAGCCTCTACCGCCGTATCAAACGTACCTAACCACACCCGTACACCTCTAAACGGATCCCTAATCTCTGCTGCAAACTTACCCCACGGTCTTTGCCGAACACCTCTAAACTTCTTGTTCCCATTATTCGCCTGAGGGTTCCCCGTCTTCATAGCACTTTGTTTAGCTTGTAAACGGCAGCCTTTATTTCCTGTCGCCTTTCTTCGGCCATGCACACCCGTTTGTATGTTAACCTCATGCACATACTTCTTTACGCGTCGCCTTATAAAAAACCCGTCATCTTCGTCACTTGAAGAATCTGTGGCATAAGGATCTGTCACAGATATACGTACAAGTTTTGAAGACTTCATCGTCTTAGTCGCCATTGATACAATGTTTTTGTGTTCGGTTTGTTTGATTGTAAACAAGGAGTATTCATCCATGTTTCTCTTTGGTGTTTGATTGAAGTTAATAAAGAATAAAATTGAATACATAAAAAAGAGGGATAAGTGCATGAGAATGTAATAAACTTTGTTCGATTTGCTATTGTATGTATCCAACTCTCAAAACTCCTATTGTGTGTATTGAACTTTTATTTTTTAACAAATGATGTAAGAACCGGGTTTTTTTGAGAAATATTAAATTTAAAAAACCGGTTACACGTCAGCAAAAATGCGGTCCGTTACATCATTTGTGAAAAAATAAGAGTTGAATACATACAATAGAGATTTTGAGAGTTGGATACATACAATAGCAAATCGCACAAAGTTTGTTACATTCTCATGCACTTAGCCCTAAAAAAGATAAAACTTATAGGGAAAAAAAGAGGGATAATCTTTATTGTTTTGGAAAGAAATCTTTAGAAAAAATAACTAGAAAAGAAAACGAAAGCTGGTGAGAACTAATTGCCATTTTATAGGACCCGACCAAAAGACATCTTTTTATTTGAAGCATAATTGTTTTTCAACAAAATAATAATAATACAATACTGTATTTCTTAATTATTTGAATATATATCTTTTTAGAGAATAAAATGTTGGTGATTTTAGTTTTATCAACGGTCATTTAGGTAATATGATTTCTTAGAGACCGATATGACTTCATATTCAGCTCGGATACGAGTTAGAGAAGTGTGGAGTGCACACTCGTTGAGCTAATATGAACTCAACCATGACAGTAAAGCAGGGGTCAAAGGGGTTGCGCCCCCTTGCAGGGTCAAGGGGCAGCACCCCTTGCGGGTTCAACGAAAAATATCAATCCTTTACCTTTCTGATTTGTGATTCTAGTGCCTAGAACACAAATTGACAATTCTTTTTGTATTATCCCGATTAGGATTTCGTGCAACTCAGACATCTTATAGGGTTGAAATACTTAATACGGAAATTGAACTTACACGATTCACAGAGAAATCCAAGATAATCACATACACACCCTTATTATCTTACATAAATTACATATATGGATATATTATCTATTATATCAATTAGCAAATAGGTTAGGTTTTTGAAGTGAATAGTGTCTTAGAGTTATTATAGTCTTTTTATGAAAAAACAAAAAGTTTTTTTATTTTTAAATATAAAAGAAAAAACAAATAGTATTTAAAAATATGAGTATCAACATAAAATGTTTTGATTATTTAGATATTCATTGAAGTTTTATATCAGTAAAGAGCAATTGTATTATATGTTTTAAATGATGATAGTTTGATTTTATTCAGTTGTAACACGCGGACAATTAACACCTCGTCTATATTATTTTTAATAATTTATTGCAATTCCTCTTCTCCAATTTCATCTTTTCTTTTGTTATATTTTAGCCTTTAAAAATATAAAACATAGACTAACGTAAAAGTAAACAAATTAAAGAACTATAGTAACATATGTCATGAAAATAAATAGTTTTCATATAATTTACTCTATCTTTAACTTTTAGGTTAATAAAAAGCACATACTGTAAACATTATTTTTGTTTTACATTGGTAAATTTGAAAAATAAGTATTGACAAAATCTTTTAGCGAAAGAATCTTTGTTTAATTGGAGTACAGCCTATAGTTGAATTTTTCTTTTTGTAAAGAATAATTTAAAAGGAAAATATATAATTACAGACTCGTAAAAAATTACTTCCATGTTTACAAAGTTTGACTAGAAAATATTAGAATGATTGCTCGATCACATGATAAAACTTAAAAGGTTCGTGGATAATGATCATCTTCGTCTTTGCAAATATAAATTACTATCTATATCCCTATCTCTGATGTAAGTTTTTGTATTTTTATTAGATCACTAACAATCGCTATATTAACTTTTGTCAACTCAGCGTTATATCAATTAACACTAAAATAACACCAAACTAATTAAATCATAGCTAATGATAATCCATTATTCAATTTTTTTGAATCTCACATTTTAATTTTTTTATATATTGAAAACATACAAATAATAAGCTAAACAAATTCAATAAAATAAAAACAATTACAATGAAATAAGACAATACATTCAATAAAAAGAAACAATAAAAAACATTATGATTAAATAAAAACATTATATTGCAACATTAACAAATAAAACCCGACGTCCATTCTTTATCTTCGTCACCGTATTCGTTTTATCTTCGTATTCGTCGTTGTTCTCTTCTTATTACGTATTCGATCCACCACTAAACATCTTCACAAAATCCGACTTAAAATTTTTATATGTCGCTTTCTTAGCTTGTTTTAGCATCTCGGCTTGTTTTTTACCAATACTTTTTGGTATTTCTTTTGTCATAAAATTTCAAGCTTTAAAAACCAATTGTTTCTTAGCAAGATTAGTAAGCGCATCCATCGTTTTTGTTTTTGTGCATCAGCCGTCATTCTAACCGATTCAAAGATTTCCTCCCTTGAACTTCTTGACGAAGTAGTCGCGTCAGACGAAATCGAAGTTCTTTGACTTTTTTTGCTTGTGTCTGGACCAATTGGACGCCAGATCATGTCGTCGATGACTAACGTTTGCATGGTAGCCGCCAGATCCGGGTTTTCAGCTTGATAGGTGTTGGATACCGTTTCATCATTTTCTTCTAAGTTCACCGGTTCCGAGTTGGTGTAGTTTTTGGATTTTTGTTTTGTTTCCATAACATTGTCCTCCGTGTATCTATTTATCGCACGCCAACATTGTGTGTAAATGAAGTTAATGATTCGTTTGATCCTTGAATTGAACCTGTGTCGCTTCTATAACATTCTCGTCCGAAAATCCACTTAGACGATGGTCATTGAGGCATTTGAATATTGGGTTGAAAAGCTTGAAGTCTTTCGCAATGTTATTCCACTTGCTCGATAGTTGGTTATGGTTACTCGACCAATTTGTTGTAATCGGTTTATACTTTTTCCCAAAAGCGACCACCCGGTTGTTTGTTTTCGTTTACATTATCTTCCGAACAGTGTACTCACTGTTCGGCTAAATTCTATATTCTTCTTCGGTCCACTTTGTTGGGTTTCTTTTTGGTACGATTTCGTCGATTTATTCCTCGAAGAGCGGTGGTGATTGATTAAATTGGGATGGTTTTGGTTTTGATCGAATCATGGGTTTGGTTGTGATTGATTCCATTGTGAGCGTCCTAAATGATACAATGGATTATGTGTCCCGTTAGGAAAACAATAATGTTGATTTTGGTGGTGGGTTTGGTTGTGATCGATTAAATTGGGGTGATTGTTGGTTAAATTTGTATGAGTTTGGTGGTGGTTTCCATTGTGATGTGTTTGGATGTTGACCATTATGAGGGTGATTGTTGGTTAAATTGGGGTGAGTTTTGTAGTGTTGATTCTTGTTATCAATCACGGTGTTGGTACGAGTTGTGTGGATCGTTAGATGTTAGTGAGAATCGGTTGGCAATTGGCGGAGCGTATAAAGCAAACCCGAGAGGATTTGATAGTGAAGAGTTACTTGTTTGTGCCACGGAAGAAGAACCCGGTGATGAATGTGGCATAGACATCGGGATGTTTATCATATGTTAAAACAAGTTGTTGCTAACCGAATGTGTTTTTTTCATTTGTTTTTGCTGCATTTTTGGTGTTGTGTGTTTGAAATGATGAAAGTGTATGTTGTGTTGTAGTAGTGTATGTTGTGTTGGAGTTTTTGGTTGTGTGACTGTAAATGTGTGTTAGTGTGTATATATATATATGGGAAGTGAATATGGGGTTATTATACATACAAGTTTACATGCGAAACTCATTAAAAACGATGTCGTTGTATAGTTTATATTTAATTTTATGCTTGATTTGTCTTATATTCATCAAGGGGAGTTGATCCTCAAAATGCAGAGGGTCATTGTTTATTATGAACAAGTTATTAAATATCTCTTCGATAGATGCCCAGTGAGAAGAAAAAAAACTTATATTGTAGAAAGACACGATTAAACAAGAAAAAGATGTAAATAGATATAAAATAGTAAAGTTATTTTAATAAATATGATTAAAATTATATAGATTTGAAGAAATAGTAACAAAATGAGGTGATTTTAATTGGTTTCGCATGTAAGCTTACATGCGTAACAACCTCATATTCACTTTTCTATTTATATATATATGTTGGGTTATAACTTAGTTGATATAGTTTAACCATAAACAATGATTCCTAACTAACAAACGAAAGTAACTTAAACAGTCAGATTGATGTTAAGAAGTTACTACGGAAGAACACAAGAACAAGTTAGTGCGGCTGTTCAACGTATAACTAAAGTTACTACGGAGATGGAGTTACTACGGACAAAGTCAGAGTCAAGATAAAGTCAAGACACGCGGAAGACAAAACTTATCTTGCAAGTATCAAATCTAATTAGAATAGAGTTATAATTAGATTAGATTTCGTTTTGTTATTTTAATAAAGTTTCCTTAATCTAGATAATGATAGATTTAGATAAGGATAGATGTAGAATTCTAGTTTATCTAGAACGAGCCTCAAGGTCTATAAATAGATAGATCCTTGAAGAATAGAAAACACGTTGTATTGATATATTGATTAATGCAATTGAGGCTTATAATTCGACAATAATTTGTTTATTCATTATTCATAATTAGTTGTTCGATAACTCGTAATATTGAAGTGTTCATCCGCTGCTGAACTTCTTCAATAGATCTCGATCTTAATCGTTAGCAAACATATTAGTTTATCCAGACTAATACGATCCTGACAAGTGGTATCAGAGCACCGGAGGTGCTTTAGATCCATTGATCAACGAGTTAACAATCCTCACAAGAAGAATCAATTACAACCATCATGACGGAAGTTGCGCTTGGAAAAGTTCCCATCCTAAACAGCAACGAATTCGACCTATGGAAGCTACGAATCAAGCAACACATCCTACTGGCCGACTACACAGTATGGGATGTAATCATCAACGGCAACAAACGTCCTACCGCCCAAGGAGCTGATGGCGAACCAGGAATGAATGCTCGAGCCCTGGTGAGTGATCTTGAACGAAGGGAGAAACAAACTGAGATTAAGGCTCTCAGTATTCTCATGATTGCCATCCCCAACGAATATCAATCGCAATTCGAAGAATATGAAGATGCCAAATCGCTATGGGAAGCATTGGAAAAGAGATTCAGCGGAACTAAGAATACCAAAAAGAACAAGAAAGCTCTTCTCAAACAGGAGTATGAAAACTTCAATGGCATACCTGGCGAACGAATGACTCAGACTTTTGATCGGTACAAGAAGCTCACTGGAGAGATGATAAGTGCAGGAATCAAGTATGAGAAGGATGATCTAAACAGAAAGTTTATCCGAGCTCTAGGGAAGGAATGGATTGTATATACAGTTATCTACAGACAAGGAGACGCCCTAGAAGCACTAGAGTTGGATGATCTCTACAATGACCTAAGAGTCTTTGAATCTGAAGTCGAAGCAGAGAAGGTTTCCAACAACAATCCCAGTATTACCAATGTTAATACTGCTCTTGCTACAACATCTGGAGGATCCAAACATGAAATCAGCGAAGAGATTTCATTCGAATCCTTTATATGTAAGTGTGCTAATCTCACAGTTGAAGAGGTCAAACAGATGCAACAAGATGATTCTGATGAAATCGATCTCAAGTGGCAATCTGCTATGTTGGCCCTACGGGCAAGACGATTTTTAAATCGAACAGGAAGGAGATTCAATCCACGAAACAACGAAAGAATCACTTTCGACAAGAGCAAAGTAAAGTGCTATGAATGTAGTGAATTAGGTCACTTCGCTAGAGATTGTCCAAACAAGTCAAACACCAACAATCCACGAACCACTCAAGAGACAAATCAAAGTGCACTCATGTCACAGGACATCTTTGGATTCGATTGGAGCGACTTGGCTGAAGAAACAAGTCAGAATAGAGCACTCATCTCTGAGGAACAAAATCACGTAGAAAATACTACGGCTACTGTTCACCATGCATGCATAGCCGTAGTAACAGATGATACGGACATTCTAGGAGTATTAGTTGCTGCGGACGATGCTTTTTCTACTGAGCTGGAGTATGTTGACGTTGGAATTTCTACACTCAACAACAACATATTGGGATACGACTGGACAGATGATGATCAAGGAGCACCACACGAGGATGCTCTCATGGCTATTGACTCACCAACTCCAGATTCAGCATCTCTTATGGCAGAGGTAAATCCCAAACTTTGTACTCCTGAATGTAAGAATATAATCACTAAGTACAAATATCATAATCAATTAATGAGTGACTCAATTAAAAACTTAGAAGAACAAAGAAGGTCAGCTCTTAGAGTAATTGATAATCTAGAAAACCAGATTAAGTCCCACAAAGTAAATGAACAAAGCTATCAAGAAAAGATCAATCTACTTGAATGGCAACAAGAAGACTTACTTCTTAAACTCAAGGTGGCTAGGGATAAGGTTAAACTCTTAGAACAAGAGCACACTAAAATAGAGTTAGATGTAGGGAAGTTAGAATTTGCTTCTAAATCTGTAAACGACATTTGCCAAAAACAAATTCATAGCAAGGTTAAGGCTGGCCTAGGATACAAAGAAGTTGCCCCTCCATTTAACCAAAACTATATCCCACCATCATTAGATGAGCCTAGAATCCCAATCTCTCAGACACCTCCAAAGGAATCATTCAATGTTGATCCAATCAACTATGATGAAGTTCTAATAGAGGACTTAGTTGAAGAAAGTAAAGTTTGTATTGTGAAAAACAAGGACATTCCATTAGAAAATCACCTACTCACAATAGAAGGAATAACTTTACCCTCTACACAAAGTTTAGTGTCTCTGCCCCCAACTAACCCCATTAAGACTGCAAAAACACCTTCAGAAAACAAAAATAAGCAACCAATCAAGGAAAACAACAAGACTTGGAAACATATAGGCAAAAGAGGAAATCAAAGAAACATGAACCAGGTCAAAACACAAAAGGGTCAAGTAGTACAAAATACTAGGAAGGGTTGTTTTATTTGTGGTAAACTAAATCACTATGCAAAGATCTGTTATCACAATCCACAAAATCAAGTACAAGTGACTCAAAAACCACATCATGGGGTGGGGTACAAGGGAAGGGTTGTCACTAAAACAAACTTTGTTAAACAATTCTCTTCAGAAAAGCAAAGTGGTAAGAACAGGAACAAAACTTTCAACAATAGAGTTAGTACTGCTAGACAAACCATAGTTTCTACGGCTAAGGTGAATACGGCCAAAGGTAAAAGTGTTAATACTGCTCGTGTTAATACTGTGAAACCTAACCGTATGAACCATGCTCGTGTTAATACTGCCAAAAGTAACTTTGTCACTAAGGCTCCTATTCACACTAAGAAACAACGACATGTCAAACCAGTACCTACTCAACTTGTTAAATCAAAAGTGGTCAACCCCAAAATTGTCCATAACAATAAATCTTTCAAGAAAGTATGGCAACCAAAGGTTCAAGTAACTCAACCACCTATCCCCACTGATTTTTCAAAACTTGTACAAAGGAAGGTGAGTTACTTCGATGATATGGGCAAACCCAAGTCAACTTTGGCTTGGGTTCCCACCAGAAACTAATCTCTCATGTTAATGTGCAGGTTCAGCCAACAAAAGAGGATAAGGACAGTTGGCATGTAGATAGTGGCTGCTCCAGGCACATGACAGGCAACATGTCATGCCTTCAGGACTTTGAAAAGTTCAATGGAGGATATGTTGCTTTTGGGGGCAATCCAAAGGGAGGAAAGATTACTGGAAAGGGAACAATCAGCAATGGTACACTACACTTCAAGGATGTGTACTATGTGCAACAGCTTCAATATAATTTGTTGAGTGTTTCTCAAGTGTGTGATGAGAAGCACACACCGATCTTCACAGCTACTGAATGCATTATAATGAAGCCTGGGTATGTAATCGATGAAAGTATGATACTACTCAGAACACCAAGGAGGGATAATGTCTATTGTCTAGACATGTCCAAGGTTCAAGTCAATTCACCTGAAGCCTGCTTTCTCTCAAAAGCAACTTTGGATGAATCAACTCTATGGCATAGGAGGATGTGCCACATGAACCTGAAAAACATTAACAAACTAGTCAAGTCTAGTTTGGTTAGAGGACTCCCAAACAAGGAATTCAAACTTGAAGACAATTGTTTAGCCTGCTTGAAGGGGAAGCAACACAAGACTTCCCACAAGATAAAGGAAGTCAACTCTAACACCACTCCTTTACATTTATTACATATGGATCTCTTTGGTCCTACAAATGTAAAGAGCATTGCAAAGAAGTCATACTGCTTGGTCATCACCGATGATTACACAAGATATACATGGGTTTATTTTCTTGGTACCAAAGATGAAACAAGCCAACTTCTCATCTCTTTTATCACTAAGATTGAACTTCAACTCACACAGAAGATCAAGAAAATCGGTTGTGATAATGGTACAGAATTCAAGAATAGTGTGATGAATGACTTCTGTGAGAAGAAAGGAATAGAACGCCAATTCAGTGCTGCCAGAACTCCTCAACAAAACGGAGTTGCTGAAAGACGTAATAGGACACTGATTGAGGCAGCCAGAAGCATGCTAGCTGACTCAAATCTTCCTATCTTCTTCTGGGAAGAAGCAGTTAACACTGCCTGCTATGTCCAGAATCGGGTGTTGCTAGTTAAGGCACACAACAAGACACCATATGAGCTACTACACAAGAAGCAACCCTTGATCAGCTTTCTTCGAGCTTTTGGATGCCCATGCACAGTTCTTAACTCAAAAGACTATCTTAGAAAATTCGAAAGCAAAGCTGATGAAGGCACATTTGTTGGATACTCATCTCAAAGCAAGGCATATCGGGTCTACAATCACAAATCAAAAATCATTGAAGAAAGCTCAAATATCACATTCAATGAATATACACCCAACAAGAGGGGTCATGGACCAGATTGGGTATTTGATTTGGATGCCTTAACAAGATCCCTAAACTCTAACTTTGAGTTTCATCCAAAGCAAGTTGATACGGACCAAGTTGCTACTGAGCAGGTTACTACGGCAACAAAATCCACAACTACGGCACCTGTTGCTACGGCTCCCATTACAGGAACTGCCCGCTTGGATGTGATGGAATACATAAATCTTCCAATCATTTTGGAAGATCCAGCAGTTGAATCAAAAGCCACAGAGGACGACTCTACCAAGGAAGATGAAGTTGTCACTCCTCCATCACCAACTACTACGGACAATGCAACACGTCCTAATGGTGTTCCATTCCTAATTGAAGAGGATGCGAATGGAGTTGAACATATTGTAACTGAAGAATTTGAGCACTACTCAACTGATATCCCTAAATCAGTCACCTCTCCTTCCTTTACTACTCCTCCAACCACTGGGCAATATCCAAGCAATGATCTGCCCGACATGAATGATACCAACTTAGGTGTTGGCTTACGCCCTGAAAAGGTCCCATCCTCTCACGTTGCCAAGAACCATCCTTCTAATCAAATCATTGGCAACTTTGACATCTCAATGGAGACCAGAAGTCAAACCAAATCCAAAAAGGTTTCTCAGAGTGCCCTTATAAATACATGTCTCTTTGCATGCTTCCTCTCTCAAATGGAGCCAAAGAAAATTCAAGAGGCTCTACTAGATCCACACTGGATAGAAGCATGTCAGGCAGAGCTTCTCCAATTCAAGATTCAAGGGGTTTGGGTACTAGTTGAGATCCCATATGGCAAAAAGGTGATTGGTACACGCTGGATATTCAGGAACAAGAAAGATGAGCGTGGAATTGTGATCAAAAATAAGGCAAGACTGGTTGCCCAGGGCTACACTCAAGAAGAAGGCATTGACTATGAAGAAGTATTTGCTCCCGTAGCTAGAATTGAAGCCATACGCTTATTCCTAGCCTTTGCTTCTTTTATGGGATTCAAGGTATATCAAATGGACGTCAAGAGCGCTTTCTTATATGGAGTCATTGAAGAAGAGGTGTATGTCAAACAACCTCCTGGATTTGAAGACCCTCAACATCCACACAAGGTGTACAAACTGATCAAAGCCCTATATGGACTTCATCAAGCACCACGTGCATGGTATGACACACTATCAGATTATCTTCTTCAAAACAATTTTCAACGCGGCACAATTGACAAGACCTTGTTCTACAAGAAATGCCAGTCTGACATTCTTCTTGTACAAATCTACGTGGATGATATCATCTTTGGATCCACAAAGGATTCTTTGTGCAAAGACTTTGAGGACCTCATGCACACTAAATTTCAGATGAGTTCAATGGGAGAACTCACTTTCGTTTTGGGCCTACAAGTCAAACAAAAACCGGATGGCATGCTAATCAGCCAAACCAAATATGTCAAAGACATCCTTACAAAATTTGGATTATTAGATGCAAAGGTGGCGAGTACTCCGGTGGAAACACACAAACAAATGACTGCTGATCTTGAGGGGGAGGATGTGGATGTACACAACTATAGATCCATGATAGGATCTCTCATGTATCTCACAGCATCAAGACCAGACATCATGTTTGGAGTATGTTTATGCGCCAGATATCAAACAAGACCAAAGATGTCACACCTCATAGCTGTCAAGAGAATCTTTAGATATCTAAAGGGCAAACCTAATCTAGGTTTATGGTATCCTAAATACTCTCCATTTGATTTGATAGCCTATACTGATAGCGATTATGGAGGTGAGAACCTAGACAGGAAGTCCACAACTGGAGGTTGCCAATTCATTGGCTCAAGACTGGTGTCATGGCAGTGCAAGAAACAAACAACGGTATCAACATCTTCAACAGAAGCTGAGTACATTGCTGCTGCTAGTTGTTGTGCTCAAGTACTTTGGATTCAGAATCAGATGATGGACTATGGATACTCCTTCATGAATACACCAATCTTCATTGATAACCAAAGCACAATAAGCATCATCAACAACCCGGTCAAACACTCCAAGACAAAACACATAGAGATACGCTATCACTTTATAAGGGATTGCAACGAGAAGAAACTAATTCATGTTGAGAAGATCCATACAGACAATCAACTCGCTGACCTCCACATTCCTAGTCACAAGCATTGGAATGCTTAATACGGAAGAATAACTCAACTTCTTTTCTCTCAGTATTTCTATTATGTTTAAATCTAAGTCCCTTCGATGAAGCAGTAGTAACCTTATGATGAAAATCAAGTACCTTACTCTCTAGTATTGTACTATGTTACTACTGCAATATTAATAGTAAAGACAAAAAGTATCCAAAGTATGATTAGTACGACCAAAATTTAAGGCTAAGGGAAGGTTTAACTACTACTGCCCTACGCAAACAAAATTTTGGACGGAATGGTTAATACGGACAAATAAGGAGTTGCTACGGCCTTCTGGTTTAATACTGCCAGTAACTTAAGTTACTACGGACAGTCCAGTTAATACGGCCCATAAACAATTACTTCGGCCCATTAACCTACTTACTACGGATCTTTATGTTAATACTGCAGATTATTATATTAATAAAGGTTTCTTAATCAATAAGAATGCCCTAATTAATGATGATTTGACAAGTCAGAACACAACTTGCAACCCCACTTTACACGTGTCAGGCAAATAGAAAATAAATTAACACGTGGTAAAACCTGATTGGACCTAATTTTTGAAAATCAGGCGCGAGGCACAGCTACTAATTACACGTGGCGGTCTTTAATTGGACCGTCATTTTTAAATGATTACCCGCGTCTAATCAGGGGAGTCAAGTTGTTAAAAAAATTTCGGTATAAAAAGGGGGTTAATTGAAACAATTGAAAATAACCGTTGTAAAAACCCCCAAATCTTCCAAGCAAAGTTACCGTTAGACCTAAATTCAATCAATTTTCAATTTTGTTGTGACTAATCGTCTACATTCTTTTGCATTACTGTTTCTACTCAATCACAGAGCATCAATGGCGGAACAACTGCAATTTTACAAGACTCACAACATGGTCGCATGCTTGGAAAAGACTACCGATAACGCCGATTTTCACGAAATCATTGATTTCTTTAATCATTCAAAAATCAAGACGGCGTTAACTATTAATCCTGAGATTAATGAATCCCATATTAGGGATTTTTGGACATCTGCCACGCTGGACGAATACGAAATTGCCATCAATGCGGTGGTCAGGGGAAAAGCGATTAAAGTGACAGAGTCCTCGCTCAGAACCAATCTTAACCTACAAGATGAGGAAGGTATTGAACATGTTCCTGATAACACCCTAGTTACTACTTTTCAAAACATGGGATATGAGGGGAACTTAAACATATCCACATTTTTAAAAGCTAAACTTTCCCCTCAATGGAAATACATGTTGCATACTTTACAACAATGTATGTCCCCCAAGAGAACAGGGTGGCATGAAGGAAGTTCTTCATTAGCCAATGCAATGGTATGCTTGGCTACGGGGGGTATTTTTAATTTTTCTTACATGATTTTTGATACAATGAGAAGAAATATTGATAGTACAAATAAATTTCTTATGTACCCAAGATTTCTTCAACATTGCATAAACTGTGTTCATAAAGATCTCCCCAGATCTGAAAAATGTTTTGTCTCACATGCTCATACAAGAAAAGTTTTTACAAACATGAGACAACCAAACAAGGGTGGACCTTCTCGTGTGACACCACTATTCTCAAAAATGTTGGTGGTCACAATACCCACAGCTGCAGGACAAGAAACTCTTCCTCTGTCCCAGCCCACAGCTGCCACCCTCAGTACCACTGCAATTACTCAGGGCACTAGTGCCATATCTGAAGCAGGTACTGAAGGTGGAAACCCTGAGGTTGCTACGGTGGTTGATACTACCACAGTACCTCCAGTTGCTACTGTGAGTTCTACTCCAGTTGCTACTGCTTCAGTCACTACTGTTAAAGTGACTAAGCCTAAAGTTTCTGTGCCTCACAAACCCCTCAAAGTTGCTTCTAAAAGAATCAAGAGGGTTACTCAGCCTCTTGGTTCTACAACCATCCCTCATACTACTACTGCAAAAGCAATCCCTGAAACATCTTCAGGATTGCATCACACAATAGGGGAAAACCTTGAACATACCCCCTTGTTCACTGAGTTGGTCACTAAGGAGAGGGAAGACCATGTGGGGAGGGCTGACACTACTGCAGCCTCTACTTCTTATAGTAGAGCTCAGGACAGTGTCAACATCACTAAGACCCAAACTACGGCAACACCATCCTTTGCTGAGAACTTGTTCTCAAATTGGGAAGGTGGTCCCTGGCGCCAAGAGACCATGGGGGAGATTCATGCTTCTGCTAGGCAGGAGAGTTTCTCTTTTCCCGAGGATCTTCCACCTGTTGGTACTCAACAGGAAAGGGGTGAGGGTAGTGGTAGTCATTTTACTGAATTGATGGGTATGTACCAATCATTATTGGTGAGGGTTGAAAAGCAAGAAGAGATGTTATCCTCTTTAACTTCTTTGGTGCAACAAGTGTTGGCACAACAAGCTTTGATCTCAGTCCAGCTACTGCCCAAAAGAATCACCACACTAAATGCTGGAACCTCTCCAATGCCATCCAGTTCATCATCCTCAGATGACTCCCCAGCAGATGACAACAAGGGGGAGAAAGAAATAGATGTGTTATCATCTGGAGAGAGCAAAGGTGATGAAGACAAGGGAAGCACAGATACTGTCATCACTGCCACCTCCAATCAAGATGAAGAAATGGAGACAGACAGTGTAATTGAAGGGGAGATAGATTTTGATGCTAACATGGTGATAGATGCAGAGGGTGAAAATATGGAAGTGGATACTCCACTTAAGGGGGAGCAACAGCAGCAAGAAGTCAAGCAAATGGTTGAAGAAACACTAGACGAGATGGAAGATGAAACTTCACCAAAAGTTGCTGCGGATCAAGATGCTGAAATGGTTACTGCGGATCAAGTTGCTACGGAGCAATTTACTACGGTGGATCCTATGGTAACTAGCCCAGTTACTACTGACCCAGTTGCTACGGACCCCATGACAACTAGTCCAGTTGCTACGGACTTAGTTGGTACGGCCGAAGTTACTACGGAGCAAACAGCTCCAGAAACAGAGGAGGAAGATCATTCCTACCTATTCTCAGCCACTCCTCCCACGTTCAATCAAGCTTTCTCACAGCTTCAAGCAATTCAATCTGAAGCTACAACTCCTTCCACCACTATCACAGATACTCCCTCTACCATTGATCAAGATGAAGCTGCAAATGTTCTTATAAGAACAGAATTGTCAAGACCCAATGTGATGGTTGATGAAGACACCATAGCATCACAGCTGCAGATGATCAAAGAGGAAAAAGCAGAAGAAGAGAGAAAGAAGCTGCTGGCTGAAACAGTTGCAAGACAGAGAGCAACTGCTGCTTTAGGTGAAAAACCTAAACAAACCTCTCTCAAGCTACCTGAACAATCTGAAGGTACTTCTGCTCCTACAGGTAAAGTGGGATACATCACAGTGAACAAGAAGAAGAATAAGATACAATTTGTTGACCTTGATGCTGAAAAAGAAAAAGGCAAATCCATTGCTGTTGAGAAGTCAAAGACAGGAGGAAGCCATTAACTTTCAAGGTATGACAGATGAAGAAATTGAACTGCTTAGAAAAGAACAGGAACAAGCAGAACTCTTGTTTAAGATGGCTGTTGAAAAGAAGGTGGAGGAAGAAAGAGAAAGACTGAGGCAAATAGCTGAAGCTGATGAACTTCATGCTAGGCTAAACAAAGAACCAACTCCAGAAGACAGGGAGAAATTAGCCAAAATTGCAGAAGAGGATGCAATAAAAGCTCAGGAGATGGTTAATGATGAAATTCTGGACAGACTAGCTAAAAAGGGCTTGGTGAAATCTGTGGAAAGATCAGATGAACTTCTAGCACAGAAGATGCATGAAGAAGAGCTTAAACTTGCCAAAGCCAAAGCCAAAGCCAAGCCTGAGAAGAAGAAAGTGTCCAAACCTACTCCTATACAAGTCAAGATAGCTGAAGATAGAAAGAAGTACACAGCTTATCTCAAAAGCAAAGGTCATAGTGGCAGATCCTTAGGCCCTATGAAGCTGGCCTCTATCTTGGAACTTGTAAAGGAAGAAAAACAAAAGGAATCTGGCAGGGAAGCTGCTCTTGCAAAGCTAGCTAAGATTCAAGAGAAAAAGAAGAAAGATGCTCTTGAAGCTGCCCTGAAAACAGGAAGAAAAGTGTTCATACATTCTGAACCTATTCCTGAAGAACAGAAGTCTGAGGAGAAGCATAGAAGAGTCAAAAGCAGATCTACAAGAATTCCTCAAGCAAAAAGAAGAAAGATGAATGAAGATGCTGCTGCTGCTTCTCAATCAAGCCCAGATATTCCATTCATGGATGTCAAACCAGAGCCTGAAGATATGGAACAAGATCCTCCTAGTACTGCTCAAGGGGGAGATTATTCTGCATACATCAACCATGTTGAAGGTTTGAAATATACTCCATTGAAGGTGAAACCTCCAGTAATCATTGATTGGAAATACATTGGTGGAAATCTGAAAACTGAATATGAAGTTACCAGAGCTGATAAGTCAAAGAAAAAGCTTGTAGCTTTTCATGCAGTTTTCATGGAATTTGATAGAGATGATCTGGAGAAGATGTATGAGATTGGTATAAGGAAATATTCTCATCAAAGAAAAGGAATATGTCCTGGTATTGATCTGGCAATGGATGTTCTGTGCATACTGTTTGAACCTGGATACAAGCCAACAAGTTCAGTCTTCAAGAAAGAAGGACCTAATAATCCTGTGCTCAACTGGTTTATATATGAGAAAAGTGAAGCATACTCGATTATAAGAAGACATGGAGCAAGGGAATTCTACTTGGTAAGTCACAAGTATCCACATTCATTGAAGACATTGGATGAGCTGATTGAATTAAAGCTGAATGGACCAAGAGACTCAATGCTTGCTCAAGAACTTATTTGGAAGATCCTGTGTCAAAGGATAGAAGAAAAGAACAAAATGGAAATTGACTTGTAATAACTCATCGTTGTAATAGTTAATACTGCTTAATGAATGAAGTAGTTAATACTGTTGGAGCATGAAACTTGTACTTTTGATGTGTCATAAAAGTTCAAGGTTAGGGGGAGATTGTTGGGTTATAACTTAGTTGATATAGTTTAACCATAAACAATGATTCCTAACTAACAAACGAAAGTAACTTAAACAGTCAGATTGATGTTAAGAAGTTACTACGGAAGAACACAAGAACAAGTTAGTGCGGCTGTTCAACGTATTACTAAAGTTACTACGGAGATGGAGTTACTACGGACAAAGTCAGAGTCAAGATAAAGTCAAGACACGCGGAAGACAAAACTTATCTTGCAAGTATCAAATCTAATTAGAATAGAGTTATAATTAGATTAGATTTCGTTTTGTTATTTTAGTAAAGTTTCCTTAATCTAGATAATGATAGATTTAGATAAGGATAGATGTAGAATTCTAGTTTATCTAGAACGAGCCTCAAGGTCTATAAATAGATAGATCCTTGAAGAATAGAAAACACGTTGTATTGATATATTGATTAATGCAATTGAGGCTTAATAATTTGTTTATTCATTATTCATAATTAGTTGTTCGATAACTCGTAATATTGAAGTGTTCATCCGCTGCTGAACTTCTTCAATAGATCTCGATCTTAATCGTTAGCAAACATATTAGTTTATCCAGACTAATACGATCCTGACAATATATATATATATATATATATATATACTATATTATAAAGCATTTCAACTTTTTATTTAAAAGTTGGTATTTTAAGTATAGCTGAATTACTTATTTATCGTTGTCTAAAACTTCAAATTTAATACACATGTCTTTAAAAAAAATATATAATTTAGTCAAATTAAATCTTTATGTACACTTTAATTCAAATTTTACAAATTCAATAATAATTCTTCAATATCAATTAAATTTTGAAAAGCAATATCTTTCTTATTCTTACTAAGCTTTTTGCAAAATAAAAGCTACCAATTTACCTTATTAAACAATGTCTTTTGGTATATGAAATCTTACTTTTACATAATTTTTATATTGACAAAATAATTAACTGATAACAATGATATCATCATTTTGATCTAAAGATTTAAGATTAATCTTTAAACATATCTATGGTCGCGAATTTTTCATGTCACTTTTATTAACACATTTTATTATGTTATGCACATATATCTATATTTATTTACTTATAATAGAGAGTCGTCGGATAGCTAATGTTTGAGATAATCTAAATAGTGGAATGTTATGCATTTGAAACTCGTGACTCTTTGTTTACCCTATGTTTTAATTACCATAATGTGATTAATGGCATACTTATGCATTTGAAACTCCTGACTCTTTGGTTGCCATGTGTTTTAATTACCATAATGACAGGTATAATGATATTTAAACTGTTCAGTTACCCTAAGTTAATAACACATTTGAAACTTCTGACTCTTTGGTTGCCCTGTCTTTTAATTACCATAATGTGAGTTATAATGATATTCCTGACTTTTTGGTTGCCCTGTGTTTTAATTACCATAATGTGAGATATAATGATATTTAGACTGTTCAGTTACCCTAAGTTAATAACACGAAACTCCTTACTCTTTGGTTGTCATGTGTTTTAATTACCATAATGTGAGGTATAATGATATTTAAACTGTTCAGTTACCCTAAGTTAATAACACATTTGAAACGCCCGACTCTTTGGTTGCCATGTGTTTTAATTATCATAATGTAAGGTATAATGGTGGTTTTGTGTTTTTCTATATAAGTTCTTTTGCATCAACAAACCCCATAACCTTGGTCGTCATGTTTTCACTGTTTTGGCAACAGTTGATCGTCTATATACTCAATCCGGTTGGTGCTACAAGAGTTGTGGAGAGTGGAGCAAAGAGTTAGTTGTAAAGGATGGTTTGTTTTTTTTTATGATATTTGCAATGACTTTTGCAAGTACCCTATGATAAGGTTGGTGTTTTGAGTTGTTTTATCTAGGGACTATGGTATTAACCTACCCAGTTATTGCCTTTTGTAATGTCTGTTTTCGTTGTTGCAGGTATAGGGTTCATGTGCATGTTGTTGATTAGACAAGTGATACAACATGTTATATTCTTTCTATACCTTACTTAAAAATATGCAGCAGTTTGCTGAATTATATATGTATCTAATTTAATATCTAATACTGTACGTAGGAATGTCTTTTTATTTTTACATATGTATTTGAAAAGTTTGACTTTTGTAGTCAATCCCTTAGCTATTTGACTGGTCACATCAATATTGTTCTTATTCAGTTTCAGGTTCATATTGTTCTAACTCCCGATTCTGATCATTGTTCGTGAAAAACCTATTTAAAAATTGTCACCGCGCGACAAAGTTGCCCTCACATGTCACTCATTTGAGAGGGAGGTTTTGAGAAGTTTGGAGCTCCAGAAAAGGTCGGCGGCGGTTAACTGGCGAGAACGATTCCACACATATTCACTGATTTGATTTTTTTTTTTATATGAATATTCACTAATTTGATATTGGAAGCTAAGTTTTATACAAATAGGTACAAACCATGTGTTTTAATTTTAGAAAGTAGAAGGTCGGTGGGGGTTAAAAACACAAAACTCCAAATTCTGATCATTGTTCGTGACAAATCTCTTTAGAAATTGTCACCGCGCAACGCGCGGGAATACGCCTAGTTATTATATATTAGAGATTATACATACTTTAACTTGATAAAGTTATCGGGTCCGGATTAGCAGGTTGTCGCATAGAAATTATTAAACCCGAACTTAACCCATGTAACTCGTTTATTAATATATATTAGTGAGTTGTCGAGTTGGTTTCAGGCTAAACGAGTTGGCTTCGGATCAAAATGAGTTTCATTTATGAATGAGTTAAGTTATCTATACTCTATTTTTACAACTACTAACGTAAAAAAAAAAGATGAGGTAGAAGTTTCTAAAGAAAAATATAAAAAAGATATATTATTATTATTAAGAATAAGATAGAGTATTATTTTAGTTTAATTTGGTAGAATACATACTAACATTTATATATTATTATTTATAAAATATACTTTATAAAAGTTTTTGGATTGTCGGGTCGGTCAGTTTAACCAAACAACCAACCCCAACCTAACCCGAAAATAATATAAGTTAGCAGGTCGAAATTATACAACCTAACTCGTTAGTTTTTATATCACTTTCAAGTCAGGTTTCATGTCATGTCAAGTATTGTCACCCTAGACTATACCTCTAATGTGCTTGGCATGGCATAAGTCATATAGTCGTCATGAATTGTCAACCTTAAAAGGTCTTGCTGGTAAAATTTTAATAAATCATTTATTCAACTCATTATTATTATTCCTTAAATTAGCTAAGCTACTATATCATGACAAACACTATAACTATTACTCACTAAACATGACAACTAATAAAGTAATAAGAATATAGTTATAATTAAGCAATCAAACAAGAACATTAATTATGAAAGTAAATGATATAAATCACCCAAAATAAGAAAATAGAAATTATTTTAGATGCTTAGATTACAACTAAATCTTCTTATAGAAAACTTTCTTATTACAACCACAACTCTCACTAACTATTTGGCTAATGCTAATCTAGTAATTACAAAAAACAAGAAAGAAAGAACTGAAAACTAAAGAGAAAATGTAAATGAATGAAGGTTAGTATGTTGAAAAGAGAATGAAGCATGATATTTATATGCAAATCAAAACCCATCGAACCAAGCCAACTACCACCCATGCACACCTGTCGACGATGGTGGCTCCCAAAGGACAGGGGATAAGCCCCAAACGTCGCTTTAGTAGGGTGTAATACTCTAATTGTTCATCTAATCTCAAATTTACTTCATTTTCAATTTTAGGATATTCACAATCTAAACCACATGTAACCATCTAATTTAAAATACTCTGAAAATGATATCGTTCCTAAGTAAACTGATATATCAAAGGGGTATATGTAAGAAGCTTATTTAACGATTAGTTATAATTAAAAGAAGAATGATAAAACCCTTTTAATTAAAATATATTAATTATAGTACATATAAAGAATTTGAGTCATTTGTTGTAAATTGTTATCCGTATATTTATTTTTGAAAAGAAGTAAAAAAATTATAGATTTCAAATTTGTGGCAATAAATGAAATTACAAATTAAAGATTAACGAAAAGTTTATTAAAACTTATTTTTCTAAGGTATAAAAGATTTAATATCTATTATCCATTTAATTTCAATCTAATAGCTTAGATTGAAATTAAAACCCATTTTCAACCTTTTAAAAAAAAATAATTTATCTCGCAAACCGTTAATAATTCGACGAAACAAATTACGCCGTTGCAACCGTCTTGTTCTCCTCTTTAACTAAAACAGTGGTCATATATATTTTCAACGACTTTTATTTTTTAAGGTTTAGGAGGGTATTGAAATTATAAAGTTAATATCACATGTGATATTACCATCTAAATGTAAATTTCCAAAACAAAAAATGTTATATAATGTATAATTTATCTAGACCAAGAAAAAAAATTAAATTTTGACAACTTTTTTTCCCCGTTTTTGGACAAATATTTGTACTCGTAATGTTATATCAAATGTGATTATACATCAAATGTGGATTTAAAGACCTACAATCATTATAGGATGTATAATTCAATCAAACGGATAAAAAGTTTCACGAAATCACATGTGATATTATGTAAATAATAAATAATTTTATTATATACGTAGTATTTCAAAATTAATAAGTCAATAACTCACATGATTTAAAAATGTGAATTTGAAAACTCAAAAATATTATATGAGATATAATATATATTAATCCAGTAAAAAAAATCGATTTTTGACGAATTTTTATTTTTTCGGTTTTTGTCAAATGTTGATATTCGTAAGGTAATATCACATGTGATTTGAACACTATATGTGAATTTCAAAACATAGATATGTTATATGATGTATATTTAATTAGATGCAAAAAGAAAAACACATAAATTTTAAATCAAACTACTATTCAAATATGATAAAACTGTGATTTGATAATACAAACTTTCCAAAACCCGGAAAAAATTTCGTCAAAAGTATATCAAGTGGGTGATTTATAGAAAGAGGAGATAATGCTTGCTAATGGTGTAATTTATTAGTTTAATACATATACGATTTTTAAGACGATGAATTTTTAAACAAAAGAAAAATTAAAGTGAGTTTTGAAATAAGGTATTGTGATTGGTTCTTTTGTACTCAAAACTTTTTATGATATTAAATAAACTCGATCGTTAAAGATTAACACCATATAAAAGTTATAAAATCACACTTCTATAAAATAATGTTTTTTTTTTTATAGAAAACTCAAATGCTGCAGTGAGGTAAAAAGACCTATAACCAAAAAAATTATATTAAATTGTGTTATATAAATTTAGGCATAAGAT
Source organism: Senecio squalidus (assembly GCA_910822075.1). Classification (NCBI taxonomy): domain Eukaryota; kingdom Viridiplantae; phylum Streptophyta; class Magnoliopsida; order Asterales; family Asteraceae; genus Senecio; species Senecio squalidus. The sequence goes on from CAJVGC010000592.1 coordinate 22,587,144, forward strand.
TAATAAATAAGAAAATAACTCATGTTTAATTTTAGTTTAAATTATATTGTAGAAAATTAATTTGTATTTAAAATAAAAAAATTAAAGATTAATTTACGGGTTGTTTAGTTGAAGGAAAACGAAGCTCTTTTCTAGAAAAATTTTCAGCAAAAACTAGAAAAACAGAAAACGTGTTCAAATCTTAATTTTCTGAAAAACTTTTCGTGGAAAACTGGAAATCCTCTTTTCTGTTTTATAACTACATTTTGAAAACTCAATTTGGTAGTTTCCTACAATTTTCTATATTATAATTCAACATATTTTCTTACATTTATAATATAATTTTGTTTTCTTAACCATTTTTATATCTATGATTCCTTTCTTTTGTCCTTTGTCTAATATATTAAGTTTAGTTAACATCAAATTTTGTCAAACTTTTTATATATTAAATTGTTCTTTATTATGTTTTCTTTTGAATTTAAAATCACATTTATTCTATAAAAAGACAATAATTATTTTCTTAACAAAATAGGCAAATAAATTCATATGTTTTAATTTTTTTTTCTCACCATATCTTGTTTTGTTTTTAATATTTTAAACTATAATTATTATATTTTAATAACTTCTATTCATGATAATAATAAATCTAAATTAACAATTTCAATGTATCGATCGTAAATTTTATATATGTTTAACAAGATAACTATAATATAGAAGGAGTGATATATAAATTTTATAAAAACTATCATGATCATTTTGTTAAAAATGTGATCGTTCATTGTTATGTATACAAAGAGTAAATTAGAAGGAAAAAAACCCCATAAATAATGGAGCCAATATATTGTCTTTTGTATATTTTTAATTAAGTGTAAATAAAAGAATGGTAAAAAGTTACATTTATGTATTTTTTTTCAAACTGGAAAAGTTAACAACATTTGAACATGTTTTCTAAATTTTCAATAGTTTTCTAGAAAAAGAAAACCCCTTCAGTTTTCTAGAAAAATAAAAAATAAAATGTAGAGAAAATTTTCTGCAACTAAACGCACCCTTAGTTATTTTAATTTTAATTTTCAATATAAAAATATAAAATGCTTTATAACCCTGCTACTTGTCCATTATATAAAAACTTGAAACTTAAACATATATTCTATATATTCTAATTCTAATAGTGATTAGTTGTTTGGGTTATTTTGGTGAGGAAGAAAAATATAGGAAACAAGTAGAGATCCAGCGATGATCCAAATCGAAGGCAACAACAACAACACAGAAGGAAATGATCATATTGATGTTCGGTCCAAACCCTATCTCATGAAAATTCTTCACAAACAAGGTTCTACTTTTTCCCAATAATTCATCGAATCGAATCGAATCTCATCTCATATGGTAGGGATTGTTATGTCAATTAGGTTGAAAGTCCCCAAAAGTCTATCATTAAACTTAAATCATTTTATTTAATAAGATTAGATTGTACAAATTGTTTTTTGACAATTATTTATTTATTAAAAGAACAAAAAAATGTGACGTTTTGACCGGTTACCCAACCTGCTCATCTTCCTATCTCTAGATATAATGAACAACTCATTTGTTGCTGTAAATGTCATGTCCGCTTTTCGTGTGCAGGTGACAGGGGAGTCATCTTCGCTGATAAAGCTCTGAAGTTTACGGCTTCAGGAAAGATGAAACGCCGGATTCTTATAATTACTGATCTTTCCATTTATATTGTTGATCCAGATACACATGCACTTAAAAGACGGGTTCCCCTTGCTGCAGTTGACAAACTCTGTTTGAGTGAATTAACCGATAATTTCTTTGCAGTTATCGTCCCTACTGAGTATGATCTTCTCATCGCTACTACTAGGAAGACCCAAATAGTAAAACTCATGGTAGAATCTATGAAAGCCACATCAAACTACGATCTGGAAGTTCACGTATCCAACAGGTACTTCAAATACTGTTTTCTATATCTCTGCACTTCTTTTTGTTTCGTGTCATCTGTTATTTATACAAACTCTTATAGAACACATCATTGTGGGTAGGGCTATAATTGGAACCAAGCCATATAGTTTATATTTGCATATTGCTTATCGAGTTCTTGTGTTGTCGATGTTTTTTGTAGTTTTGAATACCATGCTGCTTCCAAAATAGTTAAGGAAATTAAGTTCGAGGAGGTTAAAGGTAAACAAACTAATGCTGCTTTTATTTTTCCAGAATTATAAATATATTCTTGTACGTATAACATTGCTGTCTTGTGCACCAGAAGCTTATTGAGTTTGCTTAAATTTTCAGGTGGAATCAAAACAAGAATTGTAAACAAGTAGAACGCTTCATACTTTGTATTCTTAAGCGATCATTCTTGACGGATATGTTTTTATGTAAAGGCATTTTGATTCTTTTACCCGTACTAGTAGTTTCATTAGACACAATGTAAAGACCAACCATTGTAAACGCCGTATCCTTTTGTTGTCATATACTGTTATTGTTTCCAAATGCAACTTTTAATTCATTTATTTTTTCATTTTGCTTCCAAATATTTTCCGTTATTCATAATACTGAGTTTTAATTGTCGGTTGTAAGAATACGCAAAGATGAATACTAAAGTTTAACTGTCCAAACATCATGCGACTTGAATGGGAAAACGAACAGAACATTAACATGATAATCCACCAAATTTGTTATTAACCAAAAATTAGTGTAAAAGTAAATGGGTGTTATCTATTTTGCTACCACAGTAGATGATATATGAAATCAGCAGTGTGGGTTAATCATAGTCGTATTTAAAGCTGGCGTGCACCTGTTCGAATATTCTCCACCAAATTTATCACCTCCACCATTTTGGGCCTCTGTTCCAGCGACTTTGCCACACATTGCAAACCTATCTGTAACATCTCCACCATCTCCTCTTCTATATTCGGGTACCTCAAAAGTTCCACATCAAAAACCTCTGCTGTCCATTCCTCTTGAATCACAGATTGAACCCATCTCACCAAGTGGACTACCTCGTTTCCGCCTGTTGCATGAGTAGGTGACTTTCCAGTGAGGAGCTCTAGAAGTAGAACCCCAAAAGAGTAGACATCGGATGCTTGGTAGACCTTCTTGGTGTCGGTTAGTTCTGGTGCTTGGTATCCACCGCTCCTTGTCATTAGCGTTGGATTCATCACCGCCGCTAAGCCCAGATCACTAATACAACCAAACCGGTGGAGGTTGAGGAAAGTGTTGGAGGCTTTAATATTTCCATGAACAAGCTTTCCGTTAGCTTGTGTGTGAATATAAGTTATTCCTCTTGCTGCTCCTATGGCTATCCTCAGTCTGCTATGCCAATCTAACGGAGTCCTGTCCGCTCCTCTTTTTGCTGCAAAATCACAATCCCATCAACACAAACGACTTAAAAATATATTGAATTAGTGGTTAATGGGTCATTTAAAATAGACTCGTTTATACGTTAATGGGTTAAAACTGACAGCTTAAAGTGAATTTCAATAATTATAACTTACCGTGCAACATGGAAGAAACACTCCCTTGATTGTAGTAGTCATACACCATTAACTTTTCATCTTTGGAGTAGTAATACGCCCTTAAAGGAACAACATTTTCATGCCTTGTATTCCCTACGATCTCCATTTGTTGCTCAAACTCGCGTCGTGCAACATTTACACCCTGTAATCTCTTCACCACAACCGCACTTGCATCTTCCAATGCTGCTTTATAAGTTGTACCAAAAGTTCCCTTACCAAGCACTTCAGCAGAAGCTCTAAACAAATCCTCCAAATTAAACGCAAGATTACTTCCCTCAAAGAAAACCAGGTTTCCATTCTCATTCCCGCCTTGGCTTCTTGATCGCAGTTTCTCCATACCCTTTTCTTTCTTTTCCTTCTTATCCGACCTCTGCAAATCCTCATTTCCATTCCCACCTTTCTTCCAAAGCCGAAGAACCATTAGCAATGCAAGTAGTCCCAACATTAACACGCTACCACCAATCACAATTCCCAGGATTCCCGATTCACCCAGTTTTGATTTTTTTGATGTTTCACTGCTAGAAGAAACAGATGGCAGTGATAAACTTTGAGCGACAAGAATATTTCCAAGAAAAGCCGAGCTAGGAAATCTCTCAAGCGATTTAGGCACACTACCAGTGAGTTTATTGTTAGACAAATCAAGAGCTTGTAAAGTTGCAGTACTAAAATCCGGAATTTCACCCGAAAGGGAGTTGTTAGCAAGACTCAAAGCTGTGAGATGCGTCAAACCAGAAACGGAAGGAGAAATGCTTCCAGTAAAACCATTATTCGACAGATTAAGAACAGCAAGATTATTCCAAACAGATAAATCTAAAGGTAAGGGACCAGTGAAGGCGTTACATTGCAAATGCAAAGCTGTTAAGTTCCTTAGATTATAAAAATCATTAGGAAAAGGTCCCGATAAACCATTAGACCTCAAACTTAAAATCTGAAGATTCGACAATCTACCAAGAGTGTTGGGAGGTATAGGACCATCTAAACTAGCCGCAGGCAAACGAAGAGCTATAACCGATGAATGATTATGATCACAAGTAACCCCAGTCCAGTTAGTACAAGCCAAAGAATCCATACGCCAGTTAATCACACGCGAATGCGGAATGTTGCCAATAAATTCTAGTAAAATTTTCTTATCTTGTATAGGTTCAGTAGTAACTAGACAGAAAAAAGCCCCAAACAAGAAAACTTTAATCAAATTCATGATCTACAATGAAAATATAACAAAAAAACAAAAAAGTAAAAAATAACAAAAGCTAAACTAACTAATAAACCGATAATACGACGGAGAAGGTAAATATAATGAAACCAAAAATAGATCTGGAAACGGGCAAGAGTGAGAGTGAGGTTTACTACAAGTGCTATGCTAGTAGTCGTTTTGCACAGAGAGTGGGAGATGGCGGGATAACTGGGAAAAAGAACATGGAGATTGAGTGTATACCAAGGATTGTTTTTAACAAAAGTTAAAGAAACAAAAAAAAGTAACGGATTCTCACGTTACATTTATAGACATGTGTTTTTTTTTCTTAATTTAAGAGATTATTCTTAAAAAATAAACTGTCTGTTTGTTTCAATGAGTAGTTAACGAAAAAATGAATACTATGAAATGGAATGGGTGGTTAATGAATAACCACGATTTGAAATATAATGTTCAATGATTAACTACAATACAACAAACCAACATTCATCAATCATTATCATTACCTCCATTACCCCTAACCAAGCACCCCTCATTATTATTTTATACAAGATATATATCTATCTTATATAGCCTTTTCAAAATTATCTACCTATGGTATAATTTAGTTTCTATAATAAGAATTTATAGATATAGAGCAATTAAAATAAGGAACATTGACCTATTAGTTATACAAAAAAAAAACATACACAAACAAAAAACTCTCCATACAAATATCTTTTCTATAAACCTTAAAAATTTAATATAACAAAAAATATTTTAAACATTTTAGACTATTGAACACGATATATTGTCTGTAATTATCCGCAAGTCTTTAACCTCTAACCCAACTAAAAACTTATATACACCCAATCGAACACCTTGCCAAGCATTACGTCTTCCACCACCGAGCAATTGGAATTTATAAAGGTATAGACCTCGAGTCAAATTGTCACACAATTACATGCGGCGGAAATTAGGATCATATAATAAATAATAAATCGGATATAAAGTGTTTATCTTATTGATCAAGCAAAATAATGAAAACATAACGTAAGGTTTTTACCACGGTTGGGTATACGACACCCTCTTTATCGACAGACCAATATGCTAGTACTTGTTTAACGTTGTTACAATAAGCAAACCTCCTTATTTACATAATAAACCTTTCCATTTAATAAACATTATACTTAACCCTTTAAGTAATATTTACTAAATATATTAAACTAGTGGTCGTGTCTAAATGTCGATGTGTGCGCTCCCGTAGTCTTACACATTTACAGTCATATATTTATTCGACACTATTCAAATATCTACAATTTGTATTGTACACCATTGATTGCGCCTCATTAAACCACTTATCTATATTTTTGATAACTTGAACTTACACACAAAGATTAATTTTTACAGGTTGTCTTGATATTACATTATTCCGGATAACTTATGTTGTATTCAAATAAACGTTAACAAAATTGTCATTTTTTTTTTTGTTCAAAATAAGTTATGTCTCTATATATTTCTTCTATCCACATTCAATTATTATAAGTTTCTATCATTTAAATCTCTTTTACCCGATTTGCTTATTTGTTTCCTTGTTCATTCACCGCATTAATGATAAGTTTATTTTTATTTGCTTTTAGGAATAGAATGATAGACACATAATAAAACAAACGTGTTACAATTTTATGTAATTTTAAATACTTAGATAATTCAAAAATATTAAACAACACAAAACAAAAGATTTTATTAAAAAATAACAGGTTCATTGTTTGGTCATAAAACATAAAGAGTCGGTATATAGTTATTTGGTATTTAATAGATAAGCATCAAATCAGAGTGGCGCAGCGGAAGCGTGGTGGGCCCATAACCCACAGGTCCCAGGATCGAAACCTGGCTCTGATAAATTAGAGTGGCTTCCGCCTATTATTTTTTATACTTTTATTTTCAACATAATAAAAAATTCCGCGATATATCGTGTCTGTAAAATGAATTTTTTTATTTTAAAAAATACGAGAAAAAGAAGATAATCCCTAATCCTGGAAATCGGTTGAAAATATCGCGAGAAAATACGACAACCGATTCCATTTCCCCGATTCTGAAGATATCGTTCACTTTTATATTTTGTAAGCTAATTTCTCCCCCAATTTCTCTTTACATATAATACTTCATACTCTAGATATTAATGCTTCAACTTACCTATTAGGTCTTGTTTAGTATTCATTCAAGGGTAAAAGTAAAAAAAAAAAAAACTTACTCTCAGATTTGTAGCATATAATAAACGGATAATCGGAAAATACTAGTGTAATATATGTACCATGTTTTCAGGGTTTTTTCTTTTTTTACTTTTACCCTTCATTGAACTCGAAACAAAAAGGCGCGTTTTAAAGAAAACGAGTATAAAATGTTTTAAGAAAACGAGTACAAAGTGTTTTGATATATTTCCTTCTCCTTAAATTTGAAATTTGATAAAACTCTAAAAAAAAGTAATAGGTAATAAGTTAATTGATTTTACCACTTTAAAGAGTCATTACCCAAGAGTGTAGATTTATGTAGTTTGCAAGCATCAGACTCGGACTTGGTCCGTGGTCCGAGCGTTTGATAAGTTCATGAAAAGCTCGGACCACGGACCGAATCCGTGATTTTCCCTCGGACTCTGTCCGTTTAGAAAAACCGCAGACTGAGAATGATGCAAAATCACAGACTCGGTCCGTGATCCGAGCTTTTCATGAACTTATCAAACGCTCGAGTGTGTGGTCCGAGTCTTTGATGCTTGCAAACAGGGCCTAGTAGACCTACTGTTTTTGTAATATGACCGTAAACCTAAATAACAGGTACTCATTAAACTGATGCAGTGGCACACGACAAAATGGCATAAGCCATTGTTTGATAAGTAACTTTCATTTTATGATGTCGAGTTTTTCATGAATCAATGATGTAGATTTCTACGTTATTTGCTTACTAGTTATGACAAAACTTTCTTGTTTGCCTATTAATGTCAGCAGAGTGGAATACGAGGTATATCTTCTACATAAGTAAGTCTCTATCGTGATGTCGCATTCTTATGTCATGAAATAGTCCTGAAACGTATTAACGAAACTAATTTTCATGACAGTGGTTCGAGAGAAAGACATTTGTTGGGAATATGCTGAAAAACTAGACGGAAACAAAGTTAAATGCAAATTCTGTCTTAGAATTCTCAACGGTGGTATAAGTAGACTGAAGCATCATCTATCTCGACTTCCAAGTAAAGGTGTAAACCCATGTAGCAAAGTTAAGGATGACGTCACTGATAAAGTTCGGGCAATATTAGCAATAAAAGAGGACCATAGAGAACTTCCTTTAACAAAGAAGAGAAAACGAGAAGAACCACCTAAATCACCCGTTGGTAATAATAGTATCCCTTCAAATAGAACTCTTGTAACCCTTGAAACACCAACGCCAATTTCCAAAATATTTCCTACCATTACCCAAAACGCCTCTTCTCATGTAAGTGACCAAGAAAATGCGCAAAGAAGTATAGCATTGTTCTTTTTCGAAAACAAGTTAGACTTCAGTGTTGCCCGTTCGTCATCTTATCAGTTTATGATTGATTCCGTCGCCAAATGTAGTAATGGGTTTAACGGTCCCACACCCGAAACTTTAAAAACGAAGTGGTTGGAGGTTATAAAGTCTGAGGTCAGTTTACAATCTAAAGAAACCGAAAAAGAATGGTCAACAACGGGGTGTACGATAATTGTGGAAACATGGACCGACAACAAATCAAGAGCTTTGATCAACTTCCTGATTTCCTCACCATCCAGCACGTTTTTCCATAAGTCAGTGGACGCGTCTTCTTATTTCAAGAACACAAAGGTTCTTACTGATTTATTCGATTCTGTAATTCAAGATTTTGGCCCGGAAAATATCGTGCAGATAATCTTGGATAACACTCTTAATTGCACGAGTATAGTGAATCATATTTTACAAACTTATGGAACGATCTTTGTATCCCCGTGTGCTTCTCAATGTTTAAATTTTATTTTAAAGGCGTTTACAAAGATTGATTGGGTGAATAAATGCATCTCGCAAGCACAAACGATTTCAAAGTTTATATACAACAATTCATCACTTATTGAAATGATGAAAAAGTTCACGGTAGGTGAGGAAATCGTCAAAACTGGTATCACGAAATACGTTTCTCACTACTTATCATTGCAATCTATCTTAAAGCAACGGTCAAGATTAAAACACATGTTTAACAGCCCCGAGTTCACGAATAACCCTACTTATTCAAATAAACCACAAAGTATTACATGTATGGAAATACTTGATGATATCGAGTTTTGGAGGGCAGTGGAAGAATGTGTGGCGGTTTCTGACCCGTTTTTAAAGGTGATGAGGGAAGTTTCGGGTGGAAAACCTGCAGTTGGTTCGATTTACGAGTTGATGACTAAAGCTAAGGAGTCGATCAGGACGTATTATATCATGGATGATGTTAAATGCAAGATTTTTTTTGATATCGTGGATCAGAAATGGCAGTCTCACCTTCATTCACCGTTACATTCAGCAGCTGCGTTCTTGAATCCAAGCATTCAGTATAATCCAGAGATTAAGTTTCTTGGATCTATTAAAGAAGACTTTTTTAGAGTTTTAGAGAAGCTGCTTCCTACTCCTGAATTAAGACGAGATATTACTAATCAAATTCTGTTGTTTACAAGGGCTACGGGGTTGTTTGGCTGCAACCTTGCGAAAGAGGGAATTGATGATGTTTCGCCTGGTAAGTTTTAAAATCTCCAAGTACTTTTTGCTTAAAGGAATTAGGTGGTTTGATATAGTCTGCATCTTTTTAGGTAAGGTTAAATTTTTTGGGTGTGCATTTTGAAAGTGAATACGTGACCATCGGATTAGATAATCCAGATGTTTGAGTGTTTGACAAATTATTATTATATAAGAATTGATAATAAGATAAATGACTAAAAGAGACATTTTTGTAAAACAGCAGATATCTTTTGAAAAAATGGAAGTAAAAGTCTCTTTAGTTTGGTTAATATAAATCGTAAGAAAAGTAACTTTATTTAATTTTAACCCTGAGGTAATGAGTTCGTTGCCGGTGGTTTGAAATTGATTGTTTGACCCCTAAATGGTAAGATAAGTAGAAAGCGGAATCACTTTACCCAAACATAAAGAACTGACTGTTGCGATGTCCCATAATATCAGTTTTAAGATGAAAAAATAAAAACACCGCCTTACTGCCATAGTTATCTCGTCATTTCTCTAGAAATGTGGTTTGTTTTGTCTTCTACATAAAATGATCTACTTTTGATACCAATATTTGAGTTTATGTTGCTTAATATTAAGCCCTTTTTTATTCAAAAGCCGTAAATAAAATTAAAACGTTTTTGCAAGAATAATTGATTTTGACAAAAGGGACAAGTGTGATTGACGCTTTTGCACTTAGATTCCCAGGTCAAATTTTGCAAGCTATATAGTGATATTTTTGAGCATTTTCACTAGCGCAATAGATATTTACTACCCAAATATGTGGTTCAAATAGTCAATCATTTATGTTATATGATAACTTAGCAACAATCCATGCTCACGGCCGTCTTAAATGTTGAATTTGTTCAATGTTCAAATAGCCTGGCTGCTTGGCTTTCTAAATCATCTCTATATTTTCTGTTGCATACTATCATTCTTGAGAAAATGCCAATGAAAACATTATTCTATACCAAGATGCCGCTCACTCTTACAAAATGTAGTACTTCACTAGCGTTTTTGTGTTATTGATGTTTGCAGTTGATACCTGAGTAGACTTATTTGAAAAGTTAATCACTCCAAATGTCTTATTTAGTTTCCAGTTTTAGGAATTACATCTCCTGACCGAGAATGTATTTATATAATGACAGACATACAAAGGTTATATTGATTGACCCGTTAGAGATAAATTATAACTTAATTAATATCATTCATAAGTTATCTGATTGGTATCTTGCCATAATAATATCCCAATTTCTCATTTAAGTATTTCGGTTTGTTCAGGAATTTGGTGGGAACAATACGGCGACTCGGCTCCAACATTACAACGAGTTGCCATGAAAATACTGAGTCAGGTTTGCAGCACTTCTCCATTCGAGCGGCATTGGAGTACATTTCAGCAAATCCACTCAGAGAAACGGAATAAGATCAATAAGGAGACTTTAAACGATATTGCATACGTTCATTACAATCTAAAGCTAGCTAGATACAATAAGTCAAAGTCAACAGATACAGATCCAATACAACTAGATGACATCGATATGACTTCAGAATGGGTTGAAGAAACAGAAAACTCTAGCCCCACTCAGTGGCTAGACCGATTTGGTTCAGCTCTCGATGGCAACGACTTGAATACCAGACAGTTTAGCAATTCTATATTTGGTAACAATGACAATTTGTTTAATTTATGATGTTTATAGTGTACATTTTAGGCGACTTGACTTGACAAAAAATGTAAATAGTAGCGGGAAGATTCGATGTTATGTAATATCTTGTTTTCAGTTGATTAATCGGAAATTTAAAAACGTTCATTTTTTAGTTAAGTTTTTTAATTTGACGCGTTTAATAATAACTGAATGAATCAAAACTATTACCTCCAACCAGATGGCATTTTACTAGTCCAAATTTTAGACTTTAATCCAAACAATCGCGCTATTACGCTTAATGAAACGCATGGTAGATTTGAATTTAAACTTTATGTAATTTTAAAGAGAATTACCAAAAACTAAAGAAATATTTACTTCGCCAAACTCTACTCTTGAGGAGTTGGTATTTAATCCCTCGGTGTAAAAAAGATTAATCTCCACCAGCTAGCATCCTAGACTACAAAGTCAGGCTTACGGCTTAGCATCAAGACTTTCGACTGAGTCTTCCATAGGCAGGTGGGAATTGATTAGGCTGTCAGATCAAATAGATCAGTTAGCAGCTAAAGGGTAAACATCTTCTCTTATAAGGCGGCTTTTCTTCCTCAAAAAGTGCAACCTTTGCCCCCGTCGTACCTTCTTATTATGTATGTTCCTACAGGGAAGATCAGGGCAGAAAATCCCGGGATTTCGAATTGAAGAAAGTTCCTTTTGATCGACGCCGCTGGCTTAACCTAATTAATGATTTCATGATTGGAACCTCAACAGACGTAATTTCGCCAGTGCCGTTATCCTTCCTGGAGGTTAATCTAAGGGCAGAGCGAAACGCACTAAGACGGGTTTTCCCACTAAGAAGACACTTTCTGCCATATAATGCCTTCAAAGGCGCGGGTTAAAGAGTAATTCAATCTACTTATCACTGTCACCTGAAGCTGCTTCTCTTTCTTTCTAAGGGCAACAGCCAATCTCAATAGTGATCTCGGGATCCGAATATGATTGATAAATTAGTAATAGATTCACCAGGTCATAAGAAGATATTCCAAGGACAGGCCAGTAACTCAAGACTAAGCCTACTACGCACCTCTGAAGGAGAAGTCCCCCCCGGAGGTATGGTGTTTCCAGTTTACCAATCCTCATAGTAATCTTTAATTGCATCATTGGATTTTAACTCGGGTTTAGAAAGAGTGAAAAACTGTTATCTATATACCCAATTTCAACTTGAAAACTTCTTTATAACTTACTTCTAACAGAAACTACCGCTGTATAGGTTTTTGCACTTCAATTCTCATGATAGATACATTATCAAATGAAATAGCACGAAAAGATTAGTACAAGTCTTGAAAACATGATCTTCTCTGTTAAAACATTAGAATTTATTATTTGATACATGTTGGCTACATATGCAATTAAAATTAGCTTAATCTGAGGATGTCTGAAAAACTACAGGACAAACAAAAAAGAAGATAAACGGATATCTAAAGAAATACAAATGTTAATCTCTGAAAACTGAAACTCGAGCTATCATCATGGTTATACCTTCCTGACCTGAATATTGTGTGTGGACTGGAACCGCCAGATCGGCTGCCTGCCGCTTTGAACAAGAGCTACCTCTTCACCTTCCTTTACCATCCCTTGATTCTGCGTATAGAAGATTTTCATTTTTAAGAATATATCTTTATGTTTCTTGTCATCTGTTTTTAAATTGTCATTCGAACTAAATAGAATTTGCAAGAAGAGTGAACATCTTCCCGCCTTTTTGGATGCGGATGAATTCTGAATGTAACTATAGAGGTGCCAATAGGGATCCATAGTAGCCAAAAGTGTATTTTTAATGCATCAAACCTCTTAAATCATTACTTTCAAAAACGTTATATAGTTATCGTAATAAAATCTTTTTTGTAATCATATTTAGCTAATTAATAAACAATTGGAAAGAAAGTGTTTTAACCTATTACCCAACCCACCTATTTCGCACCACTATTTAAAAAACAATAAAAAGTAGTCTTATAGCATAGCAATCAGTTCAAAAATATTACGTGTTAAATAAATGCAAGGCTAAATTGATAAAAGTAATTTTGACGGTGGTAATGATTACCGATGGGAATATAAAGCCATTTCGAAGGTTCTAAAGCGGAAAATAAAGTACTAAAATACATATAATATAAGACTAACAAAGGTCTCACCTTCAACGTGCTGAGAGCATTTTCAAAGGTCTCCTCGGCATCATTAGAGAACTCCATGTAAATGGGGCAAACTCCTTGATACAATGCTAACTTTTGTTGTACCCGTTTCCTGCATGACAAGTATATTGTTTACAATCAATACGATCAGCATATAAAGCCTATACTTAGAATAAAAGAGCTACACATTAGCTTCTTTTAAATGTTGAATAATATGCGCCGTAAATAAATAAGACTTGGTCGCACATTATAGCTTGGGTAAGTATAAATATTTTAATGAGGAGAGGATTAGAAATAATTCTACACAAATGAAACGCAAACCAAACTTATATTAGAGAATTTTGGCTACTAATTATTCATTATCCAAAATTAGAAATTAAGTTTAGAAATTTGACGGGCTTACTCATTTGTGAAGGCAAAGATGGTTCCGGTGGGTCGATAATGACTCAATAGGACAGCCATGAAACCAGATCTAGTGAAGACAACAATTGAGGTTCCAAGAGTATTGGACATTGATGTCGCATGGAATGCAAACATTTCACTCATATGGTTCTGCACGAAACAAACACTATTCAAACACAGATATATAATAAATAGACTTGGAAGTATAACGGATATAAGGTCTAGAGAGCATGTGTCATATTAAAATTAGAATATAATATAATATTGAAGAATCTTCGAACAGATAAGCCATTCACCTTAAAGGCTCGACCAAGATTAGCGGGTGTAACACCACCCACTATGCTCGCTTCAGTTCTCAATGACACCGTGTGCATTACTTTAACAGCTTTTAAAGGAAATCTGCACGGCAGCAATAGATCAAGTCAGGACAGTCAAACAAATAACGAATCCAAGTGACACGGAAACTCTACAAAGCCTGTTATGTTAACGCATGGAACAGAAGGTAGTAAGAAAGGTTAAAGTCTTACTTTCCATGAGCTGTTTCACCAGATAGCATAACTGCATCAGCACCCTCTCTAACAGCAATAGCAATGTCAGAAACCTCCGCTCTAGTTGGTGTAGGATGAACAATCATGCTTTCAAGCATGTTTGTTGCAACGATTACAGCTTTTCCCATGCTTCGGCATGTCCTAATAATCTCTTCCTACTCGAGACCAGATTTCATTCACTATTAGTAACTAAAAGTATTTAAAAGCAGTTTTAAACCAAACAACAAAATACCTGCAATATTGGAACATCTTCAATTGGCAGCTCTGCACCAAGATCTCCCCTCGCAACCATTGCCTGAGAAAAAGTGAATCGTCAACATTACTAGAAGTAATCAATAGAAAAGGTTGACCATATGGATCCACAATGCTGTCCAAAACATAGTTTTCAAAACCGTAAATTTCATAAAATGGGTAACTGTTAGGGATGGCTGACAAATTTATGATGCAATAAAAAAGATTTGATACTTTCATTGCCAACATAAACTCTAAAAGATACGTAAGAGAAGAAAGTAGAGTAGAACAATAACAAATATACCCCATCCGACGCTGTGATGATTGAATGTAAGTTGGGTATCGAGTCTGCACTTTCAATTTTTGGAATTACTTGGATATCCGCACCACAGCCTGCCAAAACGAGTAACAAAAGTTCAACTTAATAGAATTTCGTACAAATACTTAGAAAAGGTAACAAGATTGCGTCTGTGTGCTTACTCTTGAGGTAACTCTTCAGCTCATGGATGACTTGTGCATCTTTAACAAAGGAGACTGCATAAAAATCAACTTTATTGTCCACACCAAACTTGATATCATCCCAATCCTTTTCTGTTGCAAAATAGTATTCGTCATTATGTCAAGTAGACTCCAAAAGGTTAGTACTCGTAATAAAGGGCAAATTGTATAAAAAGGTAACCATCTTTTTTTTTTACCCCAAAAACACATCAAAGATTCAAAAAATTCGATTTGAGGTAATCTTCCAAGTTAACTAGTTTACCTCAAATTTATTTTTCACTGTTGGTTACCTAAATAAAAGTTTCACCAAAGATGGATTGCTTTTTATGCAAATAGCCTTAAAACAACGAAACTAATTTAGAAAGAAACATATGGTTATTAAGTCAAACCAGTGATGGACGGTAGAGTTGCACTTTTTCCTCGAACATTCAAATGACGTCTGGATTTGAGCTCTCCTCCATCTATAACTTCACATTTTACCGAATCTTCAGTCTTCGACTTCACCAACAAAGACATCATACCACCTAATACAAACAAGAGCTTTTAAGGATCACAATCGAAGAAATAGAGTCTGATATTCCCACAACTAGGGACTTTCTTTTGACACAGTTGACAATTATTGATGTCACTCGGTTATTACACAAACAACAAAAATCCACATCGTGTCTGTATTCAAATTTCCAAAAATGACCACATTTGTTTCTAGTTAATACAGTCAAATGTAGAACATACCATCAACCAGAAGCATGTCACCCGCTTCCACATCATTCACAAAATCATCGTAATTAACACTAACACAGTCTGCTGTGCCAACCCCTCGTTTTATGGTGAAAGTGAATTCCTGGCCATTTTCTAAGTTAACTGGCTGCGGCAAGTCTCCACTCCTGACTTCAGGCCCCTGTCAACATATAATAATATTACAATTTCTTATCAAATACTGACCAACACCAAATAATATCAAGATATAGCCCAATTTAGAGTAATTTATAAAGAAAAAGCGAGTCAAATAGTAAAGATGAAAGTTACCTTTGTGTCGAGCATAATTGCAATAACATTATCCTTAGATTGAGCATTATATTCCTTAACAAGGTCGATAACTTTCTGATGGGACGCATGGTCTCCATGGGACATATTTAATCTTGCTACATTCATCCCAGCCTCAGCCATCTTCCATATCATTTCCCTGGTGTCGGTTGATGGACCTATTGTGCAAACAATTTTTGTTTTACGTTTCACTAAAGGTCTCGACCACATGCCTACTGATGTGTCACCCTGCTGCAAAACTTCCAGTGTTTCATAGTTATGACTTGCTATCTGATAACAAAAATATTAATATTTGTTAACATTTTAGAGTTACATTAAGAATATACAAGGACCGACAGAAAAAACTATATGAAAATGACAAACCAAACTTGTTTAAAAAGATGTTTAACCGCACTAGTTCTAATTTTGTTTTAATGATGTGATGCTACAAAGAAAAACCGAAACTAATGAGTATTCGACACAAATATTTTTTAAGAACCCCGTAAATAAATATATACAAAAAAATCTTTAAAAAATTGTACACTACAAAAACACGGCGTTCAGCAAGTTGAGGGGTATCCGTGGCCAGCCATCCACTTGCCTATAGTCCGTCACTATTACCGGTACATATGGTGACGTGGGGTACCAATTACATAAAAATCAATAATGTGGCATGACAACAAGCAACAATTCACCATTTTATGATACATCATCACTTTTACACAATAGGCACGCTAAGTCCCTATTTTCGAAACAAGAAGGTTTCGTGTAACATGCATTTTCAAAATCCTAGGTATGAAATACGCAATCTGAGCAACGATTTATACAATTAAAAAAGAAAGAAATCCAGAACCTTAGGAAGTACGTCTTCGGGTGTAACCGGAACAACAACTTTAAGCTCTTGTCTCCTCGCATTGACGACACTAAGAAGACGCTGCTTTCGGCTAATCCTGACATTTTTACCTATTTTGGATGCTATGTTTTGGATTTGATTGGTAAGAGAGGTTTGTTGAGTCAGTTTGGAAGCAGAAGCCGACGCCATTGATTCTTTTCAAATTAAACCAACAACAAGAATAGCCAAATCAAATGAAGATAGAGAGTGTTTTTTAGAAACTAAGATTTACCTCGTTTCTATCGAACTAACCATACCTCTTCGGATTAGGAGATAAACTTTAAACTTAAACTATATCTATATTTTAAGAGTTAAGATTGTTCATAACCATTTTAAGACTGTTTAACTAGTTGCGAAAAGTAGCCAACCTGCTAGCTACCATCCTATCACATCAATATCAATCGATGTTGAGCGGGTGGGGTTAGTGGATTTCGGGTTATATTGAAAGGATTATTTGGGTTTTGAGTAGTTAAAAAATACATATATTTATATTCGAATAACAATATACGTTAAATGGTTTCGGGTTATTCGGATTTTGATTATTCGAGTTTCACCCGTTTAACCCATTTCACTCTTTTAACAACAAAAAAGATTAATTGCAATCAATTGAATTTTAATGTTAGTTTGACATCCAAGTATTACCCAAACTAATATAAAACTTATTCGGACTATCATTATCATACAGACGAGGCGTGCCGACCCGTGCGTTGCACCGGGATTGAGTCATTGGTGAGTCTATGGGCAAAATTGGATTGTTAAGCTACTCCATTCCATTTGAGCATTGTATCAAACAACCGATGCACATAATATTTATAAAACGCTTAAATTTTAAACAAACTTATTTGCTGAGTGCATTATTTGTTTTGGTTGTTTCAGCATACCACACCACATAAACAATTTGCTTATTAATCGAACAAACTGGTCCTCATGTCTAAGCTAAGTTTATTTAGTTTGCGTTAGATGCACGGGTTATAACTTTAACCTTTTTATTTTATATATGTTTATAAAATGTTGATTTTAGTTTGATACTACATTTTTTTTGATCATTAAGACATGTTTTCGTATTGTTTTTATTATATATTTTAAATTTCATACAGATAATTAAATATATGATTTATCAAAATTAATTAAAGTTTGTTAATATATGTGAGAATTGTAACTCCATGTTATTTATTTTAAGATTGTATACAAATCTTTGTATGATTACATAGTAACTCTAAATTTAAGGAATACTTTTGAACAACATTCATAACCACTTTCTTTTCTTACATTCTTTACTATACAAATTGATATGAGATTAAAGATAAATTATAATTAAACTATTATTTGATAAATAAAATAATGATATCATTCAACTAAATATACTAAAAATAATAATCCAACAAAAGACCATGGTAAATGTATACAAAATGCACAAAAGCTTGTGACAATTTTCCCAATAATTGAAAACAAATAGAAACTACGTCTTGAAGTGCATTTTTGGCACGACTTTCTCCGCCCTTCATTAGCTTTTTTTGGTTCATAATGTTTTTCTATGGATCATCAAGAAAAACATGATATCCTTGTTTGGTTGTTTTGGTTTATATCTATTTGAGGATTTCTATTGTAATATAATTTTGTCTATTTATAGTGTTTAGTTTATAATTTTTAAATAAATCAAAAGACTCCTTATAAATATTGTTTTACTATAATTTAAGGCAAAACTTTTCATCTTACATTCACTTTAAAAATAAATTAATTTGTTTTAATTATTTGTGATTAAACTCAAACTATAATTTATGACAAACTATTGGTTTTTCATTTTTAGTTTTTATGATTAAACTTAAATATGATTTATGACAAAACTTTTAATCTTTCTTTTGATTAATAATTTATTACTTATCATTTATTATATTATGGGGTAATTAATACTCAAATTCAAAAATGGACTCAAGCTTTATATAGATAAAGATACCAAAAGACCAACAATTTTTACGTTTACATTTACTTATAGCTATACATTTTGCTATACATATTTCTACGTTCTTAAGATAGCATAATATACAACTTTTAATTAATTATTATTATTATTGTTTACTAATAAAAGTGGTTAAATGTTTTGTAACTTTTTCAGTGTTACATCATGATTTTCATATTAATACAATAGACCAAATCACACAACTTACGACCGAGAGTACAATAGCAATAATCGTGTTATTGAGTGAATAGTAAGATATAACTAATAAACTAATAGTAATAAAATTGAGCTTAAATTGATCGGGTTATGCGGGTTATTCGGATTACCCAAATAAAAATTAAAATACCCGTACTCGTACCCATATAAGCTTCGGATTATTCAGGTTTGACCCATTTAACCCGTTTAATCCATTTAATCCAAACTCAATTTGGATCGGGTAAGTTAATCGGGTTAGGGTAAAAACGACACCCCTAACATCAATCACTTATAAATGTTAGTTTAGGTAATAATAGTTTTTTGACACATCGGGATGTTTGGTTCGCCTTATGTAATCTTATCAGCTTATATAATTTTTAATAAGCTTATAAGCATATTTTTTCGGTTTATTAGCTTATCAAATTGAGTTTAAGACTTTAAATACACCATAAGCTCAACTTGATAAGCTCATAAGCCGGAAAAATGGGGTTATAAGCTTATGAAAAAATACATAAACTCATAAACCGATTACATAAACAGCCCCGTCATCTATCAATATTCTATCATTTTACATTATTATTTATTCTTTTCCTTATGGTACCATCCTTTCTACAACTTGTATTTCCCTCCTAAAATGAAATTGTGTGAAAAAATTTCGACTGCTTCTTATAAGTGGACTTGTTGAATTCGTAGTAGTGGCCACTACCTCTCAAACAAGGAACATGCCTTCTATTAGATTACAATTGTTATTAGATTACAATTAGTATTGCTAGGGTTTATCCACAATTGTTATTAGATTACAATTAGTATTGCTAGGTCTTATCCATATTTGTGTATATATATAGATGTTTAATGAATGCAAAGGGGCAACAATTCAATCCTAATTATTTTCTATACCATAATATGGGCAACCACCCCAATCGGCATCAGAATAAGCTGTTAACTGAGCAGTTGATGAAGCATATAAGTGTAAGCCAAGTGATAGAGATCCTCGAATATATCGTAAGATGCGTTTTAAGGCATGTAGGTGCGGCTCACGTGGATCATGCATATAAAGGCAAATCTGTTGAACAACATATGTGATATCTGGACGAGTGAAAGTGAGATATTGTAATGCCCCCGCAAAACTACGGTAGGAGCTCGGATCGGAAACCGGAGGACCACTCGGACCAAGTTTGGTATCAGTATCGACAGGAGTTTTGCAGGGATTACAATTCATCATATTGGCGCGTTCCAGAATATCCATGGCATACTTTTGCTGAGATAAAAACATACCCTTTTCAGTGCGAGTCACCGAAATACCCAAAAAATAGCTTAGGGACCCCAAATCTGTCATGGAAAATTCACTGCTGAGTAATGTAATAATACACTGTAAAAGTGCAGTAGATGAAGCTGTGAGAATAATATCATCGACGTAGAGTAACAAGTATGTTGTATCCGCTCCACGTTTAAAAATAAACAGAGATGGATCTGTCTTGCTATGTGAGAACCCAAGACGAAGAACATAAGAGGCAAACCGCTGAAACCAGACACGAGGGGCCCGTTTCAGACCATAAAGAGAGCGCTGCAAAAGACAAACATAATCAGGGTGAGTTTTGTCAATAAATCCAGGAGGTTGTTGCATATACACCGTTTCTTCGAGATTGCCGTGTAAAAATGCGTTCTTAACGTCCAGCTGATGAATCGGCCAAGAGCGAGATATGGCTAGACTAAGAACTGTGCGAATAGTGCCCGGCTTGACAACCGGGCTAAATGTTTCCTCACAATCCACCCCCTGTTGCTGACTGCGACCATTGGCGACAAGTCTAGCTTTATAGCGACTCAAAGTTCCATCTGCATTAAATTTATGTCTAAAAAGCCACATAGAAGAAACAACATTAGCATTCACCGGACGGGGAACAAGAGTCCAAGTATCATTTTTAATAAGTGCAGTATATTCATCTATCATGGATTTAGTCCAAGAGGGGTCTTTTAGGGCAGTTAGATAAGAGCGGGGTAAAGGCGAAATATGGGTGGTATGAAGGTTAAGGCGATGAACGGGTTTTGAGATACCATGTCGTGATCTAGTAGTCATGGGGTGAGGCGGAGGGGGGTGAGGAGCAGCGGGTGGAGTGGCGGGATCAGGTGGCGGTGCAAAGGCTTCAGCGGGCGGGTCGGGTTGGGCAGGTGGAGCGGGTGGGGCAGCGGGTGGGGCAGGTGGATCAGGTGGATTTTGGGCTTGGGGGGGAGCAGTAGTGGGCCGAAAAATAGGATCAGTAAGGAAGTGATATGAAGTGTTTGTTGGAGAGTTCTTTGGTGTAGGTGGTGTGGTGGAAAAAGGAAAAGAATTTTCATCAAAAATAACATGTTGGGAAATGATAATGCGTTTTGTTTTTAAATCAAGACAGCGGTAGCCACGATGACTAGATGGATAACCAAGAAAAATGCATGGCACGGAGCGAGGGTCGAGTTTGTGTTTTGGAAAAAGATACGGGTAACATAAGCATCCAAAAACTTTTAACAGATTGTAAGATGGTGATTTTTGAAATAATTTTTGAAACGGGATTTGGTTTTCAATGGAAGTTGACGGTAAAATATTTAGTAAGTGAACCGCCATGTTTAATGCTTCCACCAATAGATTGGGGGAAGTTTGGCTTGAAAAAGTAAGGTGCGGATCAAGTTATTAATTGTTCGGATCATACGTTCCGACTTGCCATTTTGTTGGGAGGTTTTAGGACACGAAAAACGAAAGAGGATGCCATGTTCATTAAAAAGGGAATGCATTTCCGTGTTGTCAAATTGACCCCCATGATCACATTGAAAAGATTTAATTTCGGTATTAAATTGCGTTTTAACATAACTGCGAAATTGCAAAAATTTTGTAAATGCTTCACACTTTCGACGTAAAGGAAAAACCCATAAAAAAATGTGAAAAATGATCTAAAAATAAAACGTAATATTTTATGCCACTAATACTTGGGATAGGAGAAGTCCAAATATCCGAGTGTATAATATCAAAAGCAGACTCAACAGACGACAAAGAGCTAATAAATGGAAGTTTTACTTGTTTACCAAGTTGACAAGCATTACACAAAGTAGTTGTTTTACGAAAATTATTAACTGAAATTAAACCATGAGAATTAAGAATACGGATAACATTTTCACTTGGATGACCTAGCCTGCGGTGCCACGTATCCTGATTTAAAGACAAAAATGCAAAGTTGGGTGAAACAAGGTTGGTGAGCGGGTATAAGTCTCCGTCACTATCACATCGGAGCAGTTGGGTTTTGGTTTGGGGATCCTTTACAGAAAATCCAAGTTTATCAAATTCAACAGATAAATCATTATCTCTAGTAAATTTACGAACTGAAATAAGGTTCTTAATAATTTGAGGTGTAACAAGGACATTTTGTAGATATAATGGGCGAGAAAGTGTAGGTAAAATGGTTTTGCCCGAGTTGGTGACGGGTATGGAATTTCCGTCACCAACTATAATAGATGGTATATTACAATTACTAAAAACTTTACTTAGGTTGCCTGAGTCCGCGGTGAGATGCGATGTTACTCCAGTGTCCATGTACCATGCCTGATCAGGGGCTTCTTTGAACGTCATATTGTTGAATGCTTGAGGGAGAGTAGTTGTTGGATCAGAGGAACCCGCCTGAGTGTGAAGAGCGGAACCCGAGTGGCTGGGATACTGCCCGAAAGTACCTGTAGTGTGGCTCGGGAACGGGGCTGCAGCAGGTGGTGGTGGGGCTGTCGGGGCACTGTTTTGGGCGTTGGCTTGGTGTAAAAACTTGCAGTTTGCTCCGTATTGACAATGTCCCCGGGTAAAGTTGCGACAAATGTTGGGGCCAAAATATCTAGGACCGGTATTATTGGTGTTACCTCGAGCGTAAAGTATGGTGTGAGATCACGATGTGTCTGCGACTTGAGAATGGGTTTTGTTGAAACCGCTTTCTTCTAATAGGAGCATGGTTCGGGCATTTTTGAAAGAGGGTAGCGGCTGCTGATGTCGAATAAGAGTGATTGCTCCAGCAAATTTATCCGGTAGACCATTGATCATGTGCATAACCAGATGTTTTTCGTCGATTGGTTGACCTATGTTGTCAAGCAAATCGAAAATAGTTTTAAGCTTATTACAATAATCATTAATGGAAAGATCACCTAATTTGATGATACGAAGATCATCATGGAGTTGTATTGCCCGCGAGTCTTTGTTGCTATGAAAAAGATCATCTAACGCTTGCCAAAGCTGCCTAGCTGTTTCCCCTTTCTTCATGACCATCTGAAGAATGGATTTATTTATGGTGTTGTAGATCCACATCTTGATGAGGTTATCGCGTTTCCGCCATTCTTTGTCTCCCGATGCTTTAGGAAGGATTGTGCCATCAAGGAATCCTTCTACATCCCATGTACTGCAATGCATCTCAAACATAATTTTCCATTGACTAAAATTATGTTCTTCCATATCCAAAGTGATTGGAATAAGAGCTTTAATGTTGGTAATACCAAAGATTCTATCATCTTCGGAGCCACTAGCGTCATTGCCTGCCATGCTGATTGAATTTTGCTTGAATTAAATTGCTGCTGCTAATAAAAACTTGAATTAATGGGGTTTGGGTTTCTGATGCTGGAGTCGACAGGAGTATTGGAAGGTTTCCATAAAAAAAAAAAAAAAAAAAAAAATTGGTTAGAGGATTTTTAAGAGAACCAATATGGCTCTGATACCATATTATGGTATAGAAAATAATTAGGATTGAATTGTTGCCCCTTTGCATTCATTAAACATCTATATATATACACAAATATGGATAAGACCTAGCAATACTAATTGTAATCTAATAACAATTGTGGATAAACCCTAGCAATACTAATTGTAATCTAATAACAATTGTAATCTAGCCTTCTTCCCATCAGTTGTGCATTTCACTCCATGATATGTGTCGACTATATAGGGTTTTGTCTAGGGTTTCGTTTATTTTGAGTACGAAGATTATTATTGTTGTGTTCCTTGGAACCATGGACTGTGATTACCATAAAAAAATATATATATATCTATCACGGTAATCACATTATCCCCTTTGAAAATGACGACAATTATCACCAAATCGATGTTGTTTATTGTGCGTAAAACGTGATGATGTAGTTTCCTTATGAGAAGATAGAGAGTGACGAACACAGTTTAAACATTACCCCAATCTTATAAAGATATTGTTTAATGGAGAGATCTCCGAGTTCAAAGTTTATGAGATTCAGTTTGCATGCTTCTAGCATTTTTATTATCTTGAAAAATGTTTTCAAGATACAACCATATTTGATCCACCGTCGCTTCTTTCTTTATAATCATTTATCCTGAGACTTGCTTATGGTCCAAATACAGACGAGTGAATTCGTCTTGTCTCAATGAGATTGATTGTCATCATCTCATCATCTTCACCTAGAAACACAAATTCATCTATAATCCGAGAACTTTGAAGAATTTGAAATGCCTTTCAAAGAGTTCTCTTCCAGAAAATTATTGGGTCAATCCACATCCAAAATAATTGGTATGTATGATCTAATATTGGTGACTCAATATGGATTTTCGAAGTACTTGTTGGCCTTGCTATTATCACTTGCATTATCACTTTTTTTCATCACCGTTTGAAGGACCTCCCGTTATATTACATTAGGTAGGATGAATGAGATAACTTAGATGAGATAGATAGATCGACTAGATTAGACTTGCAATCGGTGGTATTAGGTTTCGAATTAGCAGATAAGGAGAGAAAGAGAGATCTATTTTTTTGGAGAGATATGTGATAGGTGGTTGGATTGTATTAGATTTTATGAATGATCACCTTGATTTGGTGAGATGTATATTGATCAATATATATACAAATTACAGATGATAAGAGATAAGTATAAAACAAACAAACTTCCTATAATACGGGATATACACAATCACAATCAGTTCCACTAAACTAGGATTCATTCTTGAGACACACTCCTATTACCCCCCGCAAGCGAAGTGGGGGAGGACCAACACAAAGCTTGGACCGAAATTCTTCAAACAGGGGACGCGGAAGACTCTTTGTAAAGATGTCAGCCACCTGTAGATGAGTAGAAACAAATTTTGTATAAAGTTTCCCAGATAGAACCAGTTCTCGTACAAAATGATAGTCAATGTCAATGTGCTTAGCTCGCTTATGAGAAATCGGGTTTTGACTGAGGAACAAAGCACTTCGATTGTCACATAAAAGTGTGGGACGACCAGAAGGTAAAACATGAAGTTCTCGAAGTAAATGAGTGATTCAGACTATCTCAGAAGTTGTGTTGGCCAACGCTCTGTACTCGGACTCACAACTAGATCGAGAAACAGTAGGTTGTTTCTTGGCACTCCATGAGACTAAGTTTCCACCAAGAAAGATTGAGTAACCATATGTCGAGCGGCGTGTTTCGATGCAACGAGCCCAATCAGCATCAGAATATCCCCCGATGGTTGGTTTGAGAGCATGTAAAAATGAGAGACCGCAAGTCATAGTTCCCTTAACATAACGAAGGATTCGCTTAACTGCTTGAAAATGATCTTGCATTGGAGCATGTAGAAACCGACTCACCTGATTTACAGCATAAGAAAGATCGGGTCGAGTGATAGTGAGATACTGAAGAGCACCCACTAGAGATCGATAAAGTGTGGGATCCGAGAATGGAGTACCCTGACTTGTGAAGTGTTCTGAGGTAGAGAGAGGCGTGGCAGCTGGTTTAGCAGCTAACAAGTGAGCACGAGCAAGAATGACATGGGCATATTTAGATTGACTGAGAAAGATACCTGAGTCAAGATAAGATACCTCTAACCCAAGAAAATAATTTAATTTTCCAAGATCTGTAATTAAAAACTCTTTATTAAGACGGATAATAAAATCTCGAATAAGAGTGGTGTGGTTCCCAGTTAAAATGATATCATCTACGTAAACCAGCAAATAAAGGATCGGAGAGTCTTTCTTGAATACAAACAATGATGTGTCAGCGCGACTACACGAGAAACCAAGGCTGATGAGAAACGAACTCAAACGTTGAAACCACGCTCTAGGAGCTTGTTTAAGCCCATAAAGAGCTTTTTTAAGACGACAAACATGATTTGGAAACCGCGAATCAATGAACCCTGTCGGTTGTTCCATGTAAACAGTATCAGTCAGGTTACCGTTTAAAAATGCGTTTTTGACGTCTAATTGATGAAGAGACCACTTATTAAGCACTGCAAGAGAAAGAATGATTCGAACTGTGGAAGCTTTGACAACTGGACTGAAAGTAGCAGAATAGTCAAGTCCAGGGACTTGAGTAAAACCTTGAGCAACGAGACGTGCCTTATATTTATCAATTGTGCCATCAGCATGAAATTTCGTACGAAATACCCACTTAGAACCAACAACATTAGATCGAGCGGGACGAGGAACAAGATCATAAGTATCATTGGATTTCAAAGCATCCATTTCATTACACATTGCACCAAACCACTTTGGATCTTTTGCAGCGGTTTTGAAACCTTTCGGTTCCTTAGAAGCAAACAAGGCTCGATGGAAAGCTGATGAAGACAAATAAGATAGATCAGCAATGTGACGTGGTTTGAATGTGCCAACTTTGGATCTGGTCACCATAAGGTGACCTGATGTAGGAGTTGTTGTTTGGGCTGCAGGTTGCGGCTGTGAGGGTTGAGCAACATGAGGAGCATCAGATGGTGTATCGGTACATAAATTGCAAGGATCAACAACAGGTTTAGAGTTAAATGTTTTTGTAGATGGACCCGTAGAGGGAGAAGGCGGATCATATGGAGGTATATATACCGAATAATCATCACAATAAGTGGATAATATTAGCCGAGCAGATGATTCTGAAGAAGAGAGACCCGTAAAGGGAAAGGAAGCCTCGTCAAATTGAGCATGACATGTGATGTAAATCCTCCATGTAGACAAATCAAGACACCGATAGCCCTCATATTGGGTGCTATATCCAATAAACACACACGGGGCACTCCTAGGTGCAAGCGTATGAGACGAATAATCCCGAAGATAAGGAAAAACACAACTGCCAAACACACGAAAATTTCCATAATTAGGCGTAGAGAAGAACAATAATTCATATGGAGACTTGTTGGCAAGTAGCTTGGTTGGCAATCAGTATATGATGTAAGTGGCGGAACTAAACGCATAAGTCCATAGGGCTGCAGGAACATGATCATTAAACATCATTGCTAAGCCAGTTTCAGTAATATGACGATACTTTCGCTCGGCTCGGTCGTTTTGTTGAGGTGTATAAGGACAGGACAACCGATGATGTGTGCCATTTTTAGATAATAAAGTGCGACCTCGGTCATTTGTAAATTCCGTCCCACCATCAGATTGAAAAACCTTAATTTTGCATGAGAATTGGTTTTGAACCAAGGCAATAAAGGTCTCAAAAACATTATAAAAATCCGACTTGGCCTTTAAAGGATAAAACCATGTAAATCTGGAGTAATCATCAACAAAGATAACATAATATCGAAATCCATCAGTAGACATAACTGGAGAGGGTCCCCATAAGTCACACTGTACCAAATCCAAGACATGTAATGAACGTTTTAAATTAAGATTGAAAGGCAAACGTTTGCTCTGTGATAATTGACACGAAAAACATACACTTGGAGTCGGTAAAATAGACGTAATAGATAAACTACCTAATTTATTTAATAATGAAATAATATCATAAGACACGTGGCCTAATCAACTATGCCAAAGTTCAAAAGATGCTTGTAAACGTCGCGAGGAATGTTGTCCTTGATCAAGCACATATAATCCGTTCTTACATCGTCCTCGTGCTAGAGTTTCCTTTGAGAGACGGTTCTGAATAATAAACATGTCAGCAGAAAACAAAATATCAACTAAATTATCTTTTGTAAGTTTACTAATGGACAAGAGATTTTTTCTAAGATTAGGAACCACAAGAACATCAAGCAAAGCAATATTAGGAGTAATACAAGATCTGCCAACATGAGATATAGAGGCTGCATTTCCATTACCAAAGAAGACAAATTCTTTACCAGAATAAGGAGAGGCAGAATCCAGATTTGAAGAGGACGGTGTCATGTGTGCTGAGGCTCCGGAGTCGACAAACCAATCAGGAGATGAATCAGAAATATCGCATTGAGCTTGAAAAGCTTGTGCTAAATTAACATCAAGAGCAGGAGGGCGGCTGGCAAATGTCTGCAAATCAGGACATTGGGTCGCATAATGACCATCTGTCCTGCATAATTGACAGTGGGGAGCGCGTCTAGTACCCCGCCCCCGACCCCGATAAGAACCACCACGAGTGGTTGAACCACCACGACCCCTATTGGAAGAAGAGTAAGTATGATGGACAGTTGAGCCACGGGAAGATGTGGCGTTAAAAGCAACCGGACCAACTGATGAACCATTGACAGATTGAAGAAACTGTTCGTGACTCTCGGCTTGAGAAACGAGATCACGAAATGAAGGACGTGGCTTGATTATTCTTTGGGTTGTGGAAAAAGTTTCAAAGGATGGGCCGAGGCCGCAAAGAAACCAATGAGATTTATCGGTTTCATCTAGAGGATGACCGATGGCCTGGAGTTGATCACAAACACCCTTAAATTTGCGAGCAAATTCAGCAACAGATGAAGATCCCTTCTTGAGATGACGAAGAGAATCCCGGAGTGTGGGCATCGTTCAAGTGAGTTATGGCTATAAGCAGCCTCCAACGCACACCAAATGGCACGAGCGGTGGTATGGCCGAGAGTCTCAGCCATGGCTTCTTCAGATAAGGATGATTGAATCAAGATAAGGGCTCTTTGATCAGCGGCTATCTATGAAGAGTAGGCGGGATTTGGAGCAGAAGAAGTGTTTGAACCCGTGGTTGGTGACGGTGCAGGAAGAGAACCATCGATGTAACCGGTGAGTTTTTGATAAGCTAGAAGGGGAAGCATTTGATTTTTCCATAAGAGATAGTTTGTGGATGAAAGTTTGATAGTAATGATGTGAAGAACGGTTGAAAGAGGAAGAGGAGAATCAGGTTCAGTGCCAGCCATAATGAAAAAAGAAGAGGAAAAGAAGCGGCCAGGAAGGAAGTTAGGCTGATACCATATTAGATTCTATGAATAATCACTTTGATTTGGTGAGATGTATATTGATCAATATATATACAAATTACAGATGATAAGAGATAAGTATAAAACAAACAAACTTCCTATAATACGGGATATACACAATCACAATCAGTTCCACTAAACTAGGATTCATTCTTGAGACACACTCCTATTAGATTGGTAGAACATTTTGAAATTTAGGGGGAGGGGGTTGATTCCATGATACAAAACGTATTTGGTTGGACCGATAAATTATTTTCATGGAGACGTAAGTATATACTAATCAACAAAATTTGCCCAACATCGATGGACATGCTTTTTGACCTTTCTTATAAAAGTACTTGCACGCTTTGACTTCATCATACTTTTAAGATAATATTTAATTCGAGTCTATAAAGGTGGTTTGAATGTTGATCTAGATATGAATATGAAGTACGAATCACTTTGGTTTGGATTTCTAATAAATATCTAAAGGATTGAGACATTCTGGGTATAAACACATGAGTTAATTGCAAAAATTGTCCATGATTATGGTAAATATTTAATCACAGTCTAAAAATTTCGAATACACTCATGATCATGTATATAATTTTTAAGTTTAGTTTAATCCCTACTTAAAATGAGATGATAAAAATATCTTTGTTTTCAACCTTTTTTTCTTACCATCTTGATTTTTTTTTTAACGAGTATAAAAAATCATTAAAATCAAGAAAATTCAACAACATACAAGAATACAAAATAAATTTAATAGTTTCCTAAACATAATTATTGTTACAATCATGAGTAACTTTTTGTTATAATCATAAACTTCAAAGATTGAATCTAACCAATAATTAAAACACAACTATCATAAAAAAATCTAAAAGCTCGTAAGTTGACAAATTTGTTAATGAATCTTAAAACCAAAACATCTTTGAATCACGAATCGAACATCGCCGCCTCTCTCGAAAATGTACGATTCGAATGCTTCCGCCGTTCATATAGATGAGTGTGTATGTATTTTTGTGTTGATATGTGTGAAAAAGAAATATAGATGTTTGAGAAAAAAAAATTAAAGATTTAAAATGAAGATTATTTTCTCATTAACCTGGAAAAGATATGAGAGAACTTAAAAGTTTTAAAATAAAAGTATTTTTTTCATTTCAGGGACTAAACTAAACTTGAAAGTTTTGTATGTTTATGTTCAATACACTTCTGAAAATTTTAAACTATGAGTAAATATTTGTAATAACTATGTGAATGATTTTTATAATTAACTGTATAAAAATAAAGATGAAATCCAAACTATATACCTTATCACCACTAGACTTTTGTTAAAATAACACATAAATAGAATCAAAATTACATTATTATTCACTAAAACGAAAATACCCTAAAATAATAATCATATTAAAAGAATGTTTTATAGAAATATTGAATGAGCAAATTACCAAAATAATCACCTCACTTACACTTTTCAGAAATAATGATCTAATTTGCGACGGATTTCTCGCGACATTTTTTTCGTGGCGAAAGTGTCGCGAGAAATTCGTCACGAATTAGGTGATTATTTTTGTAAATTGTAAGTGATAGATGATTATTCTAGTGATTAATTCAATCTTAAATAGTAAAATGTGATTATTTTTGTAAAGTGTTAGTAGTGAAAGGAGTGTGTATACGTAATTTTGTTATCTCATTTCTAAAAGTTTAGGAATTGTCCTAAGACGGGTGTATAAATAAAAGGTCCTTTTCCTCCGCCATCCTCAACTACCCTAATAGCAACACCTACCGGTTTTCAATGTCCGTCACTGCACCACCGTCGTCTCTTTGTCCACCTACCGCCGGACTTACTAATAATAATAATCTCTCGTTAACCCGGACATTTCTTATCTTCAAAAACATCCACAAATGTCAGCATTTTGTTTTTTTAGTTAAACAAGTATACATTGACTTAGGTGTAGTACATTTCTGAAACTACATTCTACACAATTATGGGTAATCGACCCAAGGGTGATGTTAGAAAAACCCATTAAATAAGGATACCCTTGCCCCACCCCGCAAGTATACCTCACATGTAGCCTTTCGGTTTGGTGGTGGCCACGAGGGGTGTTAGTGTCGGGGTTCGAACCTGAGATCTCTTTGTTAGGAGACCCATGTCTTATCGCTTAGCCACGCCCCCCGTGGGATGGTTTTCTCTTTAGTTTGTTAGAGACCATAGAATGGAGTGCCAAGTTAAAGTAGTGAGCTTAATTTGAGATGTTATATGCAAAAGACATGTCTTGTTTCTGGAAATTTATGTGAGAAAGAATTATGAATCTATTTATAACTAAATACGCCCAATTAGTATTTAAGCTTGATGTTTATCTAAGTCTGTTTAGTTTATGTTAACCTGTAGAATTGGAATATTTCATGCTTTAAGCATGATGAATCTTCTATGGAATATACACTCTCCGACACTTCAAAAGATATATTTCCAGGAGAGACTGTACAACCAGATATAAAACAATCAAATCAGAAGCTTTCAAACATCAGAAAGGTATTTATTTATTATTATTGTTTTATTGCTTTCCGCTTGGACTTTATTATGTCAATTTTTTTAGAAAAAAAAAATACTTGTTGCTCTAGTGTTCTTTATATTTTCGTGAGTTAACAGTCTGTGAGAATTAATAAGTGGCTATCGAAGTGGTCAATAATGTGTTCCACATTGCTGATGTACCTGACTGTTAATTTCAGGCTGCAGATGCTGTATTTAGCGCAGAACCGTGGACAGTACCATGGACAGCTAAGACCATTTTGCAGGTTTATCGCTTTTCATTTTATTTCCATATTCTTTGCGAGTTTTAGCAATGATCTGATACCATTGTTCGCTTTCCATAGAAAAAATATGAAATCTATATTAAATATTGCAAAATGGAGTTTCTCGTTGTACTGTTGTAGTAAAGGCTGGTGGCTAGGCTGTTGTATGTAATGAAGTTGGGGATGTTAGAATAAATTAGCCCATCCACTTTAGTTTATTTAGTTTAGGCCCGGCATTTTGTTTAGTATTTAAGGACTTCTTGTATTATGTTTATGTATCGTTTGCAATAATAATATTTGGTTTAGTCATTTGTATTAGTCGGAATATATCTATTGGATTATTGCAGTCCATTTACTTTTGTTGGGCTCGGCCCTTTCACTTCCCTGTATTCTATATATTGTATACATTTGTTAATGGAAATGGCAACAATCTATTGAATCCTAAAAGTCACATTACTTTATGGTATCAGAGCCTATCTAACTGGCTCTTCCCCTCACCTCCCTCCACAATCGTTTCCTTTCTGCTGTTACAAAAAAAAAAAAAAAAAATCATCAACCAAACAAAAGCATCAACAAAACAAAATTGATCCTCAATGGCGAGTGCAGAAACAAGCTTCCCGAAATATGAAAGCGTATTTGCTGTGACAAACATACGATCACACGTTCCAATAACGTTAGACTTTGGCGAACTCAATCATCTCCAATGGAAAGATTTAATGGAGATGGTATGCATCACCCATGATGTTGACGGTTTTCTTGACGGTTCGATTCGTCCCAAAGATAAACACGACAAGTTGTGGCAAAAGGTGGATACTCAAATAAAGATGTGGATATACAACACGGTTAGCAAACCGATACTCCAAATTGTCATGAAGCGGGAATTCACGTCATATGAAGTTTGGACTCGACTCAATGACCTTTTTCAAAGTAACAAAAATGCCAAAGCTATGCAATTGCAAGAAGACCTTCGAAACTTACGCA
The DNA here is from genome assembly GCA_910822075.1 of Senecio squalidus. Classification (NCBI taxonomy): domain Eukaryota; kingdom Viridiplantae; phylum Streptophyta; class Magnoliopsida; order Asterales; family Asteraceae; genus Senecio; species Senecio squalidus. Next base: position 22,619,967 of record CAJVGC010000592.1, read on the forward strand.
TCGGTGAGCTATCCGTTGCGGAGTATTGTCATAAACTTAAAGTCCTCTCTGATCTTTTAGACAACATTGATAAATCCATTGATGAAGACACACTGGTTATGCACACCATCAACGGGCTCTCCGAAAAATATACCAACGTTGCCGCCTTTGTTCGCTTTCAACAACCACTCCCTAGCTTCCTAAACGTTCGTACCATGTTGGAAATCGAGGAGGCAAGGCTGTCTCATCTTCCCCATCAGCCGATGATTCAAGACACCGCTTCATCTTCGACGGTTTTACATGTTCGCGGCAATTACCCACCTCGCAACAACAACACTCCAACTATTTGTCGTAACTTTCAACGTGGCCATTGTCGCTTTGGAGATACATGTCGGTATATACATGGGCATATACCCAGCGAGCAGCGTAAAAACCATAGACAACCTCGGTATATTCACGGCCATGGTAATTCTCATGCAATTCAAGGCCACATGCAAAATTATAACACCAGTGGCTTTATTTCAAATGGTTATGGATACCCACAACCTGCCCCACAACTAGCCCCACCCACCGCTGGTCCATACCCGACACCTGCTCCACCTAATTACGGTTTCGGGTCTACCTATCCATCTGCTCAGCCAAGCCCTTCTGCTACTAATTTCGGGTACCAAAATCCTCCACCTGGGTTTACACCTCAGGCCCATTTTGCTGCAACTTCAGGCCCAACAGGAAATTCCTTTAGCAGTGGCCCAACATCTATCAATACAACCACTGGACAAGGAATGGAATATTTTTCACAACCACGGGATCAAACTACATCCATTCCTCAAGTATTCACAAACATGTCTTTCACTGATCCGAGCAACAAGGAATGGTACATGGACACCGGGGCCACTTCGCACTTGACTTCGGACGCAGGTATGCTAAGTAATATTTTTAATAAACGTCCTATTGCCTCAGTCCTTGTTGGTGACGGAAAATCAATTCCCGTCACAAACTCGGGTCATAGCTTTTTACCAACGCTAACCAAACCCCTACACCTAAAAAACGTACTTGTTACCCCAAGCATTATCAAAAACTTAATTTCCGTACGCCAACTTGCAAAAGACAATAATTGCTCTATTGAATTTGACCCTTTTGGTTTCTATGTGAAGGACCGTCGGACCAACACCCCCCTCCTAAGATGTGATAGCACCGGGGATCTCTACCCCGTCACCTTGCCGAAAAATTTTCCACTTGCTCTCCTTTCCTCGAGTCAACAAACATGGCACCAAAGACTTGGTCATCCACGGGATGATGCTCTTCGCACTCTTATTTCGAATGGTTTTATTTCATGTAATAAAAGCAAAATGAACTCTCTTTGCAATGCTTGTCAATTAGGAAAACATGTTAAGTTACCCTTTTATAAATCTTCTTCGTTGGTTGACTCAGTTTTTGATATTGTTCACTCGGATTTGTGGACATCACCCATCCCGAGTGTAAGTGGTTTTAAATATTATGTCATTTTTCTAGATCATTACTCTCATTTTTTGTGGGTTTATCCGCTACGACGGAAATGCGACACTTTATCTAAATTTCTTCATTTTAGATCCTACGTAAAAACACAATTTAATCGCGAAATTAAAGCTTTCCAATGTGATCATGGTGGCGAATTTGATAACACCACCTTACATAAAATTTTTGAAACCAATGGTATACTTTTTCGCTTCTCTTGCCCCAAAACGTCCCAACAAAACGGGAAATCCGAACGCATGATAAGAACAATCAATAATCATATTCGAACTCTTTTAATTCATGCTCATCTTCCTCCCATTTATTGGGTAGAAGCTCTCCACATGACCACACATTTGTTAAATATTTTACCCTCCACCTCAATCCAAAACCAAATTCCCTTCGAGAAACTTTTTAATAAATCTCCACCCTACTCCGAACTTTGTCACACCCCGCATAGAAATGGCGGAACCGAGGTGTACAGTGTATATGGTATCAGAGATTCAAGGTTACATCAAACATAAATAACCAAACATAATCAGCATAGATAAAAGAGTTTGAGAGTATAAAGCTTATTACAGTAATCCGAATATCAAAGTACGACTACAGAGTTTGGGATGCTAAGGGATTACAATAACCAAAATAAATTCCAGCAAAATCCCACGTAGTCAGATAAAGCATAGCAAGCAGATAGGGTAACCTCAAATCCCTGAAATAGCGTTAAAAATACGACGTCAACATAAAGTTGGTGAATTAATCGCATTTATAAATAAAAACATGATAAGATAAGAGTTTCAATACGTTTTGACCCAAAAGATAAGATTTGAAAATAAGACTTTTGAAAATGATGTTTCAAAATATGTTTGAGGTTTACAAAACCTTTTGATAAAATACCCATATTTGTACCATACGGTAACATAAACATTTCATAAAATACCAGACTCATTTCAAAAAAAATATCATCATCGTATAATAGCATAAATATCATCCTGGATAGAGTACAGCTTTAGGAATATGTAATACACCCGAACCTCAACAATAAAGGCAACCACCCCACCTAGTGTCTCAAGCTAGGTTGTTCTCGGATAAATATAATCGATCATAAGACTCTAATACGGACAGGGCTCCTCCCTTATCTTAATAACGTATTAGAGTGAGGGTTTGTCAGACCCAAATAGCGCTATATATATGTCGACGGCTAATAGTTAACAGGTGTGTATATGGGGCCTTGTACTACCACAAAGGCGGTACAAGTATAGGGAGAGATCATCTAAAGCATCATATCCATAATATATAAGCATTGTACATTCGCACCAATGCAAATTATAATATTCGACTATAATACATACATAACATAAAAATACTTTTGTTTAACGCTATCATGCCCAAAAATATAAAAGCGGTAAAAAGGGCAGCGAATAACTCACAGGTACAATGCAATCCAAATCCTTAAATGTCGGGAAATAATACGATACCGTCAAGCTTCAAAGTCTAAGTGCCCTATACATCACGTAAATAAAATATGTCTAAGTATCTCTAAGTCTAGTGGGGTTATGCCTTAATGATTAACGTTTAATACGGGTTTTAAAATAACCAAAGGTATATCGATATGACAGAATACAAACGTTTTCGGAAGGTCAACGGACTAGATACGTGTTCTTCATACTTACGTGCACTACAAGTCACGTAAGTATCAAATACGTGATATAGAGGAGTTATGTGACATAGGACGTTACTCGAGTCAAAAGTTACGGGATTCAAACAAGGACTTACGTGAATAGGAAGTGAAGTAAGTGATCAAGACAACATGTTACGTGAACAATAAACATAATTACGTGATCCCTTCCACCCTTACGTGAACATGAAAGTTAAATTACATACTAATAGTAAAATGTTAAATTTTATGTTAAGGGAATTGGGACACACTCAAGTCTGTTACATGCAAGAAAGGATAATCAAGACTCACATGCAACTTAAGGAAAAACCCACGTGCAGGTCCAAACACGAATTTTGATTATGAACAGAATTACGTGACAGCAATCGAGACTTACGTGATCAAACTCAAGAATTACGTGCATGCATAAACGATTACGTGAACACCAGAATTACGTGATCATGGAGGTGACTTACGTGAACGTAAGTCACGTATTACGTGGTGCTCGAGCTGATTTCGTGAGCGTAATCTGGGTATATCGTGAACGTAATATGGACATTAGACTTACGTGAGCGTAATATGGAAGTTTCGTACACGTAATATACAAAATTACGTGAGCGAAATCCTTAATTTCGTGCATGGCCGGAGTTACGTGTTTGGCCGGAATTTGCGAGGAAGATGACCGGAATTTGAGTTTTGAGTGTTTTACAAGTCCAAACGATCTATAATTTATACCCTATGTCCAGAGTGTTATTAGGAACAATAATATTCGATAAAATCTCGGTTTCAATGGTTAAAAATGTGATTTACGTTATTGTATAAAAATGGATAAAAGTTTAAAATCAAAACGGAGTAATACTTACTTGATCGTGGTGAAACTCGGAGGATATATGAAGATGATGATAAGGAGTAAGAATCCGGTCTCGGATTTGAATTTTGACGGTTGGATCGTCGGATATTTAGAGAGAAGTTTGGGGTTTAATGGTGATTTTAGAGAGAGAGTGAGGAGGTGTTTTTGTGTTTCTTGAGGAAGAAGAGAATAGAGGAATAAGACAAAATTATTGTTGGGGAATAAGACAAAACTGATTTAGGACGAATTTTGTAAGGAAAATGTGAAAAAGGACTAAATTTGTAATAAGTTTTCTCGCGTAGGACTAGTTTCGTAATAAAATTTCCGAAAAGACCAAAAATGAAATATTTTCAAACGTTAATTTTAATCATATAATTAAGGCATAATTCCCCTAAACTTATCATAAGAGCATACTAGACTAATACTAAAGAAAGATCCGAATCACATACTATATACCCGATAAACGCAAATACGCATAAAATACAAATACGATACTCATAAAATACAAGAAATACGAATACGATAATCATAAAATATGAATACGAGACTCATAAAAGAATACAATAGGGTCAAAACACGAATATAAATAAATAAAACGAATACCGAGCGAATAGAAATATACCGAGAAATTCGCGTATGTCACAGTCTCCCCAAGTAAAAAGAAATTTCGTCCTCGAAATTATCACTGAGTACTACTTCCGGGAGAAAGGTGAGGATACCTCCGCAGAATTTCATCCTTGCGTTCCCACGTGAACTCAGCTCCGAAGCGGGAATTCCAGCGAACTTTGACAATAGGGATCTTACTTCGCCGAAGTTGCTTGACATCACTAGCAACGATCTCGATCGGTTCTTCAACGAAGTGAAGCTTGTCACCAATCTGAAGCTGTTCCAGCGGAACTAATAATGTCTCGTCAGCCAGGCATTTCTTCAACTGAGATACATGGAATACATTGTGTACGCTGCTCAGCTCTGCCGGCAATTCCAAACGATACGCAGCTGGGCCGACACGGGCTAAGATCTTGAATGGACCCGTGTATCTCGGACTCAGCTTGCTGCGCTTCACAAATCGGACAACCCCTTTCCATGGAGATACCTTCAATAATACCATATCTCCAACACTGAACTCGAGAGGCTTCCTGCGCTTATCAGCATACTTCTTCTGTCGATCTCTGGCTGTAACTAATCGTTCCTTGATCTTGAAGATCTTGTCAGTGGTCTCTTGTATAATCTCCGGACCGGAAATCTGACTATCTCCAACTTCTGCCCAACAAACAGGCGATCGACACTTGCGGCATTAATGAGCTTCAAACGGTGCACACTTGATACTCGTGTGATAGCTGTTGTTGTACGAAAACTCGATCAACGGCAAATGAATATCCCAACTACCACCAAAATCAATAGCACAAGCTCGGAGCATATCTTCCATAGTCTGAATAGTTCTCTCGCTTTGACCATCGGTCTGCGGATGATAAGGCGTACTCATATCAGTCGTACCCATAGCGGTCTGAAAAGTCTTCCAAAATCGTGAAGTGAAACGAGCATCACGGTCAAAATAATCGATACTGGAACACCGTGCTTCGACACAATCTCGAAATATACAACGTACGAATCTCTCCATCGGATAGTTCTCACGAATCGGTAAGAGTGCAGACTTCGTCAAACGATCACAATAACCCAATACTGTCATAACCACTCGAAGATCTCGGAGCTTCGTAACAAAATCCATAGTAATCCGCTCCCATTTCCACTCGGGAATCTTCGGTTGTTGAGTAGCCAGACGGTTTCTGATCAACTTCACTTTTAACAAGTCAAACATCGGCTACATACTCGCGATTTCACGCTTCATACCCGGCCACCAATAAAAATCTCAAGTCTGATACATCTTGTCGGAACCCGGATGAATGGAATAGTTCGACTTATGGGCTTCGTCTAGGATCAACTGACGGATACTACCGGAACCCAAATACGTTCGAGATAATACAGAACTCCATCCTCCTTCGGTTCTAACTCCAATGCCAATTATACAATCTTTCTTCTTTAACCCGGTCTTCAGTCATGTACCTTCTTGGGCTTGAATAATCCGAGCCTTCAAGCTCGTCTGAATAGATATCACCATAGAACGAATACGACTGGTTTGACTGTTTCTTACGACTTAACATCAGCAACAACGTTCGCCTTACCAGGATGGTAGCGAATGTCGCAGTCATAGTCGTTCAGTAACTCAACCCAGCGTCGCTGTCTCATGTTCAGCATCTTCTGATCGAATATATGTTGAAGACTCTTGTGATCGGTGAATACAGTGCACTTGGTCCCATATAGATAGTGTCTCCAAATCTTCAATGCAAAACGACAGCTCCCAACTCTAGGTCATGTGTCGTGTAGTTCTGCTCATGGATTTTCAGCTGGCGCGAAGCGTAAGCTATAACCTTACCATTCTGCATAAGCACACAACCCAGACCTTTGTGCGAAGCGTCGCAATAAACCACGAAATTTTCGGAACCAACTGGCAGACTCAGAATAGGCGCGTTACACAACCGCTGCTTCAATATCTGAAATGCTTCCCTGATCAGGACCCCAAACGAAAGGTTCACTCTTCTGTGTCAGCTTAGTCATAGGTGAAGCATCTTAGGAAATCTCGATAAATCGGCGATAATACCCAGCAAGACCCAAAAATGAACGGATTTCTCGGTGACTTCGGTGCAACCCAACTCTTAACAGCTTCATCTTAGCAGGATCAACGGAATACCCTTCGCGCTAACCACGTGGCCAAGGAATTGAACTTCAGATAACCAGAATTCACACTTAGAGAATTTTGCATACAACTTCTCTCTTCGAAGCACTTCTAGAACAAGACGCAAATGCTCTTCATGTTCCTTGCGACTTCGGGAATAGATAAGAATGTCGTCGATGAATACGAATAACAACTTGTCAAGACAAATACGGTTCATAGTTCCATGAATGCTTGCAGGGGCGTTTTGTCATACCAAACGGCATCACCATGAACTCGTAATGACCAGACCGAGTACGGAAAGCGTCTTAGGTATATCATCTTCCGAACATCTTCAACTGAATGATAACCAGAACGAAGATCGATTTCTTAGCAGAAATATGCAAGAACCTTAATTGATCAATATTCATCGCTACGAGAAGGGGATAACGGTTCTGCACAGTCAACTTGTTTAACTCCCGATAATCAATACATAAACGCATGGAGCCATCCTTCGTCTTAACAAAGAGAACAGGAGCACCCCACGGGGAGAAACTAGGACGAAGAAAACCCTTATCTAACCAATTCCTGATTTGTTTCGACTAACTCGAGCATCTCGACGGAGCCAAACGATAAGGAGCTTTAGCAACAGGCGCTGCTCCATGGATAAGATCATACGAAAATCAGTTTGTCTCTGGGAGGGCCACCGGTAAGTCGTCGGGAAATACGTCAGAATACTCTCGAACGATCGGTACACCCATCAATCTTGATTGCAGAATCTTTCTTCACCAGATGAGCGAGGAATAAAGAACAACCTTTGCGAACATAC
>CAJVGC010000592.1:22627576-22665814 GCA_910822075.1 Senecio squalidus
CCTCCTCATGGATTCTCATTCAAAGAAAACGTTTTCTAATATGAGGAGGCAAGTAAATCAATTTTCTCGCAAAGTGACCCCATTATTCTCTTCAATGGTGGGTGCCACAGTTTCTATAGGTGAAGGACCAAGTAACCCACTTTAGTCCCAACACACACCTTCTGCTTCATCATCCATTCCTGTTACAGAAAAACCAACAGGTGCTTCTGCTGCACCTTCAGCTACACCCAAACATGCAGTATGCAAGAAGGTCTAACAGGGTTCCTTCACCTCTTGGACCAAAACCAAGAAACAGAAAACTTCTAAAACTATCAAATCAGTTTCTACCGATTCCACTCAAAAGGGTACAACTGAGCCCTCACCCAAGCTCCCAAATAAGGTGGTACATAAGGAGGGGGGGAGACCATGTTAGAAGGGCTCATGCTACTGATGTACCACCTAGTGGTGCGTAGAACAGTATGACAGGCAATAAGACCCAACCAACTGCTACTCTTAATGATGATGATTCTTTAGAATCATTTTCAAGAGGACCCAGGTGCCAAGAAACCAAGGGGGAGGGTGATGCTTCAGCTAGGCAGGAGGCACCCTCTAAATCATCGAAGGAACCATCTAATGTTGGTACTCAACACAAAGGTGGGGAGGATAGCTTTTATTACTCGAATATTGAATTGAAGGAAATGTGCCTAAAATTTACGGAGAAGGTGGTTAATCAAGAGGAGGAGATAAAGAAATTAAAGCAAGTGGTGTCCAAGTTGGTTAGGGAGGTGAAACACTACAGATTTTCTATGAAGAAGATTGTGAAAGGGGCCAAGAAGGGTGGTTCAGTGTCCAAGGCTTCCAAATTGCCCACTTCATCTAGATCAAGCTCTAGTTCCTCAGGTATGTCTGAGAAGAATGCTACCAAAAAGGGGGAGAATGTGGAGCAGGATGCTGAAAAATAGGCTAAACACGGGCAAATCAGGAAGTGAAACTGAATGTTGAAAAGGTGATTGAGCAGGAAGAGGAGATAGAAGTTGGTGAGAAAAATGAAAAAGTTGTTGAACAAGAAGCTGAGAAAGAGGAAGAGATTAAACAGAATGTGGAACAGAAAGAAGAAGGATATAAGCAGTCAAAGGATGCAGATGTTACTAGTTCTCCTGTAAATGAACCTAATGAACCATATTTTGGAGAAAAATATCCTTCATGGGTTGATAGTGAAAAGGAGAGTGATGTGACAACCGTCACTCTCTCCGTCCTTAGTTAGTCAAGTATGCCTGTAGATCATTGCCGTAAATTACTGAAAATTTTAAAATTTGCTTTATACTGTTGTTGTATGCTATGAGTTATGTTACGTGTATGATTCTGTGTTGATTCTGTGTTAAGCTTTAGGTGCACAATTAGATAGTCCCCGATAGATGAGCTTCTAAACTGTTATCGGTTTATCTTATGTATTATATTTCATCCAGTGTCGTTACGTAAACTTTATATATAACCTTTCGAGAACTCCCGGTTTCGTTATTACAACAACTTTGTACTTGTTCTAGTCTTGAATTACGGTTAACGTGTGGTCTCCGTTTCCGAGAATCGTCGTCGTTTAACTTCAACAAAATCAAGTGTGTATCTGATGGAGGTTCACCGCACCCCACACCTAGTGCGACGCACCGTGTGCCAGAAAAATTTCAAAAAACAAATCGTTGTGTTGGTTGAACTCGAGCCTATTGGCTGAAAACAGGATTGAGGCTCGAGGCCTTGTCCTCTGGGCTTGGCTAGCCTATGGTACAAACACCCATAGTCGATTCTAAGTTAGTTTTTTTTTTCAAGGAATCGTTTCTAAACCCTAACCCTAATTTCTTTCTTGTTTGCCGTCACCATTTTCTTCCAAAACAGCCTCAAATTCGTTTTCCTTGGAAGCATACTCGGTCATCATCAACTAAAATCTTTAGTGTTATCATTTTCGGTTAAGGTGCCTAAAGGTAATCTATAGGTTTTCGTTTTGTTCCATCTTGAATTGCTTAATCGATAATCATATTCAGTTTCCGATCTTTTGCTTTGTGAATCTGATTAAGGTTGATTTCTAAATAGTCTCAACAGCTTTGGTGGGTTCTTTTCGTGTTGGCTAGCCTCCGAATCGTGTCAAAGAGTTCAAGGAATCGTATCATTCTTAAGACGTATCAATCTAGGGTATATGAAAACCCTAATCTCTATGTTTATTCGTTACTCGTTGATTGTTTACTTTATCGTGTTGTTTAGGGTGGTACATTGTAATTGCAGACCTAACATAAACTGTACTAACACCTTAAATTGGTACATTCAAGTTTCGGTTATGAATCGTCATCTAAAAACTAATCTAAAAAGTTTATTCCTTGATTTGTAAAACTTGTTGATATGAAATCTGGTTTGTATTGCTCGTTTAATATCTTTCGTATAGCTTGGAATTTGAATCTGTAATCTAAAACAAAGTTGTAGGTATCGGAGTCTAGTTTTCATAAATATAAGTCTTGTCGTCTAATTATTTGTAGAACGCTTAGAAACTGTAGATTAGTAGACGTAGGTATAATCTGAATTTTTGTAACGATTTATTTAGGTTTTAACACTTGAATATGTGTAACGATTTAGCGAATTTAAATTTTTTTGTTAATCTAATTATGTTGAGTCTAATTCAGATCTAATGCATCTCCATAAGGTTCTAAATCGCTTGTGTATACATTTGGTATTTTCAAACTCGTTATGAACTTAAGCTATAAAAGTGACGTTTTGGACAGATTAGTTGACCTGTTTTGTTTTGACCTTAACTTACTCATAGAAAACTCAAATCTATCAAATCCAAAGTCCGTGACGTAGCCCTCTGAGTCTAGTTCTCGGATATGTATAATATGTCGTTTAATTCTTTGCAAACTCCCCGGAACAGAATTTTAGTAATCGTTGGTCCAGCTGAGTTTTTATAACAACTTATAAGTTTAAAAATGTGATTTGGTGTAACAATATAGAAAACCTTAAAATGAGATTAAAACGGAATACCATTCTATTAATGAGGTCGTGAATTTGTCATAATTGGTTCACTCAATTAAATTGTCCGTTGATTACACGAAACGTCTTCTTAAAAACTCAAAACAATATATGTTACTGTTTCGGACATATTCTGTCACCAGTTTTCTAACGGCCATATCTACTTCATAACTTAATCAATTTAAGAAATTCCGGATTCCTTGATGAAGCCCTTTGAGTCTATTTTCTGATTATATAAGATTCACAGTCCAAATCTTTTTTAACTCGAGATACACAGTTTTCGTATAAGGGGGTACTTGCTGAGTTTTTGTCATACTTATCTAAATCTAGCGTTTGGTCTTTTGTTTTCGAGTTCTATGTTTCAGATAATTTACCACTCCTAAACAAACATTTTACGGGATTAAATCTTGATATTGAAAACGTACTCATGTGTAACTATTTTCTATTCTAGGAAGCTTATCACTTAGTCTGGACTAGCTTGAGACCTACCACCCATAGAGACACTTTCGTACTATACGAGTACTGTCTTTTACGTGCTTTTCAGGTGAGTTCATTGCCCCTACTTCTTACTGTTTTACATGTTTAAAACTATTCGGGAGAAAGTAAAACTCAACCTTACTATTTTAAGAAAACGGTCTTATTTCAATACTTACAATATATGTAAACGGATACTATTTTCGGAACTTACTATAAATAGGTGTTTCTATTTATAGAAACCTTTTAATTTTGGAAACCTACTATACTTGGAAACTTACTTCATTTGCAGTTTACAAAACGTTTACAAAACTTATGCATGCTTTCAAAACATTACGAGTTACTGTTATGGATTACTTCAAAACGTGCTCATTAGTAGATATGTTCTACTAATGGAGTCTTCTAAACGTGCTCACTAGTAGATGAGTTCTACTAGTGGAGTCTTCTAAACGTGCTCGTTAGTAGAGATGATATACTAACGGAGTCTTCTAAAACGTGCACATTAGTACTAAAGGTGTCTTCATATTGTAGCATGGCTACTACTACTACTTACGTTTGTGAGTTGAGATTATGTTCCTTACTTACGCATGCATTTGATTATTATGCTTTACTTACCTTTACTACTGATGGATTGATTTACCTATGATTTATTTACATTTACTACTGACGAAATACTATACTAATGATTACTTACGTACTTATTGATTTTGAGAAAACTTACTATTTCGGGAAACTTACTAGAAATAGAACTTCCTATTTTTAGAAACTTTATATTTTCGGAAACTTGCTAAATTTAGAAACTTATCTTCAAATGTTTACTTAAACTGTTTTATTACATTCCCGATGAACTCGCTCAACCTTTGTGTTGACTTTTTAGTTTTACTTTCATGTAATGATCATGCATAGGATCTAGCTGGGTCTGGACTCTTAGAGAGTTATATTTAGATTTCTTGCATTGTGTCTTGAATTATTATACATTACATTTGATTATATTTCGGGTTTGCATGCCTAAGTACCTTATTTCATTTTTCGGATTAATTTTGGATATTTACTTTTTGTAGTGATTGACGTAATTGTGTACCAAGGGTTTTTACCTTGGACATGGCGACGTCATGACATACGACTTTTATTTATTTCATATAGATTATTTCTTTATTTACTAATGTGTTATGACGATCGCCAATCTGCCACACCTTGCGTTTCCGCCACTGGGGGGGGGGGTGACAAGTGATGAGGATAAAGAAATAAGGGTTGTCACATGTGACAACCGTCTTATTTCAGGTGAAAACCGAATTCTCTATCTTTGAGTTAACTATGAATTGATCTTATCTTTACTTGTATCATAAACGGGTGTGAGTCGGAATCGAAATCGGAATCATAAAATGAATCCTAATACCAAGAAAACACTTAGTGAACTTGCCTAAGTTCCTATCTAAAATAACCGAAAACTTTCAACTAACAAAAATGCTTAACAATGGAACAAACGAAAAACGAAATATTGCTGAAACTGGCCCCAAATGTGCCGCATAAGACCCTAATGCGCCGCATTCAGGGTGCAGTCCAACAATATTTTTGTCAACTTGAAACTTAACCAAATGAACCCAAACCCGAGCCCAACACTTTGGCTCCGGGTTAAACATGCCCAAAGGCCTTTTAGAGGTCCAGTGAACTCTTTTAAACACCTCCACCACACTTGGTTCACACACACAAACACAACAAACACTCTCTTGCTACTCTCTCTCTCTCTCTACAAAGAAATTCTCTCAAACACACACAACTTTCTCTTTAATTACATGGATATTTCCACCAAAAATACATAAATATAACCACAATAAACACCTACAAATCGTTCATAAACAAGAAGGAAGAAAGGAGCTTTCATTCTTTTGGGTTAAAATCGATTTCTAAGCTTTTTGGGTCAAAAATACCAAGAGATTACTCCAACCATCTTCAAATCACTTTCTACTCGGTATATATCTTTCAAACCTTCTGGTTTTACAACATATACTCTTTGCATGTACGATCTAACAACTAAAAATGAGTTTTTATGAAGATTTGTGTCCATTTATGAACAAAAACGGGTTTTTATAAAATGGATGTTTAGATCTATGAATTTGTGGTTAAAAACTCAAAATAAACTATAAAACATCAAGTATTTATATGTATCTATGGTTGCATGTCGAAATCCACCACCAAAATAACATTTTCGAGCAACAAAACGAATTTCCCAAGAACCTGAGGTCAGAATGCGGCGCATAAGGTCCCTTATGCGCCGTATTCTGACCCAGTACCTGGGAAATGGGTTGTTTCGACTATTTAACGCAACCTTGAGCTTATTTCTTCAAAACGAGTCAAATAACCTGTAATGAGCTTAACTTACATATAAAGGGACTAATTGAACAAGTTTATATAACAATGTGTTTGGTATAAATATATGAATTATGTTTATGAAAATTGTTAAGCGGGAAAGTGTTTAAAAATTGGACTTAAAGATTTTCGCGCGGAAGCGCTGTCCGATTTTCAGTAGACCTAAAACCAACACATATAATAAAAGCATTTTCGTTAACTAACATCATTATAAACTTATAAACATTGGTACTTATTCAATCTTGATATTACTTTAGGAGTTTCGTGATTCCGACCCGATTCGACTTCATTCCGCACTCGTAGCATCTTTAGCAAACCGTGAGTTACAACCCCACCTTTTATTTACTGTTTTTAAATGATTCTTTTGGGGGAAACATGAGAACCAAACTTATTTATTTGCCACACTCGGCACTTGTTCAAACTTATTTATTGCCACATTCGGCACTCGTTGAACTTTGATTGATCGTATAACTAACGTGACTCTTGAAGAGAATATAACATGAATCTTAAGTGACTACTACTAGTTTTAAAATAACATTAATGCCCATTTTGTAACACACACTATTAGCTTTGTTAAGCCGTTTAGTAATTCCAGGTATCGATACTTAGGAAATAACCGTTCCTTGCTTAGGTGGCAGCTTAAGTACATATTACTCGATCGAACATGACTCCTCGTAAGTAGTGCGGGGTAAGGGGCTTCACGGTTGGTTAATCGGTTTAGTGTGAACACTTAAGTTATATTATGCCAGGTAGTCGTTATACATGATCTCAATCAATTGTTTATGGTTCGTAACTATCTTTTGGGTACTGTTCATTGTTCGTAACTGTCTTTTGAGTATTGTTCACGGTTCGTAACTATTCTCTAAGTTTTGTTCTACTTATCGAAACTATTTATGTATTGATATACTTGACTCAAACCTTTTTTGTCGAGGACTAGAAAACTGTAACTCACTCGCTACTTTTGTAGTTTGACACTTTTTCTCATGTTTTCAGGAAACCAATTGTAAGGACACGAAGTGCATACTATGGATGGGTCAGGCATGTCACGTGAATTCAAGAATTGGGAGAAGACCTATTTATATATTTGGGAATTTTGTTAAACAATTAATTATGTACTTTTGTTATGCAACTCGTTAAATGCTTGGTTATTTTCAACTTGTAAACTCAAATTTTCTGTCGTAATGACTTGAAAACGTATGTTTTTAATTATAACTCGTGTAATGATATCGTTGCTCTTCACACCTCGTGTTTCCGCTTTAGCGGGGTGTGACACACTTGGTATCAGAGCACAGGTTATAGTGAAAACGGTTTTAAAAATTTTTAAAAATTTTTCGAAACCAAACTATAACCAAGGCTTTTTCTGAAAAACCATTTCACGAGCTTTCAAACTTTCGTAGATTAATTTCGCAATTGCATGATTTGTTTTTAACTACGCGTAACTTGATCAACTACGCCTAGTTTAAAGTAAATTATGCAAGAACGAAAAGTAATTGCTATCGTTAAACGGTTTTCGAGTCGAAAAATTCTCAGTCTTACCCATTCCCGATTCTCACGTGATCGACCCATGCATGCACTGTGGTTTACATTTTTCCTTATTTTTCCCATGTACTCACGTAACTCGTTATTCGCAGATCCGACATGTATCAGTCGTCACACTTGCGATCCCAGTCTCACTCCCGGTCACAGTCGCACTCGCACTCGCGAGCCGTCTACACGCTTGAAGTATCAGAAGACTTCTCCGCACCAGAGGCTCAGCACCACGAGACCACCGACCCGAACAAGGAGAGCTCGATGGCGTTCTCGAGCAGCCACGATACCTCCAGCCCGAGGACCGTGCTACCAGCTGCACCACCGGTGCCCGTCGCAACACCACCCCAGCAACGTGGACCCCGTGTCCGGATGACAGCCCGTAAGGAGGTCGTCTTTCCTGGTCGGCTGCCTGATAGGATGATGGGACAGACCCCCGACTCATCCAGACCCGCTCCTCCCACGATGTCGTCCGTAGACCCGTACGCTGGAGCTTCGCGTACGCCCATGATGGATCGCTACCATTGGGAGCGTCAGTTCCAGGAGCAGCAGACACATCACCCCGACGACGCCGGACCATCTAGGCCGATGATGCCGCCCTCGCCACGGTCACTCCCACTAGCAACATTCCTTCAGCTGCACCGAGAACTTCGGGGACTCACCGAAGAGGCTCAACAGCAGGGCCTTCTTTTGTGTGAAGTCTCTGATGCTGCACACCGACTGTCTGAGCAGTCGATCCAAGTCATCATGTCGGCCCAAGCCACGTCGACGATAGTGCAACGTCTCGTCAGCGCTTGCTTGATCATGGGGACCCTTATCGCGGTTATCTTGGTGAAGATGTTCGTGGACAGGCGTCGTTAGGCACTTTATTTTATGTACTGTATTGTAAGCTCAAGTCATAATTTTCCATATGTACACTACTTGAAGCTAGTTCGTATCTTATTTTATGTTGTATTGTACTAGTATTCGAACGTTTCCTATTATGAACCTTGTAACCGAATATTTTCTTATTTGAATGAATTCCTACTTTTATTTATGTAGTTGTCTATATCGTTGAACTATATTATTATTCTTTAACTATTATCGTTCGCATGTCTATTATCCTTCCAGTTTACTCTTACGTATCGTTGTTATTACCCATTAACCTTATCGCTTATTCCTATTCGTGCGTTCTAAATTGTTTTCCTTTGTCTGTTGTAGAATCATGGCACCTAAACGCTCAAACGCTAGCCTCATAGCCGAGCAGGTCGCTGCTCAGCTAAGCTGCCATGCCCAACATGATCGCCCAGATCACTGCTGGGATAAACAACAACGTCAACAACAATCAGCAACAACAACAACAGCAGCAACAACAGCAGCAACCGCAACAGCATCAGGGAGGCCACCAAAACCCTCCCATCTGTAACTACAAAAGCTTTATGGCATGCAAGCCTAAAGAGTTTCACGGCACAACTGGTGCTGTAGGGCTCGTGTCCTGGTTCGAGAGCATCGAATCAGTCCTGCACATCAGCAGGTGTGCCGAAGCCGACAAGGTGGAGTACACCTCCTGCGTACTACACGGAAAAGCTTTGACCTGGTGGAACAGTGTAGTCCGAACCAGAGGGCGCGAAACTGCCTATGCTCTCTCCTGGGATCAATTCAAAAACCTCCTGATTGAGGAGTACTGTCCTAAGGGGGAAATTAAGAAGCTCGAGGCGAAGCTTTGGGATCACACGATGGGCGGAAACGACATCGAAGGGTACACCACCCGATTTCATGAGCTGGCCCGACTGGTTCCGAGGCTAGTAACTCCTGAAGAGAACCGTATTGACCGATATATCTCCGGTCTCGTTCCTGAGATTCGAGGGATGGTCATCTCAGCAGAACCCCAAACTCTCCAAAGCGCAATCATTCTGGCGCACCGACTCACCAGCAACCTCCTCTCCACCCCAACATCCTCCAAGAAGGAGGGAGGAGAGAAAAGGAAAACCGAACAAACCCCAAGGAGAAGCGATAGAAACAAGAGGAACAAAACCACCCGCAATTACGCGGTGACTGCTGCAACACCACCACCACCACCACCACCACCAGCTGGAGCCCGAACCTATACGGGGACGTACCCCAAGTGCAACAAGTGCAACTTCCACCACCACGGGAACTGCCCGGTGTGTCTAAAGTGCCAGAAGGTGGGGCACTGTCACACCCCGCATAGAAATGGCGGAACCGAGGTGCGCAGTGTATACGGTATCAGAGATTCAAGGTTACATAACATAAGTAAACAATACATCATCAACATAGATAAAAGAGTTTGAAAGAGAATACTTAATACAATCATCCGAATAATATCAAAATACGGCTACAGCGTTGGGATACTAAGGAATTAAATACAGCAAAATAAATCCACGCAAAAGATCCACGTAGCCAAAAGCATAGCAACAAAAAGGTGTAACCTCAAATCCCTGAAAAGCGTTAAAATACGACGTCAACATAAAGTTGGTGAATTATTCGCAATAGTAGTTGAAAACATAATAGAAAAAAAAAGGTTTTCAATAGCTTTTGACCCAAAAGTGATACGGTTTGAAGATAAGTCATTTGAAAATGATGTTTTGAAATATGCGTGAAGTATACGAAACCTTTTGATAAAATACTCATACTTGTACATAAAATACCATAATCATTTCATAAAAATACCATACTTAGTTCATAAAATAATACCAGACTCGGTTCATAAAATAATACCATACTCAGTTCGGAAATGATACCATACTCCGTTCATAAATAGTACCATACTGGATAGAATAATAATAGCCTTTGGTAAATACGATACACCTGATCCTCAACAATAATAAAGGCAACTAACCCCACCTAGTGCATTACGCTAGGTTGTCCTCGATAATAATACTCGGTCATAACATCACTAACACGGACAGGGCTCCTCCCTTATCATAATAACGTATTAGGATGAGGGTTTGTAAGACCCATATAGCGCTATATATACTTCCGACGGCAAAAGCTAACAGGTGTGTATACGGGGCCTCGTTCTACCACATAGGCGGAACGAGTTGGGTAATGCTAACCTAAGGCATCCATATCCAAAATACATACCATAATTCATAACCATAATACATACAGACCATAAAAATATATTTGTTTAACGCTAATCATGCCCAAAATGTAAAAGCGGTAAAAAGGGCAACGAATAACTCACTGATAGCAAAGCAATCCAAATCTTTATATGTGTCGGGAAATACAATAATACCGTCAAGCTTCAATGTCTAAGTGCCCTATACATCACGTAAATAAAACATGTCTAAGTATCTCTAAGTCTAGTAGGGTTATGCCTTAATGATTAACGTTTTATACGAGTTTTAAAATAACCAAAGGAATATCGATATAACGGAATAACAACGTTTTCGGAAGGTCAACGGACTAGATACGTGATTTTCATACTTATGAAGGAATTACGTGATCGAAAGAACTACATTCGTGATTAGCAAGAAGGTTACTCGAAATCAAAGTATTGCATGATCATGATGTTAAATACATGCTAAGTAAATTAATTAAATCCATAAGAGTTAGGTGAAAAAAAAAAAGAAGTCACGTGAATATCAAAGAAATAATGTGATTTCAAACTTGTCATGTGCTGCATTAATTGCATGGATAAACAATTATGTAAACAAGCATGGGAATTACGTGGACTAGTATGGAAATTACGTGAAATGCATGACAATTACGTGAACGGAATTGGAACTACGTGAGCATATGAACTATTACGTGACATAACACTAATTACGTGACATGGGTACAATTACGTGAACGTAATTGTAGTATTACGTGACCAGTTCGTATTACGTGATCGAAGGGTGACTTTCGTGAACGTAACATATGAATTTCGTGAAAGAAATGGAGTATTACGTGAACGTAATATTAATTACGTGACATAGAAGCATGAATTACGTGACCCTTTTGCAGTATTACGCGAACGAAATGGAAATTACGTGATTTAACGAGGTTTTTCACGAAAAATAGCAATCGGAATCGATTTCGGAGTGTTTTAAAAGTCCAAATGATCTATAATCATAACCCTATGTCCAGAATACGATAACATACAATAATCTTAAATAAAATCTCGGTTTTGATGGTTAAAAGTGATATTTACGTGATTGTATAAAAATGGAATAAAGTTTAAAACCAAAGTGATGAAATACTTACCCGATCGAAATGAAATTCGGAGGATAGATAGAGGTGATGATGGTGATCAATAATCCGGTCTCGGATCTAAATTTGGACGGTTGGATCGCCGGAAAAGCTAGAGAGAAGGTGGTGTGTTTATGGTGGTTCTTGAGAGAAAAAGGGAAGAGAGAGAGAGAGTAGGTGTTTCTTGGAGAAGAAGAATGAAATGGGGATAAGGACAAAAATCAGATTTTTGATAAGACAAAAGGTTGGTGGGGGACTAAAGATGTAATAGAATTTCACGTAGGACTAGTTTCGTAATAAAATTTCCGAAAGGACTAAAAATGAAATACTTTTTAAACGTCAATCTTAATCATATAATTAAGGCATAATTCCCCTAAACTTATCATAAGAGCATACTAGACTTATACTAAAGGCACTTAAGACTACACGTTCCCGACATAAAGATCCGAATCACATACTATATACCCGATAAACGCAAATACGCATAAAATACAAATACGATACTCATAAAATACGAATACGATAAAACATAAAAAGGAATACAATAGGATCCACAACGTAAACATAAATAAATAAAACGAATACGTGACGATAGAAATATACATCGAAATTCGCGAATGTCACAGTCTCCCCAAGTAAAAAGAATTTCGTCCTCGAAATTATCACTGGGTACTACTTCCGGGAGAAAGGTGAGGATACTTCCGCAGAATTTCATCTTCGCATTTCCACGTGAACTCAGCTCCAAACGGGAATTTCCAACGAACCCTGACAATCGGAAACTTACTTCGTCGCAGACGTTTAACATCACAAGCAACGATCTCGATCGGTTCCTCGATGAAATGAAGCTTATCAACAAACTGGAGTTTCTCAAGCGGAAATAATAACGTCTCGTCAGCCAGGCATTTCTTCAACTGAGATACATGAAATACATAATGTATGCTGCTCAGTTCTGCCGGCAAATCTAGTGCGAACGTACGAATCTCTTTATCGGATAATTCCCACGAATCGGTAGGAAATGAGCAGACTTCGCCAAACGATCAACGATAACCCAGATACTGTTATAACCACTCGAAGATCTCGGAAGCTTCGTAACAAAATCCATAGCAATACGCTCCCATTTCCAATCGGAAATCTTCGGTTGTTGGAGTAGCCCAGACGGTTTCTGATACTCAATCTTCACTTTAGAACAAGTCAAACATCGGCTAACATATTCGGCGATTTCACGCTTCATACCCGGCCACCAATAAAAATCCTTCAAGTCATGATACATCTTGTCGGAACCCGGATGAATGGAATAATTAGACTTATGGGCTTCGTCCAGAATCAACTGACGGATACTAACCGGAACCCAAATATGCTCGAGGAGATACAGAACTCCATCCTCCTTCGGTTCTAACTCCAACGCTAACTTATACAATCTTTCATCTTTAACACGGTCCGCTGTCATAATACCCTCTGGTGCTTGAATAATCCGAGCCTTCAAGCTCGTCTGAATAGATATCACCATAGAACGAATACGGACAGGTTTGACTGTTTCCTTACGACTTAGTGCATCAGCCACAACGTTCGCCTTACCAGGGTGGTAGCGAATGTCGCAATCATAGTCGTTTAAATAACTCAACCCAGCGCCGTTGTCTCATGTTCAGCATCTTCTGATCGAATATGTGTTGAAGACTCTTGTGGTCGGTAAATACAGTACACTTGGTCCCATACAGATAATGTCTCCAAAACTTCAATGCAAAGACGACGGCTCCCAACTCTAGATCATGCGTCGTGACACGAAGCGTAAGTTATAACTCTACCATTCTGCATAAGCACACAACCCAGACCTTTGTGCGAAGCGTCGCAATAAACCACAAAATTTTCGGAACCAACTGGCAGACTAAGAATAGGAGCGTTACATAACCGCTGCTTAAATACCGAAAGGCTCTCTCCTGATCGGGACCCCAAACGAATGGTTCACTCTTCTGTGTCAACTTTGTCATAGGTGAGGCGATCTTGGAGAAGTTCTCGATGAATCGACGATAATACCCAACAAGACCCAAAAATAAATGAACGGATCTCGGTCGATGACTTCGGTGTAACCCAACTTTTAACAGCTTCAATCTTAGCAGGATCAACGTGAATACCCTTCGCGCTAACCGCGTGGCCAAGAAATTGAACTTCGGATAACCAGAACTCGCACTTAGAGAATTTCGCATACAACTTCTCTCTTCGAAGCACTTCTAGAACAAGACGCAAATGCTCTTCATGTTCCTTGCGACTTCGGGAATAGAATGTCGTCGATGAATACGATAACGAATTTGTCAAGATACGACGACAAATACGGTTCATTAGATCCATGAATGTTGCAGGGGCGTTTGTTAGACCAAACGGCATCACCATGAACTCATAATGACCATATCGAGTACGAAAAGCGGTTTTTGGTATATCATCTTCTTGAACTCTCAGTTGACGATAACCAGAGCGAAGATCGATCTTAGAGAAATAGCAAGAACCCTGAAGTTGATCAAATAAGTCATCAATACGAGGAAGGGGATAACGGTTCTTCACAGTCAACTTGTTAACTCCCGATAATCAATACATAAACGCATGGAACCATCCTTCTTCTTAACAAGGAAGACAGGAGCACCCCCACGGGGAGAAACTAGGACGGATAAAACCCTTATCGACCAGTTCCTGAAATTGTTTCGATAACTCGAGCATCTCGGAAGGAGCCAAACGATACGGAGCTTTAGCAACAGGTGCAGCTCCAGGAATAAGATCAATACGAAAATCGGTTTGTCTCTGGGGAGGGACTCCAGGTAAAACGTCGGGAAAAACGTCAGAATACTCGCGAACAATCGGTACACCATCAATCTTTATCGCAGAATCTTTCTTCACCAAATGAGCGAGATATAAGAAACAACCTTAGCGGACATACTCGCGAACTTTCAAACAAGAAATGACTTTAAGGCGCTTCCCAGCCTTGTCTCCGTGTACAATCAACTGATCTCCCTCCGGCTTCTGAATACGTATAAGCTTCTCATAACAGACTATTTCTCTCTTATGCTTCGCTAACCAATCCATACTGACTACGACGTCGAAACTACCGAGTTTCATAGGAATAAGGTCGATGGAAAAAGGAATATCGGTTAAAACGAGGGGAATATCGCGAATAACTTCTCTAACACAGGCACATCTACCATCGGCTATTTCTACATCATACGCAGGCTCTAAAAGACTAGAGGCACGGTTTACTAAGGGACGAAAGTCACTAGAAATAAAGCTTCTATCGGCATCCGAATCAAAATAGAATAAAAGCAGAATAATCATACACAAGAAATGTACCAGGAGTAGGAAGGAAAGTAGATGATGCCAGCTTGGGACACTGATAACGAAGGTGACCCATTTCTCCACATTCAAAACATGCTCCGGTAGCTTTTCTACAATACTGCTCCGTGTGGCCTAGCTTCTTGCAGTGTTTACATACCCAACACGCCACATTCGCCGCATGCGCACTGCCGCATGTACCACACTTAGGGCGCACGCCCTGATAATCAGCTCCAGAACTCGTCAACGCATATACTTGAGAAGCTTTAGGTCTCTGATCATGACTACGGCTTCTCTTCCCAAAAATGCCCATAGCTCTTCTTTCAGATTTTCCAAAATCTCTTCGGCTCACAGCTGGCTGGAGAGTACCACCACGGATCGCACTAGCGGTCAGCCGACCAGCAATACCAACTGCACTCTGAAGAGTACTCGGGAGGCGAGAAATAATGTGGTCTCTCATAGCCTGAGGCAATCCTTGAGTGAAGCGCTCGATTCTTTCCGTCTCCGTACGGACCAACCGAGGAGCCAAAACACACAAGTCATAAAATCGGTTCACATACCCGCGGAAGTCAGCACCTTGCATAGTCAAGTTCCACAACTCGTTTTCTAACCTCTGCGTCTCAGGTGACGGTACATACTCCGTTTTCATAATAATCTTCAAACTTTCCCAAGTCATCCAGGCAGCAGTAGCTCGGCCCCGAACTTGTCTCACCGAGTTCCACCAAGTGAGTGCCTTACCTTGGAATAAGAATGTAGCATACTTAACTTTGCTCTCCTCAGCACATCCCGAGACATCAAACACAGACTCAATCTTTTCAAACCACTGCAGAGTAGCAACCGCATCTTCAGTACCGTTGAACTCAGTAGGTTTGCAGCCCAGAAAGGTCTCATACGAACAACCTCGGGGTGGATCTTCAATAATAAAACTCGGTCTACCGACTCCCCATGTGCACTGCTCTCCCTTCATCACGCCATACCTTCTGGTTCAATAACCGTGCATCTCAGGTTCTTCCAACCCTAAGTCGACATCCCCGCGCCGGGTTGTCTCCCTAAGCTGTGCCACAATCACTGGTATAGCTGCTGCTATCTGCTCCGCAACTCATCTGACTGATGTTAGGAGTAACGGTGTTCGCATTGGGGACAGCAGTGGGTTCCGTGGCGTAGACACTCGCTCTCACACTGGCGCGAAACTCGTCTTGCCGACCATCTCCTAGCAGTGACGGCATGGGTAGACCTAGTAGAAGTTCTCTTAGGCGGCATCTTCTACGGATATTAAACGAATAAATAAGAACGATAAAACTGTACGTGCGACTAAAACAAGCAGGCCTCAAAGCATAAAAAGCAAAATAAAAGCACATATAGCATACGAATCACATACAGGCCCACAAAGAAGTAAAAGCGCACATAGAGTAAATCAGATAGGTCCAAAAGCCTAGGTCATAGTCTAAGTGATCCGTAAGGTCACTTATCGCTATAACCATTGGCTCTGATACCAACTTCTGTCACACCCCGCATAGAAATGGCGGAACCGAGGTGCGCAGTGTATACGGTATCAGAGATTCAAGGTTACATAACATAAGTAAACAATACATCATCAACATAGATAAAAGAGTTTGAAAGAGAATACTTAATACAATCATCCGAATAATATCAAAATACGGCTACAG
This sequence comes from Senecio squalidus, assembly GCA_910822075.1. NCBI lineage: Eukaryota > Viridiplantae > Streptophyta > Magnoliopsida > Asterales > Asteraceae > Senecio > Senecio squalidus. The sequence continues at coordinate 22,644,085 of CAJVGC010000592.1, forward strand.
CGTTGGGATACTAAGGAATTAAATACAGCAAAATAAATCCACGCAAAAGATCCACGTAGCCAAAAGCATAGCAACAAAAAGGTGTAACCTCAAATCCCTGAAAAGCGTTAAAATACGACGTCAACATAAAGTTGGTGAATTATTCGCAATAGTAGTTGAAAACATAATAGAAAAAAAAAGGTTTTCAATAGCTTTTGACCCAAAAGTGATACGGTTTGAAGATAAGTCATTTGAAAATGATGTTTTGAAATATGCGTGAAGTATACGAAACCTTTTGATAAAATACTCATACTTGTACATAAAATACCATAATCATTTCATAAAAATACCATACTTAGTTCATAAAATAATACCAGACTCGGTTCATAAAATAATACCATACTCAGTTCGGAAATGATACCATACTCCGTTCATAAATAGTACCATACTGGATAGAATAATAATAGCCTTTGGTAAATACGATACACCTGATCCTCAACAATAATAAAGGCAACTAACCCCACCTAGTGCATTACGCTAGGTTGTCCTCGATAATAATACTCGGTCATAACATCACTAACACGGACAGGGCTCCTCCCTTATCATAATAACGTATTAGGATGAGGGTTTGTAAGACCCATATAGCGCTATATATACTTCCGACGGCAAAAGCTAACAGGTGTGTATACGGGGCCTCGTTCTACCACATAGGCGGAACGAGTTGGGTAATGCTAACCTAAGGCATCCATATCCAAAATACATACCATAATTCATAACCATAATACATACAGACCATAAAAATATATTTGTTTAACGCTAATCATGCCCAAAATGTAAAAGCGGTAAAAAGGGCAACGAATAACTCACTGATAGCAAAGCAATCCAAATCTTTATATGTGTCGGGAAATACAATAATACCGTCAAGCTTCAATGTCTAAGTGCCCTATACATCACGTAAATAAAACATGTCTAAGTATCTCTAAGTCTAGTAGGGTTATGCCTTAATGATTAACGTTTTATACGAGTTTTAAAATAACCAAAGGAATATCGATATAACGGAATAACAACGTTTTCGGAAGGTCAACGGACTAGATACGTGATTTTCATACTTATGAAGGAATTACGTGATCGAAAGAACTACATTCGTGATTAGCAAGAAGGTTACTCGAAATCAAAGTATTGCATGATCATGATGTTAAATACATGCTAAGTAAATTAATTAAATCCATAAGAGTTAGGTGAAAAAAAAAAGAAGTCACGTGAATATCAAAGAAATAATGTGATTTCAAACTTGTCATGTGCTGCATTAATTGCATGGATAAACAATTATGTAAACAAGCATGGGAATTACGTGGACTAGTATGGAAATTACGTGAAATGCATGACAATTACGTGAACGGAATTGGAACTACGTGAGCATATGAACTATTACGTGACATAACACTAATTACGTGACATGGGTACAATTACGTGAACGTAATTGTAGTATTACGTGACCAGTTCGTATTACGTGATCGAAGGGTGACTTTCGTGAACGTAACATATGAATTTCGTGAAAGAAATGGAGTATTACGTGAACGTAATATTAATTACGTGACATAGAAGCATGAATTACGTGACCCTTTTGCAGTATTACGCGAACGAAATGGAAATTACGTGATTTAACGAGGTTTTCACGAAAAATAGCAATCGGAATCGATTTCGGAGTGTTTTAAAAGTCCAAATGATCTATAATCATAACCCTATGTCCATAATACGATAACATACAATAATCTTAAATAAAATCTCGGTTTTGATGGTTAAAAGTGATATTTACGTGATTGTATAAAAATGGAATAAAGTTTAAAACCAAAGTGATGAAATACTTACCCGATCGAAATGAAATTCGGAGGATAGATAGAGGTGATGATGGTGATCAATAATCCGGTCTCGGATCTAAATTTGGACGGTTGGATCGCCGGAAAAGCTAGAGAGAAGGTGGTGTGTTTATGGTGGTTCTTGAGAGAAAAAGGGAAGAGAGAGAGAGAGTAGGTGTTTCTTGGAGAAGAAGAATGAAATGGGGATAAGGACAAAAAATCAGAATTTTGGATAAGACAAAAGGTTGGTGGGGGACTAAGGATGTAATAGAATTTCATGTAGGACTAGTTTCGTAATAAAATTTCCGAAAAGACTAAAAATGAAATATTTTTAAACGTCAATCTTAATCATATAATTAAGGCATAATTCCCCTAAACTTATCATAAGAGCATACTAGACTTATACTAAAGGCACTTAAGACTACACGTTCCCGACATAAAGATCCGAATCACATACTATATACCCGATAAACGCAAATACGCATAAAATACAAATACGATACTCATAAAATACGAATACGATAAAACATAAAAAGGAATACAATAGGATCCACAACGTAAACATAAATAAATAAAACGAATACGTGACGATAGAAATATACATCGAAATTCGCGAATGTCACAGGCACTTCGCTAAGTACTGTCCGGAGAAAACAGTGGTCCAAGGCCAGAAGCCGGTGTGCTTCGAGTGTGGAAGTGACCAACACTTCCGTAAATCCTGCCCCAAACTTCAGAACCCCCAACCAAACCAAGGCGGGCGAGGTCGAGGGCGTGATTTTGCACTCACAGCCGAGGAGGCCCGACAGGATCCGAACGCGGTGAACGGTACGTTTTCTGTAAACAACCACTATGCATAAGTATTGTTCGATTCAGGACCCGAAAGAAGCTTCGTATCCTTAGAATTTAGACCCCTCCTCAATTTAGGATCTAAAGTTCTTAAGGATAGCTTCACTATAGAGTATGCTAACGGTCAAGAATTCGAAGCTAAGGATATAATCTTAGGATGTTCTATATGCCTAGCTGATAAAACTTTCCCCATCGATTTGATCCCGATAGAGCTGAAAAGCTTTGACATCATCGTCGGAATGGACTGGTTATCTCGGTTCCGGGCCGAGATCATCTGTTTCGACAAACTCATTCGTATCCCTCTACCAGACGGTGAAACCCTTGTTGTACAAGGAGATAAACCTGGGCAACAACTCCGCATCGTCTCCGTCATCAAAATGCCCAAATACCTCAAAAAGGATTGCGATGCATTCCTAGCGCATGTCATCGAACGTAAGCCTAAGGAGAACCGAATACAAGATATCCCCGTAGTCAAGGATCATCCAGAGGTCTTTTCTGAGGATCTACCCGGGCTACCGCCACATCGACAAGTAGAGTTCCGAATAGACCTCGTTCCTGGCGCAACACCGGTTGCCAAAACACCGTACCGTCTGGCACCACCTGAAATGCAAGAATTGCCAAAACAGCTGCAGGAACTTCTAGATCATGGTCTGATTCGCCCAAGCTCGTCCCCCTGGGGATCCCCAATCCTCTTTGTTAAAAAGAAAGACGGATCCTTTCGTATGTGCATCGATTATCGTGAACTGAACAAGCTGACCGTCAAGAACCGATACCCACTCCCGAGGATCGATGATCTGTTCGACCAGTTGCAGGGTGCAACTTATTTATCTAAGATCGACCTCCGTTCGGGTTATCATCAGGTTCGAGTAAGTGAGACCGACATTCCAAAAACCGCTTTCCGAACTCGATACGGACATTACGAATTTCTCGTCATGCCATTTGGTCTAACCAACGCACCAGCGGTATTCATGGATCTTATGAACAGGGTGTGTAGGCCGTATTTGGACAAATTCGTGATCGTATTCATAGACGACATCCTTATCTACTAAAGGAACAAGGAGGACCACGCGAAACACTTGAATTTCATCCTCGAACTCCTTAGAGATCAGAAACTGTACGCCAAATTCTCAAAGTGAGAATTTTGGCTCCGAGAGGTACACTTCCTTGGCCACGTGATCAACCAAGAGGAAATTCATGTCGATCCGGAAAAGATCGAAGCGATTGAGAAATGGCTAGCCCCAACGACTCCGACGGTAATCCGACAATTCCTAGGGTTGGCGGGCTATTACCGGAGATTCATTAAAAATTTCTCGAAAATCGCTAAGCCTCTGACCGAACTTACTCAGAAGGATAAGGACTTCAATTGGGGAAAAGAACAGAACGAATCCTTCCAGAAACTCAAACACGAACTGTGCCACGCACCGATTCTGTCCCTACCGGAGGGTACAAATAATTTCGTAGTGTTTTGCGATGCGTCTCACCAAGGACTTGGGTGTGTCCTTATGCACAAGGACAAGGTCATCGCATACGCTTCGAGACAATTGAAGATTCATGAACAGAACTATACAACACACGACTTAGAGCTGCGAGCTGTCGTGTTCGCATTAAAGATCTGGAGACATTATTTATACGGCACTAAGTGCACGGTGTTCACAGATCACAAAAGTCTACAACACATCCTCGATCAGAAGATGCTCAACATGAGACAACAGAGATGGATTGAACTTTTAAGCGACTACGATTGCGAGATCAAATACCACCCGGTTAAAGCAAACGTAGTAGTAGACGCCATGAGTCGGAAGGAAAGGGTAAAACCATATCGAGTTAGAGCATTGGGAATTCAGGTTCATACAAGCCTTCAAACGCAAATTTCTAAAGCTCAACAGGAAGCATTGAAACCCGAGAACCTTAAGGGCGAAACCCTACACAATCATGAAAAGGAATTCGAGCTCAAACCGGACGGAATCCACTATTTCAAGAATCGAGCATGGATTCCGAGAGCCGAAGACCTTCTTAAGCTTATTTTGGACGAAGGCCACCGATCCCGATATTCTATTCACCCTGGATCCAACAAGTTGTACAAGGATCTACGGGAATACTACTGGTGGCCGGACATGAAGAAGGATATTGACTTGTATGTAGCTAAGTGCCTTACTTGCTCGAAGGTCAAGGCGGAATATCAGAAGCCTTCAGGTCTACTGAAACAGCCGGATATTCCCATGTGGAAGTGGGAACAGATCTCCATGGACTTCGTCACTAAAATGCCTCGTACGACAAGGGGTAACGATATGATTTGGGTCATTGTGGATCGATTGACTAAATCTGCACACTTCCTACTGGTACGAGAAAACCACTCGATGGAGAAGTTCGCTCAAATCTACATCAACGAGATCGTCTCTCGTCATGGAACGCCTCTCTCCATTATCTCCGACATGGATAGTCGATTCACGTCCCGGTTTTGGAACGCGCTTCAGAAATCGCTCGGGACGCGACTAGACCTCAACACTGCTTACCACCCTTAGACCGTTGGTCAGAGTGAAAGGACGATCCAAACGCTTGAAGATATGCTGAGAGCATGTGTAGTTGACTTCGGAGGAAGTTGGGACTCTCACTTGCCCTTAGTCGAGTTTTCCTATAACAACAGCTACCATGCCAGCATCAAGTGTGCCCCATTCGAGGCCTTATACGGACGCAAGTGCCGGTCGCCGCTTTGTTGGTTAGAAGCTGGCGATCGACAACTTACAAGGCTCGATATCGTCCAGGAAACCATCGACAAGATCACTACCATTCGGGAAAGGCTGAAGACATCTCGTACCCGGCAGAAGAGCTATGCTGACAACCGAAGGAAACCCCTCGAATTCCAAGTAGGTGATAGAGTGCTTCTCAAAATATCGCCATGGAAGGGGGTAGTCCGTTTCGGGAAACGCGGAAAGCTGAGCCCGAGGTACACCGGTCCATTCGAGGTGATAGATCGAATCGGCCCGGTGGCATATCGACTCCAACTCCCGCAGACTCTTTCCAACGTCCACAACGTCTTCCATGTATCGCACTTGAAAAAGTGCTTATCGTACGAAACCATTGTCATCCCACTGGACGAGGTCCAGATCGACAACAAGCTCAACTTTATCGAGGAACCGCTTGAGGTTGTAGACCGAGAGGTCAAACAACTCAAGCACAGTCGTATCCCTATCGTCAAGGTTCGGTGGAATTCCCGACGAGGTCACGAATTCACGTGGGAGCGTGAAGACCAAATCCGTCAGAAGTATCCACATCTGTTCAAGGACTCTCCCTCCCGATGAGGCGAACTAAATTTCGGGATGAAATTCTTTTCAACCCGGGGAGAATGTGACAACCGTCTTATTTCAGGTGAAAACCGCATTCTCTATCTTTGAGTTAACTATGAATTGATCTTATCTTTACTTGTATCATAAACGGGTGTGAGTCGGAATCTAAATCGGAATCATAAAATGAATCCTAATACCCAGAAAACACTTCGTGAACTTGCCTAAGTTCCTATCTAAAATAAGCGGAAACTTTCAACTAACGAAAATGCTTAACAATGGAACAAACGAAAAACGAAACATTGCTGAAACTGGCCCCAAATGCGCCGCATAAGACCCTAATGCGCCGCATTCAGGGTGCAGTCCAGCAATATTTTTGTCAACTTGAAACTTAACCAAATGAACCCAAACCCGAGCCCAACACTTTGGCTCCGGGTTAAACATGCCCAAAGGCCTTTTAGAGATCCAGTGAACTCTTTTAAACACCTCCACCACACTTGGTTCACACACACAAACACAACAAACACTCTCTTGCTACTCTCTATCTCTCTACAAAGAAATTCTCTCAAACACACACAACTTTCTCTTTAATTACATAGATATTTCCACCAAAAATACATAAATATAACCACAATAAACACCTACAAATAGTTCATAAACAAGAAGGAAGAAAGGAGCTTTCATTCTTTTGGGTTAAAATCGATTTCTAAGCTTTTTGGGTCAAAAATCACCGAGAGATTACTCCAACCATCTTCAAATCACTTTCTACTCGGTATATATCTTTCCAACCTTTTGTTTTTACAACATATACTCTTTGCATGTACGATCAAACAACTAAAAATGAGTTTTTATGAAGATTTGTGGCCATTTATGAACAAAAACGGGTTTTTATAAAATGGATGTTTAGATCTATGAATTTGTGGTTAAAAACTCAAAATAAACTGTAAAACATCAAGTATTTATATGTATCTATGGTTGCATGTCGAAATCCACCATCAAAATAACATTTTCGAGCAACAAAACGAATTTCCCAAGAACCTGAGGTCAGAATGCGGCGCATAAGGTCCCTTATGCGGCGCATTCCTGACCTAGTACCTGGGAAATGGGTTGTTTCGGCTATTTAAGGCAACCTTGAGCTTATTTCTTCAAACCGAGTCAAATAACCTGTAATGAGATTAACTTACATATAAAGGGAATAACTGAACAAGTTTATATAACATTGTGTTTGGTATAAATATATGAATTATGTTTATGAAAAGTGTTAAGCGGGAAAGTGTTTAAAAATTGGACTTAAAGATTTTGGCCCGTAAGCGCTGCCTGATTTTCGGTAGACCTAAAACCAACACATATAATAAAAGCATTTTCGTTAACTAACATCAATCTTGGTATTACTTTAGGAGTTTTGTGATTCCGACCCGATTCGACTTCATTCCGCACTCGTAGCATCTTTAGCAAACCGTGTGTTACAACCCCACCTTTTATTTACTGTTTTTAAATGATTCTTTTGGGGGAAACATGAGAACCAAACTTATTTATTTGCCACACTCGGCACTTGTTCAAACTTATTTATTGCCACACTCGACACTCGTTGAACTTTGATTGATCGTATAACTAACGTGACTCTTGAAGAGAATATAACATGAATCTTAAGTGACTACTACTAGTTTTAAAATAATATTAATGCCCATGTTGTAACACACACTATTAGCTTTGTTAAGCCATTTAGTAATTACGGGTATCGATACTTAGGAAATAACCGTTCCTTGCTTAGGCGGCAGCTTAAGTACATATTACTCGATCGAACATGACTCCTCGTAAGTAGTGCCGGGTAAGGGGCTTCACGGTTGGTTAATCGGTTTAGTGTGAACAGTTAAGTTATATTATGCCAGGTAGTCGTTATACATGATCTCAATCAATTGTTTATGGTTCGTAACTATCTTTTGGGTACTGTTCATTGTTCGTAACTGTCTTTTGAGTACTGTTCACGATTCGTAACTATTCTTTAAGTATTGTTCTACTTATCGAAACTATTTATGTATTGATATACTTGACTCAAATATTTTTAGTCGAGGACTAGAAAACTGTAACTCACTCGCTACTTTTGTAGTTTGACACTTTTTCTCATGTTTTTAGGAAACCAATTGTAAGGACACGAAGTGCATACTATGGATGGGTCAGGCATGTCACGTGAATTCAAGAATTGGGAGAAGACCTATTTATATATTTGGGAATTTTGTTAAACAATTAATTATGTACTTTTGTTATGCAACTCGTTATATGCTTGGTTATTTTCAACTTGTAAACTCAAATTTTCTATCGTAATGACTTGAAACCGTATATTTTTTATTATAACTCGTGTAATGATATCGTTGCTCTTCACAACTCGTGTTTCCGCTTTAGCGGGGTGTGACAGACTTGGTATCAGAGCACAAGTTATATTGAAAACGGTTTTAAAAATTTTTAAAATTTTTTCGAAACCAAACTATAACCAAGGCTTTTTCGGAAAAATCATTTCACGAGCTTTCAAACTTTCGTAGATTAATTTCGCAATTGCATGATTCGTTTTTAACTACGCGTAACTTGATCAACTACGCCTAGTTTAAAGTAAATTATGCAAGAACGAAAAGTAATTGCTATCGTTAAACGGTTTTCGAGTCGAAAAATTCCCAGTCTTACCCATTCCCGATTCTCACGTGACTGACCCATGCATGCACTGTCGTTTACATTTTTCCTTATTTTTCCCCTGTACTCACGTAACTCGTTATTCGCAGATCCGACATGTCTAAGTCATCACACTCGCGATCCCAGTCTCACTCCCGGTCACAGTCGCACTCGCCCGAGGACCGTGCTACCAGCTGCACCACCGGTGCCTGTCGCAGCACCACCCCAACAGCGTGGACCACGTGTCCGGATGACAGCCCGTAAGGAGGTCGTCCTTCCTGGTCGGCTGCCTGATAGGATGATGGGACAGACCCCCGACTCATCCAGACCCGCTCCTCCCACGATGCCGTCCGTAGACCTGTACGTTGGAGTTTCGCGTACGCCCACGATGGATCGCTACCATTGGGAGCGTCAGTTCCAGGAGCAGCAGACACATCACCCCGACGGCGCCGGACCATCTAGGCCGATGATGCCGCCCTCGCCACAGTCACTCCCACTAGCAGCATTCCTTCAGCTGCACCGAGAACTTCGGGGACTCACCGAAGAGGCTCAACAGCAGGGCCTTCTTTTGTGTGAAGTCTCTGATGCTGCACACCGACTGTCTGAGCAGTCGATCCAAGTCATCACGTCGGCCCAGGCCACGTCGACGACAGTGCAACGTCTCGTCAGCGCTTGCTTGATCATGGGGACCCTTATCGCGGTTATCTTGGTGAAGATGTTCGTGGACAGGCGTCGTTAGGCACTTTATTTTATGTACTGTATTGTAAGCTCAAGTCGTAATTTTCCATCTGTACACGACTTGAAGCTAGTTCGTATCTTATTTTATGTTGTATTGTACTAGTATTCGAACGTTTCCTATTATGAACCTTGACACTTTTTCTCATGTTTTCAGGAAACCAATTGTAAGGACACGAAGTGCATACTATGGATGGGTCAGCCACGTCACGTGAATTCAAGAATTGGGAGAAGACCTATTTATATATTTTGGAATTTTGTTAAACAATTAATTATGTACTTTTGTTATGCAACTCGTTAAATGCTTGGTTATTTTCAACTTGTAAACTCAAATTTTCTATCGTAATGACTTGAAACCGTATGTTTTTAATTATAACTCGTGTAATGATATCGTTGCTCTTCACACCTCGTGTTTCCGCTTTAGCGGGGTGTGACATCACAATTGATATGGATGAAGATGTAGGCGAATAGGAGAAGGAGAAATATGCAGAGCAGACTGAGCAGACTGTTAATACTGGTGGTAATGTTTCTACTGGTGAGAATGTTTCTACTGGTGAGAAAGTTACTACTGGTGATACTTAAAGTGAACTTCCTACTGCTAATCCACCAGTAGATCCTCTAACTGAAGGTGACATCACTTTAGCTACTGAGCTGGAGAGATTAAATCAAGATAAGTTAAAGCAAGAAGCTATAAGGAAGGAACAAATTGCAGCTGCTGTTGCAAGACAGAGAAAATCTACTGAAGGTAGACCTAAGGAGAAGCCAATTACCCTTAATACTGGTGGATCTTCAGGTCCTACTACTACTCAGTCAAAAGAACCCATCATTCCCCCAAGAGTTGAAAGAACACCAATGGGATTTATTTAAACAAAGAAGGGGATTCAAAAGGTATATGATGAAGAAGATCCTAATTTCGAAAGCAAGGGAAATGGGAAGATGAAAAACAAGCAAGAATTAGAGGAGGGGGAGAATGAAATGAGAAGAAAGGAGAGAGATGAAAATATAAGAAAGATGGATGCTGAAAGAGTTGAACAAGAGAAACTGCAAGCTGAACATGAAAGATTGAAAAAACAAGAGGAAGATGATGCCATTGCTGCACAGAAAATGGCACAGGAACAAATTGAAGATGAGCCAAAAAGAAAAGCTCAAGAAAAGGCTGATCATGAGCTAGCTCAAAGGATGTTAGAAAGGGATGAGATGTTGTTATAGAAGAAGAAAAAGGAAGAGGGCAGGAGCAAGAGCATAATAAGGAGAAATGTGACTAGAGCTGAAGATAAAAAAGAAGTACACTGACTTTTTAAAGTCAAGTAGAAATTACAATGGAAAGCAACTAGGGCCAATGAAGCTTGACACAATTTTATACGTGTATGTGAAGGAAAAGAAGCTGCAAAGGGCAGCAGATGAGCAAGCTCAGTTGGAGAAGGAAAGAGCTTTGAAAGATGCTCTTGATAGAGGTTATAAGGTGATTCACTTTGGAACTGCATAAACTGAGAAGAAGGAGACAAGAAAGAAGAAGGTGGTTGATGAATCTAAGCCTGAGAAGAAGAGAAAAGCAAGTCAGCCTAGTAGTGTTTCTACTGCTAAAAGAACAAAACAAGCAGTAGAAACAGTTACTACTGGTAAAAGAAAGGCAAGCACTGGTGAGAAGGTTAGTACTGGTGCTAAAAAGATGAAATCAAGACCTGACAGAAAAGAATCTACAAAGGAAAAAGCTCAGGAAAAGGAACAAGAAGAAAAGAAGCCACATATCTTCAAGGTAAAGACAGAAGATATTTTTGGAGAGTTTGAATTTGGATGTGTTCCTGAAATTTCAGATGAGCAAGTAAATGAAGCTGCTGACAGGGTGTTTGATGATACGAAGAGTTTGATACTACATTCTGAAGACATCAACTGTGCTACAACCTTTCCTGAAATTCCTATCATTGATTGGTATGCAGTTGTGATTGATGGTAAGAATGGGTACAAGGTTGTTAGAGCTTCCAAGAGCTTTAAGGTTTATTACATTCATCTAGAGATTTTCAGGAACATAAGCAGAATAGATCTGGTGGACATGTTCCTGATTGGTAGCAAGAAATATTCTCAAGGGCAAGGTAACGTTTCAAATATCAATGACTTGTCTATGGAATTGCTAGAAATCATGTTTGAGCCAGAGAATGTTCCTGAGAAACTAGCAATATCTACTCCTGTGATTGAATGGATCCATTATGAAAGTTGTGGAGTCTACTCCTTAAGCAGGACTGATGGTACAACTGAGTATTTCTTGGTAGAAAAGAAGTATAAGCATTGCATCACCGTTATGATCAATATGCTCAAGTTCAAGTTGAAGGCTAACCAGAATTTTGAAGAAGCAATTCAACTTTTGTGGAAGATCAGGTATTAGCTTACATACCATAGAAACTCTATGTAGGGATTAAAGGTTTTTGGCAGCATTCTCCAGTTTTGATTGAAGAAACTTGTGTTTATGGTGGAAAACAGAAGTTTAGGGGGAGATTGTTGGGTTATATTATGTTACTACTGGTGAAGAGGGTTAATACTCGTCACTAAGTAAGTTGCTACTGGTAAGTATTACTACTGGTGAAAATGGTTTCTACTGGTCATCAGTTAGTCAAGTTACTACTGGTCTACACTATTACTACTGTTGTTGCATGGAGTGAATGAAGTTTCTATTGGTTTATTACTACTGTTTAGTTGATAATGTTAGGGTATTGTTAGTAGATAATTATGGAATAGATTTAGATAATTATCAAGTAGATTCGATAGAGATTGTAACCCGATTATGTTTAGGGTTTGTTAGCCTCAAGGTCTATAAATATAGATCCTTATATCGTTGTAAATATATGTCTATTGAGAAACCCTAATTCTAATAGATTGAGGTTGTTGGTGGAATTCTTGTGTTCATAACTGTTTAACGTTTATTCATTCATATTCATATAAATTGTTATTCACTTATCCTTGTTAATATCAAAGTGTTGATCCGTTGCAACTTCTTTGATAGATCTAGATCTACACGTTTGTTTATACAAACCTAATTCGACAGATCATGACATAAAAGAATAAACGACCTTACGATTTGATAAATATTAAGCTTTTAGACTTTAACTATATAATTAACACTTTAAAAACTTCAATATTTTCTTATAAGATCTTATCAAGTCTGAATAAGATAAATGACTATATGTCTATATGTAATCAAATGAGATAAAAATGAAATAATCTTTTAAATAAAATTTTCGTATAAAAAGGTCCCTCTAAGCTTAATAAATAAATAATTATATATTATATATATATATATATATATATATATATATATATATATATATATATATATATATATATATATATATATATATATATATATATTATAGCAAATTACATGAATCGTCTCTATTATTTGTACAACATTACATGACTCTTTTCCATATATAATAAAATTACAAAATATTTGTATTATTATATTAAAGTAAAATTTTTATTTTTCACAAAAAGGCTAAGTTAACGGGCAATTAGAGTTTATCTTTTGAAGCTTGTTTAATAATGGAACTCCGAATTAGATTTGAGCTTGTTTAGGCTCGACTTGAGTCGAGCTTTTAACGAGTCAAACATGAGTTGCTTATGAGTAGTTTGGTTCGCTTACACCTTTATTTCTAGAGTTTGAACTTTTTTGTTTTTAAAAAAATAAGTTTTTAAATAAAAAAGAGTTTTGTTTGAATAGTAAAGCTTTTAACTTTTATTTTGACAAAAAAACTCTAAAATGGAAAAATAATGAAATTAGCTTTCAAGAATAAAAAAATTCAAACTTCTAGCTCTCAGCTCCAGCTCGTAACTACAACTCCAATTTACAACTACAACCAGTTGCGTCAAATATACCCCTAATATCATTTGAGTCTAGATTGTTGGGCCAAGTGATGTGTATTTTATAACATAAAATTATTTAAAGTTTGGAAAAGGATTTTACCAAAGTAGATTAACACACAATACAGGCAGTGTACCTGATCGTACGATAATAAAGATTCAGTAAGTCCGGATCGAACTCAGGGAACGTGTATTTATATCCGTTATCTCAAATTATATAATTAAACTAAATAAAGCAAGTAAATATGGGGGACGTTTTAGTTCTGTGAGAACATATTTCAGAAAAACAAATAACTAAATTAAAATAGCAATTGAATTAACTAAGTGGAATTGCGGATGAAAAACTGTTTCGAAAAGACTTTTAGATTTAATCAGATATTAAAAAGCAGTGATTACTTGGAATTACGTTTTACTTGGATCATGAATAATAAGAATATGTTTGATTGGTTTAACTATGATTTCTATAATAATTAGACTTCCTATTAGAGTTGTCTAATCCTACAATTTTAGAGAAAGATCATACGACTAATCGTACATCAAGAGCTATCTTAGATTATCCACTCTAAATTGTGCTTTAATTTCACTATTATTTACAATTTAATCTGTCGACTACGAATTAACAAAAGTCTCAATTATTCAATTTTGATATAATTGTCATGTTCATTCAATTCATTAAATTACTAATATCTTAGCCTATCTCAATTAAGTCTCAAGCTACAATTATCTAATAAATTATATAATCGTAAATAACTGATAAATTTATAAGAACGCTAGTTATGATATAGATTTATCAATCACGCTAAGTAGTAAATTTAATGACACTGAATAAACATGGATCGCGATTAAACGTAAATAATAACGGAAAAACCAATTAGTTCAAACATAAACTTAATTAAACATAGATCCAGGTTCAACAATCCAAGCAATCACTTAAGGAGTATAGCTCATGTTGGATTGTAACAAAATAGCATAAGAATTCTTAAACAAAAACATTGTATCAAGAAAAATATGAATAAAGTGCAAACCAAAAGTAGCAAACTTCAAAGATGATTAAAAGAGATTAATCAAAGCTTCTAACGTGATCAAAGGCTTCCAGGACTCTCCTTGCAGCTTTCCAGGTCGAAAGTAGGGTGAAAATATGGAATAAGATGTCTCCAACTCGAACCCTAGAAGCCCTTTAAATAGAGTCTGATCCGTCCAGTTTAGCCGGCGGCTGGCTGATTTCAGCCGGCGGATGGAAGGCGCGGGTGGAAAAGTTGCTTCCGCGGCACGTTTAGGAACAATTGTGGAAATTTAATCCAGCCGCCGGCTAAATAATTTCAGCCGTCGGCTGGTTCTTCAACTTTCACTTTTGTTGCTCGTTTGTATCCGTTCTGAGCCGGTTTCAGCTCCTTTTCGCTCCATCATCCAAATGTAACTCTAATCTGCAATTATAACTGAAAACATACCAGATCATAACAAAAGTTGCAGAAAACTAGAGTAAAAATGAGAAATATGGTTACAAAATATCGATTATTTTAAGCATATCACCAAGAAATGGAATGAATGAAGCTATGGAGTCTTCTGTGTGTTTGAATAAAGATGATTTTAGTTCGTGGAGAGTCCGAACTAAAATCATCAAGAATAATCCGAAGTGAAACTTTCAGTTCGGAGAACAAGTTAGTTAAGATACTCCGAACTAAATGAAGTTCCTCCGAACTGAAAATAAACTGAAGTTTAACTTAAGTCAACAGAAGTCAACATCAAAGATATCAATTCGGAGGATGAAGACTTTGATTCAGAACTGAAGTGAACTCCCCGAGTTGAAATTAAGATGATGATAATGTTGTAATAATTTAGTTCGTAGTGTTTTAGATTTTGTCTATAAATAGTGTGATAGGTTGTTAGAGTTTGTTGTCTTTGTACCCGGAACTCTCTCAAAGAGGTTCCGTCGAGCTTGAATGTCGGTTGTAACAAGCTTGATCCAAAAGCTGTAACACTATCAATGAAATCTTAAACAGTTGCGCATTTTGTTGTTTATCGGTTCTTTCAATTTCAATTACAAATTCGATTTCATGTTTCCTTCATTTTGATTCCAAACTCAGGCCATGAGATTCCGCATCATGACCTATTTCAATTCGATTCGCTGAGTGATAGAGAGATGAGAAATTCAGGACCTGTCAATTGGTATCAGAGCCATACAAATCAATTGATTGAATTCGATTGAGTCTGGTTCATCAATTTGACTTGATTCGAAAATTAGGTCAAACTATTAGTGAATTGAAGGAGTTCGAAGTGAAAGTGAAGAAGTTTGAAGTGAAATTGAAGAACTGTATTTAAGGATCTGTTAAGATGTCAAGGTGTTCATGGTGGATTTGTTGTTACACATATGTATTCAAAGACGGTTGGTGTATGGAGCGAAAACATGAGTTATCAGTTTGAGAAAGGGGTGTGATTGAAGTAGAACGAAGCTCTACTTCACGTCATCAATTTGAGAAAAAGGTGTGACGTGAAGCTTCAGACTTAAAATCAGGATGACCTCATCAAGGTGTTCAACTGACAGTGAAGACTATAGAAACTGACAATGATCATTCAGATATACAACTGATGAAGAAATGAAAACTACAAGTTGATCTGGGAGTGACTAAGAACGAAATGTTTGAATAACATGTTTCTTAAAGCTTGGATGAACTTGTAGTTAAGTTAATTTGGAGATGTATTGATGATCTACATGCACAAATCAGTTGACAAATTGATGAATCTGGTTGAAATTTCTGAAAGCAAGGTGGAGCACGTTTGAAACTAAGTTAGTATGGCAAGTCACTTCTTTGCACAAGATGGCCAACAAGGATCAAAGATCCGTTTGAACTAGCAAGTATTCCAGAGGTTACTCCGAAGAGTAAGTGTAGAGAGATTATGGAATTACTTGCTTTTTTCATCTGAATCAGCTCAATTGAGGAATCTGAGGTTGGCCACTGATGGGAAGAAAAGTGATTTTAGCTGCTGATCAAGTGCTTACCATGGAGCAGTTGATTTTGAAGAATCAAGAAGATAAACTGGACTGCATCTATTTCTCCTTAATTTGTTAAAGTGACCGAAAAGATGAAAAAGGAGGAAGCCAAACATGGAGGTTAAGTTATGAAGATTGAAGACTCATAACATCATCAAAGGGGGCGACTGTTGGGCCAAGAAATGGAATGGATGAAGCTATGGAGTCTTCTGTGTGTTTGAATAAAGATGATTTAGTTCGTGGAGAGTCCGAACTAAAATCATCAAGAATAATCCGAAGTGAAACTTTCAGTTCGGAGAACAAATTAGTTCAGATACTCTGAACTAAATGAAGTTCCTCCGAACTGAAAATAAACTGAAGTTTAACTTAAGTCAACAGAAGTTAACATCAAAGATATCAATTCGGAGGATGAAGACTTTGATTCAGAACTGAAGTGAACTCCCCGAGTTGAAATAAGAGGCTGATAATGTTATAATAATTTAGTTCATAGTGTTTTAGATTTTGTCTATAACTAGTGTGATAGGTTGTTAGAGTTTGTTGTCTTTGAATCCGGAACTCTCTCAAAGAGATTCCGTCGAGCTTGAATGTCGGTTATAACAAGCTCGATCCAAAACCTGTAAACACTATCAATGAAATCTTAAATAGTTACGCATTTTGTTGTTTATTAGTTCTTTCAATTTCAATTACAAATTCGATTTCATGTTTCCTTCATTTTGATTCCAAACTCAGGTCATAAGATTCCGCATCATGACCTGTTTCAATTCGATTCGCTGAGTGATCAGAGATGAGAAATTCAGGACTTGTCATAGATCTATCAGCTCAAACTTCTAGCTCTCAGCTCCATGTCGATTGACTTGACCGGTTCTTGTTCACCGTCTTCTTTGTTTAGTCTACATGATCCATTTTTTTATCTTTATTTTTATTTTAACTTTCACAAGTAATATTATTCGAGCCTAGATCTATCTAAGCTTCTTTTAGACATCAATATAGTTTTAGCATACTTCACACCGAGGGGATCTACCGTAAGTCCGTAACATCATAGTTAAACTAAAACTAAAAAATAGAAGTTTTGATTAGTTTTTGTGCAGTACAAAAATGAGAATTTGAGGTATCTAATCTTTTGGGTGTTAGATTCAATCCAAAACTTCAAACATATGATATTTGGCATGTTTTATTTATTTATCTATTATTTTACATTCCCCTACAGATTATATATAATAAGTCTTGGCAATCAAGGGTTGATATCAGATACTCTTAAATCTCTTGAACTTGACGACGTCCTTTATTACTCTCGTACTCCGCCTCCGCCTTGTCTTTGCTTCCATCTTCACCGGAGATCTCTTCTAGTGACCGCCCTTTTGTCTCCGTCACAAGAAATGTACAGAAAAACCCAAACATATTCGTCACTGCCAATATGATCATTGCAGTCTTGATCTTATGTTTTTCACCGTTTATAGTGTATTTCTGGATACCAAAAGCACTCACCATCGCCCCGGCCTTCCCAGCCGCAGCACTCAATGCATGGCAGGTTGATCTCACCCTAGTTGGAAACAACTCGGCTGGTAAAACGAAAGTTGTGTTGTTAGGCCCAAAATTCGCAAAAAAGAAAGTTAACCCGTAGAGACCGGCAAATAGCCATCGGTTTTCTTCTGTTGCAAGGTATTCATACTTGATTCCCATTATGAACATGAAAATCGACATCCATGAGCTGGATGTTAAACCGACCTAGTTTCTCAATAAACGCCACGGTGAACCAGTATCCAGGAAATGTACCAAACATGGCGACCACAAACATTGCACGCGAAAGCTCGAACATTTCTTCCAGAGCGTTTACTTGGATTGCTTTCTTCGTCAAACCCATTACTGGAAAAATATCCTTTTGTGTCAAGTTTTGACTGTAAAATGCAATATCCAACAAAAACCAAGTGCTCATAGTTCCTATCAAGTGACGTCCATGTCGCTGAACAAACTTGCGAGACCTCAAAGGGTAGTCGTTATTAGACTGCAAATATCCAACCTGATTGCTGACCATGCTAATGTTGGAGTTGAGATCGTAGTAACGATCCTCCATGCGGTCAGCGAAAGTGTCGAACCGAGACGACATCTGCCCCATGCTAGATGTCAGTGTAGCAATCTGAGCGTTCAAATCCATCTCCTGAACCGGTGGAGCGTCCTCATCATCCGACTCCTCTATAACTCGACTACTGCTCGCTCCATCAGCCCGCTTAATTGCAGCCCATCGATAGGTCACATGGTTCCCTGGTGCGACAAACCTAACCACTATACCTGCTGACTTAAACCAAGCTGAACCAATAACTGTGACAAAATGGCCTCCCCGAATAACACTGCCGGGTCGGGCACCCTTTAGTATATGAGTCATCCAACGGGCTAAAATATACGGGACATTGACGACCCGTTTTTGCACAATGCAACCCAACCAAAACAGTTCCTCCTTGTGACACTTCTCAATCCCAGTCTTTCGGCCAATAACAAACAAGCACACCATGGCAAAAATGGCCCGAACCTTAGGGTCACGAATCTGAGTATACGATGGCGCCCGTTCGGTGGTTAAAACTCCATTAGCTATCGTGGACCATATAGCTGCGTTCTCAGAATAATTGGGAGTTTTAATCCCGGAAACCATGAAGTCATCAAAATCAGGATGTGCCAAGTCGGCCTCATCAAATAACCCAAGAGCTTCCCCAAACTAACTTTCGAAACTCACCCCCTAATAGAAACGACACAGTTTTGGCGTTTGGATCGGGGTCGGCATGATTGAAGGAGAAAGAACTATAAAACTCGTAGGTCGCCTCAATATAGATTGGTTCGTTGATTGAAAATAACCTGTCCCAAGCTCTACAAGTGAATGTCCCAAAATTGACTTCTAATATCTCCTCAAGTTCGGCAGCTCCAGATTCAAAACGGGTATCATGTGCAATTACCTCGTTCAAAAACTCCCAATCAATACCGGAAGGGGCAAAAACCGGGTACTGCTGCATGGTGGCCAATTTGGCCTGAATTTCTGCCTGCCTCTGTTGATTAATGTCACGCCTAAGTGGTACTCGTAGGTAAGGGTGATTAATGTCATAAAGTGGGACGTGAGGTGGGACTTCAAGCTGAGCATTTTCGTCGGCCATAATCTTGGTTCTTGAATTAGAGATGGAATTGAAAAATTGAAGAAAATTGGTCGAAAATGGCGATGGGAAATTCTCAGCCGCCGGTTAGGTGATAAGATAAGTGTGTGTGTGTGGTGAATTCTGAAGATAAAAACGAAGTATATATATATTTTTTTAAAACCTGGTATCCAGCCGCGGCTGGAATGTTTTAGCGCCGTCTGGCTTTTAGCCGCCGGCCAAATATTCAGCCGCGGCTAAATTTTTCTGTTCCAAAAAATAATGTTTTTTCGTCGATGGTTTAACACGATCTAACCTGGTTTCCGACATGTTTAGCAGCTCTCATATGATGAACTAAGTGAACCTGAAACAAAAAATCAAAATTAAAAGAGAAAAACACGTAGTGTACATTAGATTTTTGGTTTTTTTGTTGTTTTCTAATTTTTTTGTATTTTTTTAATTTTCTGAACAAAATAAAATAAAAGAAAGAAGCGGGTTGTCTCCCGTAAGCGCTATTTGTTTAGTGAAGAGTCGTTAAGCTCGACTCAAACGTTTGTTAACCGTCACGTTCATGGAGATCGAGCTCCTCGTCGTCTCCAAACTGGTTGTCACGTCCATCGGCATAATATTTCTTCAATCTGTGCCCATTCACCTTAAAACTCTCGCCCTTTTCGTTGGCAATTTCCACTGTACCGTAAGGGAATACATCTAGGACGATATATGGCCCCGACCACCTTGAGCGTAATTTCCCCGGAAATAACTTCAATCGGGAATTGTAGAGTAGAACCATATCGCCGTCGATGAAGTTCCTATCTGTCTTGATACGCTTATCGTGCCATTTCTTCGTCCGTTCCTTGTAAAATACTGAGTTCTCATAGGCGTTCATGCGCAACTCGTCCAATTCCTGTATTTGATGGAACCTGTTCTTCCCTGCAGGTATCATTTCCATATTTGCAGCTTTCAAAGCCCAATATGCCTTGTGCTCAATTTCGACGGGTAAGTGACATGCTTTACCATAAATTAAACGATAAGGAGTACAACCAATAGGAGTTTTAAATGCAGTCCTATGCTCCCAAAGAGCATCGTCTAACTTATCGGACCAATCCTTACGATTTGCACCGACCGACTTTTCCAAAATGCGCTTCAAGCCTCGGTTAGTAACCTCGACCTGCCCGCTTGTTTGGGGGGTGATAAGCTGTCGAAAACTTATGGTTCACACCATATCTTTTCAACACCTTCTCAAGTTGGGCGTTACAAAAATGTGTTCCTCTATCACTAATTAAAGCTTTAGGGGTACCAAACCGGGAAAATAATTGTTTTAAAAAATTGACGACGACTCGCGCATCATTGGTGGGTAAAGCTTTTGCTTCGGCCCACTTTGATACGTAGTCGACGGCTACTAAAATATATTTATTTCCCCGACTTGAAGGAAAGGGTCCCATAAAAATCAATACCCCATACATCGAAAATTTCACATACATGGATGCCCGTTTGTGGCATCTCATCGCGCGCAGAAATGTTACCGGTCCGTTGACAAGCGTCACATTTCTTCACAAATTCGTGAGCATCCTTGTATACTGACGGCCAATAGAACCCGACATCAAAAACACGTTGGCTGTGAAGTTCGCCGCATGATGTCCTCCTACAGGTCCTGAATGGCAATGGCGTAAAATCTTGTCCTTTTCTTCACCAGCAACACATCTTCGAATTACGCCATCTCCACAAGCACGAAACAAAAACGGGTCTTCCCAAAAATAATGTTTCAAATCAGCGAAGAATCGCTTCTTTTGCTGATAAGTTTTATTCGTGGGAAGGGTTTTGGCAACCAAATAATTAGCAAAATCAGCAAACCAAGGTACCTCGTCACTTACTTTTACTGTCATGAGTGCTTCATCGGGGAAAGTATCCCGTATCACCGATTCATCCAACTTCTATAATTCCGGGTTTTCCAACCTAGACAAATGATCCTCCGCCAAGTTCTCCGCTCCTTTCTTGTCCTGAATTTCAATATCAAATTCCTGCAAAAGTAAAATCCAGCGAGTATCGTGGTTTGGCATCCTTTTTGCTAAAAAAAAATTTCAAAGCAGAATGGTCAGTAAATACAATTAATTAAGTAAGATCTAAATTTATCAAAAGCAAAAACAACACAGCGAGCAATTCTTTTTCAGTGGTGGTGTAATTTTCTGCGCATCTGTGAGGGTTTTGCTTGCGTAGTAAATTGGTTTAAATCTTTTCTCAATCCGTTGTCCTAAAACTGCTTCCTACCGCGTAAATCGCTCGCATCACACATCAGCTCGAACGGTAAATCCCAATTGGGACTAGTCATAATCGGTGCTGTGAAATCAGTCTTTCTTTCAAAATGTTAAATGCAGTTAAACAAGATGAAGAAAAATCAAAATTTACAATCTTTTTCTAGAA
>CAJVGC010000592.1:22665914-22714929 GCA_910822075.1 Senecio squalidus
CTTACTCTTATTTGTCACAAGATCTTTCAAATATTTCGCATACTTTGGCAGTTGAGCAATCGCCTCAATAAACGGAATATTGATGTGAAGTTGTTTCACGTTCTTGAGAAATTTGTGGTAAGTGACATTGTCTTTGTCTTTCTTCAAAGCAGCAGGATATGGAACAGAAGGTGTGAAGTCCTTAACCACCGGTGTGGTTTTCGGCTTCGTAGTGGCGACTGGTGGATTTTTCTTCGAGATCAGTGGTTCAGCCGCCGGCTGGAAAATGTTAGCCGCCGGTTGGTCTTCAGCAGCCGCCGGCTGAAATGCAGCAGTAGCATAATTTTTCGGTGCATCTGCTTTCTCGTGTCCGTCTTCTTTGTCAACCTGTTCAAAATTAAAAGGAACTTTGTTAGTAACACCTGTAAAAGAAGAATTAAGAGTTTTACCACTTCGGGTGGTAACTGCTTTGACGTGATCTCGAGGATTTGTTTCCGTGAAGCTCGGTAGCTGTCCCGGAAATCTTTCTTGTACTACTTTCGCCAGTTGTCCCATAGTGCCTTCTAGTTGCTTAATCGAAGCGCTTTGATTACGGATGATGGAATCAGTGTCATCCATTCGCTTGATCGTGGTTTGCATAAACTGATTATTTGTGGTCATGAGTTGTTTCATCAGTTCATGTAAATCGTCCTTTGGTGGAAACGGTGCCTTAGGAGCCTCTATAGAATAGAATCCCGGTGGTCCTTGCCGATATGGTTTTTGCCCATTTGAATTTCCCTGATTGTTGTTGTAGGGCTTGCGATAACCATTGTTGTCTCCTCCTTGGCGATAGTTGTTATTATTCCTGTCTCCTCCTTGGTAATCTCCATACATTACCTCTTCAGTGGCTTCTTCCTCATCCTTCCTAGGGCAATCCTTTGTCAGATGGTATCCGTTGCAAATGTCGCAACCGACTTGAATAGCATGAACTTTTTCATTGACGCGCTTGATATCTCTTCCCATACTATCCAGCTTGTTAGTTATAGCAGCGAGACCGTCGCTGTTATCTGCCATTTTCCTTCTTCCTTTACCACCGTCTTCCCATTGCTTGGAGTGTTTAGCATGTCCTTCGATGGCAGCCCAAGCATTAGCTGGAATTTTTCGTGGGATTTTCCTTCAGAGTCTAACTCGTTACGAGTTTGACGATCAACCCCTTTGTAAAATGTCTTGATAACCTGTTGATTGTTGAGATCCTGCTGGGGACATTTATGTAACATATCTTTGTAACGCTCCCATGCTTGATAAAGTGACTCATCAACGTCCTGTGTGAAGTTCCTGATGTCATCAATCATTTTAGAGGTTTTTGAAGGGGGACAGTAGTTCTTCAAAAACTTGGTCCTCAGATCGGCCCATGTAGTGATTGAATTGGCCGGTTAATTCCCAATCCACCGTTTCGCGTTTCCTTTGAGTGTCATCGGAAACACTCGCAACATAACATTCTCCTTTGTCACACCAGGAATAGTGTAAGCATCAGCAATCTCGATGATCTTCTCCACATGAACATTAGCATCTTCATTTTCGTCTCCATTGTAAGGGGTCTCTCTAAGTTCTTTAAGAAACTGGCCCTTAAGCTGGAACTCGGCTCCTCGAGTGATAGCTGGGTTGGGAATGTCTGTTGCAACATTCGGGGTAAGAGCATAGTACTCCTCCAAGGTGATCTCATTAATGTTGACTGCCATTTCGTGTTCTAATTCTTCGGACGAATCGGAATCTGTTACGGGAACTGGTTTTTCTTCTTCCTGGTCAGACAACGGTTTGTATTCTTCTTCAGAAGATGGCATAAACTCAGATTCGAAACCTTCGTTTTGGTGAACTTTGAAACTGGTGATGGGTTGAGCTTTTGGGGAAAACAATCTGCGTCGAACACGAAAAACTTTCTCCGGATCTTCGAATGGCTCTACAAGATTTGGATTTGAACTCCGGGTCATGCAAAACCTATAAGAACAGAAGAAAATATGTCAGTAGCCCGTGATAACTGAAAATTAAACAAACCGAACAGTTAAAATTACAATCAAACGAAAAATAAACAAGCAGCTGCTAATCAGCCGACGGCTGGATATATTCAGTCGGCGGCTGTATTCCAGCCGACGGTTGTTTTCCTTCAGCCGGCGGTTGAAAAGCTCTGTTCGTACTTTTTCTGAAAAATTGTAAACTCAAAAATCCGATTAGTCCAATTAACAATTATCACGTAATAAACAGTAAAATTAACTTCCAGAAAGATGAATCTTTCCAAAAGGATCGAATAATTAAAAATTCAAAATTACGAATAAAAATAGCTACCGTTCCCCGGCAGCGGCGCCAAAAACTTGATGTGTATTTTATAACATAAAATTATTTAAAGTTTAGAAAAGGATTTTACCAAAGTAGATTAACACACAATACAGGCAGTGTACCTGATCGTACGATAATATAGATTCAGTAAGTCCGAATCGAACTCAGGGAACGTGTATTTATATCCGTTATCTCAAATTATATAATTAAACTAAATAAAGCAAGTAAATATGGGGGACGTTTTAGTTCTGTGAGAACATATTTCAGAAAAACAAATAACTAAATTAAAATAGCAATTGAATTAACTAAGTGGAATTGCGGATGAAAAACTGTTTCGAAAGGACTTTTAGATTTAATCAGATATTAAAAAGCAGTGATTACTTGGAATTACGTTTTACTTGGATCATGAATAATAAGAATATGTTTGATTGGTTTAACTGTGATTTCTATAATAATTAGACTTCCTATTAGAGTTGTCTAATCCTACAATTTTAGAGAAAGATCATACGACTAATCGTACATCAAGAGCTATCTTAGATTATCCACTCTAAATTGTGCTTTAATTTCACTATTATTTACAATTTAATCTGTCGACTACGAATTAACAAAAGTCTCAATTATTCAATTTTGATATAATTGTCATGTTCATTCAATTCATTAAATTACTAATATCTTAGCCTATCTCAATTAAGTCTCAAGCTACAATTATCTAATAAATTATATAATCGTAAATAACTGATAAATTTATAAGAACGCTAGTTATGATATAGATTTATCAATCACGCTAAGTAGTAAATTTAATGACTTTGAATAAACATGGATCGCGATTAAACGTAAATAATAACGGAAAAAACCAATTAGTTCAAACATAAACTTAATTAAACATAGATCCAGGTTCAACAATCCAAGCAATCACTTAAGGAGTTTAGCTCATGTTGGATTGTAACAAAATAGCATAAGAATTCTTAAACAAAAACATTGTATCAAGAAAAATATGAATAAAGTGCAAACCAAAAGTAGCAAACTTCAAAGATGATTAAAAGAGATTAATCAAAGCTTCTAACGTGATCAAAGGCTTCCAGGACTCTCCTTGCAGCTTTCCAGGTCGAAAGTAGGGTGAAAATATGGAATAAGATGTCTCCAACTCGAACCCTAGAAGCCCTTTAAATAGAGTCTGATCCGTCCAGTTTAGCCGGCGGCTGGCTGATTTCAGCCGGCGGCTGGAAGGCGCGGGTGGAAAAGTTGCTTCCGCGGCACGTTTAGGAACAATTGTGGAAATTTAATCCAGCCGCCGGCTAAATAATTTCAGCCGTCGGTTGGTTCTTCAACTTTCACTTTTGTTGCTCGTTTGTATCCGTTCTGAGCCGGTTTCAGCTCCTTTTCGCTCCATCATCCAAATGTAACTCTAATCTGCAATTATAACTGAAAACATACCAGATCTTAACAAAAGTTGCAGAAAACTAGAGTAAAAATGAGAAATATGGTTACAAAATATCGATTATTTTAAGCATATCACCAAGAAATGGAATGAATGAAGCTATGGAGTCTTCTGTGTGTTTGAATAAAGATGATTTTAGTTCGTGGAGAGTCCGAACTAAAATCATCAAGAATAATCCGAAGTGAAACTTTCAGTTCGGAGAACAAGTTAGTTAAGATACTCCGAACTAAATGAAGTTCCTCCGAACTGAAAATAAACTGAAGTTTAACTTAAGTCAACAGAAGTCAACATCAAAGATATCAATTCGGAGGATGAAGACTTTGATTCAGAACTGAAGTGAACTCCCCGAGTTGAAATTAAGATGATGATAATGTTGTAATAATTTAGTTCGTAGTGTTTTAGATTTTGTCTATAAATAGTGTGATAGGTTGTTAGAGTTTGTTGTCTTTGTACCCGGAACTCTCTCAAAGAGGTTCCGTCGAGCTTGAATGTCGGTTGTAACAAGCTCGATCCAAAAGCTGTAACACTATCAATGAAATCTTAAACAGTTGCGCATTTTGTTGTTTATCGGTTCTTTCAATTTCAATTACAAATTCGATTTCATGTTTCCTTCATTTTGATTCCAAACTCAGGCCATGAGATTCCGCATCATGACCTATTTCAATTCGATTCGCTGAGTGATAGAGAGATGAGAAATTCAGGACCTGTCAATTGGTATCAGAGCCAGACAAATCAATTGATTGAATTCGATTGAGTCTGGTTCATCAATTTGACTTGATTCGAAAATTAGGTCAAACTACTAGTGAATTGAAGGAGTTCGAAGTGAAAGTGAAGAAGTTTGAAGTGAAATTGAAGAACTGTATTTAAGGATCTGTTAAGATGTCAAGGTGTTCATGGTGGATTTGTTGTTACACATATGTATTCAAAGACGGTTGGTGTATGGAGCGAAAACATGAGTTATCAGTTTGAGAAAGGGGTGTGATTGAAGTAGAACGAAGCTCTACTTCACGTCATCAATTTGAGAAAAAGGTGTGACGTGAAGCTTGAGACTTAAAATCAGGATGACCTCATCAAGGTGTTCAACTGACAGTGAAGACTATAGAAACTGACAATGATCATTCAGATATACAACTGATGAAGAAATGAAAACTACAAGTTGATCTGGGAGTGACTAAGAACGAAATGTTTGAATAACATGTTTCTTAAAGCTTGGATGAACTTGTAGTTAAGATTTTAATTTGGAGATGTATTGATGATCTACATGCACAAATCAGTTGACAAATTGATGAATCTGGTTGAAATTTCTGAAAGCAAGGTGGAGCACGTTTGAAACTAAGTTAGTATGGCAAGTCACTTCTTTGCACAAGATGGCCAACAAGGATCAAAGATCCGTTTGAACTAGCAAGTATTCCAGAGGTTACTCCGAAGAGTAAGTGTAGAGAGATTATGGAATTACTTGCTTTTTTCATCTGAATCAGCTCAATTGAGGAATCTGAGGTTGGCCACTGATGGGAAGAAAAGTGATTTTAGCTGCTGATCAAGTGCTTACCATGGAGCAGTTGATTTTGAAGAATCAAGAAGATAAACTGGACTGCATCTATTTCTCCTTAATTTGTTAAAGTGACCGAAAAGATGAAAAAGGAGGAAGCCAAACATGGAGGTTAAGTTATGAAGATTGAAGACTCATAACATCATCCAAGGGGGCGATTGTTGGGCCAAGAAATGGAATGGATGAAGCTATGGAGTCTTCTGTGTGTTTGAATAAAGATGATTTTAGTTCGTGGAGAGTCCGAACTAAAATCATCAAGAATAATCCGAAGTGAAACTTTCAGTTCGGAGAACAAATTAGTTCAGATACTCTGAACTAAATGAAGTTCCTCCGAACTGAAAATAAACTGAAGTTTAACTTAAGTCAACAGAAGTTAACATCAAAGATATCAATTCAGAGGATGAAGACTTTGATTCAGAACTGAAGTGAACTCCCCGAGTTGAAATAAGATGCTGATAATGTTATAATAATTTAGTTCATAGTGTTTTAGATTTTGTCTATAACTAGTGTGATAGGTTGTTAGAGTTTGTTGTCTTTGAATCCGGAACTCTCTCAAAGAGATTCCGTCGAGCTTGAATGTCGGTTATAACAAGCTCGATCCAAAACCTGTAAACACTATCAATGAAATCTTAAACAGTTACGCATTTTGTTGTTTATTAGTTCTTTCAATTTCAATTACAAATTCGATTTCATGTTTCCTTCATTTTGATTCCAAACTCAGGTCATAAGATTCCGCATCATGACCTGTTTCAATTCGATTCGCTGAGTGATCAGAGATGAGAAATTCAGGACTTGTCATAGATCTATCAGCTCAAACTTCTAGCTCTCAGCTCCATGTCGATTGACTTGACCGGTTCTTGTTCACCGTCTTCTTTGTTTTGTCTACATGATCCATTTTTTTATCTTTATTTTTATTTTAACTTTCACAAGTAATATTATTCGAGCCTAGATCTATCTAAGCTTCTTTTAGACATCAATATAGTTTTAGCATACTTCACACCGAGGGGATCTACCGTAAGTCCGTAACATCATAGTTAAACTAAAACTAAAAAATAGAAGTTTTGATTAGTTTTTGTGCAGTACAAAAATGAGAATTTGAGGTATCTAATCTTTTGGGTGTTAGATTCAATCCAAAACTTCAAACATATGATATTTGGCATGTTTTATTTATTTATCTATTATTTTACATTCCCTTTTCTTCTACAGATTATATATAATAAGTCTTGGCAATCAAGGGTTGATATCAGATACTCTTAAATCTCTTGAACTTGACGACGTCCTTTATTACTCTCGTACTCCGCCTCCGCCTTGTCTTTGCTTCCATCTTCACCGGAGATCTCTTCTAGTGACCGCCCTTTTGTCTCCGTCACAAGAAATGTACAGAAAAACCCCAACATATTCGTCACTGCCAATATGATCATTGCAGTCTTGATCTTATGTTTTTCACCGTTTATAGTGTATTTCTGGATACCAAAAGCACTCACCATCGCCCCGGCCTTCCCAGCCGCAGCACTCAATGCATGGCAGGTTGATCTCACCCTAGTTGGAAACAACTCGGCTGGTAAAACGAAAGTTGTGCTGTTAGGCCCAAAATTCGCAAAAAAGAAAGTTAACCCGTAGAGACCGGCAAATAGCCATCGGTTTTCTTCTGTTGCAAGGTATTCATACTTGATTCCCATTATGAACATGAAAATCGACATCATGAAGAATCCCATGAGCTGGATGTTAAACCGACCTAGTTTCTCAATAAACGCCACGGTGAACCAGTATCCAGGAAATGTACCAAACATGGCGACCACAAACATTGCACGCGAAAGCTCGAACATTTCTTCCAGAGCGTTTACTTGGATTGCTTTCTTCGTCAAACCCATTACTGGAAAAATATCCTTTTGTGTCAAGTTTTGACTGTAAAATGCAATATCCAACAAAAACCAAGTGCTCATAGTTCCTATCAAGTGACGTCCATGTCGCTGAACAAACTTGCGAGACCTCAAAGGGTAGTCGTTATTAGACTTAAACATAGCCAATTTATCTTGTTCTTCTTGTATCTCAATATCCAAGACACGACCCATGTCTGATGCTGCTTGCTTTGAGTTTCCTTGAATAATTGCGGTGTACCTACCGGTTTCAGGCATCTTCATACGCCAATAGTATGTCAAGAGAGCTGGAAGAGCTCCTAGCATCAGAACGATTCTCCATGCATAATCTGCATTCCTCTGAGTGGACAGAACATGATCCACTTCGAATGATGGAGCCTTATTAGCTATTAGGAAAAGATGAGACACGGTCATAGAAACTAGACCAGCAAAAATAATCCCCATTCCTTGCATAGCAAACACCGCTGCAATAAACGCCCCACGTGTTCTCTTGTTTGCATACTCAGACATAATTGTGGCCGAAAGAGGGTAGTCTCCACCAATCCCAAACCCTAGCCAAAACCGGAAGAAACAAAGTGTCCAAATCACTGCTTTCGGGCTGTACCCGAAAGACAGTCCAGAACATAGTGCACAAATCACCATAAGAATTAAGGTTATACCATACACTTTCTTTCGACCAAGTTTGTCACCAAGCCAACCAAATACCAGCTGTCCCAAAAAGGTTCCGACAAGGGCTGCACCGATAACAATGTTGTTGAGCGTTACAGGGAGTTTTCCGGGTTGTCCAGTTGTATGGTCGGGAAAGTAAATGCGGCCCAAGAGCTTAGAGACTGTAGATATACAAAAAAGATCGTACGCATCAGTGAAAAACCCCATCCCGGCAATAACTATGGCTTTGGCATGGTACCATTGAGTACGAGCTGTATCGAGTGCTTCAAGTACAGATAGGTTACTGGAAGCCATTATCCAAAACAAAGTCGAAGCTTGTTTTTCGAGTTGATTGAGGTTTCACGGTTATATACACAATGGATCAACGTTAATATTTTTAATAACGGACGATCAAAACTAAGGTTTAGTAGAATTATAGAGAATATCCATTTATACTAATGTTGTTAAATCCTAAGGATACGCTGGATTGTTGTAGACGTTGGTTAATTAGGTGACAGATAATTCTATTATAAGGTTTAATATATCATTTTTTTGCTCAAACAAGTGTTCACTGGTCCTATCGGAATGTGTTGCTCGAATAAACCATAAGAATAATCTTTTGAAATAATTAGGTGTTATAAGCAATAGATGAACTTACATAACAATGCAAATAAACAAATTCAGTAAGAAACAAAATATATAGTACAACATTATACTGGAACGGTCCTGGCATCATCATGTTGATCTTAGCTTTTAATTAGACTAACTTGAATCTATTGTGTGTATATATGGCTAGGTGTATGTGTATACATATACGTTTACATTGTGTTCCAGAGATTTTTTTTCCGAAGAAATAGAAAGAAAGGATCGAAAAGAAGTATGAAGAAAATAAAAATAAAAACGTGTTCCTGAGTTTTTAAGTGGAGAGAAGAGAAAAGAAGTGTAAAGAAAATATGTCCCATTTTTCTCTCCAAACATTCCTTCCAAAAGTGAGAAGATTTGGAAAGAAAATATTTTTTGAACATTTAAAAAAAACTTACTTCCTAAATTATCTTTAACCAAATATAGGTCTCTTACATACATGTCTATTTTTTTCATTTTTACACGAAATTACATCAAATCGAATCGAATTGTGATTTTTTTTTTTAAATAATTTATCATATACTTGTTTTCTCTTAATTAATTCGTGTATTGTGTAATGCCCGTTTGTTTTTGTTAAGTTTTTTTTAGTTGTGTTTGTAAAGTTCATCTATTGTATCTTTGAATATAGATTAAAGAGAGAATGTCACAAATCGTCCTTGTGGTTAGGCTGTTTTTCACATATCGTCCTTTTGAAGAAAAGTTAGCACAGATCATCCTTTTCTTTCCTCATTTTATCATTGGTCATCCTTCCGTCCATTTCCGTTAGATTGTCTCCGTTAAGTTACCTCACATGATAAACATGTGAGGGTAAATGAGTCATTTACCTCTCATCCCTCTTTTGTTCTTATTTTACCCTAACTTTGTTATAAGCCCTGTTAATTATCTATTAAAATATTGATGATTTGTGATATTGTGTAGTTGACAAAAGAACATTCTTTCTTTACAGCTTCTCATTCCAATTCCCGTTTTGATTCTGATTCCAATTCCAATCCCACAGAATTCGAAATCCACAAAAATGATGATAATCATGATCATGTATTCTCTAAATTTCAATTTATCCACACCTTAATCCCTCACCTACACAACAATTCAATTCGATTACGGAATGAAATTCGGTAAGGAATTCGGAATACATCTTGAACAAACCCTACCTGAATGGAGAGACAAATACTTATGTTACAAACTTCTCAAACGATTCTTAAAACACTTGCCTAATCCGATTCCTGCTCCTCCGCCGGGCGTTGCACTTGATCGGAACTTTCCCCCGTTGCCGCCGCCGCATTTAGCGGATCTGCAGGAGTGGTTTGTTAGGATTTTAGATGATGAGATTGAAAAGTTTAATGATTTTTATGTTGATAAAGAGGAAGAATTCGTTATCAGATTTAAGGTACTATTATTGTGTCTATTTAACTTTTATTTGTTTAGAAATGATTAAAAACAAAAAAAAAAACAAAAATGGAAAAAATGGAAAAACCTGGAGTGCCAGAACAAGTATAATCAGATTCAGATTGCTTAAATAACAAAAATACCTAATTCATATAATTAACCTAAATTGAATTAAAAAAGATGAAGAAAATACCAAATAAACGTAACATTCAGGGACTTGAAAAAGAAGGAGCTCAGCGGGTTCAATATCATCATCATCATTATCTAGATTATAATTATAATTGTTTGATTGATTCTGTTTTTCGTCCATAATCATCCAGACTATAATCAGAAACGATGGATAGTTTTATTTTAGTAATAACGATTTGTGTGTAAGAAACTCCAACAAGAAGAAGACGATGCTGGATTCTTCGATCTGCATATACCAACTATTTCATCTAACCTTTATTATTGTTATTTTTGTTCCTTGTGTATTGAAAAATTAGGGTTAGAAAAAGAGGGTTTTTTTTGAATTTAATTGACTTGGGGGAGATAACACCTAAAAAGACATATTTACCCTCATGTGGGGGCCACTTAACGGATTAAATTAACAGGATTTTGACGGAAGGATCACAGACGATAATTTTAAAAAACAAAAGGATGATCTGTGCTAACTTTTCTTCAAAAGGACGATATGTGAAAAACAGCCTAACCACAAGGACGATTTGTGACATTCTCTCTAGATTAAACTTTGATATGAGTTTTTTCTTTCTTTCTTTTCTCTCCAAATACCTCCAACTCGGGAACTCATTTTTGAAAAAATAATCTCCTTTCTTCTCTCTTCTTTTCTGTTACATTATTTTCTTTTCACTTCTCTTCTCCCCTCACTAAACTCAGGAACATAGTGTTAGTTACATAAACTTTTCTTTATATTTCTTATTTTAATTTTCTACTACTATGGTACATAGTACCCGCGCGATACAACGGATGAACAAAATCATATTCAACAACTTACAGCGGGAATTTTTGGCCGGAATAGATTTTTCTCGACCGGAATTAGCACCGGTGGATTTCACCGGAAAAAATTTATAAATCTCGTATAACCGGCATTCCCAATGCCGGTTTACGCCACGTCAGCAGCCACGTCGGATTTCCACCAACGATTTGTCCAGTCACGAGTCCACTAGGCGGGCACTTTAGCATACGTGTCCTTATCCGGCATTGGGAATGCCGGTTTAGGATTAAATTTTTGGCGGTATTTTGAAAGCGGTTTCCGGTATTAGAGGTGGTTTTGTGGTTTTGATTTTTTGTTTTGTTTTGAAAATGGTTAAGTGTTAGTGTTTAGGGTTAATTATTTATGTAATTTGATGATTTTTATGAAAATTTTCAAATTGTGTTTTGTTAATATGTTATTGTTTTAGAGTTTGTAAAAGTTAGATTTTTATTTCTTGTTTTTTTGGTGTGTTTTATGCTATGTACAAAATGCCAAAAATTCATTTTGGTTAGTTTTTTTGTTTTGAAAATGGTTATGTGTTAGTGTTTAGGGTTAATTATTTATGTAATGTGATAATTTTTATGAAAAATTCCAAATTGTATTGTGTTAATATCTTATTGTTTTAGAGTTTATAAAAGTTAGATTATTTTTTCTGGTTTTTTTTGTATGATTTATGCTATGTACAAAATGGACATAATAGAAAACATATTAATAAAAACATATTAAAAACAATACATATTATTAAATATAAAAAAAAATTACATTTTACGTTTTGCATATAGTACAGTTGCCATCCTTCTCCTGAAATCAACTAGTTGTTCATTGGATACATCAGCTGTAACTACACTTGAGGTGTCACACCCCGCTAAAGCGGAAACACGGGGCGTGAGAGCTGGAATATCATTACACGGTCATAAGCAAATATAAACGATTCAAGTCATTTCCATTAAAGATTAAATGGTTTAAAATACAACATTTCAAAAGCAACCAAGCAGTTCACGATTTAACTTAAGGTACAATACAAGTTTTAACAAAAATTCCCAAAAATAAGGTCTTTCCCAATGAACGCCTCACGTGACCATATCGACCCTCCTTCCCATGCATTCCATAAGCTTACATTAATTTCCTGAAACATAAGATAAAGTGTCAACTACGAAACGTAGTGAGTGAGTTACAGTTTAGAGTTGATAGAGTTTCCAAAAATAGTAAGTTTCCAAGAATAGTAAGTTTCCAAAAATAGAAAGTTTCCAAAAAATAGAAAGTTTCCAAAAATAGGTAGTTTCCAAGAATAGTAAGTTTCCAAAAATAGAAAGTTCATGATAAAAGTTATTAAGCAAGCGAGTAAAGTGAATAATAAACTTGCATGGTAGTTATAGTGGAAAAACAGTCACTAAATAATGGTAAAGCGGAATCAGTCGCTAAAATAGTGATAAAGCGGAATCAGTCGCTAAAATAATGTAAAAGCGGGATCAGGCGCTAAAATAAAGTATATGCGTATGGGATATGTGTCTTAACTTAACTAAAGGTACCTTGTATATCAATCACTTGGCATAATATAAGTAGTAAGTATACACTAAACCGATTGTATGGTCGAGATGGCAGCCCAAAAACATTTAAGTAAGTAATTCAATGAGTGAGGTAGTAATATGTACTTGGGACGCTAACCCTGAGTAAGGAGTGACCCCTCCTAAGTATCGATACCCATATGACTAACGGCTAATGCTAATAGTGTATAAGAGAGAGAGAGACTAAAACGGGCATTTTAATTAATGATTCTAAAAACGTTTTGTGACTTAAGGATTTCGACATGCAACCAGTAGTTACTTTATAAAATAGTGTTTTCACAGATTCTAAACAACTTTTAACCACAAAATCATAGATCTAAGTATTATTTAGATAAAAATCGTTTTTGTACACAAATGACATAAATCTTTACAAACACTCGTTTTTGTTGTTTAGATTGAACATGCAACTGGTTATTATCTTCCAAAACTTCATTTTAACAGTTTCTAAAACATCTTTATTCACAGATTCGTGGATCTAAAGGGTTTTTCGATTAAAAACGTTTTTGACCATGAAAAGTCAAAGATTTAAATAAAAGCTCATTTTTAACCCTTAGATCTTACATGCAATTGATTATTTATGTATAAAAAGTGAAAAGAAAGTAATCTACCGAAGAAATAGCTTGGATGTTGAGTTTTGGTCGGATTTGATCTTCGAAAATTCTTTACAACGATGGTCCTTTTTGAAATCTTTTGTTTTCTATGGCTTTATTTGGATGTTATGAACGATTTGTACGGTTTGGAATTGATTTTTAGTGGTGTAAACTTTCTGGAAATGAAGAACACTTGAGGGTTTTTGAGAGGAGTTGAGAGGAATGAAGAGAAAATAATGGTGTGTGTGTGTTTTTGATAAAATGAATAAAGAAAATGAAATGAAAATAAAAAGGGAGTGATTAATTCTGGCCTTGGGACAACACATTTGCAGTAAAAGGGGCGTTTATGATTGGCCAAAGTGGGTGGTGAATGTTTAAAACGAGAAAGGGACCAAATTTGTAAATAATTTGAAATACTGGCGAGAGGTGCGGCGCACCATGCAACTAGGTGCGGCGCACCGGGCCATTTTTGGTCTCTTGAAATTTTCGTTTTTGCGTTATTGCTTCGTTGGACCTTTTTGTTAATTGAAAGTTCTTAAGTATGATTAGTTATGAACTTAGGAAAGTTCATAGAGTGATTTTATTGGTATTAGGACTTATAATTTGATTCCGGAGATTATTCCGACACTTGATTTGATAAAATACGGATAAGGTAAATACGAAATTAGAACAATACGAACACCAAAAGAGTAACAGAAGATTCGAACCGAGGGAGTAACTGAAGGAATTCCCCAAACTTGGGGCGATTGTCACACGAGTGAACATGATAAGGAATAACTTAGAGAATTTCGCCGATAGAATAACCGAGCGAGTTCCTGATTTTTAGACGGTTGTCACATCATCCCCGGGTTGAAAGAAATTTCGTCCCGAAATTTGACTCGTCACATCAGGTGGAAGTATCCTTGAAAGAAAATGAGAGTACTGTTGACGTATCTGGTCTTCACGTTCCTACGTGAATTCGCGACCACGTCGGGAGTTCTAGCGAACTTTGATGATAGGAACGCCGCTTCGATTGAGTTGCTGGACCTTTCGGTCTACAACTTCGAGTGGTTCCTCGATGAGATTGGCTGGCTGTCGATCTTGACCTCGTCGGGTGGGGCGAACGATGGTCTCATCGAATGGGCACTTTTTCAAGTGTGAGACATGGAACACGTTACGAGCGTTGGAAAGAGCAGGCGGGAGTCAGAGTTGATAAGCTACAGAATCGATGTGCTTGATGACGTCAGACGATCCGGCGTAACTCGGGCTTAGCATTCCGCGCTTCCCGAAGTGGGCTATTCCTTTCAATGGCGACGTGGCGAGAAGGATTCGATCCGCCGCCCTGGGACTTGAAGGATTTACTCCGGGTATCGGCGTAGCTCTTCTGCCGAGTGCGGGATGTCCTTAATCGCTCCCTGAGAGTAGGTCTGAAGATGGTAGGCTGCGCTAAGATCCAGTCGCGCGCCGAGAGGTTTCTGAGTCGGGCTCCATAAGTGAGACGCGAACGACTATCTCGGTTAGAGATGGTGGATAGAGGTGTTCCGTGGCGGGAGGTGATCTTATAGACGCAACTTGGTGTGAGCTTCTCCATTGAGTAGGTTTCTCGTTTCAGCGAGAAGTGAGCGGACTTAATCGAACGATCCACAATTTCCCGAATTGTGTCGTTACTCTTTGCCGTCATGGGTAACCTGGTAGTGGAATCTATCGGGTCTGCGTTCGAACTTCTCCGCATGGTTGTGTAAGGTTTCCTCCCTTGATTCTCGCGGTCGCAGTTACTTAGCAGTCCGATCCATTTCCTATGTCTTATATGTGAGGTGTAGACAAGGTCTTGTCCTCCTGAGTGAGTTCGTGAACGGCTTAGCGACTCTTGAGAATTCTCGTTGGACCTCCGATGGCTGTCGGTTAACACTAGGAGTTAACGGACTTCCGTAGGAGTCGTCGGGGCTCGACATTTCTCGGTCGCTTCTACCTTAGCCGGATCCACATGAATCCCTTCTTGGCTAAATACGTGACTAAGAGGGTGTACTTCTTGGGGCTAGATCTCTGACTTAGAGATTTTGGCGTACAACTTTTGTTTTCGAGGGAGTCCTAAAATGAGTTTCAAGTGTTCTCAAGTAGCTAATAATATCTTCAATGATCACGATCACGAATTTATCCTGGTAGGGTCTACCGCTCGGTCCATTGAGTCCATGATCACCACTGGTGCGCTGGTTAGACCGGACGGCATGACTAGGAATTCGTATTGACCGTGGTGGGTACGAAGAGCGGTACTTGGAATATTGGCTTCACTGACACGAACCTGGTGGTAACTCGAGCGGAGGTCGATTTTCGAGAAGTGAGTTGCTCCCTGCAACTGATTGGGGAGATCATCGATCCTCGGGAGTGGGTACCGGTTCTTGACGGTCAGTGTTGCATTCACGGTAATTGATGCACGTACGAAAGGATTCGTCTTCCATCCTAGCGAGGAGCTTAGGGGCTTCTCGCGGCGACGAACTAGGACGAACGAGACTATGATCGAAGGGTCCCGAAAGTTGTTTGGGCAACTCTTGCAATCCCGGCGGGCCAGACGGTAAGGTGTCCTAGCGACCGGAGTTGCAACAGGTGTGAGATTAGTTTGGGATTCCATTCGTCGGGGCGGAAGTAGCCCTGGCGAATCTGTGAAAAGGTCGTTAGGGGGGGGTCTTAGACTACGGGAATATCTTGAATACTGATCTCCTTGGGCTTACGCTTACTGACATGTGCCAGGAATACGTCACAGTCCTTATCGAGGCACTTACGCATTTTGGTGGACGGCACAAGTCAGAATAAGCGTTCGGGTTTCCTCTGTGAACGATAAGGTTTCGGTGTCGGAAAGAGAAAGGTGAGTGATTTGTCAAGACGGACGATCTCGGCTCTGGAATGGAAGGCCGGTTCATCCTGTTGCTGACATCGACACCTTTCGGCTTGATTGGGGTTAAGTTGACAGGGAAGGTTTTATCGGACAGGTATGTGGAGTGTCCTATGATCAGATCTCTTGCTTCGACTCCTGACTATTAATGCATTCGGTATGGTGAGGCCATCCTTAAGAACCTTAGATCTTAAGTTAATGGGAAGTCTAATTCCTAAGAATACAAGCTCCTTCAAGTTTCCTAAATGAATATTTTAACGACAGCTCGGGTGGTTTACTAGGGGTTTACCTGCGGGGCCCGAGTCCTGCTCCGACTCTTTGGCATTGATGGTGAGAGCACCGAAAGCTTCTGCTACTTGGGATACGGGATAGTTAACACTGGGGTGTCCGTTGTTCCTGGAGTGAGGAGTAATCCACCTCCTTCCTTGATTTGGCGCATACTGGCGGCAACGTCGGTAGAGGTGTCCGGTTTGATGGCACAGGAAACACGAGGGGCATCCACCATAGTGGTGTAGGTAACACTTGTCGCACTTGGGGTGCGATCCAGCGTATCCTTGGCGTCTGAGGGTTGGTCTCTTGTTGCGGTTGTTCACTATAGGTTGGTAGCTAGTCTTCCGTTTTCTTTCCTTCCTTCGAGGGGCAGGGACTGGAGAGGGAAGGGGGCTATTGATTGGGGAGCCTCCTTCTTTCTCCAGCTTCACGGTGGCTGGGAGGGTAGGAGAGTTACCGTCATTGGTTTCTGGGTGAGAGGCGTAGGGGTTCACATCCCCAAGATTCTCTCGTTGATTCCGGCGATTACCTGAGCGATCAAATCGGGTATCGCTGAGCCGTGACCTGATCGGCGAGGGTGTTGGCACTCAAGCGCGAGGGTGCCATGGTTCTACAACAGACAAGAATTTCGGTTTAGTACGCACGAAGCGAATATGATATGAGTTCCTTTAAATGAACAAGCTAACAATTACGCAAGAGTAATATAACAGAATAGGTGATATGTGCACA
This sequence comes from Senecio squalidus, assembly GCA_910822075.1. Lineage (NCBI taxonomy): Eukaryota > Viridiplantae > Streptophyta > Magnoliopsida > Asterales > Asteraceae > Senecio > Senecio squalidus. Next base: position 22,682,737 of record CAJVGC010000592.1, read on the forward strand.
ACAAGATTCCAAGGGGTTTACGCAGTTCGGATTCATATGCAAGAAGTGGTTCACACAGTATAAGGTTCACGAGACAAGTAACAATAGATAATAATAAACGAAACTTCATTCATTAAAATAAGAGAGTTGAGTACAAGGTTTGAAATAGAAAGATACAATACGATACAATAATGCAAATAGAGAAAATGGCACGAAGTTGTATACACAGAAAATTACAACTCGGCCTAAAGTACGATACAATAGAGGAAAGACTAATGGCGTCTCTCCATGAACATCTTGGCCATCATGACCACCATCAATGTGCCCATCACTAGACACACACCGATAAGGTGCTGCACCGTCCGAGCCGTGGTCCTAGTCGATGCGATGACTCGCATGGACTGCTCAGACAACTGGCGAGCAGCGTCGGTGACCTCGCCAATCAGATGGCCCTGCTGTCGGGCCTCCTGGGCGAGTTCCCTAACCTCGCGGTGGAGATGGAGGAAAGCGGCCGGTGGGGGAGGTTGTGGCATCAGTTGCCTTGCAGCTTCGGCTTCGCGGGCGCGCTGCATCTCTTCTCGTTGGAGCTGGCGCTCCCACGAGTAGTGGTCCATTACCGAGGTGCGTGGGACCTCGGGAATCGGGTGATGGTAGGGGTTGTGAGGTGTTGGGGGCCGGTAGGGGGGCACCCTGCTGAGCTGCCATCCTGTCTGGCAGTCGGCCGGGAAGGATTACCTGCTTGCGTGCCGTTGTGACGACACGTGGTCCACGTCGCTGTGGTGGCGCGGCGTCGGGTACCGGTAGAGGTGGTGGTTGTACCGCCCTCGGGCTGGACCCAATGCTGCTCATGGAGGTATCCTCCGTGGGGTCCGTGGTTTGGTGTCGGAGACTTTCCGAGGCGGTATGGCCCTCGGATGGCTCATGTGATGACGAGGCTCTCTGCTGAGATTGGGACCGGGAACGTGAAGGAGATCGCGAGCGGGATGATTGAGACATAACGGATCTGCGACGTAAAGAGTTTCGTAAGTACAGGAAAGAGATAATGTTAAAGGAAATATGTAAGGAATGCAGGTAAGGGTCGATCACGTGAGGTTGGGAATAATAAGACCGGGAATTTTTTGTTTTTGACTCAAAACCGTTTATCTTTAGAAATTACGTTCCGTCCTTGCATAAGTCATTTTGAACTAGGCAGGGGTGGCCAGGCCATGCGTAGTTAAAAATAATCATGCAATCGCAAAATTAATTTACTAAAGTTTTGAACCCATAATGATTTTCCGAAAAGCCTTGGTTATAGTTTGGTTTCAAAAACTTTTTAGAAATTTCCAAAACCGTTTTCACTACAACCTGTGCTCTGATACCAAGTCTGTCACACCCCGCTAAAGCGGAAACACGGGGCGTGAGAGCTGGAATATCATTACACGGTCATAAGCAAATATAAACGATTCAAGTCATTTCCATTAAAGATTAAATGGTTTAAAATACAACATTTCAAAAGCAACCAAGCAGTTCACGATTTAACTTAAGGTACAATACAAGTTTTAACAAAAATTCCCAAAAATAAGAAGGTCTTTCCCAATGAACGCCTCACGTGACCATATCGACCCTCCTTGCCATGCATTCCATAAGCTTACATTAATTTCCTGAAACATAAGATAAAGTGTCAACTACGAAACGTAGTGAGTGAGTTACAGTTTAGAGTTTGATAGAGTTTCCAAAAATAGTAAGTTTCCAAGAATAGTAAGTTTCCAAAAATAGAAAGTTTCCAAAAATAGGTAGTTTCCAAGAATAGTAAGTTTCCAAAAATAGAAAGTTTCCAAAAATAGGTAGTTTCCAAGAATAGTAAGTTTCCAAAAATAGAAAGTTCATGGTAAAGGTTATTAAGCAAGCGAGTAAAGTGAATAATAAACTTGCATGGTAGTTATAGTGGAAAAACAGTCACTAAATAATGGTGAAGCGGAATCAGTCGCTAAAATAGTGATAAAGCGGAATCAGTCGCTAAAATAAGGTAAAAGCGGGATCAGGCGCTAAAATAAAGTATATGCGTATGGGATTTGTGTCTTAACTTAACTAAAGGTACCTTGTATATCAATCACTTGGCATAATATAAGTAGTAAGTATACACTAAACCGATTGTATGGTCGAGATGGCAGCCCAAAAACATTTAAGTAAGTAATTCAATGAGTGAGGTAGTAATATGTACTTGGGACGCTAACCCTGAGTAAGGAGTGACCCCTCCTAAGTATCGATACCCATATGACTAACGGCTAATGCTAATAGTGTATAAGAGAGAGAGAGACTAAAACGGGCATTTTAATTAATGATTCTAAAAACATTCAAGAGATCTTACGGGCTTATATATCCATCAAGGATTGGTTACTAACAAGCATCCTAGTTTAGTTATCCTGCTAAGGCATTAACACAAATACGCATGAAAGTTTGTAAGATTCAAGTAAAAATGTTTCATAGATTCAAAGTTTAGAACGAGATTCGATAAATACCAATAATTTGCAAATAATGTTTATAAGTTACAAAACATGATCTTATGCTTCCCCCAAATAATGTTGAAAAGTATTTAAAAGTAAACATAGTGGGGATGTAACTCACGGTTTGCGAAGAGAATGGAACTCGGAGTCGGTCGGAAAGGAGCCGGGAATCACGGAATTGCCTAAGAATTACCAATATAATTAAAGAGTTAACTTCTTATCAAGTGTTTTATGTATAGAAGATATTGTGCGACTATTGTTTGTAAATAAGGATTAAGTCCAATATTGTTCCGAAAATTTGGTCCGAAGCGATTAACGTTGTGCTTAGTTTGAAAGTTTATTGTTTTTGATTATTACATCTTGAGTGCTTTTGCTTACTGAAGTGGTTTTATAATTTCTAGGGAAATTTGGGCAGCGCTTCCGCGCCCAAATTTCATGTCCAAAAATTACATTACCACTTCTGTTCACAAATCACCTAAAACACAATAAAACATATAATATAGTCCAAATAGTCCAAAGTAAGTCAATGAGGTTATTAATTTTATTCATCTCAGTCCACAGGTGATAACGGTAAAAGTCCAGAATGTAACGTAAACTTAAAACGAGTAAAAACGACGATTTTCGGGTGAACAGCAGCTCGGTGCTGCGCACCTGGTCACAGGTGCGGCGCACCTAGCTGCTGTCCGTTTCCCGTTTAGTGTTTTTCTTGCTAAAAACGTTTTGTGACTTAAGGATTTCGACATGCAACCAGTAGTTACTTTATAAAATAGTGTTTTCACAGATTCTAAACAACTTTTAACCACAAAATCATAGATCTAAGTATTATTTAGATAAAAATCGTTTTTGTACACAAATGACATAAATCTTTACAAACACTCGTTTTTGTTGTTTAGATTGAACATGCAACTGGTTATTATCTTCCAAAACTTCATTTTAACAGTTTCTAAAACATCTTTATTCACAGATTCGTGGATCTAAAGGGTTTTTCGATTAAAAACGTTTTTGACCATGAAAAGTCAAAGATTTAAATAAAAGCTCATTTTTAACCGTTAGATCTTACATGCAATTGATTATTTATGTATAAAAAGTGAAAAGAAAGTAATCTACCGAAGAAATAGCTTGGATGTTGAGTTTTGGTCGGATTTGATCTTCGAAAATTCTTTACAACGATGGTCCTTTTTGAAATCTTTTGTTTTCTATGGCTTTATTTGGATGTTATGAACGATTTGTACGGTTTGGAATTGATTTTTAGTGGTGTAAACTTTCTGGAAATGAAGAACACTTGAGGGTTTTTGAGAGGAGTTGAGAGGAATGAAGAGAAAATAATGGTGTGTGTGTGTTTTTGATAAAATGAATAAAGAAAATGAAATGAAAATAAAAAGGGAGTGATTAATTCTGGCCTTGGGACAACACATTTGCAGTAAAAGGGGCGTTTATGATTGGCCAAAGTGGGTGGTGAATGCTTAAAACGAGAAAGGGACCAAATTTGTAAATAATTTGAAATACTGGCGAGAGGTGCGGCGCACCATGCAACTAGGTGCGGCGCACCGGGCCATTTTTGGTCTCTTGAAATTTTCGTTTTTGCGTTATTGCTTCGTTGGACCTTTTTGTTAATTGAAAGTTCTTAAGTATGATTAGTTATGAACTTAGGAAAGTTCATAGAGTGATTTTATTGGTATTAGGACTTATAATTTGATTCCGGAGATTATTCCGACACTTGATTTGATAAAATACGGATAAGGTAAATACGAAATTAGAACAATACGAACACCAAAAGAGTAACAAAAGATTCGAACCGAGGGAGTAACTGAAGGAATTCCCCAAACTTGGGGCGATTGTCACACGAGTGAACATGATAAGGAATAACTTAGAGAATTTCGCCGATAGAATAACCGAGCGAGTTCCTGATTTTTAGACGGTTGTCACATGAGGCTTCACCAGTGAGCATGTAGTGAATAAACATACATACAAACACAGCAGAGTTCTCCTTACTACCCGGATATTGACTTACATTTTTGTAGTAAATATATGCATCATACCCAGGAGGAGGTACCAGTGCTGTTGGTCTGATACGTTTTGCAGAGTAATGAAACCAGCAAATGTTTTTAACGTAAAATGTTAATAAGTCTTGCATATAAACGGTCGGATGTGCAGATTGCTCACGGTCGTAAATGGTCAACTCATTGGCATCAATTTTATACTCAAGAAGAAACCAATGACCCCCAAGGGTACATATTGGAATAAGGACTGAATCAATGTTTCTCCAGCCTTTGTACGGTTTTATTCCTCCATGGTAAATTTCAAAGTTTTTGCCCCAATTATGATGATTGCAAAAATCATCATTAAACGATATAGGCATTACTGCATACCTGGTTCTTGTGCCTTGTGTTTCCCCCTCTAGTAAATTTCGATGCACCACTTGTGATCGCCTTATCCATGCATCGACATGCTGAAAATAAGCAGAAAAAATTAAAGTTATTAAAAAAAAAAAAAATTGTAAATAAAAAACTTACAGTTTCCCACAATTCGTTGTCTTGCGTAAATCCTAACAGAACGCCCCAAAACGTTCTGGAACACTGTACATTTTCTGGTAAACAACTAATTAAACAATATTGGTCTTCTTCGTTCTTTCCTCTGTCACCTTCAAGGAAAAATTGCTCAACACTCTCAGCTGGTATGATAGCTTGTGAGCTGTTTTCGGAGATGTTGACCGCATCTACATCTTCGTTTACGTTGCAAATTCGTTGTACAAAGTCATTTTACTCTTCTACTTGAAGATCAATCCGACTGATCAACTCGCCACATTTGGACGTATTTTCCCAGTCTTTCACGCACTGGAGACGAAGGTGGTTGAGATAATCTTGTTCTAAAATTGATAGGTTTGGGTCATCTTGAATTGATTGTATGAGTTGGGTTTTTTCGTTATCAGCTTTCTGGAAACTTTTAATAAAGGAGTTTAGTTTTTCCAGACGCTTTTTATCTTCTTCTATATGTTTGAATACGGTGTCTAGGATATTGGAGGTAGTGGAATAAGAATTACTGAATGAAGCCATGGTTATGAGATTAAATTTGTTGCAGGATATGCTAGAGAGATATAATAAGGTGATAGGGTAAATCGATAGTGTTACAGTGTGTTATTATTTATAAAAGCTTTTGATAAGCCGGATTTGCCAACACCGGCTTTTATCCTTATCTCAATCCTACGTGGCATTTTCACTAGACAAGGTTTAATCTCTGGATTTTCTGTCAGATTTTATTAGATAAGGTACGGTACGGTAATAAAAAGCTTTTGATAAGCCGGATTTGCCAACACCGGCTTTTATCCTTATCTCAATCCTACGTGGCATTTTCACTGGACAAGGTTTAATCTCTGGATTTTCTGTCAGATTTTATGAGATAAGGTACGGTACGGTAATAAAAAGCTTTTGATAAGCCGGATTTGCCAAAACCGGCTTTTATCCTTATCTCAATCCTACGTGGCATTTTCACTGGACAAGGTTTAATCTCTAGATTTTCTGTCAGATTTTATGAGATAAGGTTCTGTACGGTAATAAAAAGCTTTTGATAAGCCGGATTTGCCAAAACCGGCTTTTATCCTTATCTCAATCCTACGTGGCATTTTCACTGGACAAGGTTTAATCTCTAGATTTTCTGTCAGATTTTATGAGATAAGGTTCTGTACGGTAATTAAAAGCTTTTGATAAGCCGGATTTGCCAAAACCGGCTTTTATCCTTATCTCAATCCTACGTGGCATTTTCACTGGACAAGGTTTAATCTCTAGATTTTCTGTCAGATTTTATGAGATAAGGTACGGTACGGTAATAAAAAGCTTTTCATAAGCCGGATTTGCCAAAACCGGTTTTTATCCTTATCTCAATCCTACGTGGCATTTTCACTGGACAAGGTTTAATCTCAAGATTTTCTGTCAGATTTTATGAGATAAGGTTCTGTACTTTATATATATACTACCTACATCAACTCCCAACTTTTACCTCTCATAACTCTCATACAACTCTCAGATAAATCTCATACAGAAACGCTCAAACAGCTCTCATTTTCCTCAACCATGTCTGAATTTACCACACTCCTTGTTCATCTAATCCCTGGAAATGAACTTTCATTCCAAAATGGTTACTTGATTGGCGATGCATCATCCCGTCGTATTGTTTTTCCTCTGTACGAGAAGGTCGACCTTGCTACTTTCAAAGAGACGGCGTACAACAAACTTGCTGTGAGCAGTGATTTCTATAACCTTAAACTAACCCTGTGGTACACCTTCGGCGGAGATCATGTTTTCCAGAGCGAAATAGTAGACGATGAAACTTTTGAAACAATCTATTATTTGAGTTCCCACAACCCTCAATATCAAGCACAAATACAAGCACAATTTTTCCCGGTGCCTCAACAAACACAATTCTCTTTTACAGACCAGATGAGGAACATTCAATTACACAATCCTCATCAGTCTCAAGATGGGTTTCCATCATCCTACACCGATCACTTTCAACATTCTTCTTATGCTGAGCAACCGGAGTTCCCGTCAAGGCATTCTGAACAGTATAACGAAGAAGCCCAGAACCCTGAGAGTAGTCAACACCATGGCGAACAACAAGCCCCCCCACACCAGCAAGTCGAAGAGGAGGCTTTTGGTGGAAACGGACGTGAAGATTCCGATAATGACACGGTCGAGGAATATGCACCGGAAGACTATGAAATTCTTGGAGACGTTTCGGAGGAAGAAGGACAACACGATGAGCTCGTACTTCATCGTGAACATGATGAAAGGGTCTTGGAATCAGACGCTGGTTTTGTGGGGGAGGAAGAATGGAATCGTCTTCCGTTCAACGAAGAGGAGGAAACGGTGGAGTACTGGCGTGAAGGCGATGACCCAAGTGCCGGAGTGTACTTCAAAAACAAGGCACAATTTGTATATGCAATCAGAATATGGTTGCTAAAAAATAACAGGGAAATGTACATGCTGGACTCGAGGCCAGAGGCTTGGAAAGCAATATGCTTCACAGCGGGTCCGGCCTTCCAAGACGACGAACACCGGTATCCATGTGAGTGGACTGCTGGGGGTTCAAATAGAAACAGTAGGGGATTATGGAAGCTGGCAGTTTGGAACCCAAGGCACACTTGTGTAGGATCGGTCGTAAGAAATAACAACCGTTCTTTGTCGGCAAGCATGATTGCAACAAAAATTGGTCACCAAATCAAGCTGGACCTTACATACAAGGTAAAACACTTCATTGCCACTGCCAAGGATACTTGGAATGTGGATGTGTCTTACTGTAAAGCTTGGAATGCCCGTAGAATAGCCATTGAACGGCTCTACGGAACATGGGAGAGCAATTTTGCTGAGCTTCCGGCGTACATTCAGGAATTGGTCCAGGAAAACCCCGGTACAATCGTTAGATGGTTACATGCCCCAAAGGCAAACCCAAACAGTCCAGAAACATTTAGGTATGTATTTTGTCAATTTCCAACAGGATATTATGATATAGTCAAAAGTAAACTGCATATATTGACATATAATAATTGTTTCTTTTTAGGTATGTTTTTTGGGCTTTTGGACCTGCCATTCAAGCATTCAAGCATTGTATTCCCTACGTAGTTGTCGATGGCACCCATTTGAAAGGAAACTATTGCGGGAAGCTTCTTACAGCCGTGACGAAAAACATAAACGGGAATATACTTCCTCTTGCTTTCGCCATGGTTGATAATGAGTCAAATGACAGCTGGCGATGGTTTCTGCACAACTTTCGTAGTAATGTTGCGGTAATTCATTCAGAGAAAGCCTTGTGTGTGATTTCAGACCGTCGTCAGGGTTTGATCAACGCAATGGCTGAAATGGATGGCTGGCATCATCGTTACTGTCTAAGACACATAAGGAGTAACCTTATGACGATGTTTAAAGACGTGAAGTTGAAAAAATGGTGTTGGCAGGTCGGCACTGCGACTCAGCCGAGAAAGTATAGATACGCTGTTAGGCAAGTGAGAGCGATAAATGAAGAAGCTTGGGATTGGATGAAAGCAATTGGTTTGAGTAAGTGGACATTGATGCACGATAAGGACTATATACGTTGGGGAAACACCACCTCAAACATTGCAGAATCGTACAACAATGTGATAGGCACAGTGCGAATGATGCCTATCAAGGCATGTATAGAAGGTACGTTCAACCTTACAAGAGCACACTTTGTACAAAACTTCGAGAAATCTAGAGGGTGCAATTCACCTCTTGCAACAGCCATGTGGAATCTCTACACTGGTCGGGAATCATATGCCACTCATCAGGCGGTAACACCTTACAATATCTCAGAGGGTGTTTATGAGTGTCGCACAAATGACCCCACAACCATGGGTGGGGAAAACACATACACAGTCACTTTTCCAAAAATGTCTTGTACTTGTGGAAAGTGGCAAATGCAAAGGATTGTTTGTTCCCATGGCATGGCTGTTGATGGACACGTGAACGGTCCTACTCGAAGAAACCATGAAGCTGCTCCTGTAATGGCTTCGAAATTCTATAGCACAAAAAAGTGGAGAAAGCAATATAACGCACAGTTTCGGCCACTACGACACATCGACTACTGGAGAAAACCGAACTGGACCATCGTGGCGGATTCAAGAATGATAATTACAAAAAGGGGAAGAAAGAAACAAAGAAGAATCCGTAACGAGATGGACCAGCCAAGCGGAAGTGCAAGTGGAAGTAGAACCCGAACGTGTAGTGGTTGTGGACAAACGGGTCACAACAACCGCAGCCGGAATTGCCCACGTAACCAAAATTAGTGTTGTATCGTAACTTTGCCATTCTATCTTTTTATGTAATCACTTGTTCATTTTATGTTGGGATTAATCTTAGGTATGGTTTCACTTGTTCATTTTATATATATATATCACTTGTTCACTTGTTCCATTTTGTACATAGCATAAATCATACAAAAAAACTAACCAAAATGATATAAAAAAATATTAAACACAAACATAACTTTTTATTAATTCAAAACTTTAAACATCTGGAAATACAACACAATAGGTAACCGTACTAATGAGGGGGATGCTGGTGGTGTATACGACTGCCGGTTAAACATCTGGTTGGTTGAGGGATCATGTTTGATTTTCTGGGTCGGTTTTGGCCAGCTTCTTCATTCTGTGGGTTGGGTGGCTGGTCAAACCCATGATCACCAAAAGACTGAATCTGAACCGGGCTACTATCAGGAAACTGAGACCGGCATGCAACCATTTCAGTACCAGGGTCCCTTTGGAAATCGGGCTGTACCCAAGGACTGTACTGGCCAGGAATATTCGGTGACAACCCAAGCCAACTAGAGTCATGGGTAGGGGTAGGGCCAGGGGTAGGGGTAGCAAACAAATCATTGAGCAGGTCTTGGGTATGCTGAGTACCACTACCTCCATGCTGAAACCGATGATACTGCTGATACTGCGAACTACCCTCACCAGTCTGAAACTGGTGATACTGAGAACCACCACCATCCGCCGGAATCTGCTGCCCGTACTGGGAACCACCCTGAAACTGGGAACCTCCCCATTGTCGTGGAGGAGACGGAGGACGTGGATAATACGCAGGTGGGGGAAACTCAAATTGTTGCGATCCGTAGTTCAGCCGCTCCTGATTATGTCCGTATCCCATAGCATCATTAGGGAGTTGAACAAAATCTTGCCACATGGCGTTGTTACCCACTCCACTATCAATGTTCCGTTGAACACGATCACGGATTTCCCTCAACGCCTCGTTCTGCAAAAATAAATTTAAATTTATTAATTTTAAGAAAATTAAATGTAATATATAATATAGAATAAAATAAATACGCAAAACATATTACCTGTACTTGCTGGACACCGCCCCAATCAGGATACACGTGCGGAGGGTTAGGTGCAGCCGGAGACGTGATGACTAAGATAGTGCGATCATAATACCACTGCATATAGCCAGGTAGAACACCGCCACCCGCTGGTGTCACACCCCGCTATAGCGGAAACACGGAATGTGAGAGCTGGAAATATCATTACACGGTCATAAGCAAATATAAACGATTCAAGTCATTTCGATTAAAAATAAATTGTTCAAGATTCAACAACCAAGCAGTTCATAAGTTTAAAATAAGTACAAGTACAAGTTTCAATTAAAAATTCCCAAAATATAAAGGTCTTTCCCATTAAGCGCCTCACGTGACCATATCGACCCTCCTTTGCCATGCATTCCGAACACTTACATTAGTTTCCTGAAACATAAGATAAAGTGTCAACTACATAAAGTAGTGAGTGAGTTACAGTTTAGAGTTTCGAGAGAAGTTCCAAAAATAGAAAGTTGCCAAAATAGTAAGTTGCCAAACATATATTGACGTCATGAGTAAAAGAACGAGTCGACGTTTGAACATATATGTAAATAGTAAAAGTTTGTACGTACGCGAGTAAAGTAATTAAATATACTCGTATAGTAAAGTTGTAGCGGAATCCAGGCGCTAAAAGTGTGTATATGCGTATGGGATATGTGTTTAACTAAATAAAGGTATCTCGTATCAATCACTTGGCATAATATAAGTAGTAAGTATACACTAAACCGATTGTATGGTCCTGAACTAGCCCAAAAATGTTTAATTGATTGAACCCCAGTGTGGTAGTAATATGTACTTGGGACGCTAACCCTTAGTAAGGAGTGACCGCTCCTGAGTATCGATACTCATATGACTAACGGCTATTGCTAATAGTGTATAAGTGAACTTGAACCAAAAACGGGCAATTGAACAACATTGCTAAAATTGTACTGAACTCTTACGGGCTTATATATCCATCAAGGATTGGTCGCTAACAAGTATCCTAGTTTAGTTAACCCGCTAAGGCAATAACACAAATACGCATAATAGTTTGAACAAGTACCAAGTTTTGAACAGTTCCAATGTTAAAATGTTTCAGAGTTTTGAACACGTTTCAGTAAGTACCAAATGTATCAAGTTTCTAAATGTTTAATAGTTCGCAAATAGTGTAAACAGTTACAAAGCATGATCTTATGTTTCCCCCAAATAATGTTTTAAAAGTACAAAAGTAAAAACAAGTGGGGTTGTAACTCACGGTTTGCGAAGGTACGAGATATGAACTAGCACAAAGAGAGCGGAACGCGTCGGGAATCACAAACGACCTAGAACACCGGAAAGTTGTATAAGTTTTATTGAGTTATGTTAAGTTTCAATTTAACATTTTTAAGTCTCAATTTAGTATACTTAGATTCTGTCCCAAAAAGTTTATTACGGAAATTTTGTAAGGTTCATGTGATCGTGAACGTTTTATAGTCCGAAACGTCCAATTATGTACCAAAAGTGTCGAAGTTCCAAGTTAATGTGTGTAAGTCTCGAAGTTATTAAGTTTCTGAATTTGAAATGTTATTTACGGTGAAAATTGGGCAGCGCTTCCGCGCAATAAAAATTATGTCCATTTTCAAAACACTTTCCCGCTTTAAAATGCACAATACAACGTTTAAATCAATAATACACAAGTTTCAAGTCCAAAAACCCTTTTTAAACAATGTATAAGTCAAAACAGTAGCTTAACATGATATATAAGTTCTGTGATTAATTATTTTAGCTTAAAATCAAGTTTACGACCTTTAAAACGACAAAAATAGCGAACAGGGCCATTCTGGCGGCGGCTGGAGGAAAACAGCCGCCGGCTGACCTTTAGCCGTCGGCTGAAATCCTTCAGCCGCCGGCCAAAAGGCTTCGGCCAGTTTTTAAGTTGCTTGTTTCTTCGATTTTAAGCTTGTTTAACGGGTAGATTCGACATGCAAGCTGTTATAACTTAAACATATGTATTTTTGAGGTAAAAACACCATTTTCTTTTAGATTTACATGTTAAATATATAGATCTAACATAAAAACTCGTTTTTAGTCAAGAAAACGTTTTGAAAGTTTATGAAAACATATTTCCAGATTATAGATTGTACATGCAAGTGATGGTATGTATAAAAATAGTAAAAAGAGAGTGTTATACCGAAGAGAATAAAGATGTGATGGTTTGAACAAGATTTAGCTCCAAAAACGACTTGGAAACCCGATTTAAACCTTTTCCTTTAACACCCTTTACTCCTAGAACGATTTGTATGTGTTGGATGGTTGATTTTATGGACGAAAATGGACTGAAAATGATGTTTAGTTTCTGTTTTGTTCTTGGTGTTCTTGAGAGTGAGAGAGAAATGAGAGGGAGTTAGGGAGTGTGTGTGTGTTGTGTGTGTAAGTTTGATTTCAAAAATGAAAGTGATTATGAATAAGGGTGATGTTTTCTGGCCTAGGGAGCCTCAAATGGCAGTTAAAGTTGCCCAGTCCCGAGCCAAACAAAGGAGGTCCAATGAAAACGCATGCAGAAATGAGTCACCAGCCAGCTGGACAGCAGGATTCAGCCGCCGGCTGGCTATATTCAGCCGTCGGCTGGATTCAGCCGCCGGCTGAATATATTCAGCCGCCGGCTGGATTGAAAAATCCAGCTTTTGACGTTTTAAGTTTTCCGTTATAATTAGTTAAGGACTAGAATCTTTTTGGTTACCGTTATGAACTTAGTCAAGTTCTTGTATTGATTATTTGGTGTTAGGATTTATATTTTGATTCCGACATTGGTTCCGACAATTAAAAGTACAACAGAATGAACCCGAACAATATGAACACGATAAAAGAGTACTAGAGTTTCGAACCGATTAAGTAACTGAGAATCACCTGAAATTTAGACGGTTGTCACATCATCCCCGGGTTGAAAGAAATTTCGTCCCGAAATTTGACTCGTCACATCAGGTAGAAGTATCTTTGAACAAGTGAGGATACTTTTGACGTATCTGGTCTTCACGTTCCCATGTGAATTCGTGACCACGTCGGGAGTTCCAACGAACTTTGACAATAGGAACACGGCTTTGTCTGAGTTGCTTGACCTCTCGGTCTACAATCTCAAGCGGTTCCTCGATGAAGTTGAGCTTGTTGTCGATCTTGACCTCGTCGAGTGGGATGACGATGGTCTCATCGGATAGGCACTTTTTCAAGTGTGAGACATGGAACACGTTATGAACATTGGAAAGAACAGGCGGGAGTTGGAGTCGATAAGCTACTGGACCAATGCGCTCGATGACTTCAAACGGTCCGGTGTACCTCGGGCTTAGCTTACCGCGTTTGCCGAAGCGAACTACCCCTTTCCATGGCGATACTTTGAGAAGTACACGATCGCCGACCTGGAACTCGAGGGGTTTTCTTCGGTTATCGGCGTAGCTCTTTTGCCGAGTACGGGACGTCTTCAGTCGCTCCCTGATGGTGGTGATCTTGTCGATGGTTTCTTGAACAATGTCGAGCCTTGTAAGCTGTCGATCACCAGCTTCAAGCCAACAAAGCGGCGATCGGCACTTGCGTCCATATAAGGCCTCGAACGGAGCACACTTAATGCTAGCGTGGTAGCTGTTGTTGTACGAGAACTCGACCAATGGAAGATGAGTATCCCAACTTCCTCCAAAGTCGACTACACATGCTCTAAGCATATCCTCAAGCGTTTGAATCGTCCTTTCGCTTTGACCATCGGTCTGAGGGTGGTAAGCTGTGCTAAGGTCTAGTCGTGTCCCGAGAGATTTCTGAAGCGCGTTCCAAAAGCGAGACGTAAACCGACTATCCCTGTCAGAAATGATGGAGAGGGGTGTACCGTGGCGAGAGATGATCTCGTTGATGTAGATTTGTGCGAGCTTCTCCATCGAGTGGGTTTCTCGTATCGGCAAGAAGTGAGCGGACTTAGTCAAACGGTCCACAATTACCCAAATTGTGTCGTTACCCTTTGCCGTCCGGGGTAACTTGGTGATGAAATCCATGGAAATTTGCTCCCATTTCCACATAGGGATTTCCGGTTGCTGCAAAAGTCCTGAAGGTTTCTGATATTCCGCCTTGACCTTGGAGCAAGTGAGGCACTTGGCTACATACAAGGCGATATCTTTCTTCATGCCCGGCCACCAATAATACTCCCTAAGATCCTTGTACAACTTGTCTGAACCGGGGTGGATAGAGTATCGGGAACGGTGGCCTTCATCCAAAATTAACTTACGAAGATCCTCGGACTTCGGAATCCATGCTCGGCCCTTGAAGTAATGAATTCCATCGGATTTGAGTTCGAACTCCTTCTCATGATTGTGCAAGGTCTCTACCTTTAAGTTCTCGGGCTTCAATGCTTCTCGCTGAACCTCGGCGATTTGCGTTTGAAGGTTAGTCTGTATCTGGATACCTAATGCTCTAACTCGAGATGGTCTCACCCTTTCCTTCCGGCTCAGGGCGTCCGCTACTACGTTTGCTTTACCCGGGTGGTATTTGATCTCGCAATCGTAGTCACTCAGCAGTTCGATCCATCTCCTCTGTCTCATGTTGAGCATCTTCTGGTCTAAGATGTGTTGGAGACTCTTGTGATCCGTGAAAACCGTGCACTTAGTCCCATATAAGTAATGTCTCCAGATCTTTAGTGCAAAGACGACTGCTCCCAGCTCTAAGTCGTGAGTGGTGTAGTTCTGCTCGTGCACCTTGAGTTGTCTTGATGCGTAAGCGATGACTTTGTCCTTCTGCATGAGGACACACCCAAGTCCTTGATGGGATGCATCGCAGAATACTACGAAATTATCCGTACCCTCTGGTAAGGACAAAATCGGTGCGTGACAAAGCTGGTGCTTGAGTTTCTGGAAGGATTCCTCTTGCTTCGTACCCCAAACAAATTCCTTATCCTTCTGAGTGAGCTCGGTGAGTGGCTTAGCGATCTTCGAGAAATTCTCGATGAACCTTCGATAGTAGCCGGCCAATCCTAGGAACTGACGAATTTCCGTAGGAGTCGTCGGGGCTTGCCATTTCTCGATCGCTTCTATCTTAGCCGGATCCACATGGATCCCATCTTGGTTGACCACATGACCAAGGAAATGTACTTCGCGAAGCCAGAATTCACACTTAGAGAATTTGGCGTACAGTTTCTGTTCTCGGAGGAGTTCTAGGATGAGTTTCAAATGTTTCGCGTGATCCTCCTTGTTTCTCGAGTAGATAAGAATATCATCAATGAACACGATCACGAATTTGTCCAGGTAAGGTCTACACACTCGATTCATTAAGTCCATGAATACTGCTGGTGCGTTGGTTAGACCGAATGGCATGACGAGAAATTCGTAATGACCGTAACGAGTACGAAAAGCGGTTTTTGGGACGTCGGTCTCACTGACACGAACCTGATGATAACCCGAACGGAGGTCGATTTTCGAGAAGTAAGTTGCACCCTGCAACTGGTCGAAAAGGTCATCGATCCTCGGGAGTGGGTATCGGTTCTTGACGGTCAGCTTGTTAAGTTCGCGGTAGTCGATGCACATACGAAAGGATCCGTCTTTCTTTTTAACGAAGAGTATAGGGGCTCCCCAGGGTGACGAGCTAGGACGAATAAGACCATGATCCAAGAGTTCCTGGAGCTGTTTAGACAGCTCTTGCATCTCCGGTGGGGCTAGACGGTACGGTGTCCTAGCGACCGGTGCTGCACCAGGAATGAGGTCTATCCGGAATTCCACTTGTCGATGTGGAGGTAACCCGGGCAAATCTTCGGGAAAGACATCAGGGTGATCCTTGACTACCGGGATATCTTGAATACGGATCTCCTTGGGTTTACGTTCAACAACGTGGGCAAGGAATGCGTCACAGTCCTTCTCGAGGTACTTACGCATTTTGATGGACGACACGAGACGGAGTGAACGTCCGGGTTTGTCTCCTTGAACGATTAAAGTTTCAGTGTCGGAAAGAGGAATGCGAATGAGTTTGTCAAAACAGACGATCTCGGCTCGGAAACGAGAGAGCCAGTCCATTCCGACGATGACATCAAAGCTTTTCAGCTCGATAGGGATTAAATCGATAGGAAAAGTTTTATCGGACAGGCATATGGAACATCCTATGATTATATCCTTAGCTTCGAACTCCTGACCGTTAGCGTACTCTATGGTGAAGCTATCCTTAAGAATCTTAGATCCTAAGTTAATAAGGGGTCTAAATTCTAAGGACACAAAGCTCCTTTCGGCACCAGAATCGAACAGAACAGATGCATAATGGTTGTTAACAGGAAACGTACCGTTCACCGCGTTCGGATCCTGCCGTGCCTCTTCAGCTGTGAGTGCGAATGCACGTCCTCGGCCTTGCCCGCCTCGGTTAGGTTGGGCGTTGCGGAGTCTGGGGCAAGCATTCCGGAAGTGCTGATCACTTCCGCACTCGAAGCACACCGGCTTCGGACCTGGAGCTGCCAACTTCTCCGTGCAGTACCTGGCAAAATGTCCTTCCTTCTGGCACTTTATACACACGGGGCAGTTACCGAGGTGGTGGAAGTTGCACTTGTTGCACTTGGGGTTCGTCCCCGTATATCGGTTTCCAGCTGGTGGAGGTGGCGGTGGCGGTGCTACGGCTGCTATGGCAAGGTTACGGGTGGTCTTCTTCTTCTTGTTCCGGTCACTTCGCCTCGGGGTCTGATCGGACTTCCTTTTCTCACCCGACTCCTTCTTGGATGAGGCAGGAGTGGTGAGTAGGTTGCTCGTGAGGCGGTGAGCTAGGATGATGGCGCTTTGGAGAGTCTGGGGTTCCTTAGTGAGAACCATTCCTCTGATTTCAGGAACAAGACCAGAGATGTAAAGGTCGATCTTGTTCTCTTCCGGAGTTACCAGCCTTGGGACTAATCGAGCCAACTCATGGAATCGGGCAGTGTACCCTTCGATGTCGTTTCCGACCATCTGGTGATCCCAGAGCTCGGCTTCGAGCTTTTTGATTTCCCCTTTGGGGCAGTACTCCTCAATCAGGAGGGTTTTGAATTGTTCCCAGGTGAGAGCGTTAGCGGTCTCACGTCCCCTGTTGCGGACCACATTGTTCCACCATGTCAGTGCCTTACCGTGCAATACGCAGGAAGCGTATTGTACTTTCATAGCTTCAGCACATCCACTGATGTGCAGCACCGACTCGATGCTCTCGAACCAGGATACCAAGCCTACGGCACCAGTCGTGCCATGGAACTCCTTAGGCTTACAAGCCATGAAGCTCTTGTAAGTGCAGGCTGGTGGGTTCGGGGGTTGCTGTTGGTTCTGGTTCTGGTGGTTGTTCTGTTGCTGCTGCTGCTGCTGCTGTTGCTGTTGCTGTTGCTGCTGTTGTTGCTGCTGTTGTTGGTGGGCGTTGACGTTAGCATTGATTCCCGCAGTGATCTGGGCGATCATATTGGGCATCGCTGCTTGCAACTGTTCGGCCACGATCGCGGCATTGGTACGGGGTGCCATGATTCTACAACAGACAACAGATTTAGTTTAGGAACGCACGATCAGAAAAATGAAAGAATATGATTCAATGAGATAAGTTAACAATCACGCAAGAGTAAGGTAACAGAACAGATAGAGCACGCACGACAAAGTTTCAAAAGATTCACACGTAAGAAGATGGTTCAACATAGTACAAGATTTACAAGATAAGTAACAATAGGTAATAATAAATGGAACTTCATTCATTAAAATAAAGAGTTGAGTACAAGGTTTAAATAAGAAAGGACAGTACAATACATAAGGAAATAAAGAAAATGGCCCAAAGTTGTGTACATGTGAAAATTACAACTCGGCCTACAGTACAATAAAGGAAATGAACTAATGGCGCCTCTCCAGAAACACCTTGGCTACCATAGCCACTACCAGATCCCCTAGGGCAAAGCACGCGCTGACAAGGCGCTGCACAGTACGTGCAGTGGCTCGAGCCGATGCGATCGACTGTTCCGCCAGCTTGTGCGCGGCGTCAGAGACTTCGAAAAGGTAGAGGCCCTGTTGTCGGGCTTCCTCGGAGAGGGCCCGAACCTCGCGGTGTAGGTGGAGAAATGCAGCCGGTGGAGGAGGCTGAAGAGTGGGTGGCAACATAGGTCGGGAGGTTCCGGCCTCCTGTGCACGTCGCCTCTCCTCCATGAAGTGACGTTCCCACGCGTAGCGCTCCATGACCGGAGTGCGCATGGCGGGATCGTATGGGTCCACGAAGGACTGAGGGGGTGCAGGTCGGAACGGGTCCGGTTGCTGACGCGCGGCCATCCCGGCGCGGGGCCCTTGGGGCTGAGGTGGTGCTGTAACGGGTGCCGGTCGGGGAGGAGGCAACACCGTCCTCGGACTAGACCCGTTACTGCTGCTGATAGTCATTGACGTGTCCTCCGTCGGGTCAGTCGTCTGGTGACGCTGACTCTCGGAGGCCGTATGGCCCTCAGAGGGTTCGTGCAGTGGGGAGACGGCTCGTGAAAGAGAGTGCCAACGTGACGATTGAGACATGACGGATCTGCGACGTAAAAAGTTTCGTAAGTACATGAAAAAGAGTATGCTAAAGGAAAATAAGTAAGGAATGCAGGTAAGGGTCGATCACGTGAGGTTGGGAATAGTAAGACCGGGAATTTTTGACTCAAAATCGTTTGTCTTTAGAAATTACGTTTCGTCCTTGCATAAGTCATTTTGAACTAGGCAGGGGTGATCAGGCCATGCGTAGTTAAAAATAATCATGCAATCGCAAAATTAATTCACTAAAGTTTTGAACCCATAATGATTTTCCGAAAAGCCTTGGTTATAGTTTGGTTTCAAAAACTTTTTAGAAATTTCTAAAACCGTTTTCACTACAACCCGTGCTCTGATACCAAGTCTGTCACACCCCGCTATAGCGGAAACACGGAATGTGAGAGCTGGAAATATCATTACACGGTCATAAGCAAATATAAACGATTCAAGTCATTTCGATTAAAAATAACTTGTTCAAGATTCAACAACCAAGCAGTTCATAAGTTTAAAATAAGTACAAGTACATGTTTCAATTAAAAATTCCCAAAATATAAAGGTCTTTCCCATTAAGCGCCTCACGTGACCATATCGACCCTCCTTTGCCATGCATTCCGAACACTTACATTAGTTTCCTGAAACATAAGATAAAGTGTCAACTACATAAAGTAGTGAGTGAGTTACAGTTTAGAGTTTCGAGAGAAGTTCCAAAAATAGAAAGTTGCCAAAAATAGTAAGTTGCCAAAACATATATTGACGTCATGAGTAAAAGAACGAGTCGACGTTTGAACATATATGTAAATAGTAAAAGTTTGTACGTACGCGAGTAAAGTAATTAAATATACTCGTATAGTAAAGTTGTAGCGGAATCCAGGCGCTAAAAGTGTGTATATGCGTATGGGATATGTGTTTAACTAAATAAAGGTATCTCGTATCAATCACTTGGCATAATATAAGTAGTAAGTATACACTAAACCGATTGTATGGTCCTGAACTAGCCCAAAAATGTTTAATTGATTGAACCCCAGTGTGGTAGTAATATGTACTTGGGACGCTAACCCTTAGTAAGGAGTGACCGCTCCTAAGTATCGATACTCATATGACTAACGGCTATTGCTAATAGTGTATAAGTGAACTTGAACCAAAAACGGGCAATTGAACAACATTGCTAAAATTGTACTGAACTCTTACGGGCTTATATATCCATCAAGGATTGGTCGCTAACAAGTATCCTAGTTTAGTTAACCCGCTAAGGCAATAACACAAATACGCATAATAGTTTGAACAAGTACCAAGTTTTGAACAGTTCCATAGTTCCAAATAAGTTGCAAAGGTACCAAGTTTTGAACAGTTCCATAGTTCCAAATAAGTTGCAAAGGTACCAAGTTTTGAACAGTTCCAATGTTAAAATGTTTCAGAGTTTTGAACACGTTTCAGTAAGTACCAAATGTATCAAGTTTCTAAATGTTTGATAGTTCGCAAATAGTGTAAACAGTTACAAAGCATGATCTTATGTTTCCCCCAAATAATGTTTTAAAAGTACAAAAGTAAAAACAAGTGGGGTTGTAACTCACGGTTTGCGAAGGTACGAGATATGAACTAGCACAAAGAGAGCGGAACGCGTCGGGAATCACAAACGACCTAGAACACCGGAAAGTTGTATAAGTTTTACTGAGTTATGTTAACTTTCAATTTAACATTTTTAAGTCTCAATTTAGTATACTTAGATTCTGTCCCAAAAAGTTTATTACGGAAATTTTGTAAGGTTCATGTGATCGTGAACGTTTTATAGTCCGAAATGTCCAATTATGTACCAAAAGTGTCGAAGTTCCAAGTTAATGTGTGTAAGTCTCGAAGTTATTAAGTTTCTGAATTTGAAATGTTATTTACGGTGAAAATTGGGCAGCGCTTCCGCGTAATAAAAATTATGTCCATTTTCAAAACACTTTCCCGCTTTAAAATGCACAATACAACGTTTAAATCAATAATACACAAGTTTCAAGTCCAAAAACCCTTTTTAAACAATGTATAAGTCAAAACAGTAGCTTAACATGATATATAAGTTCTGTGATTAATTATTTTAGCTTAAAATCAAGTTTACGACCTTTAAAACGACAAAAATAGCGAACAGGGCCATTCTGGCGGCGGCTGGAGGAAAGCAGCCGCCGGCTGACTTTTAGCCGTCGGCTGAAATCCTTCAGCCGCCGGCCAAAAGGCTTCGGCCAGTTTCAAAGTTGCTCCATTTTTCGTTTTTAAGCTCGTTTAACCGTTAGATTCGACATGCAAACTGGTATAACTTAAACATATGTATTTTCAAAGTAAAATCTCAGTTTTCTTTTAGATTTATAGGTTAAATATATAGATCTAACATAAAAACTCGTTTTTAAGCTAGAAAACGTTTTGCATGTTTATAAAAACTCATTTCCAGATTATAGATTATACATGCAAGTAAAAATATGTATAAAAATAGTGAAAAGAAAGTGTTATACCGAAGGAAAAAGAGATGTGATGGTTTGGATGAGTTTTAGCTCCAAAAGTTCCTTGAAAACCCGATTTAAACCCTTTTCCTTGATACCCTTAACTTCTAGGACGATTTGTATGTGTTGGATGGTTGATTTTTATGGACGAAAATGGACTGAAAATGATGTTTAGTTTCTGTTTTGGTTATGTGTTCTTGAGACAAAATAGAGAGAGAGTTTAGAGAGTGTGTGTGTTGTGTGTGTGTTTTTGATTCAAAAATGAAAGTGATTATGAATAAGGGTGATGTTTTCTGGCCTAGGGAGCCTCAAATGGCAGTTAAAGTTGCCCAGTCCCGAGCCAAACAAAGGAGGTCCAATGAAAACGCATGCAGAAATGAGTCACCAGCCAGCTGGACAGCGGGATTCAGCCGCCGGCTGGCTATATTCAGCCGTCGGCTGGATTCAGCCGCCGGCTGAATATATTCAGCCGCCGGCTGGATTGAAAAATCCAGCTTTTGACGTTTTAAGTTTTCCGTTATAATTAGTTAAGGACTAGAATCTTTTTGGTTACCGTTATGAACTTAGTCAAGTTCTTGTATTGATTATTTGGTGTTAGGATTTCTATTTTGATTCCGACATTGGTTCCGACAATTAAAAGTACAACAGAATGAACCCGAACAATATGAACACGATAAAAGAGTACTAGAGTTTCGAACCGATTAAGTAACTGAGAATCACCTGAAATTTAGACGGTTGTCACAGCTGGTCCATTAAAATGATAGACACGGTCGTGTCTTTCATTCCAACACACTATCTCCGCAGCTTTCTTCTCCTCCCAGTCAGTACCATTTCCCTCGGAAAACTTTCCCTCGTGGTTCCTCCTGTGCTCTCAAACTGTACATATGAAAAAAGGTTCCGGAACCCCTTGCCCGAATGCAAACTGTCTGCATACTCGGTTCGGTACATGAGGTTCCCCAACACACCACCAGACAAGCCATCCAGTGTATGCCCATAACCCGCTGTCTCGAGTGCAATCATCCACAAGGCCGCTCAGTACAGCGATATAAGGACACCAAATAAACTGGCCCTCTGTCAAGGCGGAGAAAGCGGCACGGTATGCAACCAGCACATGAGCCGGTGTGGATGTGTGACTATAGCTACAAAACTGGCGATGCCACCTAATATACAAAATAATAATCGTAAAAATTTAATATAATAAATATATAAATATAATAAATATATAAAAATAATAAATATAATAAAAATAATAAATATATACAAATAATAAATATAATAAATATAAAAAAAATTTAAAAATTTAATTCTAATAAATATAATCTAAATAATCTAAAATAATAAATATTAATAATTAGTATTAATAACAAATATAATAAAAATCTAATGCAGCGATAAAAATATTACTTGCTACCAACGCAGTGTGGGTAACTATCCGGTGCATCCAGCCGTCGGATTGTACGGGGCGCAATCAGTGGCATTCTCTCCCAGGCCCAAAGCTGGAGTAAAATTAATGGGCCCTGAATACCTTTCACGTCCTTCTTCTCCGCAGCAGTACAAAGTTGTCGGTACAAATAGGCCAACACTGCGGAGCCCCAGCTTTTTCTACCACCTTCACTTAGGTCGGTTATGTTTTGAAGAAAATTCAGCGACACATCATACGACCTTGCATCACTGAACAGGTGCCCACCCAAAAGAATCAAAATATAAACTCTAGCTCGGTTCATGTAGCCATTATCTCTAGACAAACAGGGCATACCAAGTACCTGGACTAGAGTCTTGATTGTTACTCTACCTTGCGCCACTTCTAACTCATCTGGCTCAAACCCAAGATAGTCAATACACAGCTGGACCCACTGTGCCACGCTTTTAAACTGCCATTTTCCGGAAACCACCGGTCCGTGTACAGGCAGCCCCCAAAGAACTTGTACGTCCTGCAACGTAACAGTCGCCTCACCGGTGGGAAAATGGATTGTGTGCGTCTCGGGACGCCACCTTTCAACCAAAGCAGTAATCAGAGCATGGTCGATTTTATGATAACCGGTGCGTAATACACCATCGAACCCAGCACTGACTATAAAGCCTCTCACACTCTCTCTAATATTGTCGGTGTGGTTCCAAAATCCGGAATCACAACGTCTAGCTTTTATAATGGCGGTAGCATCTTGCGTATCGTTAAACAGACGGGCAGAACGGTGATGGTCACCGGCTTGTAAAAACAGCAAGTCATTGTTTCGAGGGGTTGCGTTTGCTCCGAATTGCGACATATTTGCGTTTTTTGTGTGTGTGTAACGTTTTTTTTTTGAATATGTGTGTGTGCCGATTATGATGGTAGCTAGGGCATTTAAAGGCGAATTAAAGGATTCTATAAACCGGCTTTGGCAAAGCCGTTTTATGCCACGTGTCGTAAATTTATTGGCCGCCCAAAAAGGACTGTCGGCAGTCACGTGAAGTCAGCAGAAAAAAGTCATAAACCGGCATTGGGAAGACCGATTTATGCTGACTGTGTAGATAGTGGATATCCGACGTGTAAAGGCGAGTTGACTGGGCCATTTCTTTAGTGGAAATCTGACGTGGCACACTGATGTGGCATAAACCGGCATTGGGAATGCCGGTTATACCACTTTTATAACTTTTCTCGTTTGAAATCCACCGGCGATAATTCTGGTGGATAAATGTTTATTCCGGCCAAATTTTCTTACAGCGGAGTAATGATTTATAGTAATTTATCATTTGTCTTGTTCCATACATGTGGAGTGTAATAGTTTAAAGTTCGACCCTTTGGACAATATAAAAAGAATGTTGTGGTAACAGTTTAGGTTCGACCATTCAGCGATAATAATTATTATGTCATATGATCGATTTTCTCAATTCTTCTCCACTACCCTAAGGAATCTCAAATTTGTAAGTAAAGAAAAATTTAGATTCCAACGGATTTAAATTCCGTCATAAACTTCAAACAAGCATGTTATGGAAAAGGAATTCAATTCAAATTCACTCAATTTTTTTCTAGATTTCGTGAAACAAACACCCTCGCAGAATAATTTCCGTTCGGATCATTCAACCCATTTGGGTAATTCGACTCATTTGAAGATTAAGCTCATTTGCGAACATAACAAAAGTCTAATTTTCATGTCATTTTGTTTTTTTAATAGTGACGTCTAACAATTTTACGTACGGTCAAAAAAAGAATTAAATATATTTCCTGAATAGTATTCCCGTATAAACCCATGATTTTCATAAACAAAAACTAATTTTCCTTCAACGATGCAACAACAAATTAAAAATCCATTCAGACACTACGCTTTCTAATCGTTTATCGTTCTGCTTATTAAGCCGAAAAAAATATTTTCATTCAAGACATCCAAATTCAGTCTGTTTTCATGAATCCATTAGGTAACACATACTTTCGAATGTTGTAATGAAGGATAATCAATATGGTAACAAGGTTTATTAACCTTAAAAGTATCAAATGTAATATTACTCAGCTTATTGGTATTAAGACTAATCGGTGACCAATAGAAAAAATATATAAACTTCTAATGATAACCATCTTCTTAGAATTATAGAGCAACACGACCCACGACACTGTCAACTAACTTTATAAAGTTTATATTATAAATAAAATATTTGAAAATTTACTCCATCAAATAACGTTTAAAGTTAAAAAAAACTAATGGTTAAATACAAATTTTATATCAATTAATTTTAATTGCCTTTATTTTATATGGACATATATTTTTTATGAAATTAGTAATGGAATTAATTAAAGGAAATTAAGATTATTTTATATGTTATATTCATTAAGTGATATCTTACTAATTATACTTTACTTAAAAATTTAAAATTTTAATAAAAAATGAAAATGTTTTATATATTAATAAAGATAGTTATAATTATTTATTAATTATTGCGGTAATTAAGGAAATGTCATTAATTGTACAGTGTTTTAAATGATAAATTTTGTGATAGATATAAAAGGGGTAGATTAGTAATTTCAATTACTTAAATTTTAAGAGTTTAAGAGTTTAAAGGAAATGGTTTATAATATAGTTAAGATAAGACCGAAGAAGTTTTCTTTCTTTAGAAAAACAATAAAAACTTAGAAAACATGCTATAATATTGTTCACTTTCCTAGTTTAATATATTCTCCAATGTAGCTATCATAAATTTTCATTTTACTTTTAAAAGCAAATAAATGGTTAAATGAAACCAAAAAAAAAAGTATTGCTTTGAAATTAAAATTAAGTTATTAAACACATATAAGATAGTTTAAAGATTTAATAAAACTAGTTAAACATTGAGAATGTTAGTTTACTTATTCTTAACGGAGAATATATTCAATTTTTGAAATCTATACTTATTTTCAGCGTACCATCCTTCTCTGTCACAAACAATCCTCGTATTTTTCGGAATAAGAAACTCAGTTCAATAAAATCTCATTCAAGTCATTTTTATAATTGTTTCATCTTTTCTATCAATTCCGATAAAACTACACAATGAGGTACCTTAACAATATATTTCAATTTCAGAACAATTCCAATCCTAGATTCTAGTTCCCATGCAATTGATAATTCCAAATAACTCCTCAGGAAAACAACTAAATGTTTCCGATTTAGATTAACACTTTTCACTTTCACAATATCCTCCTATCTTTTCATATCATAAAACATATTGATACACATTCATTTTAAAACACTTCCTTGCTTTTATTAGTGAAATTTTACCAAATTTTCAATACTCATTTCTCTATGTGCTTTAACAATTTTTTCAATCTTTCGAAAATTTTACCATCTTCTTGTGCACACAATTTAGCATGATTTCACAATAATCAATTTATACTGATCATCACATAAATTCCACATGAATTATAGATATAGGGGACAACATCTTTTATATGTCATTAGAATAAATAGTAAACTTATCATATCATAACGGATTTTCTTACCAGTATACTTACCTTTAAAGCAATATCTATCGAACTCCAAGGTATAACAAATTTTGCACAAGAATTTAAAGATATAGAATTACTATTTGCGTCATAATCAAACAAAACCTTCCCAGTGTAAGCATACCTATAAGAATTCCAAAAATAATCTCGTTAACACGAAGAATTTCTTTTACAATCATTTAGAAAATCCTCAACTTAATTTAGAATCCTTTATGTCACACCCCGCTTAAAGCGGAAAAACGAGGTGTTCCAGTTATGATATCAAGAGTCAAGGATTACAACATTACAACCAATAAATAAACATCGAATAATATTAATCATGCCACAAGGTTTACAAAATACAATACAAAGTCAAATGTGATACAAAGTCGAATACAAATACAAATCGAATGTCACAAATCGGATCATAAAGGAATTACATCGAACATAACGAATTCCATGTACACAAAATAAATGATCCAAAATAAACATGGCATGATCAAACAAATCCTCAAACTCCTGAAAAAGCGTTAAAAAAACATCAACACATGTTGGTGAATTATTCGCAATATTTAAAGTAAAAGTTGACCCACTAAAAGATTTAATAAGCATGACAAATTTCAAATAGCATATCTTGATTTATAACCCAAGTGCGAGTATAATACCTAGACTATTCATACAATGAACCTGACCACACAATATATCCCCTAACCTAAGGCATGTCAAACCAAAGGCAACAAATAATCAAAACGGCCATAACATCCACTCATAGGGACATCCTATCGAGCAATGAGGGTTAGGTCAAACCCATATAGATCTATATATATGAAAACCGTGGGCACAAAGCTTAACAAGTGTATAAGGGGGGCCTCACAAGGCCTAATGACATCTAATCTAAGGCAATACTAATCCATTAGGTAAACAAGATATACATACATGCGACAATTTTAAATACGCTTTCCAGCCCAAAAATAGTAAGAGAACAGGGCTACGAATAACTCACAAGATAAGATCAGCAAAGTATCGTGTAAAATCAATATGGAGATAACACTCCGCCGCCTAAGTACCCTAAAACAAATATAACATAGTCTAAGTATCTCAATAAATACAGTACGGTTTAACCTTGTCGGTTAAGGTTAAGATTTAAAGTTAATTAAAATATTCCAACAATTATCAATTCGAGTCAAAATAACGGATCAAAGAGACGAGGTTCCGCGCCAATAAGGGCGATAGGAAAGATATCGATATTTCACGTCATAAAAGACAATTAGAAAGGAATGATATTCCGAGCCGAAAATGACTAACAAGAATATCGGTTGAAAGGAATACTGTTAGCAAAGTCTTATTGAGATCGACCAAGGTCAACGTCAAAGATGTTGACTTGGTCAAAGTCAAAGATGTGGACTTGGTCAAAGTCAAAGTCAACAATTTGAAGGAAAGTCAAAGTCAACGTAAAAGTCAAACTTTGACATTTTAAAGAGTTTAAAATATTTTGAATGAAAATAGTTTGAGAACGATTTTAAAAGAGTTTAACGAAACAAATACAATATTTATCATCATTTGAGATTACGATCGCATTTTTGAGAAAAGTATATTTATCAAAAATATATACGTTTAGTGATTATAATAATAATAAATAATATGTTTATGATAGAGATTACGTTTTTGAGTCCAAAAACGTATATTTGTTAATAGTTACTATTTTTACGTATAGTAAAATACTTATATGTGTTTTAACGTGTTTATATAACGTCTTTTTAGTCAAAAAGTACATAATACTTACGAAAAACGTTCCGATAATTTTAATAAAATTATTTTAGTAAAATCTATACATTTTTAAGTCCCATAAACTGAGATTTCAAGATTTTATATTTATTTCGCATTTTAAATTGACTTTAACGTTTTAACGTTTTAAATACGTTATAAGTTTAAATAAATAGCTAAAAATGTCGAATAATTATTACAAGTTCACTTTTATATATTTTTATACTTTATTACAGAATAAAAAATTATGAGACTTTTTATAAAAGTTTTACTTAATAATTTTAACCAGTTAAACATTATTTTCGGTATATTTTACGTTATATTTAACCGATTTTTACGTAAAGGTCCGAGTATGGTCAACATTAATAACGTCCAATAATTTCGCTTTTTAATTACGATAAAGATGGTGAGTTTAAAAATAATAAATTTTACGTCAAGAAAACGAGATATTAAGATTTTAAGGAAAAACGAGTACTACCGACGTCCTCCGCACAATCTACACGATCTCCGATGTGACAACCGTCTAAACCCAGGTCGAGAACGCTAACTTATGACTTCTATGTGTTATATTTGTTACCCGTTACGACTAACTTTATGTGTTACGTTGTTACGTAGACATAACTCTTAAGCTAAGCTCGTTGTAACTCACCCAAAACTCTTAAACGTAAGTTTACGTATTTAAACCTTTAAGCGCGGATCGGGATCGGAATCAATTTATGTAAGTCCTAATACCAAGAAAACACCTAAGGAACTTTCCTAAGTTCATAACGTATCAAAATTTATAACTTTCAGTTAACGAAAAGGTCCAACGAAACAAAACGCAAAAACAACAAAAATCAGAAAATGGCAAAACAAGCCAGGACGACGCACAGATGCCTTGTGCGGCGTCCTGGATGCCAAATCCGAAATTTTTTGGACTTTTGTTACTTGTCTCGTTTCTATAAACAACAACTACCAATTAAACCCGATTTAGACTACTTATTACTGCATTTTTCCACTGTCCCAAGCTATCCCACCACATTTCTATTATTTTCTTTTCTTTTGTTCATTTCTTAAACACAAACACACACTCAAAACACACACACAACAAACTCTCTCAAAATCTCTTTCACCCTTCTCCATTTCCAGCCCTAAAATACAGAGAGAACACAATAAAAACACCATCTAAAAACGTTTTAACATCAAGAGGAAGCAAGGGAATCAAGTTCATTTCGGTTTCAAAACGTTTTCTACACTTTTGGAGCTCTAAATCCGGCAAGACCATCATCCAAGCACTTTCAACCGGTAGATTTCTTGTATTTTACTGTCTTTACATAAATAAGTACTTTCATGGATGATCTAACCATCAAAAATAAGTTTTTACAAAGTTTTATAACACATTTTATACAAAAACGGGTTTTTATCAAAATAATACTTAGATCTACGATTTTATGGATAAAAGTTATGTATAAACTGCTAAAATAACATATTATGAAGTTTAAACCGATTGCATGTCGGAATCTATGGGTAACAAATCGATTTTTGCAAGAAAAACACAAAATAACGACCTGTGCGCCGTCCCTGGAGACTAGGACGACGCAGCGAGACGTTTTGTGCCATGTGCGTCGTTCCTGAGGTCCAGGACGACGCACACCTTGCTGTTTTTCCCGAAAATCGTCGTTTTGACCGTTTTAAGCTTGTGTACACCGCTGACTTTTTCGAGACTTGATATATATGACTGAGTTTGGTAAAAATAACTATATTAGTGACTTGTATTGGACTAGTTATGCTAAAATGAACATGTTTAAATATGTTATGTATGTATATGTGTTTTGTGAGAGGGAAAGTGGCTTATATTTTGGACATAAAATTTGGGCGCGGAAGCGCTGCCCAAATTTTGTTAGAAAATATAAGACACTTTAGCAAACAAAACATATTTATCATAATAACAAAAACGTTAACTTTGGACCTTTGGACTAAAACATAACGATAACCGATTCGGACTTTTTTTGGACAAATTGGACCTTGACACTTAAAGTTTAACTAAAGACTATTGTTATATTATACAATAACATAATAACACTTGAACAAAACTTGGTATTATTAGGCTTTCGGTGATTCCCGGCACACTTTCCGACCGTTCCCGCTTACGATTATCTTCGCAACCAGTGAGTTACAAACCCCTACTCTTTTAAACGCTTTTAATACTTTTTGGTGTGAAATGCGAGTCTTAGGCTTAAACATATATTTAAGCTGAAAAACGCTTTATTACTTGAATGCTAAACGAAAACGATTTGATACTCAATGCTATTACGAAAACACTTGTATACTTTGAACGCTATTATGAAACACATTGATATATCGAATACTTTTATGAAAGACTATTTTGTCGGCATTGTTGATGGTTTTTCCAACACTGCCGAGAATACGAAAGCTATACTTGCCAATGACTAAAACAATCGATCGTCATGTTGCGGACTTTGTACAACATGGACGTGAGAAACCATTAAAATTCCCGACACTACCAAGGACATTAGTTGCTATTAATCCCTTTGGAAAGGACCGTTAGTAGATATGGATAGCGCTATTAGGGTAAACTGACCCTCACCACAACGAATTATAACGATGGTGCATAATACTAATAGGGTAGGCTACAGGCTTAGCAACGATCATTGGGCAATACTTAGGATTGTCACATAGTCGCGCTATGTGTTCAATGCCTACAAACGCAAATGCTATACTTTACACATGTTTTGTGGTAACTATTTGAAAACTATACTTTACGCCATCTTTACGTGCGTTGAAACTTGTATGCTTTTACTTAAACTTGTAGCTCACTAACTACGTCTCCCGTAGTTAACACTTGACTCGTATTTTCAGGTATCGAGTAAGCTAGCTGATGACTTTATGCTTTTGGGAGAATGACTTCAAGAATGGGAAAGGGTTCGGGTGGTTTGGCTATGAACCCCTTTTTTGTATTTCGGATATTTAAACATTGTTTTAAACAATTGTAAACCTTGGATGTTATGTTTTCTTTAATATAACTTGGTGTGGAATTATAAACTTGTGTTTCCAATGCTATTGCTCTTCACATCCTGTGCTTCCGCTTTAGCGGGGTGTGACAGACTTGGTATCAGAGCGCAAGGTTATAGTGAATACCGATTTTTCAAAAATCAAACTATAACCAGTTTCTAAACGAAAGATTTTATTTAACCAAAAAGTGAAGGAATTGTTTAACTTGAATTATTCGTAGCCTGATCACCTATGAATAATTTGTACTAAATCATGCCAGAACGGGATTGGTAAACATTAAACGAACCTCCCCGGGAATTCTTGATAGATGCTATATATAAGATACTCGATGTGCTCAGCTTATTACTAACACTAACATGAGCCGTATCTTCGAACTAACTCGTTACCGATTTAGGGTATGTCGAGAGGGAAAGAGATAGCTACGTCAGTCGACGAAACCGAACACTCTCACAAATCCCAATCACGCTCTAGGAGTCAGCAATCGTCACCACTCACCCTACCTTTCCTCCGTCGGGACGGTGAAGGAAGCTCACGATTCCCAACACGCCGCGCACGACACCCCCACCGAATCGACTCAAGACCTCAGATGACTACGCCACAACCACCCCCTGTGCGCGGATTGACTCCCGAAGAAATCCAAGCGCTGTGTAACATGTCTGTCGACCTCCGCGGATACACACAAGTCGTGAGAGATCACTCCCATCAGATACGGGGTTTGTACACGGAAGTGCTGCGCACAAAGTCAATGGCACGAAAGGCAGTTCGAGCAGCACGCAACTTGATGCTGATTAGCATAGTACTAGTATTCCTTATGGTTGAACTGGTTGTAATTAAGGTTTAGAGGTTGTTGTAAGATGTCTTTTGGGTTGTAAGCAGAACATGTAGTGTATGAAGGATTGTAAGCGTAGTACTGTGTGTTGGTTGGTAATGTACGACAATAGTCGATGATGTTGGATTTTGTAAGAACATCAAATTTTGAGCGATATATAAAATGGACGGATTATAATTACAATTGTTGTTGTTCTTGTTATTTCCCATTATTTGAATCTGAAGTGAAAAGTATCAAAACCCTAAACCTGAATTCTCTCTTGTGTAGGAAAATGGCCGATCACAACGATGAGCACATTGTCCAAAGGATCAATGCCCGACTGAACGAGGAAATACCTGGCCTCATAGCCCGAATCAACGCGGGTATCCACCAGGGAGGACCGAGGGGGAACGACAATAACAATGAACAGAAC
>CAJVGC010000592.1:22715023-22931569 GCA_910822075.1 Senecio squalidus
ATATCCTAAAAACGAACTGTGCAATGCTCCGATTCTAACTCTCCCTGAGGGAAACGAGGACTTCGTAGTATATTGTGACCCATCTAACCTAGGATTAGGTTGTGTATTGATGCAACGAAATAAGCTTACGCATCGCGACAACTTGAGAAACACGAGGTCAACTACGCTACACACGACCTAGAACTAGGAGCGATAGTTTTTGCCCTAAAAATCCGGAGACATTATCTCTACGGAACCAAATGCACGGTATTCACGGACCATAGGAGTCTGCAACACATACTAGATCAGAAGCTACTCAACATGAGGCAAAGGAGATGGTTGGAACTCCTTAGCGACTACGACTGCGATATTAAGTATCACCCTGGCAAAGCGAATGTCGTAGCAGATGCCTTGAGTAGGAAAGAGAGGCAACAGACGACTCGAGTACGTGCATTAGGAATTTACATTAAACCCGAGTTGAGAACGCGCATAGCAAGTGCCCAGCATGAGGCTTTGAAGGCAGATAACATAAAGGTCGAAACCTTGCATAATCACGACAAGGATTTTGTAAGAAAGAGCGACGATGTCCATTATTTTAAGGATCGAGCCTGGATTCCTACGACCAACGAATTGAGGAAGGCCATTATGGATGAAGCGCACCGAACAAGATATTCCATTCATCCAGGGTCAAGCAAAATGTATAAGGACCTCAAGGAACACTATTGGTGGCCTGGAATGAAAAGAGACGTTGCTTTATACGTAGAGAAATGCCTCACTTGTGCGAAAGTGAAGGCCGAATATCAAAAGCCATCCGGATTACTACAGCAACCCGAAATTCTCGAGTGGAAATGGGAACAAATCACAATGGACTTCGTCACAAAGTTACCTCGAACATCAAAGGGTAACGACATGATCTTGGTTATAGTGGATCGGCTAACGAAGTCAGCACACTTTATTCCCATCAAGGAAAGTTTTAACGTAGAAAAACTTGTCCAAATATACATCAACGAGATAGTGACACGTCACGTAATACCCACGTCAATCATCTCGGATAGAGATACTCGCTTCACTTCCAGATTCTGGAAGGCATTCCAAGAGTCGTTTGGCACACGATTGGACTTAAGCACGGCTTACCATCCGCAGACCGATGGTCAAAGCGAGTGCACTATACTAACACTAGAGGACATGCTGAGAGCATGCGTCATCGACTTCGGAGGAAGTTGGGATAACCACTTACCACTAATAGAGTTCTCTTACAATAACAGCTACCATGCTAGCATCAAATGTGCGCCTTTTGAAGCTCTTTACGGAAGGAAATGCCGATCTCCACTGTGTGGTTGGAACCGGGAGATCGACAACTAATTAGCATGGATGTAGTGCAAGAAACGATTGATAAGATCACAACGATTAAGGAAAGACTTAAGACTGCGAGAAGTCGTCAAAAGAGTTATGCTGATATGCGCAGGAAGGATCTAGAATTTCAAGTCGGCGACAAAGTACTTCTAAAGGTGTCACATTGGAAGGGTGCAATACGCCGCGGAAAACATGGAAAGCTTAGCCCGAGATATGTAGGACCATTTGAGATACTCGAAAGGGTAGGTCCGGTCGCGTATCGCCTAGAACTACCGCAAGAGCTCGGTAACATGCATAACACTTTTCATGTTTCGAGATTGAAAAAGTGCCTATCGGACGAAACACTTATCACACCTTTAGAAGAAGTACAACTAGACGAGAAGCTCCAATTTGTCGAGGAACCGATTGAAATCCTAGATCGCGAAACTAAGAAACTAAGACACAGTCGAATCCCTATAGTGAGGGTACGTTGGAACACTAAACGAGGCCCCGAATATACCTGCGAACGAGAGGATCAGATGATGCTTAAGTATAATCATCTCTTCACTTCTCCCACAACGAATACCACAAGTTGAAATTTCGGGACGAAATTCTTTCAACGTGATCTCCGATGTGACAACCGTCTAAACCTAGGTCGAGAACGCTAACTTATGACTTCTATGTGTTATATTTGTTACCCGTTACGACTTACTTTATGTGTTACGTTGTTACGTAGACATAACTCTTAAGCTAAGCTCGTTGTAACTCACACAAAACTCTTAAACGTAAGTTTACGTATTTAAACCTTTAAGCGCGGATCGGGATCAGAATCAATTTATGTAAGTCCTAATACCAAGAAAACACCTAAGGAACTTTCCTAAGTTCATAACGTATCAAAATTTATAACTTTCAGTTAACGAAAAGGTCCAACGAAACAAAACGCAAAAACAACAAAAATCAGAAAATGGCAAAACAAGCCAGGACGACGCACAGATGCCTTGTGCGGCGTCCTGGATGCCAAATCCGAAATTTTTTGGACTTTTGTTACTTGACTCGTTTCTATAAACAACAACTACCAATTAAACCCGATTTAGACTACTTATTACTGCATTTTTCCACTGTCCCAAGCTATCCCACCACATTTCTATCATTTTCTTTTCTTTTGTTCATTTCTTAAACATAAAAACACACACACAACAAACTCTCTCAAAATCTCTTTCACCCTTCTCCATTTCCAGCCCTAAAATACAGAGAGAACACAATAAAACACCATCTAAAAACGTTTTAACATCAAGAGGAAGCAAGGGAATCAAGTTCATTTCGGTTTCAAAACGTTTTCTACACTTTTGGAGCTCTAAATCCGGCAAGACCATCATCCAAGCACTTTTAACCGGTAGATTTCTTGTATTTTACTGTCTTTACATAAATAAGTACTTTCATGGATGATCTAACCATCAAAAATAAGTTTTTACAAAGTTTTATAACACATTTTATACAAAAACGGGTTTTTATCAAAATAATACTTAGATCTACGATTTTATGGATAAAAGTTATGTATAAACTGCTAAAATAACATATTATGAAGTTTAAACCGATTGCATGTCGGAATCTATGGGTAACAAATCGATTTTTGCAAGAAAAACACAAAACAACGACCTGTGCGCCGTCCCTGGAGACCAGGATGACGCAGCGGGACGTTTTGTGCCCTGTGCGTCGTTCCTGAGGTCCAGGACGACGCACACCTTGTTGTTTTTCCCGAAAATCGTCGTTTTGGCCGTTTTAACCTTGTGTACACCGCTGACTTTTTCGAGACTTGATATATATGACTGAGTTTGGTAAAAATAACTATATTAGTGACTTGTATTGGACTAGTTATGCTAAAATGAACATGTTTAAATATGTTATGTATGTATATGTGTTTTGTGAGCGGGAAAGTGGCTTATATTTTGGACATAAAATTTGGGCGCGGAAGCGCTGCCCAAATTTTGTTAGAAAATATAAGACACTTTAGCAAACAAAACATATTTATCATAATAACAAAAACGTTAACTTTGGACCTTTGGATTAAAACATAACGATAACCGATTCGGACGATTTTTGGACAAACTGGACCTTGACACTTAAAGTTTAACTAAAGACTATTGTTATATTATACAATAACATAATAAAACTTGAACAAAACTTGGTATTATTAGGCTTTCGGTGATTCCCGGCACACTTTCCGACCGTTCCCGCTTACGATTATCTTCGCAACCAGTGAGTTACAAACCCCTACTCTTTTAAACGCTTTTAATACTTTTTGGTGTGAAATGCGAGTCTTAGGCTTAAACATATATTTAAGCTGAAAAACGCTTTATTACTTGAATGCTAAACGAAAACGATTTGATACTCAATGCTATTACGAAAACACTTGTATACTTTGAACGCTATTATGAAACACATTGATATCTCGAATACTTTTATGAAAGACTATTTTACCGACATTGTTGATGGTTTTTCCAACACTGCCGAGAATACGAAAGCTATACTTGCCAATGACTAAAACAATCGATCGTCATGTTGCGGACTTTGTACAACATGGACGTGAGTAACCATTAAAATTCTCGACACTACCAAGGACATTAGTTGCTATTAATCCCTTTGGAAAGGACCGTTAGTAGATATGGATAGCGTTATTAGGGTAAACTGACCACAACGACTTATAACGATGGTGCATAATACTAATAGGGTAGGCTACAGGCTTAGCAACGATCATTGGGCAATACTTAGGATTGTCACATAGTCGCGCAATGTGTTCAATGCCTAAAAACGAAAATGCTATACTTTACACATGTTTTGTGGTAACTATTTGAAAACTATACTTTACCCCATCTTTACGTGCGTTGAAACTTGTATGCTTTTACTTAAACTTGTAGCTCACTAACTACGTCTCCCGTAGTTAACACTTGACTCGTATTTTCAGGTATCGAGTAAGCTAGCTGATGACTTTATGCTTTTGGGGGAATGACTTCAAGAATGGGAAAGGGTTCGGGTGGTTTGGCTATGAACACCTATTTTGTATTTCGGATATGTAAATTTTGTTTTAAACAATTGTAAACCTTGGATGTTATGTTTTCTTTAATATAACTTGGTGTGGAATTATAAACTTGTGTATCGAATGCTATTGCTCTTCACATCCTGTGTTTCCGCTTTAGCGGGGTGTGACATCCGAAAAATCCGAAAGTTTCTGAAAAGTTCAAAACTCCTGAAAACGTAGATAACGCAACAAAAACGAAGGTTAACGGGTCAACGGGGTGAAAGAAAAACAAAAACGAAAGTCGAAACGGCAGGAAAACGGTTGTCTAGGAAACTGACCTGATGGTGTCCGGACAAGCAGCCCCGTCACCGGGTAAAAGTGACCCATCTCGGTCTTGTGTCTGAGCAAACAGCCCTGTCACCGGGTAAAAATGACCCAGCTCGGTCTTGTCTCCGAGCAAACAGCCCCGTCATCGAGTAAAACTGGCCCAGCTCGGTCTTGTGTCCGAGCAAACAGCCCCGTCACCGGGTAAAAGTGACCCAACTCGGTCAGATCGCGATATGGTCCGAAAATAACAAAAAAAACTGGTTTTTTGTTAGATACGCTTAGTATGGATTCAAGGGGTTTTAAGGGTGTTAGAATAACATACTTACAAAGGGTTTTTGGGTGGTTAGCACGTGTGAACGGTACCAAAACTGAGTTTGCTCGATAAAGACTCCAAACCGAAATATGGTGATGAAACTCAATTGTTGGCTTTAAAGCTTGATGTTTCTGAGTTGTTTCACTTCCAGAGAGTTTCTAAATGAGATAGGGTAGAGAGAGATGGAGAGAAAACGAATTAGAGAGAGAGAGGAGTGAGTTTGATGTGTTTGTTGTTATGTGATGATAAAAGGAGATGAAATGGAAGGGGGGCCTTGCTTGGCATTGGAAATCAAAAGAATGCAGAGATTTCATTGAGATCTACAAGGTTATCCATGTTCCCAAGACATTCACAAAGAAAAAGTAAGTTTTTGGTTAGAAAGGACTAAATTTGTAAGAGATTTACATTTAGTTACCGTTAAAGGACTAACTTTGTAATAGATTTAGTTAGAGGACTAACTTTGTAATAGGTTAAGTTAGAGGACTAACTTTGTAATGAAATTTTGAAATATAATTTTCTTAACCGACGATTACGACGTAAACACCCTACTTTAATAACACGAGAATACTAACTATTCGGCACTTAGACGATTATAAAGCTTACGTCTCGAGAGACGAAGTAATAAAACACATAAAACCGACTCAAATATACAAAACGTGAGTAAATATAAAGCGATATGCAAGGGTCAACATAATTGCGAATAAAAGAATAAATATCGGTAATGAAAAATACCTCGAAAAGACGGGATGTCACAGCCTCCCCCACTAAAAAGAATTTCGTCCTCGAAATATCTACTGAGCACTGCTGCTAGCAAAGAGATGGGGATACTTCTTCTGCATCTCATCCTCCCATTCCCAAGTAAACTCAGCTCCAACTTTAGAGTTCCATCGGACTTTCACTATCGGAATCCGACTCCGCCGTAACCGTTTGACATATCGGTCAACAATCTCCACCGGCTCCTCTATCACATGAAGCTGATCATCCAAACGTAGTTTCTCCAGTGGCATGATCAAGGACTCGTCAGCAAGGCACTTCTTGAGATGCGATACGTGAAATACGTTGTGCACACGTAACCGTTTGACATATCGGTCAACAATCTCCACCGGCTCCTCTATCACATGAAGCTGATCATCCAAACGTAGTTTCTCCAGTGGCATGATCAAGGACTCGTCAGCAAGGCACTTCTTGAGATGCGATACGTGAAATACGTTGTGCACACCGCACAACTCAGGTGGTAACTCAAGACGGTAAGCCACTGGGCCAACACGAGACAACACTCTGAAGGGACATGTAAAACGTGGACTCAACTTGCTGCGCTTCTCGAACCGAAACACACCCTTCCACGGAGAAACTTTCAGTAACACCATATCCCCGACCTGGAACTCCAAAGGTCTCCGACGCAAATCCGCGTACTTCTTCTGACGGTCTCTAGCGGCTATCAGACGATCCTTGATCCTGAAGATCTCATCCGTAGTCTCCTGAATCAACTCGGGACCTGTAATCTGACTATCTCCTACCTCAGCCCAACATAGTGGAGACCTACACTTCCTACCGTAAAGTGCCTCAAATGGAGCGCAATTAATGCTGGAGTGGTAACTATTATTATACGAAAACTCGACCAACGGTAAATGTCGATCCCAACTCCCACCAAAATCTAAGGCACACGCTCGAAGCATATCCTCCAACGTCCGGATAGTACGCTCACTCTGTCCATCAGTCTGAGGATGGTAAGCCGTACTCATGTCTAATCTGGTACCCAAAGCTCGCTGTAACGACTGCCATAATCTCGAAGTGAATCGTGCATCACGATCTAAAATAACGGATACTGGAATGCCATGTCTGGCTACGATCTCATCGATATACAATATAGATAACTTCTCTACTCGTTAATCTTCACGAATAGGAAGAAAGTGCACTGACTTAGTCAGCCGATCGAAGATAACCCAGATGGTATCATAACCTCCTGTAGACCTAGGAAGTTTTGTAACAAAGTCCATCGTGATCCTCTCCCACTTCCACTGTGGGATCTCGGGCTGCTGAAGAAGGCCGGAAGGCTTCTGATTCTGAGCCTTGACCTTTGAACATGTCAAACACATGCCCACATACTCGGCAATCGCCAGCTTCATGCCAGGCCACCAGTAGAATTCCTTAAGGTCATGGTACATCTTATCCGCTCCAGGATGAACCGAATAATTGGACTTATGACCCTCATCCAAAATCAACTGCCTAAGACTAACGGGAACCCAAATGCGGTCCAAGAAATACAACACCACGTCGTCCTTCGGCTCCAACTGTCGTGCCAAACTAAACAATCCCTCATCCTTGAGGCGATCCTCGGTGAGAGCCTCCTGCTGAGTCTGAATAATACGAGCCTTCAAGCTCGACTGAATGGAAACCATCATAGCGCGAACTCTCACCGGCTTAACCGACTCCTTGCGACTCAACGCATCGGATACAACATTCGCCTAACCTGGATGGTAGCGAATCTCACAATCATAGTCGTTGAGCAACTCAACCCACCGGCGTTGCCTCATATTCAACATCTTTTGATCAAAGATGTGTTGTAACGACTTATGATCGGTAAATACGGTGCACTTAGTACCGTAAAGATAGTGACGCCAGTTCTTCAAAGCAAAAACCACTGCGTCCAACTCTAGATCGTGTCGTGTAATTCTGCTCATGAATCTTCAACTGATGAGAAGCATAGGCAATCATTTTCCCATTCTGCATCAGTACACAACCGAGTCTCTTATGCGAAGCGTCGCAATATACCACATAATTCTCGGTACCCTCGGGAAGACTCAATATAGGAGCATTACACAACCGCTTCTTCAGTAACTGAAAAGCCTCCTCCTGCTCTACACCCCAAACAAACTCCTCGCTCTTCTGGGTCAATTTCTTCATAGGCGAGGCTATCTTCGAGAAATTCTCGATGAAACGACGATAGTAACCTTCCAAACCCAAGAATGAACGGATCTCGGTGGGTGTCTTCGGAGCGACCCAATCTCTTACGGCTTCAATCTTGGCAGGATCAACGTGAATACCCTCCCCGCTAACCACGGCCAAGAAACTGAACCGCAGATAACCAAAACTCGCATTTCGAGAACTTAGCGTAAAGTTGCTCCTGTCTAAGCAACTCCAACACTAATCTCAAGTGCTCCTCGTGCTCTTCACGGCTACGAGAATATATAAGGATGTCGTAGATGAAAACGATCACGAACTTGTCGAGGTAAGGACGACATATACGGTTCATCATGTCCATGAAAGCTGCAGGCGCATTCGTGAGACCGAAAGGCATAACTAAGAACTCGAAATGGCCGTAACGCGTCCTGAAAGCGGTCTTCGGAATGTCCTCCTCCTGTACTCTCAACTGATGATATCCGGATCGTAAGTCAATATTCGAGAAGAAGCATGAACCCTGAAGTTGGTCTAACAAATCATCTATACGCGGCAAGGGATACCGGTTCTTCACCGTCAGCT
Source organism: Senecio squalidus (assembly GCA_910822075.1). Lineage (NCBI taxonomy): Eukaryota > Viridiplantae > Streptophyta > Magnoliopsida > Asterales > Asteraceae > Senecio > Senecio squalidus. The sequence goes on from CAJVGC010000592.1 coordinate 22,723,471, forward strand.
TATTCAGCTCCCTGTAGTCTATACACAACCTCATCGAACCATCTTTCTTCTTCACGAAGAGTACGACGCGCCCCAAGGAGAGAAACTCGGTCTAACAAAGCCTTTATCCACCAACTCCTGAATCTGCTTCGATAGCTCTAACATCTCCGAAGGTGCCAACCGATAAGGAGCTTTCGCCACCGGCGCTGCTCCGGGAACCACGTCTATACGAAACTCTACCTGTCTACTAGGGGGTAACCCAGGTAAGTCCTCTGGAAATACATCGGGAAAGTCACGAACCACCTGCTTCTCCTCAATCTTCTCTGCAGAGTCTTTCTTCACAAGGTGTGCAAGAGGGTGCGCCGCATAAGTACACCATTGCGGCGCAGTCCATTCAAGCATAAAGGTTATGTTTTCCGCATACAAACAACGGGCTATTCTCGGAAGCGGAGATCACAAGATAACCGTAACTCAGGACTAGTACTTAAGTATAAAGTTGTTATAATTTCGAATTCGGGAGTCCTCAAAAGTTAAACAATACTCACATGATTTAAATACGACAAGTTCACGAAACACCGAAAATTCTCGTTAAGTGATCCAGGAGCTCATCTAGTGGGTACTAAGTACTTGTGCACCTAATCTTACACGATACCAATCACATATAGAGATATACACACATGTCTAAAGCAATGAACACACATGAAATCATAACTATCACACATCAACATAGCATAAAGCAACTTTATAATTTTTTTTTAATAAGAGTCGGTAATGAGCTACAGACATATTAGACGAACTTGAGATGGAAAAAGTGACAGTTGTCACAATTTGTCTCTAAGGGGGAGAATGTTAGTACTGAATTCATCAATGAAGAAACAAAGATTAATTCGTCTATTGTTGGTAAGATTGTAAAAGATTTGGAGAAGGCTGGAAGTTCCAAAGGAAAGGAGAAGATGGGGGAAGAGTTTAAATCTTATGAAATGGAATTTAAGTATGGTAATGAAGGAATTAATTCGGGTGATGAAAACTTTAAGTCTGGTGAAGAAACAAACAAGTCGGGTGATGAAGACTTTAATTATGGTGATGATGAAGATAATGATAATGTCAAGCCTAGGGAAAGAGTGATGAAATTCAAAGTAGTAGATCAATTTTGCAATGTTTTGGATAGAGAAATGTTTGAAAAATATTATGATGGAGTATTTGATGAGAATGCAACTGAAATCTTCACTGTTTTCATCAAGGAAAGAAATCCAATTCCAACTATTGCTTATGGGGATAGTGATGTATGGAATAAGGAGCTTGGAGGAGAAGAAAATATGATTAACATTGATAGTGATGATGAGCATATGGGAGAAACTGAAGGTGAGAAGGAAGTTGAAGTGGTTGTTAAAGAAGAGGATGCATCAAGTGGAAAAACTGAAGTGATTACAGCAGAAGGTAGTACTAAAACAATTTTTGCTGGAGGGAGGATAAAGTCTAAGGCTGTGAAATCTAAAAGTTTGATACTTGCTAAGATAGTTGAACTGAAGAAGAGAATGTATGGATACAAAAGAGACTTAACTGAGGCAAATTACAAGTTTTAGTTAAAGAATTATTGGTCTTTCTGCAAGGTCAGTTGGACAAATGTCAATTAAGACTTTAGGAAGAAATTGGTTGGATATTCAGACAAAGATCTTGATTAGAGATATAAATTTGAAGAAAGTAAAGAGAATGGAGGAAGAATTGAATAGGGGGATGAAAGAAAGGCTTGAAAATGGAAATGTTGGTGAATCATATGTAGTAGAGATGGAAAGTAATGTTGAAAGCCAAGTTGGAGATCAATCGAATGTTGAAAGTCAAACAACAGAAATACCATTGGTGACTCCTGTTACTACTGAGAAATATGTTGGAGGGTCTTCTACTCAAACTGTTGACCTAAATCAAACTGTAACCTTAAAGTCTTTGGTTGAAAAGCAAAGTCAAGAGGTTAAGTTGAAGATCAAGGTGAAACAAGAAGATGATCCTTTTGTTGAGTACATGGAGAATGAGCCATGGTTTTCAAAGGCTCAAGAAGATAGTCAAACAAAAGCTCAAACGGAAGTCAAATCAAATCTTCCTGAAGGTTATTACTTAGATGATCCAGTGGCAAATGAAATCTTAGAAGAATTATCAAATTGGGTGGATAATACTGTTGCAGATGGGGGAGGACTTGATCAATATGGTTTTCCTGTTGACCCTGCAGAAACACATGTTCAAGGAAATGAAGGAGGATCAGGGTCAAGAATAAAGGAAGTAACCCAAGAAGAGTTAAGGGTTGAGAGAGAAGAAATTGAAAGGATGAGCAGAGACATTTTTCCACCAATTGTGGGATGGAGGTTTGATCACCACAGAGGAGTTATAGTGATTAAGAGAAAAAGTGTTAGTGTTACAATGACTCAATCATTTGATACAACTGAGAAAGTGATGCAAATAACTGTGGAGGATGCTAGACAGTTATGCAAGTTGAAGATGGTGAATCATGGTTCATATTCTCATGGAAGTCATTATGAAAATTTTATTCATGAGTGTGCTAAAACTGATTTTTTCAACTTTGGGAAGAAATTTAAAACCAAAAGAAAGAGAATGACAATGTACAAAGCACCAATGAAGAAAGCTAAAGTTGTTCATCAAAAACCAAAGATCATTAGGTGGTGGATGGATTATGAACATGATGAAATTGTGTTAGACAGGGAAGATGGAGAAGATGAGAGATTGTTTGAAAATGAAGACTTGAGAGAACTCTCAAATGAAGAAGATTTATTAACCATATTTCAGTACCTCTTGAGAAACTGCAACAAGATGATAATGAAAGAAGGATGGCATTGGAGGTAGTTGCATGGGAGTTTGAGAAGATCAGAATGGGAAATAGACAAGGAAGATGATTATTAGTTGAAGATGGGTTTTGATTAAAGATGGGATGGAGCTAAATCTGTAGAATGAAGATTTTGGTAGCATCATCCAGGGGGGGGGGGGGGGGGGGGGGGGAATTGTTGGAGCCTAATTAGAGTGATGGTTGAAGCTTCCAAGTGTTCTTCACAGTGATTTTGTAACTAAGGAATTAGGTCGGGTGAACAATGTTCATCACCCGAACTAAAACTTAGACAGTCTTTCAGTAAAGACTTTAACTCGAGTGAACAAGTTAGTCTCCGACTTAACTTGAAGTTCACCGGAGTTGAAGTTTATTGAAGACATAATGTATTTTTTTCACCCGAAGTGTTCTTAAATGAACATAGGGGTGGATTAATGTAATAATTAGTGTGTGTATTTGCCTATAAATAATGAGAGAATTGAGACAGATAGATAGAGCTTATATGAGTGAAAATATCTTTTGTTATCGCTTAAGCCGCCATTTTTTGCTTTGAATGAAATATTCATTTTACTAAAACATACTTTGATTCATTGTTCAATTCATTAACTCAATCACTAATTCGTTATTCCGCAACATGTTAGTGATTCTAATCACCTAGTTATTCTTTTGAGATTGATCAAGACCTGTCAAGTTGGGTTAATAAATGAGACTTATCGTTCCATTATTATATTACCGTTTCGTTTAAGTGTTAACGATTATCCCCACAACGAAACGTTATTCTTAAAATGTAATGTTTTAAATAAACTATTGTCTAGTTCAATTAATAGTTCAAAAACTCGTAGAATATATCATTCAATTAAGGGTGTTCATGGTTTGCTTTTTAACCGATAAAATCGAATATCAAACCAAAACCGACTTAAAACCGAATTGATTCTGAATTTGGTTTTCGGTTCGGTTTTTAACCGAAACCGAACTAGATATAGGTTCTCGGTTCGGATAGACAACTTATTCATTACATATTAGTTATAACATATTAATTATTTTTTTCTTAACCGACATGCGTTTTTATATTTCTTTTTTGTTTTTTAAGATTTTATAACTAGTGATTAAAGGTATCTCATTCACGATTGATTTATATCTCATATATATTACAAACTACTAGAAAATAGGTGATTTTTTTTTGCAATTCGGATTTTTCGGTTAAAACCGAAAACTAAACATAATTCAAATTCGGTTTTCGGGTTGGTTCGGTTTTTTCATATGAATTCGGTTCCCGACTGGATTTTAACTTTTTTTTCAAAAAACCGAATAAAACAAACCAAAAACCCAAATAAACCGACAACCGAAATAAACACCCATACATTATAATTATAAACTCTAACATTTACCAAGATTTTATAACTATTCAATAAATAGTGTTGAAATTGGTTTTTTTTTTTTATCTTAAATAGATAAATTATATTTTTATATATCTTTTTTTTTTTTTTTTGTAGCTTTAAATAAATTGAAAAACCCAATTTACATTGAATTAAATGAAAAATCGATGATGGTTGAATTTATTTTATTTTATCTTAAATAGATAAATCAAATTTTTATATAAAATTTTTTCTTTTGTAGGTTTAAAGAAATTGAAAAACCCAATTTACATTGAATTAAATGAAAAGCCGATGACGGTTGAATGTCTTACGTTTAAAACCAAAAAGAAAAAAAAAATTAAAAAAGTTTAAAACATGAAAAGAAAGTATCTTGATATTTGTTTGAATTTCTTTAACACATGTTTTTATTTTTGTGTTATTCAAAGAAAAAAGTAGAATTAAAATCATTTTTGGACCATAATAATATTCAAATTTAACTCAAATAAAAAGTATATATCTACTATAGTAACTATGTATTACATAATATTAAGAACGAAATTTGCTATAATGATAAGGGCTCCAAAGATCAGCAAAATCAAGAACTATGCGTTTCAAAATATACCCGAATCAAAAAGATCATCAGGAATGTCTTGAAAGAAATTCTCCACTTTGAACCCAGAAAAGGATCCAACATCAAAAATAGAATCCTTAAAATCATTGTTAAAGGGAATTGAACCAAAAGTATCAAACTGAATGGGGTCAAATAACCCGAAATCATCATCCATCGAATAAGATGGATCGGATGGCTGAAAATTAAAAACATTGTCCGAGTATGGCACTACTCCAAAAGAACACAACCCCTTTTCTTCAACTACCAAATTACTCGGATCAAGTTCATTAACTTGATCCGACATGTACTCTTTAAGTACCATATTTCCATTCGGTTGATGTACATAAACCGGATCTGATCCGTTCGTTGAGTGACACTCTTCGCCTTCTTTGACCAGTTCTTTTGAGTCACTATTACTACTACTACTCCCGTTACTATTACTATGACATAATAGAACCGAAGTTGGAGACAAAAGGTTGTTATGTGAGTCGTCACATGAATCGTATCCCGACATCAATTCCACCTTGACCGATGATGGTTTGGGTGGCGGAGTAAGAATGTTTGTTAAAGCTTTATGACCATGAATTCTAATAGCAGCCTTGTCATAACCAATGGCAGCCTCTACCGCCGTATCAAACGTACCTAACCACACCCGTACACCTCTAAACGGATCCCTAATCTCTGCTGCAAACTTACCCCACGGTCTTTGCCGAACACCTCTAAACTTCTTGTTCCCATTATTCGCCTGAGGGTTCCCCGTCTTCATAGCACTTTGTTTAGCTTGTAAACCGCAACCTTTATTTCCTGTCGCCTTTCTTCGGCCATGCACACCCGTTTGTATGTTAACCTCATGCACATACTTCTTTACGCGTCGCCTTATAAAAAACCCGTCATATTCTTCGTCACTTGAAGAATCTGTGGCATAAGGATCTGTCACAGATATACGTACAAGTTTTGAAGACTTCATCGTCTTAGTCGCCATTGTTACAATGTTTTTGTGTTCGGTTTGTTTGATTGTAATCAAGGAGTATTCATCCATGTTTCTCTTTGGTGTTTGATTGAAGTTAATAAAGAATAAAATTGAATACATAAAAAAGATAAAACTTATAGGGAAAAAAAGAGGGATAATCTTTATTGTTTTGGAAAGAAATCTTTAGAAAAAATAACTAGAAAAGAAAACGAAAGCTGGTGAGAACTAATTGTCATTTTATAGGACCCGACCAAAAGACATCTTTTTATTTGAAGCATAATTGTTTTTCAACAAAATAATAATAATACAATACTGTATTTCTTAATTAGTTGAATATATAACTTTACTAGATTATTGTCCCGCGATAACGCGGATAAATATAGATAAAAATAAGATCGTAAACTTTATGTTTATGTACACGTTAAGAATATGATGCACTGAATACAAAATCTATATGGGGTTTTTGGAGACGAATAACACCTATCAAAAAGAGTGAGAGATACAAGAAGTCCTATGTAAATATGTAATAGATATAAGAAAAACTAACACTCAATTCTAAATTTAATGAAAAATAAGTAAAATGTAATATAAGATTTTAATGGTTAAATATATGAGTAAACACACAATCGAGTTGAAAGTTCAAGACTGGTGGGAAAAATAACACCATGTCAAGATATAAATGTGCAAAAGATATAGTTTTACGTTTATTCACGTGTTTAAAGGAAAAATAACACCATGTCAAGATATAAATGTGCAAAAGATATAGTTTTACGTTTATTCACGTGTTTAAATATTTTGAATTAGAAGATTTTAGAATAACTATAAAGTAAATTATAGTCGAAATTAAGCGATTATATAAGTAAATAGGATTAATAAAATTGGAGAAGATACGTTTTTTTATTTATTTAAGTAAAGATGGAATGAAATAGAGAATACAAATATATATTTTAAAAGGGTGTAAAATGAAAATTATATTTGATGACATCATCAATATCATCTAACGGCTGAAATTAAAGAAGTTAACCCATCTAAAAGGCCTTATTTCGCCATGTGGCATTTAAGGCCCCTCTTTTATTATATATTAAAGATACATAATAAATTACATATAGGGGTATATTATCTATCATATCAATTAGCAAAGTCGCTTTTAAAGAAAACAGTGTCTTAGGGGTATTATAGTCTTTTCATAAGAGAATAAAAAGCTTTTTTATTTTTTAGATACAAAAGAAAAGCAAATAGTATTTAAAACTATGAGTATCAACATAAAATGTTTTGATTATTTATATATTTATTGAAGTTCTATATAAGTAAAGAGAAATTATATTATATTAAATGTTTCACATGATGATAGTTTGATTTTGTCCGGTTGCAACGCGCGGACAATTAACACCTCATCTATATTATTTTTTATAATTTATTATAATTCCTTTTCTCCAATTTCATCTTTTCTTTTGTTATATTTTAGTCTTTAAAAATATATAACATAGACTAACATAAAGATAAACAAATTAAAAAACTATAGTAACATATGCCATGAAAATAAATAGTATTCATATAATTTACTCTATGTTTAACTTTTAACTTAATAGAAAGCACATACTGTAAATATTATTTTTGTTTTTCAGTGGTAAATTTGAAAACTAAGTATTGACGAAATCTTTTAGCGAAAGAATCTTTGTTTAATTGGAGTACAGCCTATATTTAAATTTTTCTTTTTGTAAAGAATAATTTAAAAGGAAAATATATAATTACAGACTCGTAAAAAATTACTTCCATGTTTACAAAGTTTGACTAGAAAATATTAGAATGATTGCTCGATCACATGATAAAACTTAAAAGGTTCGTGGATAATGATCATCTTCATCTTTGCAAATATAAATTGCTATCCCTCTCTCCAATGTAAGTTTTTGTACTTTTATTAAACCACTTATAATGGCATCAACTTTTGCCAACTCAAAGTTATATTAATTGACACTAAAATAACACGAAAATAATTAAATCATTGCTAATAGTAATTCGTCAGTCAATTTTTCTAGACCTCATATTTTTCTTTATTTTATATATTTGAAACATAACAATAATAACCTAAACAAATTCAATAACATAAAAAACATTACAATGAAATAAAACAATACATTCTTCTTCTATTCAAATCCCGTCTTTGCCTATGGAATCGCGCCAGGGTCGGGTTCGGGTCGGGCTGGGGCTCCGGGTTTTAGAGTGTATAAACGGGGTGGGTTTTTTTATTCGGGTTTGGTATTATTCTTTACACGTGTCTGCTACGTGTCTTCCCGCCAGGTGTGTCTCCTCTACGTGGCTGCTACGTGTCTTCCCACCAGGTGAACTATTGTTTTCTCTTCTCCGACTTCGTTCTTTGCTTTTCTTTGCCTTTCAGGTATGTTTTTTTTTTCCTTCGTTGCATTGTGTATTGTTTGACAGGATTGTGCTTTGTTTGATTGTTTGCAGTCTGTTGCCGATTTCGTTTTTAGCTTTTGTCTGCCTTTGAGGTACGTTGTTTTTTTTTTTTTTTCGTTGCATTGTGTATTGTTTCACAGGATTGTCGTTTGTTTGATTGTTTTGTAGTTCGTTGCCTCGATCGCTGTTGAATCGTTTCGTCTTCTCAGGTAGTTTGTTTGTTATTTAGTTTGTTGTATGTGTTTATTTTCGAATTATTCTTACAATACTTGACTGGGTCGTTTCTTGAATTACTATGTTGGTTGTTCTACTATTTGGTATTCTTTTATGTATTGCCGAAATGTGTTTGTTTTTGTTCAACCGAGTGACTGAGTGAAAATATAGGATTGTTTTCTTCGTATTGATGTGGGGTAGTAGTCTTGGGCAAGGTGTCACCTGGCCTGTGGTTAGTGTTCCTGAGCGTCGTCGGCCTCCACGACGGTCTTCTGTTTCTCAGGTTCCGGTTTCTGTTGAATCGTCTTTGCCTAAATATTTTGATTGTGGTGATGCCAGTAGTTATTGCCGTTACTGTGGTGCTCTTTTCTGGTATGATGAAAGGGTTTTGCATTCCTCGACTCGCAGTAATCCTGTTTATAATCAATGCTGCAAGGGGGGTTCTGTGGTTTTATCTGTATCTGTTATGCCGCCAGCTTCTCTAATTAATTTGTATCGAGATCGGCATTTTATGTCTAATATTCGGGCGTATAATTCTATGTTTTCAATGACTTCTTTTGGTGCTAAAGTAGATACGTCTATGAATACTGGTCGTGGTCCTTATACTTTCAAAGTCTCTGGTCAGATTTCTCATTATATCGGTTCTCTATGTCCTCAGCCATCTGATCGTCCGCGTTTTTTACAGTTGTATGTTTACGATACTGTAAACGAGGTTCAGAATAGACTGCGGTGCCTTGGCTCCTCTAACAGTGATGATAGACTAAGAGCTGATGTAATAGCTATTTTGTCTTCTACTTTGTCTTCGTGTAATGAATATGTCAGGACGTTTAAGAGGGCTGTTGATTTTGCGGTTGACAATAACATTGATGATTATGCTGTAAGGTTATATACCAATGTTCCTGATAATCGTTATGGTTTGCCTCAGCAAGGGACTCTTGGTGCTATTGTAGTTGCTGATGATACGAATGCAAATACATATGATATTGTTGTCCATTCAAAGTTTGATCATCCTCACCGTATCAGTAAGCTCCATCAATCGTATATGCCACTTCAATATCCCCTGTTGTTTCCGTATGGTCAGCCCGGTTGGTCTCCATCTATGAAATTGCGTTCTGCGCCGGGAAATAGGTCAAGAAGTCTGACAGTTAATATGTATTATAGCTATTTGTTGCATAGTCGGCGTGATGAATATTCTTTGTTGCTTCGCAGTGGTAGACTCTTCCAACAGTTTCTTATTGATGCATATCTATGTGTAGAGGAAAGTAGGTTAGACTACTTCCGTTCTCATCAGAGTTCTCTAAGATCGGAGTATATGGCTGGTGTATATGATGCTATTTCTAGGGGGGATTCTACTGGTAAGCAGATTGGAAAGCGTGTCTTCTTGCCCTCCTCTTTTGTGGGAGGTCCGCGGTACATGTATAGACATTATCAGGATGCGTTGGCTTTGTGTCGTGTTTATGGGAATCCTCAATACTTTGTTACTTTTACATGCAACGCTCGATGGCCAGAACTTACGCGGTTTATGGAATTTAATGAAATGGGTGACATTCAGAATAGGCCGGATATAATTTCCAGAGTCTTCAGTATTAAGGTGAATCATTTTATTAATTTTTTGAAGGAAGAGAAACCTTTTGGTGTCGTGACTGCGTGTGAGTTTCTTATATATTTTGTCGTTTTTTTACTAACGTCGATTTTTTTTTTGTTCGTTTTTTTTTTTGGCAACTGATATGATAATTCCGCCGTGTATTTAGACTTATACACGATTGAATTTCAAAAAAGGGGTCTGCCCCATTGACATACGCTTGTCTGGGTTGAGGATGCTTCAAAGATCAGAAATGCTTTGGATATAGATAAATACGTAACTGCCGAGCTACCTGATCCTGTAACTGAGCCGACATTGTACTCTACGATAACTACCTGTATGCTCCATGGGCCTTGCGGTTCTTTTATCCTGGAGCTCCTTGTATGCGGGATGGAATGTGCAAGAAACAATTCCCTAAGCCGTTTAACTTAGTCACATGTTTTGATAAGGACGGCTACGCTCATTATAAAAGAAACGATACTGTCGTGCACACAATGCAGTGCGGGTTTAACGCGCATAATGGGTTTGTTGTTCCTTATAACAAATTGCTTTGTAGCCGCTTTGATGCGCATATAAATGTTGAATACTGTGGATGGAACATGATGATCAAATATTTGTTCAAATATATTTCTAAGGGTGTGGAACGCGTCTCATTTTCTTTGCAAAAGAGTGAAAATCCTCCTTCATCGGCTCCTCCAGCTGACAGATCCACTGATAATCGAGAGGCAGGTACTTCTGCAGTAAAAATTGTAGACGAAATTGAGGACTTTGTGGATGGCAGATTTATATGTCCTCACGAGGCGGCGTGGCGTCTGTTAAATTTTTCGATACATGAGAGACAGCCGTCTGTACAGATTCTGCAGGTACATTTGGAACATATGCAAAGTGTGACATTTCAGGATGGGGCCAATTTAGAAAATTTAGTGAACGATGCGAATTTTGGGAGCTCAACATTGTCGAGATGGTTGGTGAATAATCGATGGGATCCGGATGGTCGTAATCTTACTTACGTTGAGTATCCGCTCTTATATACATGGAATAAGAGTAAGAAAGATTGGTTCTTCAGAACTAGGAATACTGTTAGCCCCGTTGGCAGAATGGTTTATATACATCCGACTGCTGGTGAGTTATTTTTTTTTAGAATGCTTTTATGTCATCAAAAGGGGTGTTGTTATTTTCAGGATTGTTTACCCGTCACATCGGCTTGCGTGTGAAGCTCTTGGTTTGATTGGTGATGATAAGGAATGGTTGACAGCTTTTAATGAGGCTGCTCTATGGGCTTCTTCTTCCGAGTTACGTACTTTGTTTTGTAATCTTCTTCTGTTTTGTGATGTTAGCAGTCCCGAGGTCCTTTGGAATAATGCGTGGTCAAAAATGGGGGACGATATTGTTCGAACTTTACAAACGGTTGCAACATCCTCTGCTTTTGTTATATCCGAACATACGGTACAGCAACACATTTTGTTCGAGTTAGAAAAGATTCTAAATGCCTCGGTTCCGTCTACGTCTCTACTTAGCTTTAATCTCCCTCTTCCGTCAGCTGATTTGTTGCTCTCCTTAAGGAATCGTTTGCTGTTGGAAGAAACACTATATGATAAACATTCGTTATGTCAACAGCATTCAGAGATGTCGCGTAAACTGAACCTGCAGCAGCTGCGGATATATAATGCAATTCGTAGTACCGATTCATTAGGAAAACAAACATTATTATTTGTATATGGACATGGTGGAAGTGGGAAAACATTTCTATGGTCTACGATACTTGCATATTTCAGGTCAGTCGGGAAAATAGTATTGGCAGTGGCATCTTCGGGAATTGCATCGCTTCTTTTACCTGGTGGTAGAACTGCTCATTCCCGTTTTAATATACCGATAGATTTATTGAATTCCTCTGTCTGTAATATTAAAAAGAAAACACAACTTTCCGAACTCCTGGAAAAGACGCATGCAGTTGTATGGGACGAGGCAACGATGATGGACCGCCGGTGTTTCGAGTGTGTAGATCGTACGTTTAGAGATGTGTTGGACAGGAAAGATGAGCCGTTTGGTGGAGTTTCGATGCTGCTCGGAGGAGATTTTAGGCAGACACTTCCTATAAAACGTATGAAAGGTCATCGAGAAATAATGCAAGCCACTTTGCCAAATTCTTATCTATGGCCATTTTTCGGTTTATATAAGTTATCTCATAATATGCGCCTGCGGTCTACAGATATGGGTAATTCTATATGCAACGACTCGCTTCTTTTCGCACAGTGGCTTTTAGATGTTGGGAATGGGCATGCAGGTACACCAGATTTGAAGAGTCCCCAGTATGCCTCTGATATTGAAATTACAGACGATTTTCTTATAACCGACAACGAATGTGGTGTGCAACAGTTAATAGATTTTGTGTACAGTTCCGCAGTCCTGTTTAATCCGACAGCGGATGTCCTTTGCAACCGAGCGATCATTTCTCCAAAAAACTGCACTACTGATGATATCAATGCTACAGTTTTAAATAGTGCTCCGGGTTCGGTGATGTCCTATTATAGTGTCGATTCTATAACATCGCATACTCGTGCAATGGCTGACCAAGATCTTCTCTATCCGCAGGAATATTTGAACCAGCTTAATTTCCCCAGTCTTCCGTTGCATAAATTAGATTTGAAAAAAAACGTTCCAATTGTTTTGTTGCGTTACATGAACCAGAAAAGTGGATTATGTAATGGAACTAGGTTAATCGTTGTACAACTGCTTCCAACAGTTATTGAAGTCGTAATGATTACTGGAGCCTGTATTGGCCAAAAAGTTTATCTGCCTAGAATCAAATTCGTTCACCATGATCCTGAACTTCCCTTTGTATTCAATCGGAAACAATTTCCCTGCAAAATATCTTACGCAATGACCATTAATAAAAGCCAGGGGCAGTCGTTGCAACGGATAGGAATATATTTACGGACCCCAATATTTGGTCATGGTCAATTATATGTCGCCCTATCCCGAGCCACTTCGCCAGATTCGATAAAAATTCATAATGAAAACAGGGAATGTAGTAATCGTACGAAGAATATCATATATAAGGATTTCCTTTTATACATAGACAGTTTACAGAATGCATAACTGAACCGGAAATATACCTGATCATGTATGCCTATAGATAGAATTGTAATAAACGTACAAATCTTACTTTAATGTTTTGTTGATTAAATTTTTCTTTGCTACTAATCACTGTGACTTCTCTTTTCACAACAGTTAGATATGGTATATATCGCAGAGCTGGAATATGGTTGCGAAGGATCGCCGTTGCAAGTCAGAATCTTAAGGAAGTGGACCCTCATTTCGGAAACAAAGAAACGTGGTTCTTGGCGGTGGATGAACATGTATTCATTTTATACACATATTACATACTTTCTGCACTTTAATAACTGATTAATCAAGAAACGTGACTATTGACAGGGAGATGCTATCACAGTTCTCGGGGAACAACAAGGATAGAAATTTCTTCAATCAAAACTTCAAATGCAGAAATGCTACGTGTTAGAATTGTATTCGTGTACTGAAACGAATAAATATCAGAGGGTTATCAAGAATACATTACATCTAAATGCCGGTGAGGCCTCGAAGATCATACCAATGGTCGAACAAGAAAACATACCGCATTCATTCTTTGATTTCGTACCCTTACAACACCTGCATGCGTTTATGGGTACGCCTACATATTATCCAGGTAAGTAGACCGTAGCATTCCGTTCATAAAGTATTCCGAATGCAAACTAGATTAAGCCTAACACGGAAAATGTTTATGCAGACTTCGTTGGGAAGTATAAGAGACAAACGCTCCGTACCAAAGGCAATGGCGATCCGTTCCTATTACTTGTGTTAACTGACCTTGCGTAAGCACCTACATTACCAAAATACCCATACCTTTTCCTAATATAACTCTGCGATTGTTTCAACTCGTATACATTGCAGTGGGCCGGATATAACCATTACTTTGTGCAAAGAATGTCTTGAGGATCCAGAAAAGGTCGACAATAGTGTCTTGGCAACTCTTACACCCGATACGCTTATAGCAGTTACGAGTGTAAAGCCTGGGACATATCAAGGTAAAAAAGTCTTATTTTACAAATTATTATTACTGTAATTGTTTTCAAAAAATTATCAAAAACAATACATGTAGAAAACATTGCAGATTCATTGAGGTTATCATCAACAGACGCTACTCATGTGATTATAGATCCACAGTTGGAACTGGATTCGGACCAACATCAACAACTGGCTACAACGCTTACTGAATCTCCAGTAACTGTTCTACACCCTGTTATGACTTTAATGGACTTGCAATCAAAATCATACGACTCAATTGTAGTAAGTATTTAAACCACCTAATCTACAATAGTTAATTCAACGAATAAATATAGAAATATATCTGTGTATAATAATACGTTTCGTAACTACACCTCGACAGCGGAAGGTAGTCGCTGTCAATGCACGGATAGTTGAAACAGATATTGAGAATAGTTGGTATATTGCATCGTGTCCGGAATGCAAAAGCAATATATCAAAGCAAAGAGGAAGTTGGTTCTGTCCGAATCATGGACCAAAGTCTGATCCAAACTTTTTGTAAGGCAACAAATATCAAATACACGGTCTCTTGGTGTAAAAAGGTAGCAAATTAATATTTCGAAATGTTTTTGCAGCTACAATCTAAGGACTACTCTTACAGACGGAACAGGGACGTTACAAGCTATAGCCACAGATTCATGCTTACAAAAACTGTTTGGTCGTACTTGCAAAGAGACAGTTATAGATGATGGCTATGATGATCGTAAGACACTACCCCCATCATTTAGAAAGCAAGGTATGAACACCCATAGGTTTTTAGTAGAAATGACGAAAAAATCTACTCCAACCAACATCAATTTTGTTATAATCGGAAAAGAAGAATCACAACAAACACAATTCTCCAACATCACTTTTAAGCAGAGTAACGAAACGCTAACAATCGCAAACACCCCGCAAGAACTTCCATCATTAACAGCTACAGAAGTAACACATGCAACGCCACCACCGCCAACCCCTACATCTCCAGACTACAGTCAGAAACTCGCATGCTCAGATACAACGAAGGGCAAGGAAAATACTAGGATTCCAGCAGCGCGCCAACTATTGTTTCAAACACCAGGTAATTACATCCAAAAAACTATGCATTCGGATATATATATATACTGACAACTTTCAACTCAATTTTGCGGACGACTCCGCCAATGTTGACATAACAGACAAACCTGGAAATAAACGCAAGCAAACAGAAGCAGGAGGTACATTATGTATAAACCATACAATTAATACAATAACTCTAACAAAACCATATTTCAATATGCAAACAAATTCAAAACCATTCAATTAATACAACAATTCTAATAAAAACACATTTCAATATGCAGATAAATTCAAATCCATCAGTCCCACCAAACGTGAAAGATTTCCAGACAAATGAACCAAGGATTTTACTTTACCAACAACGTAGAAGAAAGCCGATACTTTTGTAACAAGTTATAACTTTTCTAGGCCAAAGACATTGTCGGTAACAGTATTAGATAGACAATATTTTCAACGTTAATGTCTATCATAACTAAAAAATTTCACTACTACGGATTATTCTATACCAGCAAACAACCGTTTGTACAATCATACACATTCCAAGTGCTTACAATAGCAACAACGTAACGAGAATCGATAACTACTAGAATCAAACATTATTAGAAACAAAAACTCACTCGCACTACCGGACCTCGTGCAACGCACGAGTGTCCCCTAGTTCAATAAAAAAACAATAAAAAAATTTAAAAAAAAAAACATTACAATTAAATAAAAACATTACATTGCAACATTAACAAAAAAACACCCGACATCCATTCTTCATCTTCGCCACCGTATTCGTTTTATCTTCGCTTCATCGTTGTTCTCTTCTTGTTACGTATTCGATCCACCACCAAAAATCTTCGCAAAATCCGAGTTAAAACTTTTATATGTCGCTTTCTTAGCTTGTTTTAGCATTTGAACTTGTTTTTTACCAATACTTTTTGGTCTTTCTTTTGTCATAAAATTTCAAGCTTTAGAAACCAACTTGTTCTTAGCAAGATTAGTAAGCACATCCATCGTTTTTGTTTTTGTGCATCAGCCGTCATTCTAACCGATTCAAGGATTTCCTCCCTTGGACTTCTTGACGAAGTATCCGCCTTAGACGAAATTGAAGTTCTTTGACCTTTTTTGCTTGTGTCTCGAAAAATTGGACGCCGGATCATGCCGTCGGTGACTAACGTTTGCATGGTAGCCTCAAGACCCGGGTTTTCAGCTTGAAAGGTGTTAGGTACCGTTTCATCATTTTCTTCTAAGTTCACCGGTTCCGAGTTGGTGTTGTTTTCAGATTTTTGTTTTGTTTCCATAACACTGTCCTCCGAGTAGAACTCTGGGTATCTATTTATCGCACGCCAACATTGTGTGTAACTGAAGTTATGATCCGTTTGATCCTTGAATTGAACTTGTGTTGTTTCTATAACGTTCTCGTCCGAAAATCCACATGGACGATGATCATTGATGCATTTGAATATTGGGTTGAAAAGCTTGACGTATTTGGCAATGTTATTCCACTTTCCCGATAGTTGGTTAAGGTTACATGGTTACTCGGCCAATTTTTTGTAATCGGTTTATACTTTTTCCCAAAAGCGACCACCAGGCTGTTTGTTTACGTTTACATTATCTTCCGAATGGTGTACCCACTGTTCGGCTAAAATTCTAGCTTCTTCGTCGGTCCACTTTGTTGGGTTTCTCTTTGGTACGATTTCGTCGATTTATTCCTCAACGAGCCGCGGTGATTGATTAAATTGGGATGGGTTTGGTTGTGATCGATTCATTTGTGATGGGTTTGGTTGTGATTGATTCCATTGTGATGAGTTTGGTGGTGGGTTTGGTTGTGATCGATTAAAGTGGGGTGATTGTTGGTTAAATTGGTATAACTTTGGTGGTGGGTTTCATTGTGATGTGTTTGGGTGTCGACCATTATTAGGGTGATTGTTGATTAAATTGGGGTGAGTTTTGTGGTGTTGATTCTTGGTACCAATCATGGTGTTGGTACGAGTTGTGTGGATCGTTAGATGTTAGTGTGAATCGATTGGTAATTGGTGGAGCGTATGAAGCAAATCCGAGAGGATTTGATGGTGAAGCGTTACTTGTTTGTGCCACGGAAGAAGAACCCGCTGATGAATGTGGCATAGACATCGGGATGTTTATCATGTGTTAAAACATGTTGTTGCTAACCGAATGTGCTTTTTTCATTTCTTTTCCCGGCATTTTTCGTGTTGTGTGTTTGAAATGATGAAAGTGTATCTTGTGTTGGAGTTTTTGGTTGTGTGACTATATATATGAAGTTTTTATAAAACAATAGTTAAAGTAAAAAAAGTAAAAAAAAATAATTTATGATATGTGTGATTTTGTATTATATTTATTTATTGAATTATAACAAACTTCAAAAAAGCAAATTTTGATATACATCAAAATATATGTCGTTTAGGGGTTGTGTATCAAATTCATTTTTTTTGTGTAGTAAATATTCAAATTTGATGCACAATAATAAAACTACAAAATTCTTTGATGTACAACAAAATTTCGTTTTTTTAAGTTTGAGATATAGTTAAAATGAACGATAATACAAAAATTCTAACGTTATAGATTATTTTTTATTTTTTTTACTTATTTTACCATATTGTTTGTTTTAGAAGAACCAACCTATATATATATATATATATATATATATATATATATATATATATATATATATATATATATATATATATATATAGGGGTGGGTTATTGTAAAAAGTTTTTAAAATAAAAAGAATAGGAAGGATTGTGGTGATGACATGTGGCAATTTGAAAATTCTTTTTTTTAATAAAAAAAAATATTTTTATTAAAAAAAAAAAAAATTTTAATAAAAAAAAAAAATATTTTTTTAATAAAAAAAAAAAAAAAATTTCGGAGGAAAAAAAAAAAATTTCGGGTGAAAAAAAAAGAATTTGGCTCGGAAAAACTTATGCACGAAAAATTGACAAAACTGATGCACAAGAATTCATTTTTTCAAAAAGTGATGTACGAAAAATCTTTTTTAAACGAACACATACACCAAAAATCACTTTATTTGTAAAATGATGCACTAAAATTTTTATTTTTTTATAAAATAATGCACCAAAAATCACTTTTGTAGTTGGTGCATCACTTTTTCGTGTACATAAATTCAAAACTTGTGCACGAAAATTATTACGTTATCGGAAAAATTTTCAAACTTTTTTTTTTTCCCCCGAAATTTTTTTTTTCCCCGAATTTTTTTTTTTTTTTTTATTAAATTTTTTTTTTTTTTTATTAAAAAAATATTTTTTTATTATTAAAAAAAAAAAATTAAAAAAAAATAAAAAATAAAAATGCCACATGTCACCCTCACACTCCTTCCTATCCTTCCTATTTTAAAACCCTTTTTATTTGATCCTACTCCTATATATATATATATATATATATATATATATATATATATATATATATATATATATATATATATATATATATATATATATATATATATAGATTGAGATTCGAAAGGGATCCCTAATTCTCTAGAGATCCAGGGATCACTTCCTAACCACCCATTTTTCCTTATATCTTTGTTCTTTTTTTTACTTTTTTCTGGAAAAAAAAAAGTTTACTTTTTTCTTTTAACTTTTTATTTACTTTTTATTTACTTATTTTTTTATTTTTTTTTCTTCCGAAAATCAAATTTGATTTTCAAACTTACTTTTAAAAATCACATGTGATTTTCAATCTACAAATATTTTATGGGTAAAATCACGTTTGATTTTAAAAAATTGTTGATTATTTTTTACCAAAATCATATGTGATTTTTAACCTACAAACTATTTTGCTTATAAAATCACATGTGATTTTCGAGAAACAAATTTTTTCAGTGTGACTTTAAAATTTATAAATTTTGGTTTTTGAAAATCAAATGTGATTTTCGACAAAAAAAAAATTCACGTAAGATTTTAAAATATATAAATTTTGGTTTTTGAAAATCACATGTGATTTCAATTTTTTACAAAAATATCAAATGTGATTTTGAAAAAAAAAAAGTTAAGTAAAGCATAGCAAAAACATTTCAACTACTTTACTTAAAAATTGGAATTTCAAGTAAAATTGAATTACTTATATACCTTTGTCTAATTAATATAATTTATAACTTCAAATTTAATACGTATGTCTTAAAAAAGGAATATAATTTAGTCAAATTAAATTTAATTCAAATTTTACAAATTCAATAATAATTTTTCAATATCAATTAAATTTTGAAAACCAATATCTTTCTTATTCTTACTAAGCTTTTTGCAAAATAAAAACCACTAGTTTTATCTTATTAAACAATGTCTTTTAATATATTAAATCTTACTTTTACATAATTTTTATAGTAACATTGATATATAATATAAACAAATTAACTACTTTGCATTATTTATCGTATTATTAATGTTTGTAGCCTAAACTTTTCTATTCTATATACATTTCTTTTGTTTAACCGTGATATAGAGAATTTGGAATAAAACTTTAACGATATCCTATTATTGTTGAGGATACCTAAATCAGGGACATAGATAATATTAACAATGCTAAAGTGAATGTTTCGACTTCGAAAATAATTGGTGATCATTCAAACTAAGAGTAACATCAATAATAATAATAATAATAATAATAATAATAATAATAATAATAATAATAATAATAATAATAATAATAATAATAATAATAATAATAATAATAATAATAATAATAATAATAATAATAATAACTTTAAAAAAATATGCAAATTAAAACAAAAAAAACAGGTACTTTGTTTAAGTAATATAATCATGATCTTCTAAATCCGGCTATAGTTTCATATTTTCAAATTTCAATAACAAAAAAGAAGGAATTTAAGTAAAGATTAAAATGTTATATTTTATCTCCAATTGTATATTGTTAGTTGATAGTTATAAAATACGTACGAAGTATATTTAAACAACAATACAATTAAATAAAATTTTATTAGTAATAATGAGTACAATATTGTATAAATTAAGGTGATAAACTCATAATAACTACGTATTTCGTATCATATAATTTGTTAATTTTTTTCTCTTATGTAAAATATTCTACATATTTATATGAGTCAAACAAATTATATTATCTATTAATCCTTATTCACTATATACTATTACGGAATATCATTACATTATATGGTTCATTTAATGGGACATAATTGATATGAAAAACGTCGTTGATACAAAAATAGTATTGGTCAATATATTGAAAACGAGTATTTGTCCCAAAAACCCTCAATTTTCATATGATGAAGACATGTTTCTGTTTGAACTGAAGTAAAAATAATTTCTCATTCGACTTAGTTTTGTTTTGAAAATCAATAAAACATATGGCCAAACAATCCAGTTTCCATTTTTTTATTTACTAGAATTTATTGTTTAACAAATTCAAATTTATTTTTCCAAATATAAATATATTAGTGAAGTCTACCAATTATCTTAAACGAGAGTAAGTATAATCTTAAATGATGTCATTCGAAAAGTTTTATATGATGAAAGAATTACATGTGTATGAAAAGGTAATGCATGCTATTCGTTAGTATATATTTTGAATTTTTTATATTTAATGTTGATCGTAGATTGAATATTCTTTTCATTTTATTAATCATTTTAAATATTTATTTTCCGTTAATATATATTTATAATGTAATTTTGTCGAATATAATTTTTGTATTGTCGCTGCATCGCACAGGTACTATACTAGTATATATATATGACTGAAATATATTGAGGCTTGTCTCAATGGTTATCACTTGTCATCTTTGTGTGTCATGAGTTCGAAACTTAGTACTGGGGTGGGTGACAACCCAAGAAGATTTTCTCCCAAGTGGCTTTTTCAGCAGGGGTGTTTCAACGGGACCAAGACTTCGTGCAGACTGAGTCCGTCGGTCACAAAGTGATTGAGGGGTTGGAGGATCCTTCCAATAAACTCTTATATATAGGACTGAATTAGAGAAAAAAATTAAAAATAATTATATTTTCCAACGGTTTAAAATTCAACCATTTAGATATTAAATTTTAACGGCTGTAAAGTGAAAAATAACAATTTTTATCACGTGGGACCCATCATCGCCGAATTATCACCTCGCGCCAAACCGACTTTACCGAAAGCGGAAAAAAGGTCAGCAACCGACGATTGCGATACCACCGGTTAGCCAAACCGACGAAGAGGGGCGAGTAAAGCAACGAACCCGTTTGCAGCATTCTTATACTACTAGACATATATATATATATATATATATATATATATATATATATATATATATATATATATATATATATATATATATATGTATGTATATATAATAGAGGTTTTTTGGAAGGTTCCTCTTAGCCTCTGGTATACTTTTGTATACCCACCAATCCCATCATGCAAGGGACCTATGCCTGTAAATTACCCACCCTGAGAGAGCCTCGAATCTGAGACCTTCCACAGATAGGCAGCATGGTATAACCACTTGAGCAAGCCCCTAGTGGTCAAAGAGGTTTATTGGAAGGTGCCTCTTAGCCCCTGGTATATATTTGTATACCCACCAATCCCATCATGCAAGGGACATGTGCCTGTAAATTACCTATCCTGAGAGAGCCTCGAACCCGAGACCTCCTACAGATAGCCAGCATGCTATAACCACTTGGGCAAGCCCTAGTGGTCTATTATATATATATATATATATATATATATAGAGAGAGAGAGAGAGAGAGAGAGAGAGAGAGAGAGAGAGAGAGAGAGAGAGAGAGAGAGAGAGGGGTTCTTATAAACCAATACCTAAAGTAAAATAAGTAAAACAAAATGAAAAAATAATTTTTATATGTTGTAATTTTGTGACAACCGTCTAAATTTCTGGTGATTCTCGATTACTTAATCGGTTCGAATCTCTAGTTACTCTTTATCGTGTTCATATTGTTCGGGTTCATACTTATTGTGTCTTTTATTGTCGGAACCAAAAGTCGGAATCAAACTATAAATCCTAACACCAAATAAACAATACAAGAACTTGACTAAGTTCATAACGGAAACCAAAAAGATTCTAGTCCCTAACTAATTATAACGGAAAACTTAAAACGTCCAAAAGCTGGGTTTTCAATCCAGCCGGCGGCTGAATATATTCAGCCGGCGGCTAAATCTCGCTGTCCAGCTGGACGATGACTCATTTTTGCATGAAATTTCATTGGACCAACCCAAACAACTCGGGACTGGGCAGAATTTACTGCCCTTGAGACCCCCAAGACCAGTCTTGGCCTTCCCCACACACCCCAAATCACTTTTACTTTCATTTTTGAACTACACACACACAAAACACACACACTCCCTCATATTCTCTCTAGTTTCCTCTCAAGAAAAACAACAAAACAGAAACTTAAACAACATTTCCAGTCCATAAACATCAAAAATCACCCATCTAATCCATCAAAATCGTTCCAAGAGTAAAGGGTAGCATAAGGAAAGGTTTAAATCGGGTTTTCAAGAAGTTTTTGGAGCTAAATCTCATCCAAACCATCACCTTGCTTTTTCCTCCGGTAGAACTTCTTTATTTTACCCTTTTTACTTAAATTATCACTTGCATGTAAAATCTATAACCTGAAAATATGTTTTTATAAGGATCTAAAACGTTTTCTTGCTTAAAAACGAGTTTTTATGATAGATCTATATTTTTAACATGTAAATCTAAAAGAAAACAGTGATTTTACTTTGGAAATACATATATTTGAGTTATAACAGTTTGCATGTCGAATCTAACCGTTAAACAAGCTAAAAATCGGAAAATAAAGCAATCTTGAAACTGGCTGAATGCTTTTGGCCGGCGGCTGAATGTTCTCAGCCGACGGCTAAAGTCCAGCCGGCGGATGAGTACCTCCAGCCGCCGCCTGAATACTGCTGTTTGTCACATTTATCGTTTTAAAAGCTCTAAACGTAAAAATAAGCTAAACCCAGTTATCACAGAATATATATATATATCTTGAAAAGCTACTGTTTTTGACATATAAATTGGTTGGAAAAGCTTCTGGAATTGAAACATGTGTTTTATCGTTCGTATTAGTTGTATTGTGCATTTTAAAGCGGGAAAGTGTTTTGAAAGTGGACATAATTTTTATAGCGCGGAAGCGCTGCCCAAATTTCACCGTAAAATATACACTAACTTCAGTAACTTAAGGGTTCTATAACTTAATCACGTTAACTTTGAACTTGGACACTTTTGGACATAATTGGACTTATCGGACTATAAAACGTACACGAACACATGAATCTTAATGAACTTTCCGTAATAAACTTTTTGGAACAGAATCTAAGTATAAGAACATTGGGATTTAAAACGTTAGTTTGGAACTTAACATAACTCAAATTATACTAATAAAACTTGTACAACTTTCCGGTGTTTTAGGTCATTTGTGATTCTCGACGCGTTCCGCCTCTTTTGTGCTAGTTCATACCTTTTATCTTCGCAAACAGTGAGTTACAACCCCACTTTGTTTTACTTTTGTTCTTTTAAACATTATTTGGGGGAAACATAAGATTATATGCTTTGTAACTTTTGACACTATTTGCGAATTATTGAAACAATTGGAAACTTGGTACTTTTGATACTTTATTGAAACTTTTGGAAACTTGTGTGAAACTTTAGAAACTTGAAACATTTTAAACTTGTGAAATTCGTAAACTTTGGAAACTTGTACGAAACCTTATTGAAACTCTTATGAAACGTTGAACTTTGGGAAACTTGGAACCTTGTGAACTATTATGCGTATATGTGTTGATGCCTTAGCCGGTTAACTAAATTTAGGATACTTGTTAGCGACCAATCCTTGATGAAAATATAAACCCGTAAGAACTTACTGCTACTTTTGGAAACTTTGTTCAATTGCCCCGTTTTTGGTTCAGGAACTTTAATACACTATTAGCATTAGCCGTTAGTCATATGGATATCGATACTTAGGAGCGGTCACTCCTTACTCAGGGTTAGCGACCCAAGTACATATTACTAAGATTCCGTTAGCAACTTATTGAAACATTTTTGGGCTAGATCAGGACCACACAATCGATGTCACACCCCGCTAAAGCGGAAACACGGAATGTGAAGAGCGAAGCGTCATTTCACGGGTCACAATAAAATTAACGGTTCAAGTCATTAAGATTTAAATTAAAAGTACAAGTTCAAAGTTACAACCAAGATTCAAGTAAGACCATAACACATAACAAAAGTGTTTTAAATAAAATTCCCCAAATGAGGTCTTCTTCCCGAGGTATACTTCACATAAAGGACTTGACCCGCCTGAGCAATGCACTTCATAACTTACGCTTAGTTCCTGAAACATAAGATAAAGTGTCAACTACGAAAACGTAGTGAGTGAGTTACAGTTTATAGATTGAAGAAAAGTTTCAATTTGGACGTTCATAAGAGTTCGAGACAAGTCCAAAGTTCATAGAAGTTCAATAGTTGTTCAAAGTCAAGGAATTTCAAGATAAGTACAAGTGCTTAAAATTCAAGAATAACTCAATAAAGTTTAAGTGCTTAAAATTTTAGAACAATCAAATTTCAAGATAAGTTCAAGTCCAAGTACGTTCCAAGACCAAATAAGTTCAAAATAAGTTCAAATAAGTTCCAAGTCAAGTCCAAAGTCAAGTAGCGTAGCGAGCGAAAAAGTTCGTCGTCATTACCTCAGCGGTGGGTTAATCCACATATGTAAGACAGTAAGTAAGTATATGCGTAAATAAAGACCTATGATCCTCGAGTTGTACCAACCACTAAGCTTAATATACGTAAGATTTAGTCTACACACTAATCCGATTCTGGTCAAGTACCTGCCCACTAGTCCAGTCTAAAGTCCGAGTTCGCGAGAACTTAGCAATATGTACCTTGGTCGCTACCCATTGGTAAGGAGTGACCGCTCCTAAGTATCGATACCCATAATCTATGCTAACGGCTTGTGTTAATAGTGTGTATAGTCGTCCAAGAAAAGTTGTGGGGCATTTAGTCGTTCCGTTTTCAAAAGTCTTTTGTCTGCACTTACGTTGCTATATTCTCACCTAGGGTTTTGCACCAAATACAACCAAGCTATCAATGTCTAATCAAGTATCCAAAGAGGCAAACCTAGGGAGTCTAAAGTAAGCCAATCCGAACAATTGATGTCGTTTACGCATATTAGTCCAAATAGTTCGTACCAAAAATAGTTCCAAAGTAGTTCAAATAGTTCGCAAAGTTCCAAAGTAGCTCATTTAGTTCAAAAGTTTCCATAAATAGAAAGTCGTCCCAATAGTTCAAAAGTTTCCAAAAGTTCGCAAAAGTTTAACAAGTTCGTAAAAGTTTTAAATATTAAGTAGCCAATAAGGCAATAAAGCGTTTTTACGCATAAGAGTCTCAAAGAATTTGTCCAAATAGTTCAAAAGATCCAAAAGTCAAAATAGTTCAAATAGGCCAAAGTCAAATTAGTCCGATAAGTACCAAAAGTCAAATTAGTTCGATAAGTACCAAAAGTCAAATTGTTCGATAAGTACCAAAAGTCAAATTAGTTCGATAAGTACCAAAAGTCAAATTAGTTCGATAAGTACCAAAAGTCAAATTAGTTCGATAAGTACCAAAAGTCAAAGTAGTTCGATAAGTACCAAAAGTCAAATTGTTCAATAGTACCAAAAGTCAAATAGTTCAATAAGCAATTGCACATAAAAGCTATAGTTCAAAAACAATTTTATCTCATGTTTCCCCCAAAAAGAGTACTTAAATGTAAGAGTAAGGAGGGGTGTAACTCACGGGTTGCGGAGGAAAATGAACTCGGAAATCGGTCGGAAAGGAGCCGGGAATCACGGAATGCCTAGGAATACCAAGATTGTCCAAAAGTTAATTTCTTATTAGGTTACTTTATATAAGAGATTAGGTAACTTTTGTTTATAATTAAGTGTTAAAGTCAAAATTGTCCCAAAATTGGTCCGAAGCGGTTAACGTTTATTTTTGTCCGAAAAGTTCAAAGTTAAAGTTATTATTATGATAGACATGTTTAGGCTACTGAGATGGTTTAGGTTTTCTTACGAAATTTGGGCAGCGCTTCCGCGCCCAAATTTCATGTCCAAAACCGCTCACAAAACATGCATATACACATAATAACTTCACAATAAGTCCAAAAAGTCCAATACAAGTCATCATTATTATTAGTTTTACTCATCTCAGTCCAATGATGTTATTTACAAAAGTCCAGAATGTGTGTACAAGTTTTAAACGGACAAAACGACGTTTTTCGGGAGAGTCAGCAGCCCGGTGCGCAGCACCTGTCAGGGGGTGCTGCGCACCTCAGTGCTGTTCTTTTCCCGTTTTGTGCTTTTCCTTGCTAAAAACGTTTTGTGACTCAAAGTTTTCGACATGCAACAAGTAGATACTCCATAATATGATGTTTTTACAGTTTCTAAACACTTTTTACCCACAGCAACATAGATCTAAGTATTATTTTGATAAAAATCGTTTTTGTATAAAAGTGTTATAAATCTTTACAAAAGCTCATTTTTATTGTTTAGATCTAACATGTAAACTGATATTCTTCAAATATAAGAGTTTAAACTTATTAAAACATCTTTTTAACAGTTCATAAAGCATTTTTGGTTTCAAAACCGTGGATCTAAAGGTTATTTCGGTTAGAAACGTTTTTGACCATAAAAAGTCATAGATTTGTTCAAAAACACCTTTTCAACCGTTAGATCTTACATGCAATTGATTATTTGTATAAAAACAGAAAAAGGGAAGAAATCTACCGAAGGAAAGGCTCGGATGATGAGTTTTGGTCGGATTTACGCTCCAAAAACCTTTACAAAACTAGTCCTTTTTCGAAATCTTTTGTTTCCTTTAGCTTCTTTGGATGATATGAACGATTTTTATGGATAGAAATTGGATTTTGATGGCCAAATGTTCTGGAAATGAAGGTGTTTTTGTTGTGTTCTTGAGAGAGTTTGAGAGGAAAGATGTATGTGTGTGTTTTGTTTTTGGTAAAATGAATAAGTAAAAAGAAAAATAGGGGTAATAATAATGGAGTGTGTTGGTAGTGTCAAAATGCAGTGATTATTGATCTATACCCGAGATTGATTGGTTGAAAGTTGTAAAAATCGAGACAAGGACTGAAATTGTAACATTTTTGAACCCTGGTGTTAGGTGCTGCGCACCGGGTGATTTTTAGCCTTTCTGATTTTTTTGTTTTTACGTTATTGCTTCGTTGGACCTTTTTGTTAATTGAAAGTTCTTAATTATGATTAGTTATGAACTTAGGAAAGTTCAATAGATGTTTTCTTGGTATTAGGACTTATATAATTGATTCCGGAAGTTATTCTGACACTGGTTCCGACAAAGTACAGACTCAACTGTTATGAACTAGAGCAAGGCGAACACGATAAAAGAGCAACTAATGTTTCGAACCGATATAGCAACTGAACAAGTACCTAGATTTTTGACGGTTGTCACATTCTCCCCGGGTTGAAGGGAATTTCGTCCCGAAATTTAGTTCGTCCCATGGGGAAGAGATGCCGTCGGGTTACGGTGGATTCTCCTGACGAGTTTCGGTCCCTGCGTCTTCACGCGGTAGTGGGGCTACGTCGGAGGTTCCACTGAACTCAGAGGTGGGGACAAGGTTCGGTCTAGGCTGCTTGACCTTGGAGTCAATAACCTAAGCGTTTCAACAAGGAACTTGGTTTGGTAGCAGTTTTGACCTTGTTTAGAGGGAGATGACGAGGGTCTCATCCGATGAACACTTTACAAGTGTGAGGAGGGAGCACATAAGAACGTTAGGAGACGGTTGAGAAAGTTGAAGGCAGTGCAAGGATCGGATCGATATGCTCTAAGACTCAGGTTGAACCGGGGTACTTCGGCTTAGTTTGCCTCGTTTCCTGAAGCAGACTATTCTCCTTCCGTGGCGATATCCTATGGGATACTCTATTGCCATCTAAGGGATTGAGGGCTTTTCTTCTAGATGGCCACGCAGCTCCTTGGCCGGGTACAGGAAAGCTTCTAGTCTTTCGCGAGTAGAGGTAGACGTAGGACCTTGCAAGTCGTCAACCGTCAGCTTCTAGCCGATAGGGCAGTGTTCGACACTTGCGTCCATGTATAGACTGACGGACTTAGTGCTGGCCGGGATTCGTGACATGAGTGTACCCGATTAGAGAAAGGTGAATAGTGAGAGGGTGATGAGTCTAGTCGCGTTCCTAGCGATTCTCGGGAGGGGCATTCCGAGGAGAGTGGGACGCTGATTCGACTAGTAGAGGGGATGGGTTTCGGGGTCCTGCCTTGACCTCTAAGTAAGTGAGGCACTCGCTGGATACAAGGTAATGTCCTTATTTATGTCCGGCCAGAATAGTATTCTCGGAACTCCTGGTACAGCAAGTCGGATCCCGGATAGATGGAATGACAATTCGATGGCCCTTGAAGGAAAGGATTCACGAATACCTTCGATTTCGGAACTCATGCTAGGGCTGTGGCGAAACAGGTTACGTTTAGCCTGAGTTCGGCTCGTGCATGGTTGGCTATGAAATCAGGGAAATGTTCTGCTCAGGGTCGGAATTTGCACTTTGAGTATTTGGGCGTACAATTTCTGATCTCGGGAGAGCTCTAGGGTGAGCGTTCACAGGATCTTCCTCGAGTAGGAGAGAGTGTTGGCGAGGAGTATGATTATCAATCATCCAGTACGGCCTACACACTTTGTTCATTAAGAAGTCCATGAATACTGGCGGTGTGTTGTTTAGGCCTACAGACAGAGGGAAGGCTTGGGTTGTTTGCGTCGAGTTTGGGGAAGTGCGGTCCTCGGTAGTGTTGGTCAAAATGTCGCGAACCTGGTGATAACTCGGGCGGGGTCGACTTTTGAGAGGTATGCTGCATCCTGCAACTACTCGGAAAGGGTCGTTGATCCTCGTGGATGGTTATCGGTTCTTGACGGTAGGCTTGAATGAGTTCATGGCGCTTAGCGTACAACGGAAGGGTCCGTCTGTCTCTCGTTAGGGGAAGTTGGGCTTCCCGTGGAATTGAATTTGAGTGGTAGGGCTAGGGGTGGGAAGTTCATACAGCAGCTTTGGCTGCCTTAGCATCTCAGGTGATGCTAGACACAGGGAGCCTTGGCTATTGGTGGTGCCGTGTCAGGAACGAGGTTCATTTGAAATTTTCACTTGTCGATTCGGTGGTAGTCCGGGAAATTCTTCGGGAATGCTTTGGATGGTCCTGGAATACTGAAATGTCTTGGACTCGGCTTTCCTTAGATTTATGCTCGACATCGTGTGCGGAGGGTGCGTCGTAGTCCTCCTCGGGATACTAGAGCATCATCGAGGGGTACACGCTGCGAAGTTGCCATTCAGGTTTGTCCTCCTGAACAACGGAGTTTCCATTGCGCGGAGAAAGATACTAGTGAGTTTATCGGAACGAACGATCTTGACTCAATAATGGGGTGACCGGTCCATCCGACGATAGCGTCAAGGCTTGATGGTTCGGTAGGAACTGGGTCGATAGAAGAAGGTTTTTAGTCAACGAAGCATTGGGAATCCTAAGTTTGCATTCGTAGCTGCGACCATTAGGTCGATGGCTTATTCGATGGAAAACTATCTGTAAAGCCTGAGGTCCTAAACTGATGAGCTAAGGGGACAAGGTTTCCTTCAGTTCTTGAATCAAATATCATGGAAGGGGAGGGTTCTTTGACAGGGAACGTACCAGTAGCTGCATTGAGGTCCTGAGGGGTTTCCTCGGATGTGATTGCGAGAGCGTTGAGGGTCTCTGTGGTACGCTCTAGGAGACAATCCCCACGGAGGTGCTGGTCTCTCCCACATTCGAGGCATAGCAGGCTTTCTGTTTGCATTTTCTGGACAGCACCAGGGTAATGCCCTACTGTTTGCAAAGTCTGCACACCGGGCACTTCCGGGCATGGTGGAAGTGGCACTTGCTGCACAGGGGGTGTGGTCTGGAGTAGGTGCGGGTTACGGCGGTGGATTCCTGGTTGATGCTAGTCCTTGAGGTTTGATGGTGAATTTTCCTTCTCTTATTCTCACTTCGTTGGAAGAGGGCTGGAGGGGGAGGTAGGAGGTTGGTTCCAAAATCCTCGCCCTCGTTCTGCCTGGTCGGCCCAAGAGGGAGAAGGGGTTCGTTGCTTCCGAAGATCCCTTGGTTGATTCCAGCGACGATCTGGGCGATCACGCTTGGGAGTAGCGCTTGGAATTGCACGACAATCTGCTTGGCTATGCGATTCCCGCGTCTTCTCCTGGGAGGCATAGTTCTACAAGGGAAGGGAGAAAATAGTTTAGAATGCGCCATTTGGAAATTTTCTACTAGGATCCAACTCAAAATTAGTGACCATCGAATACACGAGAGTAATGAGGGTGAACAGTTGGCACAAGTACGATAACGATAGTAGTAAAAGAGGTGTACAAGTAGGATAACAATATACGTACGACAATGATTCAAGAATTTGTAATAACGTTTGACAATAGAGAGAAGATTCATACGACAAGACAAGTATAATAAAATAAGAGATAGAAGTTTTCATTAATAATAAGAGGTTTTCAGTACACAGGACAAAATTACTGAAAGGAATATAGTACAATACATAGAGAATCATAAATAATGGCTTAAGTCGTGTACAAAAAATTACGACTAAGCCGTACAGTACAATATAAAGGAAAATATGCCTAATAACGCTCTTCAAAGAACATCATGGCGGCGAGAGCTACGACAAGTGCTCCATGACTACGCAGGCTCTGACGAGGCACGCCGGTCCGGGCGGTGGCCTGAGCCGTTAGGATGATCCGCCGGGACTGCTGTGCTAACTCGTTCGCAGCATCGGAGACTTCAAAATAGAAGGAGGCCCTGCTCCTGAGCTTCCTCGGCAAGTCCACGGACTTGACGGTGTAGGTTTGAGGAATGCGTCTGGTGGAAGAGGCTGATGAGTAGGTGGCATCATGGGTCGGGAGGGTCCGGACTCCTGCCACGCCGTCTTTTTCCTCGATGAACTGACGATCCCATGCGTAACGCTCCGATATCGGAGTGCGAAAGGCGGGATCGTAGGGGTCCAAGAAAGACTGTGGAGGCGCGGGTCGGAACGGGCCCGACTGCCGATGCACAGGTGCTCCAGCGTTGGGTCCTCGGGGCTGTGGTGCTGCAACGGGCACCAGCCTAGGAGGTGGAAGTACCGTCCTTGGGCTGGACCCATTACTGCTACTGATGGTCTGGGATATGTCTTCCGTTGGGTCAGTCGTCTGGTGACGCTGACTTTCGGATGTCGTGTGGCCCTCGGATGGTTCGTGAGAGGGGGAGGCGGCTCGGGGAAGTGATCGAGTCTGGGATCGAGAGTTCGAGGACTGAGACATGGCGTATCTGCGAGTAGAGAGTTACATAAGTACGGGGAAACTAAGATTAGGAAAAACGTAAGTAAAATGCATGCACGGGTCAATCATGTGAGTGTCGGGAGTTGACAAGACCGGGAATTTATGGACTCAAAACCGTTTAACGATAGCCTTTCACTTTCCGTTCTTGCATAATTCATTTTGAACTACGGGTGGTTGATCAAGTCACGCATAGTTGAAAAAGTTAATCATGCAATTGCGGAAAATAATATACTAAAGTTTGAACCCGAAAATGAAGTTTAGCCTTGGTTATAGTTTTTGGTTTCGAAAACTTTTGAAAATTTTTTAAAACCGTTTTCACTATAACCCGTGCTCTGATACCAAGTCTGTCACACCCCGCTAAAGCGGAAACACGGAATGTGAAGAGCGAAACGTCATTTCACGTGTCACAATAAAATTAACGGTTCAAGTCATTAAGATTTAAATTAAAAGTACAAGTTCAAAGTTACAACCAAGATTCAAGTAAGACCATAACACATAACAAAAGTGTTTTAAATAAAATTCCCAAAATGAGGTCTTCTTCCCGAGGTATACTTCACATAAAGGACTTGACCCGCCTGAGCAATGCACTTCATAACTTACGCTTAGTTCCTGAAACATGAGATAAAGTGTCAACTACGAAAACGTAGTGAGTGAGTTATAGTTTATAGATTGAAGAAAAGTTTCAATTTGGACGTTCATAAGAGTTCGAGACAAGTCCAAAGTTCATAGAAGTTCAAGAGTTGTTCAAAGTCAAGGAATTTCAATAAAGTTTAAGTGCTTAAAATTTTAGAACAATCAAATTTCAAGATAAGTTCAAGTCCAAGTACGTTCCAAGACCAAATAAGTTCAAAATAAGTTCAAATAAGTTCCAAGTCAAGTCCAAAGTCAAGTAGCGTAGCGAGCGAAAAAGTTCGTCGTCATTACCTCAGCGGTGGGTTAATCCACATGTGTAAGACAGTAAGTAAGTATATGCGTAAATAAAGACCTATGATCCTCGAGTTGTACCAACCACTAAGCTTAATATACGTAAGATTTAGTCTACACACTAATCCGATTCTGGTCAAGTACCTGCCCACTAGTCCAGTCTAAAGTCCGAGTTCGCGAGAACTTAGCAATATGTACCTTGGTCGCTACCCATTGGTAAGGAGTGACCGCTCCTAAGTATCGATACCCATAATCTATGCTAACGGCTTGTGTTAATAGTGTGTATAGTCGTCCAAGAAAAGTTGTGGGGCATTTAGTCGTTCCGTTTTCAAAAGTCTGCACTTACGTTGCTATATTCTCACCTAGGGTTTTGCACCAAATACAACCAAGCTATCAATGTCTAATCAAGTATCCAAAGAGGCAAACCTAGGGAGTCTAAAGTAAGCCAATCCGAACAATTGATGTCGTTTACGCATATTAGTCCAAATAGTTCGTACCAAAAATAGTTCCAAAGTAGTTCAAATAGTTCGCAAAGTTCCAAAGTAGCTCATTTAGTTCAAAAGTTTCCATAAATAGAAAGTCGTCCCAATAGTTCAAAAGTTTCCAAAAGTTCGCAAAAGTTTAACAAGTTCGTAAAAGTTTTAAATATTAAGTAGCCAATAAGGCAATAAAGCGTTTTTACGCATAAGAGTCTCAAAGAATTTGTCCAAAATAGTTCAAAAGATCCAAAAGTCAAAATAGTTCAAATAGGCCAAAGTCAAATTAGTCCGATAAGTACCAAAAGTCAAAGTAGTTCGATAAGTACCAAAAGTCAAATTGTTCGATAAGTACCAAAAGAGTTCGATAAGTACCAAAAGTCAAATTAGTTCGATAAGTACCAAAAGTCAAATTAGTTCGATAAGTACCAAAAGTCAAATTAGTTCGATAAGTACCAAAAGTCAAAGTAGTTCGATAAGTACCAAAAGTCAAATTGTTCAATAGTACCAAAAGTCAAATAGTTCAATAAGCAATTGCACATAAAAGCTATAGTTCAAAAACAATTTTATCTCATGTTTCCCCCAAAAAGAGTACTTAAATGTAAGAGTAAGGAGGGGTGTAACTCACGGGTTGCGGAGAAAATGAACTCGGAAATCGGTCGGAAAGGAGCCGGGGAATCACGGAATGCCTAGGAATACCAAGATTGTCCAAAAGTTAATTTCTTATTAGGTTACTTTATATAAGAGATTAGGTAACTTTTGTTTATAATTAAGTGTTAAAGTCAAAATTGTCCCAAAATTGGTCCGAAGCGGTTAACGTTTATTTTTGTCCGAAAAGTTCAAAGTTAAAGTTATTATTATTAGACATGTTTAGGCTACTGAGATGGTTTAGGTTTTCTTACGAAATTTGGGCAGCGCTTCCGCGCCCAAATTTCATGTCCAAAACCTACAACCATTTTCGCTCACAAAACATGCATATACACATAATAACTTCACAATAAGTCCAAAAAGTCCAATACAAGTCATCATTATTATTAGTTTTACTCATCTCAGTCCAATGATGTTATTTACAAAAGTCCAGAATGTGTGTACAAGTTTTAAACGGACAAAACGACGTTTTTCGGGAGAGTCAGCAGCCCGGTGCGCAGCACCTGTCAGGGGGTGCTGCGCACCTCAGTGCTGTTCTTTTCCCGTTTTGTGCTTTTCTTGCTAAAAACGTTTTGTGACTCAAAGTTTTCGACATGCAACAAGTAGATACTCCATAATATGATGTTTTTACAGTTTCTAAACACTTTTTACCCACAGCAACATAGATCTAAGTATTATTTTGATAAAAATCGTTTTTGTATAAAAGTGTTATAAATCTTTACAAAAGCTCATTTTTATTGTTTAGATCTAACATGTAAACTGATATTCTTCAAATATAAGAGTTTAAACTTATTAAAACATCTTTTTAACAGTTCATAAAGCATTTTTGGTTACAAAACCGTGGATCTAAAGGTTATTTCGGTTAGAAACGTTTTTGACCATAAAAAGTCATAGATTTGTTCAAAAACACCTTTTCAACCGTTAGATCTTACATGTAATTGATTATTTGTATAAAAACAGAAAAAGGGAAGAAATCTACCGAAGGAAAGGCTCGGATGATGAGTTTTGGTCGGATTTACGCTCCAAAAACCTTTACAAAACTAGTCCTTTTTCGAAATCTTTTGTTTCCTTTAGCTTCTTTGGATGATATGAACGATTTTTATGGATAGAAACTGGATTTTGATGGCCAAATGTTCTGGAAATGAAGGTGTTTTTGTTGTGTTCTTGAGAGAGTTTGAGAGGAAAGATGTATGTGTGTGTTTTGTTTTTGGTAAAAGTAAAAAGAAAAATAGGGGTAATAATAATGGAGTGTGTTGGTAGTGTCAAAATGCAGTGATTATTGATCTATACCCGAGATTGATTGGTTGAAAGTTGTAAAAATCGAGACAAGGACTGAAATTGTAACATTTTTGAAACCTGGTGTTAGGTGCTGCGCACCACACCAATAGGTGCTGCGCACCGGGTGATTTTCAGCCTTTCTGATTTTTTTGTTTTTACGTTATTGCTTCGTTGGACCTTTTTGTTAATTGAAAGTTCTTAATTATGATTAGTTATGAACTTAGGAAAGTTCAATAGATGTTTTCTTGGTATTAGGACTTATATAATTGATTCCGGAAGTTATTCTGACACTAGTTCCGACAAAGTACAGACTCAACTGTTATGAACTAGAGCAAGGCGAACACGATAAAAGAGCAACTAATGTTTCGAACCGATATAGCAACTGAACAAGTACCTAGATTTTTGACGGTTGTCACATTCTCCCCGGGTTGAAGGGAATTTCGTCCCGAAATTTAGTTCGTCCCATGGGGAAGAGATGCCGTCGGGTTACGGTGGATTCTCCTGACGAGTTTCGGTCCCTGCGTCTTCACGCGGTAGTGGGGCTACGTCGGAGGTTCCACTGAACTCAGAGGTGGGGACAAGGTTCGGTCTAGGCTGCTTGACCTTGGAGTCAATAACCTTAGCGTTTCAACAAGGAACTTGGTTTGGTAGCAGTTTTGACCTTGTTTAGAGGGAGATGACGAGGGTCTCATCCGATGAACACTTTACAAATGTGAGGAGGGAGCACATAAGAACGTTAGGAGACGGTTGAGAAAGTTGAAGGCAGTGCAAGGATCGGATCGATATGCTCTAAGACTCAGGTTGAACCGGGGTACTTCGGCTTAGTTTGCCGCGTTTCCTAAAGCAGACTATCCTCCTTCCGTGGCGATATCCTATGGGATACTCTATTGCCATCTAAGGGATTGAGGGCTTTTCTTCTAGATGGCCACGCAGCTCCTTGGCCGGGTACAGGAAAGCTTCTAGTCTTTCGCGAGTAGAGGTAGACGTAGGACCTTGCAAGTCGTCAACCGTCAGCTTCTAGCCGATAGGGCGGTGTTCGACACTTGCGTCCATGTATAGACTGACGGGTGCGCACTTAGTGCTGGCACGGGATTCGTGACATGAGTGTACCCGATTAGAGAAAGGTGAATAGTGAGAGGTGATGAGGTCTAGTCGCGTTCCTAGCGATTCTCGGGAGGGCATTCCGAGGAGAGTGGGACGCTGATCGACTAGTAGAGGGGATGGGTTTCGGGGTCCTGCCTTGACCTCTAAGTAAGTGAGGCACTCGGCTGGATACAAGGTAATGTCCTTATTTATGTCCGGCCAGAATAGTATTCTCGGGAACTCCTGGTACAGCAAGTCGGATCCCGGATAGATGGAATGACAATTCGATGGCCCTTGAAGGGAATGGATTCACGAATACCTTCGGATTTCGGAACTCATGCTAGGGGCTTGGCGAAACAGGTTACGTTTAGCCTGAGTTCGGCTCGTGCATGGTTGGCTATGAAATCAGGGAAATGTTCTGCTCAGGGTCGGAATTTGCACTTTGAGTATTGGGCGTACAATTTCTGATCTCGGGAGAGCTCTAGGGTGAGCTTGGGATGTTCACAGGATCTTCCTCGAGTAGGAGAGAGTGTTGGCGAGGAGTATGATTATCAATCATCCAAGTACGGCCTACACACTTTGTTCATTAAGTCCATGAATACTGGCGGTGTGTTGTTTAGGCCTACAGACAGAGGGAAGGCTTGGGTTGTTTGCGTCGAGTTTGGGGAAGTGCGGTCCTCGGTAGTGTTGGTCAAAATGTCGCGAACCTGGTGATAACTCGGGCGGGGTCGACTTTTGAGAGGTATGCTGCATCCTGCAACTACTCGGAAAGGTCGTTGATCCTCGTGGATGGTTATCGGTTCTTGACGGTAGGCTTGAATGAGTTCATGGCGCTTAGCGTACAACGGAAGGGTCCGTCTGTCTCTCGTTAGGGAAGTTGGGCTTCCCGTGGAATTGAATTTCAGTGGTAGGGCTAGGGTTGGGAAGTTCATACAGCAGCTTTGGCTGCCTTAGCATCTCAGGTGATGCTAGACGACAGGGAGCCTTGGCTATTGGTGCCGTGTCAGGAACGAGGTTCATTTGAAATTTTCACTTGTCGATTCGGTGGTAGTCCGGGAAATTCTTCGGGAATGCTTTGGATGGTCCTGGAATACTGAAATGTCTTGGACTCGGCTTTCCTTAGATTTATGCTCGACATCGTGTGCGGAGGGTGCGTCGTAGTCCTCCTCGGGATACTAGAGCATCATCGAGGGGTACACGCTGCGAAGTTGCCATTCAGGTTTGTCCTCCTGAACAACGGGAGTTTCATTGCGCGGAGAAAGATACTAGTGAGTTTATCGGAACGAACGATCTTGACTCAATAATGGGGTGACCGGTCCATCCGACGATAGCGTCAAGGCTTGATGGTTCGGTAGGAACTGGGTCGATAGAAGAAGGTTTTAGTCAACGAAGCATTGGGAATCCTAAGTTTGCATTCGTAGCTGCGACCATTAGGTCGATGGCTTATTCGATGGAAAACTATCCGTAAAGCCTGAGGTCCTAAACTGATGAGATGTCCAATCTCTAAGGGGACAAGGTTTCCTTCAGTTCTTGAATCAAATATCATGGAAGGGGAGGGTTCTTTGACAGGGAACGTACCAGTAGCTGCATTGAGGTCCTGAGGGGTTTCCTCGGATGTGATTGCGAGAGCGTTGAGGGTCTCTGTGGTACGCTCTAGGAGACAATCCCCACGGAGGTGCTGGTCGCTCCCACATTCGAGGCATAGCAGCTTTCTGTTTGCATTTTCTGGACAGCACCAGGGGTAATGCCCTACTGTGTTGCAAAGTCTGCACACCGGGCACTTCCGGGCATGGTGGAAGTGGCACTTGCTGCACAGGGGGCGTGGTCTGGAGTAGGTGCGGGTTACGGCGGTGGATTCCTGGTTGATGCTAGTCCTTGAGGTTTGATGGTGAATTTTCCTTCTCTTATTCTCACTTCGTTGGAAGAGGGCTGGAGGGGGAGGTTGGTTCCAAAATCCTCGCCCTCGTTCTGCCTGGTCGGCCCAAGAGGGAGAAGGGGTTCGTTGATTCCGAAGATCCCTTGGTTGATTCCAGCGACGATCTGGGCGATCACGCTTGGGAGTAGCGCTTGGAATTGCACGACAATCTGCTTGGCTATGCGATTCCCGCGTCTTCTCCTGGGAGGCATAGTTCTACAAGGGAAGGGAGAAAATAGTTTAGAATGCGCCATTTGGAAATTTTCTACTAGGATCCAACTCAAAATTAGTGACCATCGAATACACGAGAGTAATGAGGGTGAACAGTTGGCACAAGTACGATAACGATAGTAGTAAAAGAGTGTACAAGTAGGATAACAATATACGTACGACAATGATTCAAGAATTTGTAATAACGTTTGACAATAGAGAGAAGGTTCATACGACAAGACAAGTATAATAAAATAAGAGATAGAAGTTTTCATTAATAATAAGAGGTTTCAGTACACAGGACAAAATTACTGAAAGGAATATAAGTACAATACATAGAGAATCATAAATAATGGCTTAAGTCGTGTACAATGGGAAAATTACGACTAAGCCGGTACAGTACAATATAAAGGAAAATATGCCTAATAACGCTCTTCAAAGAACATCATGGCGGCGAGAGCTACGACAAGTGCTCCCATGACTACGCAGGCTCTGACGAGGCACTGCACGGTCCGGGCGGTGGCCTGAGCCGTTAGGATGATCCGCCGGGACTGCTGTGCTAACTCGTTCGCAGCATCGGAGACTTCAAATAGAAGGAGGCCCTGCTCCTGAGCTTCCTCGGCAAGTCCACGGACTTGACGGTGTAGGTTGAGGAATGCGTCTGGTGGAAGAGGCTGATGAGTAGGTGGCATCATGGGTCGGGAGGGTCCGGACTCCTGCGCACGCCGTCTTTCCTCGATGAACTGACGATCCCATGCGTAACGCTCCGATATCGGAGTGCGAAAGGCGGGATCGTAGGGGTCCAAGAAAGACTGTGGAGGCGCGGGTCGGAACGGGCCCGACTGCCGATGCACAGGTGCTCCAGCGTTGGGTCCTAGGGGCTGTGGTGCTGCAACGGGCACCAGCCTAGGAGGTGGAAGTACCGTCCTTGGGCTGGACCCATTACTGCTACTGATGGTCTGGGATATGTCTTCCGTTGGGTCAGTCGTCTGGTGACGCTGACTTTCGGATGTCGTGTGGCCCTCGGATGGTTCGTGAGAGGGGGAGGCGGCTCGGGGAAGTGATCGAGTCTGGGATCGAGAGTTCGAGGACTGAGACATGGCGTATCTGCGAGTAGAGAGTTACATAAGTACGGGGAAACTAAGATTAGGAAAAACGTAAGTAAAATGCATGCACGGGTCAATCATGTGAGTGTCGGGAATTGACAAGACCGGGAATTTATGGACTCAAAACCGTTTAACGATAGCCTTTCACTTTCCGTTCTTGCATAATTCATTTTGAACTACGGGTGGTTGATCAAGTCACGCATAGTTGAAAAAGTTAATCATGCAATTGCGGAAAATAATATACTAAAGTTTGAACCCGAAAATGAAGTTTTCTGAAAAGCCTTGGTTATAGTTTTGGTTTCGAAAACTTTTGAAAAATTTTTAAAACCGTTTTCACTATAACCCGTGCTCTGATACCAAGTCTGTCACACCCCGCTAAAGCGGAAACACGGAATGTGAAGAGCGAAGCGTCATTTCACGGGTCACAATAAAATTAACGGTTCAAGTCATTAAGATTTAAATTAAAAGTACAAGTTCAAAGTTACAACCAAGATTCAAGTAAGACCATAACACATAACAAAAGTGTTTTAAATAAAATTCCCAAAATGAGGTCTTCTTCCCGAGGTATACTTCACATAAAGGACTTGACCCGCCTGAGCAATGCACTTCATAACTTACGCTTAGTTCCTGAAACATGAGATAAAGTGTCAACTACGAAAACGTAGTGAGTGAGTTATAGTTTATAGATTGAAGAAAAGTTTCAATTTGGACGTTCATAAGAGTTCGAGACAAGTCCAAAGTTCATAGAAGTTCAAGAGTTGTTCAAAGTCAAAGAATTTCAAGAATAACTCAATAAAGTTTAAGTGCTTAAAATTTTAGAACAATCAAATTTCAAGATAAGTTCAAGTCCAAGTACGTTCCAAGACCAAATAAGTTCAAAATAAGTTCAAATAAGTTCCAAGTCAAGTCCAAAGTCAAGTAGCGTAGCGAGCAAAAAAGTTCGTCGTCATTACCTCAGCGGTGGGTTAATCCACATGTGTAAGACAGTAAGTAAGTATATGCGTAAATAAAGACCTATGATCCTCGAGTTGTACCAACCACTAAGCTTAATATACGTAAGATTTAGTCTACACACTAATCCGATTCTGGTCAAGTACCTGCCCACTAGTCCAGTCTAAAGTCCGAGTTCGCGAGAACTTAGCAATATGTACCTTGGTCGCTACCCATTGGTAAGGAGTGACCGCTCCTAAGTATCGATACCCATAATCTATGCTAACGGCTTGTGTTAATAGTGTGTATAGTCGTCCAAGAAAAGTTGTGGGGCATTTAGTCGTTCCGTTTTCAAAAGTCTTTTTGTCTGCACTTACGTTGCTATATTCTCACCTAGGGTTTTGCACCAAATACAACCAAGCTATCAATGTCTAATCAAGTATCCAAAGAGGCAAACCTAGGGAGTCTAAAGTAAGCCAATCCGAACAATTGATGTCGTTTACGCATATTAGTCCAAATAGTTCGTACCAAAAATAGTTCCAAAGTAGTTCAAATAGTTCGCAAAGTTCCAAAGTAGCTCATTTAGTTCAAAAGTTTCCATAAATAGAAAGTCGTCCCAATAGTTCAAAAGTTTCCAAAAGTTCGCAAAAGTTTAACAAGTTCGTAAAAGTTTTAAATATTAAGTAGCCAATAAGGCAATAAAGCGTTTTTACGCATAAGAGTCTCAAAGAATTTGTCCAAAATAGTTCAAAAGATCCAAAAGTCAAAATAGTTCAAATAGGCCAAAGTCAAATTAGTCCGATAAGTACCAAAAGTCAAAGTAGTTCGATAAGTACCAAAAGTCAAATTGTTCGATAAGTACCAAAAGTCAAATTAGTTCGATAAGTACCAAAAGTCAAATTAGTTCGATAAGTACCAAAAGTCAAATTAGTTCGATAAGTACCAAAAGTCAAATTAGTTCGATAAGTACCAAAAGTCAAAGTAGTTCGATAAGTACCAAAAGTCAAATTGTTCAATAGTACCAAAAGTCAAATAGTTCAATAAGCAATTGCACATAAAAGCTATAGTTCAAAAACAATTTTATCTCATGTTTCCCCCAAAAAGAGTACTTAAATGTAAGAGTAAGGAGGGGTGTAACTCACGGGTTGCGGAGAAAATGAACTCGGAAATCGGTCGGAAAGGAGCCGGGAATCACGGAATGCCTAGGAATACCAAGATTGTCCAAAAGTTAATTTCTTATTAGGTTACTTTATATAAGAGATTAGGTAACTTTTGTTTATAATTAAGTGTTAAAGTCAAAATTGTCCCAAAATTGGTCCGAAGCGGTTAACGTTTATTTTTGTCCGAAAAGTTCAAAGTTAAAGTTATTATTATGATAGACATGTTTAGGCTACTGAGATGGTTTAGGTTTTCTAACGAAATTTGGGCAGCGCTTCCGCGCCCAAATTTCATGTCCAAAACCTACAACCATTTTCGCTCACAAAACATGCATATACACATAATAACTTCACAATAAGTCCAAAAAGTCCAATACAAGTCATCATTATTATTAGTTTTACTCATCTCAGTCCAATGATGTTATTTACAAAAGTCCAGAATGTGTGTACAAGTTTTAAACGGACAAAACGACGTTTTTCGGGAGAGTCAGCAGCCCGGTGCGCAGCACCTGTCAGGGGGTGCTGCGCACCTCAGTGCTGTTCTTTTCCCGTTTTGTGCTTTTCTTGCTAAAAACGTTTTGTGACTCAAAGTTTTCGACATGCAACAAGTAGATACTCCATAATATGATGTTTTTACAGTTTCTAAACACTTTTTACCCACAGCAACATAGATCTAAGTATTATTTTGATAAAAATCGTTTTTGTATAAAAGTGTTATAAATCTTTACAAAAGCTCATTTTTATTGTTTAGATCTAACATGCAAACTGATATTCTTCAAATATAAGAGTTTAAACTTATTAAAACATCTTTTTAACAGTTCATAAAGCATTTTTGGTTACAAAACCGTGGATCTAAAGGTTATTTCGGTTAGAAACGTTTTTGACCATAAAAAATCATAGATTTGTTCAAAAACACCTTTTCAACCGTTAGATTGTGACAACCGTCAAAAATCTAGGTACTTGTTCAGCTACTGCATCGGTTCGAATCATCAGTCACTCTTTTATCGTGTTCGCTTTGTTCTAGTTCGTAACCTTTGAGTCCGTACTCTGTCGGAACCAGTGTCGGAATAACTTCTGGAATCAATTATAAAAGTCCTAATACCAAGAAAACACATATTGAACTTCTCTAAGTTCATAACTAATCATAATTAAGAACTTTCAGTTAACAAAAAGGTCCAACGAAGCAATAACGTAAAAACGGAAAATCAGGAAAGCTGAATTTCTGCCCGGTGCGCCGCACCCCTTTGCTAGGTGCGCAGCACCTAGCTGCAGATTTCAAAAATTTTACATGTTTGGTCCCTGCCTCGTTTTTACACAGAATTTAAACCAATCAAAAACGGGATTAGCCACTCCATTACTGATTTTTGGCAGTCCCAAACTCTCTCATTATTACCCTATTTCCATTTTACTTATTCATTTTCTTAAAACAAAAACACATACACATTTACACCTAGTTCAAGTTCTCTCTAAACTCTCTCAAAAACACCATTGAAACCAGAGACTTTCCACCATAGAAATCCATTATTTATCCATACAAATAGTCCAAATCGTCTAGAGAAGCAAGGGGGTGTCGTCTATTTCGAAAAGGACCAAGTTTGTAAAGATTTTTGAAGCACAAATCCGACCAAAAACATCATCCATTCAATCTCCTTCGGTAGAAACCTTTCTCCTATCTTTATTTACTGTTTTTACTAACTGCATGTTAGATCTAAACAATAAAAATGAGTTTTTATAAAGATTTATATCACTTTCTCTACAAAAACGATTTTTATCTAGATGATACTTAGATCTATGTTTTTGGGGATAAAAGTTGTTTAGAAACCATAAAAATGATGTTTTATAAGTTATCCACCGGTTGCATGTCGAAATCCTTGAGTCACAAAACGTTTTTAGCAAGAAAAACACAAAAATGGGAAAGAGACAACAGCTAGGTGCGCAGCACCTGTGCCCAGGTGCGCAGCACCGAGCTGTTGTTCTCCCGAAAAATCGTCGTTTGTCCGTTTTAAACTTGTACACACATTCTGGACTTTTACTAATATTATTATAAGACTGAGATGAATAAAAAACTATAATAATAGTGACTTGTATTGAACTCCTTGGACTTATTTGACTTATTATGAAGTTATTATGTGTATATGCATGTTTGTGAGCGGAAATGGTTGTAGGTATTGGACATGAAATTTGGGCGCGGAAGCGCTGCCCAAATTTCATTAGAAAATCTAAACCATTTCAGTAACCTAAACATGTTTATCATATTAATAACTATAACATTGAACTTTCAAACTAAAAATAAACGTTAACCACTTCGGACCAATTTTGAGACAATTTGACTTCAACACATAATCATAAACAAAAGTTACCTAATCTTACAAAAAGAACCTAATAAGACATTAACTTTTGGACAAATCTTGGTATTCTTAGGCATTCCGTGATTCCCGGCTCCGTTCTCCGACCGATTCCAAGTTCACTCTCTTCGCAAACCGTGAGTTACACCCCTCCTTACTTTTACATTTAAATATGCTTTTTGGGGGAAACATGAGATCAAATTGTTCTTGGACTATGGCATTTATGTGAAATTGCTTATCAAACTATTTTGACTTTTGAACTAATTGAACTAGTTTGACTATTGTACTTAGTGAACTATTTTGACTTTTGACTTATTAAGCCTTGACTTTTGACTTATTAAACTTTGACTTTTGACTTATTAAACTTTGACTTTTGCACTTATAAACTATTTTGTACGAACTATTCGGACTACTTTTAGACTACTTTTGGACGACTATTTGGACTTATGCGTAAACAACATCAAACGTTCGAATTGGCTTACTTTAGACTCCCTAGGTTTGCCTCTTTGGATACTTGAATAGACATTGATAGCTTGGTTGTATTTAAGTACTAAACCCTAGGTGAGAATATAACGCCGTAAGTGCAGACTAAAATATTTTTAAAAATGTTCGACTAAAAGTCCCACAATTTACCTGGACGACTATACACACTATTAACACAAGCCGTTAGCATATATTATGGGTATCGATACTTAGGAGCGGTCACTCCTTACCAATGGGTAGCGACCAAGGTACATATTGCTAAGTCCTCGCAGACTCTGACGGTAGACTTGACTAGTGGGCAGGTACTTGACTAGAATCGGATTAGTGTGTAGACTAAATCTTACGTATATTAAGCTTAGCGGTTGGTACAACTCGAGGATCATAGGTCTACATTACGCATATACTTACTTATTGTCTTGCACATGTGGATTAATCCACCGCTGAGGTAATGACTATACGACTTTTTGTTCGCTACACTATTTGACCTTGTATTCGACTTGAACTTATTTTGATCGTACTTGAACTTATTTTGATCGTACTTAAACTTATTTTGATCGTACTTGAACTTATTTTGATCGTACTTAAACTTATTTTGATCGTACTTGAACTTATTTTGATCGTACTTAAACTTATTTTGATCGTACTTGAACTTATTTTGATCGTACTTAAACTAATTTTGATCGTACTTGA
The DNA here is from genome assembly GCA_910822075.1 of Senecio squalidus. NCBI lineage: Eukaryota > Viridiplantae > Streptophyta > Magnoliopsida > Asterales > Asteraceae > Senecio > Senecio squalidus. The sequence continues at coordinate 22,768,154 of CAJVGC010000592.1, forward strand.
ACTTATTTTGATCGTACTTGAACTTATTTTGATCGTACTTAAACTTATTTTGATCGTACTTGAACTTATTTTGATCGTACTTTAACTTATTTTGATCGTACTTAAACTTATTTTGATCGTACTTGAACTTATTTCGAACGTACTTGAACTTATTTTGAACGTACTCGAATTTATTTTAAACGTACTTGAAGTTGTCTTGAAATTAAACTATTCTTGAATTTTAAGCACTTAAATTTAATTAAGTTATTCTTGCATTTTAAGTACCTGATCTTATCTTGAAATTCTTTGACCTCGAACGACTTTTGAACTTTTATAAATCTCGAACTCGTCTCGGACTCTTATGAACTTTTAAATTGAACTTTTCTTCAATTCAAACTGTAACTCACTCACTACGTTTTCGTAGTTGACACTTTATCTCATGTTTCAGGAACTAAGCGTAAGATATGAAGTGCATTGCTCGGGCGGGTCAAGTCTTTTATGTGAAGTGTACCTTGGGAAGAAGACCTTATTTTGGGAATTTTATTTAAAAACATTTTGGATATGTACTATGGTCTTACGTTGAATCTTGGTTGTAACTTTGAATTGTACTTTTTAATTTAAATCTTAATGACTCGAACCGTTAATTTTAGTGTAACCCGTGAAATGATTCTTTGCTCTTCACATTTCGTGTTTCCGCTTTAGCGGGGTGTGACAGACTTGGTATCAGAGCACGGGTTATAGTGAAAACGGTTTTAAAATCTTTCAAAAACTTTTCGAAACCAAAACTATAACCAAGGCTTTTCAGAAAACGTCATTTTCGGGTTCAAACTTTAGTATGTTATTTTCCGCAATTGCATGATTAACTTTTTCAACTATGCGTGACTTGATCAACCACCCATAGTTCAAAATGAATTATGCAAGAACGGAAAATGAAGGGCTATCGTTAAACGGTTTCGAGTCCATAAATTCCCGGTCTTGTCAATTCCCGACACTCACATGATTGACCCGCGCATGCATTTTACTTACGTTTTTCCTATTCTTAGTTTCCCCGTACTTATGTAACTCTCTATTCGCAGATACGCCATGTCTCAGTCCTCGAACTCTCGATCCCAGACACGATCACTTCCCCGAGCCACCTCCCCCTCTCACGAACCCTCTGAGGGCCACACCGCATCCGAGAGTCAGCGTCACCAGACGACTGACCCAACGGAAGACACGTCCCAAACCATCAGTAGCAGTAATGGGTCCAGCCCAAGGACGGTACTTCCACCTCCTAGGTTGGTGCCCGTTACAGCACCACAGCCCCGAGGACCAAATGCTGGAGCACCTATGCATCCGCAGTCGGGCCCGTTCCTACCCGCGCCTCCACAGTCTTTATTGGACCCCTACGATCCCGCTTTTCGCACTCCGATATCGGAGCGTTACGCATGGGATCGTCAGTTCATCGAGGAAAGACGGCGAGGGCAGGAGTCCGGACCCTCCCGACCCATGATGCCACCTACTCACCAGCCTCTTCCTCCAGACGCCTTCCTCAACTTGCACCGCCAAGTCCGTGGACTTGCCGAGGAAGCCCAGGAGCAGGGCCTTCTTCTATTTGAAGTCTCCGATGCTGCAAACGAGCTAGCACAGCAGTCCCGACGGATCATCCTGACGGCTCAGGCCACCGCCCGGACCGTCCAGTGTCTCGTCAGAGCTTGCATAGTCATGGGAGCACTTGTCGTAGCTCTCGCCGCCATGATGTTCTTGGAAGAGCGTTATTAGACATATTTCCCTTTCACTGTACTGTACCGGCTTAGTCGTAATTTTCCCATTGTACACGACTTAAGCCATTACTTATTATTTCTCTATGTATTGTACTTGTATGTTTCCCGGTGAATTTGTTATGTGTACCAAAACTTCTTACTATTAATGAAATTTCTATCTTCTATCATTAGGTTTATCGTATCTTGTGAACTTTGTACTTGTTGCGAACACTATGATTCTATCTCTTAAATCATAATCTTGCGTGTACTACCTGATCACTCGTGTTAATCCCGTGCTGTGACTATCTATGGTCACCTAAATCGTAATTCTTATCATATCTCATCCGCGCATTCTAAACTCAACCTAAATTCTTCATGTTGCAGAATCATGGCACCCTCGCACTTGAGTGCTAGTGACCTCGCCGAGCAAGTCAATGCCCAGATGAACGCAGCAATACCCGACTTGATCGCCCAGGTAATCGCCGGAGTGAGCGACAGGATCTTCAGAGGCGATAACCCCGACACCTTTTGTTCGGAGATCAATCATGACAACAACCTCCCTTCTCCTCCAGCCCTCGTCACTCGAAGGAAAAGTGAGAAGCGTAGGGCTAGTCACCAACCCATAAGGGGCGACCTCAACAAGAAACCCGCCATCAGACGCCGAGAGTATGCTGGATCGCACCCTAAGTGCGGTAAGTGCTACCGGCATCACACTGGGGACTGCCAGGCGTGCTACGCATGCAACAAAATCGGACACCTCTTCCGACACTGTCGCGAATATGCTGCTAGGCAGGACGAGGACCTTGGAACTAACCCCTTTCCTCCCTCTCCTGCTCTCTTCCAACGAAGGGAGAACAAGAGAAGGAAACTCCGCCACCAAATATCACGGACTAGTACCCCCCAGGAATACCCCACCATACCTCGAAACCACACTGGACCGCACACCCGATGCAGCAGATGCCCCTTCCACCATGTCCGGAAGTGCCCGGTATGCAAACTTTGCAACACAGTGGGACACTACCCCTGGTGCTGTCCGGAAAATGTGAATAGAAGGCTACTATGTCTCGAATGTGGGAGCAACCAGCACTTCCGTGAGGATTGTCTCTTAGAGCATACCACAGAGACCCTCAGTGCTCTCGCAATCACAGCCGAGGAAACCTCTCAGAACCTTAAAGCAACTACTGGTACGTTCCCTGTCAAAAGACCCTTTTTCCTTCCGCACTAATTGATTCAAGAGCTGAAGAAAACCTTGCCCCTTAGAGATTGGACATCTCATCAGCTAGGACCTCAGACTTTACGGATAGTTCCTTTCGAATATGCCAACGATCCATTAGTCGCAGCTACAAATGCAAATTTAGGATTCCCAGTACACCGTTTGCCTACAATTCCTCCATCGACCCAGTTCTTACCAAACCATCAAGACTTGACGCTAAGCGTCATGAACTCATCAAGCCGACCGTCGAGAACCGATAACCATCCCCGAGGATAGACAACCGGTCCGAGTAGTTGCAGTATGCAGCATACCTCTCAAGAGTCGACCCCGCCCGAGTTATCACCCGGTTCGCGACATTTTGACCAACACTTCCGAGGACCGCATCTTCTCAAGCTCGATGCAAACCACCCAAGCCTTCCCTCTGTCAGTACGCCTAAACAACACATCGCCGGTATTCATGGACTTAATGAACGAAGTGCTTAGGCCGTACTTGAATGATTGATAGCCTTACTCCTCGCCAACACTCACACCTACTCAAGGAAGATCCTGTGAGCATCCCGAGCTCACCCTAGAACCCTTCCAAGGTCAGGAGTCGTACGCCAATTTCCCTAAGTTCGAACGCTGACCCCGAGCAGAACACTTCCCGACTCTATAGTCAACCTTGAAGGAACTCGGACCCAGGCCAAACGTAGCTTGTAGCGCCAAGCCCCTAGCATGAGTTCTGAAATCCGAAGGTATTCGTGAACCCATTCCTGTCAAGGGCCATCGAATTGTTATTCCATTTACCCGGGATCCGACTTGCTGTAACCGGAGTTCCCGAGAATACCATTCTGGCCGGACATTGTGTAAGGACACTACCCTGTATCCTGCCAAGTGCCTCACTTACCTCGAGGTCAAGGCATGATACCAAAACTTATCCTTCTATTAGACGATCTACGCCTCTCTCTCTCCGGAATGCCCTCCTGAGAATCGCCAGGAACGCGGCTATATCTCATTACCCCTCACATTTCGCCTGTCTTTAATCGGGTACACTTATGTCACGGACCCCGTGCCAGCACTAAGTGCGAACCCATCAGTCTATGCATGGACGCAAGTGTCAAGCCCCGCCCTGTCGGCTGGGAGCTGACGGTTGACGACTTGCAAGGTCCTACGTCTACCTCTACTCGCGATAGACTAGAAGCTTTCCGTACCCGGCCAAGGAGCTGCGTGACCATCTAGAAGTAAAGCCCTCAATTCCTTAGATGGCAATAGGGTATCTCCTAGGATATCGCCACGGAAGGAGGATAGTCTGCTTCAGGAAACGCGGCAAACCAAGCCGAGTACCCCGGTTCAACCTGAGTTCTGGAGCATATCGATCCGAGCTTTGCACTGCCTTCAGTTTTCTCAACCATCTCCTAACATTCTTATGTGCCCCTTTTCACACTCGAAGAGTGTTCATCGAATGAGACCCTCGTCATCTCCCTCTAGTCAAGGTCAAAACTGCTGCTACACCAAGTTCTTTGTTGAAACACTTAGGTTGTTGACTCCAAGGACAAATAGCATTGACCGAACCTCGTACCCATCTCTGAGTTCAGTGGAACCTCCGACGTAGTCCCATTACCGTGTGAAGACGCATGGACCAAAACTCGTCAGGAGAATCCACTACGATCCGACGGCAAAATTTTCCCCATGAGATGAGCTAAATTTCGGGACGAAATTCCTTTCAACCCGGGGAGAATGTGACAACCGTCAAAAATCTAGGTACTTGTTCAGCTACTGCATCGGTTTGAATCATCAGTCACTCTTTTATCGTGTTCGCTTTGTTCTAGTTCGTAACCTTTGAGTCCGTACTCTGTCGGAACCAGTGTCGGAATAACTTCCGGAATCAATTATAAAAGTCCTAATACCAAGAAAACACATATTGAACTTCTCTAAGTTCATAACTAATCATAATTAAGAACTTTCAGTTAACAAAAAGGTCCAACGAAGCAATAACGTAAAAACGAAAAATCAGGAAAGCTGAATTTCTGCCCGGTGCGCCGCACCCCTTTGCTAGGTGCGCAGCACCTAGCTGCAGATTTCAAAAAATTTACATGTTTGGTCCCTGCCTCGTTTTTACACAAAATTTAAACCAATCAAAAACGGGATTAGCCACTCCATTACTGATTTTTGACAGTCCCAAACTCTCTCATTATTACCCTATTTCCATTTTACTTATTCATTTTCTTAAAACAAAAACACATACACATTTACACCTAGTTCAAGTTCTCTCTAAACTCTCTCAAAAACACCATTGAAACCAGAGACTTTCCACCATAGAAATCCATTATTTATCCATACAAATCGTCCAAATCGTCTAGAGAAGCAAGGGGGTGTCGTCTATTTCGAAAAGGACCAAGTTTGTAAAGATTTTTGAAGCACAAATCCGACCAAAAACATCATCCATTCAATCTCCTTCGGTAGAAACCTTTCTCCTATCTTTATTTACTGTTTTTACTAACTGCATGTTAGATCTAAACAATAAAAATGAGTTTTTATAAAGATTTATATCACTTTCTCTACAAAAACGATTTTTATCTAGATGATACTTAGATCTATGTTTTTGGGGATAAAAGTTGTTTAGAAACCATAAAAATGATGTTTTATAAGTTATCCACCGGTTGCATGTCGAAATCCTTGAGTCACAAAACGTTTTTAGCAAGAAAAACACAAAAATGGGAAAGAGACAGCAGCTAGGTGCGCAGCACCTGTGCCCAGGTGCGCAGCACCGAGCTGCTGTTCTCCCGAAAAATCGTCGTTTGTCCGTTTTAAACTTGTACACACATTCTGGACTTTTACTAATATTATTATAAGACTGAGATGAATAAAAAACTATAATAATAGTGACTTGTATTGAACTCCTTGGACTTATTTGACTTATTATGAAGTTATTATGTGTATATGCATGTTTGTGAGCGGAAATGGTTGTAGGTATTGGACATGAAATTTGGGCGTGGAAGCGCTGCCCAAATTTCATTAGAACATCTAAACCATTTCAGTAACCTAAACATGTTTATCATATTAATAACTATAACATTGAACTTTCAAACTAAAAATAAACGTTAACCACTTCGGACCAATTTTGAGACAATTTGACTTCAACACATAATCATAAACAAAAGTTACCTAATCTTACAAAAAGAACCTAATAAGACATTAACTTTTGGACAAATCTTGGTATTCTTAGGCATTCCGTGATTCCCGGCTCCGTTCTCCGACCGATTCCAAGTTCACTCTCTTCGCAAACCGTGAGTTACACCCCTCCTTACTTTTACATTTAAATATGCTTTTTGGGGGAAACATGAGATCAAATTGTTTTTGGACTATGGCATTTATGTGAAATTGCTTATCAAACTATTTTGACTTTTGAACTAATTGAACTAGTTTGACTATTGTACTTAGTGAACTATTTTGACTTTTGACTTATTAAGCCTTGACTTTTGACTTATTAAACTTTGACTTTTGACTTATTAAACTTTGACTTTTGCACTTATAAACTATTTTGTACGAACTATTCGGACTACTTTTAGACTACTTTTGGACGACTATTTGGACTTATGCGTAAACAACATCAAACGTTCGAATTGGCTTACTTTAGACTCCCTAGGTTTGCCTCTTTGGATACTTGAATAGACATTGATAGCTTGGTTGTATTTAAGTACTAAACCCTAGGTGAGAATATAACGCCGTAAGTGCAGACTAAAATATTTTTAAAAATGTTCGACTAAAAGTCCCACAATTTACCTGGACGACTATACACACTATTAACACAAGCCGTTAGCATATATTATGGGTATCGATACTTAGGAGCGGTCACTCCTTACCAATGGGTAGCGACCAAGGTACATATTGCTAAGTCCTCGCGGACTCTGACTGTAGACTTGACTAGTGGGCAGGTACTTGACTAGAATCGGATTAGTGTGTAGACTAAATCTTACGTATATTAAGCTTAGCGGTTGGTACAACTCGAGGATCATAGGTCTACATTACGCATATACTTACTTATTGTCTTGCACATGTGGATTAATCCACCCCTGAGGTAATGACTATACGACTTTTTGTTCGCTACACTATTTGACCTTGTATTCGACTTGAACTTATTTTGATCGTACTTGAACTTATTTTGATCGTACTTAAACTTATTTTGATCGTACTTGAACTTATTTTGATCGTACTTAAACTTATTTTGATCGTACTTGAACTTATTTTGATCGTACTTAAACTTATTTTGATCGTACTTGAACTTATTTTGATCGTACTTAAACTAATTTTGATCGTACTTGAACTTATTTTGATCGTACTTGAACTTATTTTGATCGTACTTAAACTTATTTTGATCGTACTTTAACTTATTTTGATCGTACTTAAACTTATTTTGATCGTACTTGAACTTATTTCGAACGTACTTGAACTTATTTTGAACGTACTCGAATTTATTTTAAACGTACTTGAAGTTGTCTTGAAATTAAACTATTCTTGAATTTTAAGCACTTAAATTTAATTAAGTTATTCTTGCATTTTAAGTACCTGATCTTATCTTGAAATTCTTTGACCTCGAACGACTTTTGAACTTTTATAAATCTCGAACTCGTCTCGGACTCTTATGAACTTTTAAATTGAACTTTTCTTCAATTCAAACTGTAACTCACTCACTACGTTTTCGTAGTTGACACTTTATCTCATGTTTCAGGAACTAAGCGTAAGATATGAAGTGCATTGCTCGGGCGGGTCAAGTCTTTTATGTGAAGTGTACCTTGGGAAGAAGACCTTATTTTGGGAATTTTATTTAAAAACATTTTGGATATGTACTATGGTCTTACGTTGAATCTTGGTTGTAACTTTGAATTGTACTTTTTAATTTAAATCTTAATGACTCGAACCGTTAATTTTAGTGTAACCCGTGAAATGATTCTTTGCTCTTCACATTCCGTGTTTCCGCTTTAGCGGGGTGTGACATAGATCTTACATGCAATTGATTATTTGTATAAAAACGGAAAAAGGGAAGAAATCTACCGAAGGAAAGGCTCGGATGATGAGTTTTGGTCGGATTTACGCTCCAAAAACCTTTACAAAACTAGTCCTTTTTCGAAATCTTTTGTTTCCTTTAGCTTCTTTGGATGATATGAACGATTTTTATGGATAGAAACTGGATTTTGATGGCCAAATGTTCTGGAAATGAAGGTGTTTTTGTTGTGTTCTTGAGAGAGTTTGAGAGGAAAGATGTATGTGTGTGTTTTGTTTTTGGTAAAATGAATAAGTAAAAAAGAAAAATAGGGGTAATAATAATGGAGTGTGTTGGTAGTGTCAAAATGCAGTGATTATTGATCTATACCCGAGATTGATTGGTTGAAAGTTGTAAAAATCGAGACAAGGACTGAAATTGTAACATTTTTGAAACCTGGTGTTAGGTGCTGCGCACCGGGTGATTTTCAGCCTTTCTGATTTTTTTGTTTTTACGTTATTGCTTCGTTGGACCTTTTTGTTAATTGAAAGTTCTTAATTATGATTAGTTATGAACTTAGGAAAGTTCAATAGATGTTTTCTTGGTATTAGGACTTATATAATTGATTCCGGAAGTTATTCCGACACTGGTTCCGACAAAGTACAGACTCAACTGTTATGAACTAGAGCAAGGCGAACACGATAAAAGAGCAACTAATGTTTCGAACCGATATAGCAACTGAACAAGTACCTAGATTTTTGACGGTTGTCACAATCGGTTTAGTGTATACTTACTATTTATATTATGCCAAGTGATTGATACGAGTTACTATTTAGTTAAACACATACTCCCTACGCATATACCTTTTTAGCGCTTGGATTCCGCTGCAACTTTATTTATACGAGTTTTATTTATTTCACTTGCGTGTGTACAAACCTTTTACTATTCACATATACGTTCTAACGTCGCTCCGTTCCTTTACTTGACGTCACTATTTTCATGTACTTTCTATTTTTGGAAACTTCAACGAAACTCTAAACTGTAACTCACTCACTACTTTATGTAGTTGACACTTTATCTTATGTTTCAGGAAATTAATGTAAGTGTATGGAATGCATGGCAAGGAAGGGTCATTATGGTTACGTGAGGCGCACTGTGGGAAAAGACCTTTCTATTTTGGGAATTTTATTTTGAAACATTGAACTTGTACTTAATTTAAAATTTGTGAACTGCTTGGTTGATGAAACTTGAACTATTTTATTTTTATTGAAATGACTTGAATCGTTTAAATTTGCTTATGACCGTGTAATGATATTCCAGCTCTCACATTCCGTGTTTCCGCTATAGCGGGGTGTGACAAATTTTGTATTATCTTTATTTATTCAATTATAACAAACTTTAAAAAAGCAAGTTTTGAAATGCATCAAAATATATGTCGTTTAAGGGTTGTGCATCAAATTCATTGTTTTTGTGCAGTAAATATTGATATTTGATGCACAACGATAAAACTACCAATTTTTTCATGTACAACAAAACTTCGTTTTTTTAAGTTTGAGATATGGTTAAAATGAATGATAATTCAAAATATCTAACGTTATAAATTATTTTTTAATTTTTTTTTACTTATTTTACCTTAAAGTTTGTTTTACAAGAACCAACCTCTATATATATATATATATATATATATATATATATATATATATATCCACACACATTGTTCCATGAACAGTGTCATTTCCGTTTTTATATATATACGATGCTAAATAAAAACCAAACAAAAGCGCAACAGCTAGCCCAACGGTTAAAGTCGTAAGCACGCTAGCCTGGATATTCGGGTTCGAATCCTGCACGACTTTTTTTTTGTAAATATATTAATCAAAGTTTCAAAAAATACCAAATACTCACTAGACCTAAACTTTAATGTATAACAAAACAACCTGTCGACCTTTTTTTTTTTAACTCTTTTAAATATATATTATTATTTCGCTTATCTTTTCATTACTAACTTCCGTTTAATAATCAACTTTTCGTTTGTTAAACACTTGTTATCCTAGATTTGTTAAAACTATATTTTATATCTATCAACATTTTTTATTAATTTAAATAGTTAATCTTTATTTTTATTTTTTCTAATTTGATATTTATTATAAGATCCTCTTAATCTTATAACGATTTTTATTTTTCATCTTTTATAAATTCTTAAACAAATATACTTTATTTAAGTATTTAATATCCGCCGCAACGCGCGGACACCCAATCCTCGTATAAATTTATATAGTAATTTTCATGTATGCACATAGAATCATACTGAGAAAACTTCAATTATAATATATAGAAACTTAAAAAGTCTTATATATAATATATAATTAATAATAAAAGACAATATAATTTATAAGTTTTAACGTAATTTTTTTTTATTTTCTTTATATATACGTGTTTTCAACTTTATTTTTAAATTCGTATAGAAAATCTAAAAAAAACATTGTTTATGTAGAAAATAATTAACCATGTAAGACAATATAAGATTTTTTATCTAATATTATATCTTTTCGTTTGTACATATTAACTAATTTTATTTAAATATGCCTAAAAGTGTGTTATTAAACATTTATGTACTTTCGTTTATACTTATGTCGTTGACTTCAATTTAATCTTTGAATTCGAATTGGTATGAGTTAAAAATGAACGTAAAAAAATGTAAATTATAACTTATATGTAAAGTTAGGCGTGATGTCTAAATAAAGATGTAAGAAAAAACTAAAAACATAATTTATAAGATGTATATATAGATTTAAACATGTCTTCTTCTCTCTGGTGATTATATATTTTTATTTTTTATTTTACTACAAAGCAAACCTCACAAAAAAAACACTTGATTTTCTTTTATTATTATTTTTATAAATCTAGTCTGATATTATAAAATAAATAAAAAAATAAAAAGAAAGACTTTAATTAATAATTTTTATAAAAAAATAAACTAACTTATAAAGTATTTCAAAACTTTAAATAATTGTGTTAAATTAATTTTATTTAAATATATATCAAAGTTAAATAGTTAAATTGTATTTAAAATATTTAGGTTAAAATAAAAATAAGTAATGATGATATCATCATTTTGATCTAAAGATTTAAAATTAATCTTTAAACATATCTAATGGTCACAAATTTGTCATGTCACTTTTATGAACTCATTTTATTATGTTATGCACATATTTTATTATATATTAGAGATTATAGATACTTTAACTTAATAAAGTTATCGGGTTCAGGCTAGCAGGTTGTCAGATAGAAATTATTAGATCCGAACTTAACCTATGTAACTCGTTTATTAATACATATTAGTGAGTTGTCGAGTTGGTTTCAGGCCAAACGAGTTGGCTTCGGGTCAAAATGAGTTTCATTTATGAATAAGTTAAGTTATCTATACTCTATTTTTACAACTACTAACGTAAAAAAAAGATGATGTAGAAGTTTCTAAAGAAAAATATAAAAAAGATATATTATTATCATTGAGATTAAATAGAGGATTATTTTTGTTTAATTTGGTAGAATACATACTAAAATTTATATATTATTCTTTATAAAATATACTTTATAAAAGTTTTTGGATTGTCGGGTCGGTCAATTTAACCAAACAACCAACCCTAACCTAACCCGAAAATAATGTAAGTAAGCAGGTTCGCAGGTCGAGATTATACAACCTAACTCGTTAATTTTTGTGTCACTTTAAGTCAGGTTTTATGTCATGTCGAGTACTATCACCTTGAGCGGTATACCTCTAATGTGCTTGGCATGGCATAAGTGATATAGTCGTCATGAATAGTCGACCTTAGAAGGTCTTGCAAGTAAACTTTTAATAAATCATTTATTCAACTCATTATTATTATTATTCCGTAAATTAGCTAAGTTACTATACCATGACAAACACTATAACGAATGCTCACTAAACATGACAATTAATAAGCATATAGTTATAATTAAACAATCAAACAAGAATGTTAATTATGAAAGTAAATGATATAAATCACCCGAAATACGAAAATAGAAGTTATTTTAGATGCTTAGATTACAGCTAAATCTTCTTATAGAAAACTTTCTGATTACAACCACAACTCTCACTAACTATTCGGCTAATGCTAATCTACTACTACTAATCTAATGTTAATCTAGTTATTACAAAAAAATATGAAAGAAAGAACTGAAAACTAAAGAGAAAATGTAAATGAATGAAGGTTAGTGGTTGAAAAGAGAATGAAGCATGATATTTATATGCAAATAAAAACCCATTGGACCAAGCCAACCACCACCATGCACACCTATCGACGATGGTGGCTCCCAAAGGACGCGGGATAAGCCCCAAACGTCGCTTTAATAGGGTGTCATACTCTAATTGTTCATCTAATCTCAAATTTACTTCATTTTCAATTTTAGGATATTCACAATCCAAACCCCATATAACTATCTAATTTAAAATAGAGTTAATTACATAATTGGTCCCCGAGCTTGTTCCAATTTAACGGGTTCAGTCCCTGGATCGAAAATCCTTCGGGTTTCGTCCCTGGGTCATCTATTTGGCTACAAGAATAGTCCCGTTGTTACTTAAAATGACTAAAATACCCTTAATAAATAAATATTAATTTATCTATCAATTTAAAAAATAAATAAAACATTAAAAAAATAATTATTCCAATCCCAAATCATAACAACCAAAAAAAAAAACTAATTATCTCAATCCCAATTCCAAATCACAATCCCAAATTATCCCAATCCCAAATCACAACAACCCAAAAAAAACCTGCAAATCGCCAAACCAATTATCCATCTGAGCAACGACCTATTAAGTAACAAGGGTTCTTCATTTCATCTCTCTAACGACCTAACTATCCATCTGAGCAACGACCCTGCAAATCGGGTTTATTCGGCTTCCCATTAATATCCAACGACCTAATCCAAAACTCAAACGACCTAATCTAGAAGATGGGTTTTGTTGGGCGAACCCTAATGGGATTAAATATGAAAAAATGATGGAATTGGAGGAAATCGGATTAGGGTTCCGCCAGTTTTCGTTGTAGAGTGGGCTTTCGGTGGCCGGATTTGGTGGTAATGGTGACGTGGACGGCGGTGGTGGGTGGTCGATACTGGTGGCGCCGTCGTCTAAGCTGTTTTCGAGTAATTCCTTGACGACGGAAGGGAGGTCTAGGATTACTTGACCGGAGCAGATTCTGTGGATTGCGGTTTTGTTAATTGGTTTAATCGATTGAGAAGCCATGATTCGATTGTTTTGAAAATTGGGGGATTGGAATAATTTGGGATTGTGATTTGGAATTGGGATTGAGATAATTAGATTTTTTTTTTTTTTTTGGTTGTTGTGATTTGGGATTGGAATAATTAGTTTTTTTATGTTTTATTTATTTTTTAAATTGATAGATAAATTAATATTTATGTATTAAGGGTATTTTAGTCATTTTAAGTGACAAATGGACTATTCTTGTAGCCAAATTGATGACCCATGGACTGAACCTGAATGATTTTCGACCCAGGGACTGAACCCGTTAAATTGGAACAAGCTCAGGGACCAATTATGTAATTAACTCTTTAAAATATTCTGAAAAGGATATCATTCCTAAGTAAACTGATAAACGAAAGGGGTATATAGAAACTTATTAGCTTATTTAACGATTAGTTATAATTAAAAAAAAATGATAAAACCCCTTTAATTATAATATATTATCTATACTACATATAAAACATTTGAGTCATTTGTTTGAAATTAAATAATGAAAAGTCAATATTACCCTTTATTAAATATGGCATCAATATATATTATCCATACATTTATTGATTAAAAGAAGTCAAAAAATTATACATTTCAAATTTGTGACAATAAATGAAATTATAAATTAAAGATAGGGTTCATTAAAAATTACTTATTATCTAAGATACAAAACACTCAATCTCTACCATCCATTTAATTTCAATATAATGGCTTATATTAAAATCAAAATCCATTTTCAACCTTTTTTTTTAATTAGAGTAAATTACATAATTGGTTCTTGTGTTTGTTTCAATTTAACGGGTTCACTCCCTAGTTCGAAAATCGTTCGGGTTCAGTCCCTAGGTCATCAATTTGGCTACAAGAATAGTCCCTCGTTAACCTAAAATGACTAAAATACCCTTAAATTATCTAAAATACATTTTATTTTATATTTCCCCAATTTCTCCATGAACTATAAACCCTAATTTCAATTCCACCAAAAATCTCTCAAAATTCTTCCATAAAAACCTTAATTCCTCAACAATGAAATCTAATTACTCCAAAACACTTTTGCCGCTCTTCATTATCCTGTTCAGACAACCTCTTCATACTCAAATCAATATATCATTTCTTAGCATTAACTCTCAGGACCATAGCCGGTTCGATACGGCAAACTCGAATCAAGCTGCCAACGCTTCGAATACGACGACGAGAGAGATCGGATAACAGGATCATACATTCGACGTTGTTGTATTCAAGTAGAGCCACGTGTGTGGCGACGTCGCCGATTGAGATGACTTGGATCATTACCGGAGTGTTGACCTCCGGGAACCTGGCTTCGTACATCCGGAAGTCGGAATTTGGAGGGGGTGGGGTGGACATGGTGGAATTTGGGGTTTGGGGTTTACTGGACTTTTTGTTGAGGGTTTTGGGGATATTTGTGATGTGCCGCCTAAACACTTTTGTCGTGGTGATAGTGACGGTTGCTGGTGGTGGCGGCGGTGATGGTGACGGTTGCTGGTGGTGGCGGCAGTGATGGTGACGGTTGCTGATTGTTGATGGATTTCTTTCTCCTTTTTCGTTTTTTGTTTTTCTTAAATCTTGTCTTTTTTTAATCAATGTAGCATATGTAAAAGAAATTGGTGATATTGAAAGATTTGATTTGATTTATTTAGGTTTGATTTTGGGAATAATGATTTGAGGAAGAAGATGAGTGTTTATTAAGGGTATTTTCGTCATTTTAAGTGACAAAGGGACCAAACGTGTAACCAAACATATGACCCAGGGACTGAACCCGAACGATTTTCGACCCAGGGACTGAACCCATTAAATTAGAACAAACACAGGGACCAATTATGTAATTAACTCTTTTAATTAATTTATCTCGCAAATCGGTAGTCATTAGATGAAACAAATTACGTCGTTACGACCGTCTTGTTCTCCTCTTTAATTAGAGCAGTGGTCATATATATTTTCAACGACTTTTATTTTTTGAGGTTTAGGTGGGTATTGAAATTGTAAAGTTAATATCACATGTGATATTAACATCTAAATGTAAATTTTCAAAACAAAAAATGATATATAATGTATAATTTATCTAGACCAAGAAAAAAAATTGACAATTTTTTTTTCGTTTTTGGACAAATATTTATACTCGTAATGTTATATCACATGTGATTTTACATCAAATGTTGATTTAAAGACCTACAATCATTATATGATGTATAGTTCAATTAAACGGATAAAAAGTTTCACGAAATCACATGTGATAGTACTAATATAACATGTGATATTAATGTAAATAATATATGATTTTATAAAATACGTAGTATTTTAAAACTAATAAGTCAATAACTCAAATGATTTAAACTTTAAATGTGAATTTTAATTAGCAAAAATATTATATGAGGTATAATCTATATGAACCTGGTAAAAAAAAAATCAAATTTTGACGAATTTTTATTTTTTCGGTCTTTGTCAAATGTTGATATTCGTAAGGTAATATCATATGTGATTTGAACACTATATGTGAATTTCAAAACATAGATATGTTATATGATGTATATTTAACTAGATCCAAAAAGAAAAATACAAAAATTTTAAGTCAAACTACTATTATCACATGTGATAAAACTTTGATTTGATGATATAAACTTTCCAAAACCCGGAAAAAAATTGCATCAAAAGTATATCAAGTGGGTGCTCTATAAAAAGAGGAGATAACGATTGTTTAAATTGTGTAATTTATTCGTTTAATATATGTACGGTTTTTAAGATGATGAATTTTTACACAAAAGAAAAATTAAAGTGGGTTTTGAAATAAGTTGTTGTGATCGATTCTTTTATACTTCAATTTTTTATAGTCTTAAATAAACTTAATCTTTAAAGATTACCACTATATAAAAGTTATAAAATTACATTTCTATAAGATAATGTTTTCTTTCTATAAAATAATGTTTTCTTTTTATAGAAAACTCGTACGCTGCAGCGGGGTAAAAAAACTTGTGATCGATAAAATTATATTAAATTGTGTTATATAAAGTCGGACATGAGATTAATAAATAAAAAAATAATTCTATTTAGTTTTAGTTTAAATTATATTGTAGAAAAATAATATATATTTTAAAAGGTTTAATAATTGTCTGAGAAAGATTGGCTAACAAATTAATGTCAAGAAAAATAAAATAAAAGAGTAATATAGTTATTTTATTTTTAATTTTCAATACAAACATGTCAAATGCTTTAGAGCACCCGGAGTGGGGGGGGGGGGGGGGGTTCTCGGCTCGTTGTGCACTCACAACGAGCGTTGTGCTCGTTATGAGACCGAGTCCCCCTCGTTGTGGGTTCGTTGTGCCCACAACGACCCGTTATCGCTATTTTGTTTTTTTTTTTTTTTTTTTTTTCTTTTACCAACGGTTTTAAACATTAAATTAAGAATGAAATGTTAAACAAGATAATATGTGTTTCAATTTTGTTGAATCACTAGATCTAATTTTTTCTTTCTTTAATCTAATTTTTTTTCTTTTTTGCAGGTTTGTTTGGAGAAGACACACATTTTTCAGATTTTACCTTTTGTTTCTTCTATATACATATTTAACCCTTGTTTTTGTTTTTGTATTTATAATTTTTTGTAATATTAATTTTCATTTTACTTATATTTTAAATATTTATAGTATAATGATTAATAAAATGTTTTTTAAAATCTTATTTAATGTTTTAATTATTAAGTTTTAATATTTTATATTCTTTTAATTATTTATTTATCTTTTAAGAAAAAAAATTAATAATAATAAAATAATCTCACATTCTCCACAACCCTCCCTATCATAACAACTCACAACCCTCATTCTCACTGCCACGTCATCACCTTTTTCCCCACAACCCACCACAACCCTCATTGTCACTCATTATCACTCCGGGTGCTCTTATAACCCTGCTACTTATCCATCTTAACTATATTATAAAAAATCTTTTCATACTCTTAATTTCTTAAAATTTAAGTAATTGAAATTTCATATTTACTCTTATTCAATTTAAACACATAAAAGTTATAATTAAGTTGAATTACTTATTTACCCCTTGCTCATTAAATTCGATATCTTTATGATTTATTACATAATAATGCATTTGAGGTTTTTTTGAATTCTATGTTTTAAGTAAGTTATCTTTTAGAGAAATATATTTAAAATATTCATTTTTATTAAAAACAAAATTTAATATTTGAATCCGGAATAAATATTTGGTATTTGATTTTTTTCTTCAGTATATGAACAAGTCAGATTGGACGGGGTTAACACTAAGAAGAAAGAAGAGAGATTGTTTTAACATTTTAAATTTCCAGATAATGTATTAAAATCCGAACAACTACTAATAATATTTTTGCCCCATTATTTCAAAGATAAATTGTTTGTAATTTGTAGTATTTGGAAGATTTGTTATATTTATTTTGCTAGAAATTGTTATGATGGTTGTTTATGTTACTTTTGTAGACAGATTATGTTTAAATGTTTATTAAGAGATATTAAACAATATTTCGGGTTTTTTAAGTTTTAATTCTTTAATAAATATTAGTGTTGATTATACGGTTTAGTTGATAGTCATCTGTGATAATTAAATAGTTTTTTTGTGAAAAATTTAAAAGGTAGATATACAATACAAATAAAATACAAATACAAATACATAATAAAATGATAACGATATGTTTATTTTGTATTTATATTGTATAGTAAAGTATTTATAATTATTTAACCTTTATGTCTCAAACTAACAAGAAACTTATATTATAAAACGGATTTTGTATTATGCTTGATACGTATTTACAAAAATGCATAGATAAATAGACATCTCAATAATCTTTATAAAGCATATAAGAATTCAAAACCCATCAATCTTAAATAAACATCTGAGATAGTGAACATAAAACGTGAACAATTGAATACAAGCATGATAAAATGGTCATTTGATATAACTAACTGAAATAAGTTAATCCTAATGGACTAAAAGATTGTGAGTGTATAATGTTTACAAATAAAGGGTGTGTGGTGTACTTTCAAAATCAAGAGGATTAAACATGTTCTATTTGTCAAATAGTAAGAAACATATTTGTAATTATCTCTAATTTATAATTTGTTATGCATATATGATTTTACCAAATGGGCTAATAGCGTAGAATAAGTCGAATTACCCAAAAAGGTTGAATGACTAAAGTTAAAATAGTCATAATAGATAATGTTACCCCATATTGTCAAACTTAGTAGAGGAAATGGTTCAAATTGCTAAACTTAAAATTGTTACCTTAAAATTCATATTATAACACGAACAACCAAATAAGAAAGTATTATACGTAATATAAAGCCAGAAGTAATGAATAAGAAACTATCGAAACTTATTGCCATATCAATAATTTTTTTCAATCCCGAAAGGTGAGCCGAAAATCGTTACCGTATAATTTGTTTTGAGCCCAAAGACCGCCCCATAAACCATTACTCTCACAACATAAATCACAAGACGAATTGGAAACTACAAGAAATCATTATCGCATTACAATTTTTCGTCACCGATGCATCGCACGGGTAGTTATATAAAAACTTAAAACTTAAACATAGGATGAAAGCCTCCACACATTATTCTATTCTAATTCTAATAGTGATTAGTTGTTTGGGTTATTTTGGTGAGGAAGAAAAATATAGGAAACAAGTAGAGATCCAGCGATGATCCAAATCGAAGGCAACAACAACAACACAGAAGGAAATGATTATATTGATGTTCGCTCCAAACCCTATCTCATCAAAATTCTTCACAAACAAGGTTCTACTATTTCCCATTAATTCATCGAATCGAATCGAATATGGTTGGGATTGTTATGTCAATTAGGTTGACCCGTTACCCAACCTGCCCATCTTCCTATCTCTAGATATAATGAACAACTCATTTGTTGCATCTATTTCACAAACCTATTCCTAAATCTCATGTCCGCTTTTCCTGTGCAGGTGACAGGGGAGTCATCTTCGCTGATAAAGCTCTGAAGTTTACGGCTTCAGGAAAGATGAAACGCCGGATTCTTATAATTACTGATCTTTCCATTTATATTGTTGATCCAGACACACATGCACTTAAAAGACGGGTTCCCCTTGCTGCAGTTGACAAACTCTGTTTGAGTGAATTAAGTGATAATTTCTTTGCAGTTATCGTCCCTACTGAGTATGATCTTCTCATCGCTACTACTAGGAAGACCCAAATAGTAAAACTCATGGTAGAATCTATGAAAGCCACATCAAACTACGATCTGGAAGTTCACGTATCCAACAGGTACTTCAAATACTGTTTTCTATATCATGCAAACTCTGCACTTCTTTTTGTTTCGTGTCATCTGTTATTTATACAAACTCTTTTAGAACCCAAACCAACCAACGTAAGTTGCCAACTTTCCGGTGCCTGGTTACTTGCCTGCATAAAAACTAATGGTAGCAAGGTGGACGGGTCGTGTCCAAAAGAGTAAGGTTGTACCTTTTGAAACACTCGTGTCAGGCTCACCTAATATATCTTTCTAATAAATAAATGTTAAAAATGTTTATAGAAACTACATTATTTCAATAATAATCTTTAAAAAAAACGATTGAAGAGATGTGTGCAACAATACGAAACCAGACTGGGCCAAGACCAAACTGGAAATGGAACCTGAAAAGTTGGATTATTAGAACCTAAGAGCCGGCCCATCACAACAGGACCACATTGAGCTAATCATTCAAACCAAATTTTATGCTTGGACAATGTTTCATTAAAGTAAAAGACAATCTAGTGGTGCACGGGACCTTACTGATGCTATAAGTAGTTCATTTTACTTTGTTACGATATGTTTTCGGTTTGGTTTTGCACACCCTAGTTGTATGTATTATAGAACACATCATTGTGGGTAGGGCTATAATTGGAACCAAGCCATATAGTTTATATTTGCATATTGCTTATCGAGTTCTTGTGTTGTCGATGTTTTTTGCAGTTTTGAATACCATGCTGCTTCCAAAATAGTTAAGGAAATTAAGTTCGAGGAGGTTAAAGGTAAACAAACTAATGCTGCTTTTATTTTTCCAGAATTATAAATATATTCTTGTACGTATAACATTGCTCTCTTGTGCACCAGAAGCTTATTGAGTTTGCTTAAATTTTCAGGTGGAATCAAAACAAGAATTGTAAACAAGTAGAACGCTTCATACTTTGAATTCTTAAGCGATCATTCTTGACAGATATGTTTTAATGTAAAGGCATTTTGATTCTTTTACCCGTACTAGTAGTTTCATTAGACAATGTAAAGACTAACCATTGTAAACGCCGTATCCTTTTGTTGTCATATACTGTTATTGTTTCCAAATGCAACTTTTAATTCATTTATTTTTTCATTTTGCTTCCAAATATTTTTCGTTATTCATAAAACTGAGTTTAAGTTGTTGGTTGTAAGAATACGCAAAGATGAATACTAAAGTTTAACTGTCCAAACATCATGCGACTTGAATCGGAAAACGAACAGAACATTAACATGATATCCACCAAATTTCTTATTAACCAAAAATTAGTGTAAAAGTAAATGGGTGTTATCTATTTTGCTACCACAGTAGATGATATATGAAATCAGCAGTATGGGTTAATCATAGTCGTATTTAAAGCTGGCGTGCACCTGTTCGAATATTCTCCACCAAATTCATCACCTCCGCCATTTTGGGCCTCTGTTCCGGCGACTTTGCCACACATTGCAAACCTATCTGTAACATCTCCACCATCTCCTCTTCTATATTCGGGTACCTCAAAAGTTCCACATCAAAAACCTCTGCTGTCCATTCCTCTTGAATCACAGACTGAACCCATCTCACCAAGTGGACTACCTCGTTTCCGCCTGTTGCATGAGTAGGTGACTTTCCAGTGAGGAGCTCTAGAAGTAGAACCCCAAAAGAGTAGACATCGGATGCTTGGTAGACCTTCTTGGTGTCGGTTAGTTCTGGTGCTTGGTATCCACCGCTCCTTGTCATTAGCGTTGGATTCATCACCGCCGCTAAACCCAGATCACTAATACAACCAAACCGGTGGAGGTTGAGGAAAGTGTTGGAGGCTTTAATGTTTCCATGAACAAGCTTTCCGTTAGCTTGTGTGTGAATATAAGTTATTCCTCTTGCTGCTCCTATGGCTATCCTCAGTCTGCTATGCCAATCTAACGGAGTCCTGTCCGCTCCTCTTTTTGCTGCAAAATCACAATCCCTTCAACACAAACGACTTAAAAATATATTGAATTAGTGGTTAATGGGTCCATTAAAATAGACTCGTTTATACGTTAATGGGTTAAAACTGACAGTTAAAGTTAATTTCAATAATTATAACTTACCGTGCAACATGGAAGAAACACTCCCTTGATTGTAGTAGTCATACACCATTAACTTTTCATCTTTGGAGTAGTAATACGCCCTTAAAGGATAAACATTTTCATGCCTTGTATTCCCTACAATTTCCATTTGAAGGTCAAACTCGCGTCGTGCAACATTTACACCTTGTAATCTCTTCACCACAACCGCACTTGCATCTTCCAATGCTGCTTTATAAGTTGTACCAAAAGTTCCCTTACCAAGCACTTCAGCGGAAGCTCTAAACAAATCCTCCAAATTAAACGCAAGATTACTTCCCTCAAAGAAAACCAGGTTTCCATTCTCATTCCCGCGTTGGCTTCTTGATCGCAGTTTCTCCATACCCTTTTCTTTCTTTTCCTTCTTATCCGACCTCTGCAAATCCTCATTTCCATTCCCACCTTTCTTCCAAAGCCGAAGAACCATTAGCAATGCAAGTAGTCCCAACATTAAGACACTACCACCAATCACGATTCCCAGGATTCCCGATTCACCCAGTTTTGATTTTTTTGATGTTTGGCTGCTAAAAGAAACAGATGGCAGTGATAAACTTTGAGCGACAAGATTATTTCCAAGAAAAGCCGAGCTAGGAAATCTCTCAAGCGATTTTGGCACACTACCAGTGAGTTTATTGTTAGACAAATCAAGAGCTTGTAAAGTTGCAGTACTAAAATCCGGAATTTCACCCGAAAGGGAGTTGTTAGCAAGACTCAAAGCTGTGAGATGAGTCAAACCAGAAACGGAAGGAGAAATGCTTCCAGTAAAACCATTATTCGACAGATTAAGAACAGCAAGATTATTCCAAACAGATAAATTCAAAGGTAACGGACCAGTGAAGGTGTTACATTGCAAATGCAAAGCTGTTAAGTTCCTTAGATTATAAAAATCATTAGGAAAAGGTCCAGATAAACCATTAGACCTCAAACTTAAAATCTGAAGATTCGACAATCTACCAAGAGTGTTGGGAGGTATAGGACCATCTAAACTAAGCGCAGGCAAACGAAGAGCTATAACTGATGAACGATTATGATCACAAGTAACCCCAGTCCAGTTACTACAAGCCAAAGAATCCATATGCCAGTTAATCATACGCGAATGCGGAATGTTGCCAATAAATTCTAGTAAAATTTTCTTATCTTGAATAGGTTCAGTAGTAACTAGACAGAAAAAAGCCCCAAACAAGAAAACTTTAATCAAATTCATCATCTACAATGAAAATATAACAAAAGAAACAAATAAGTAAATAATTAAATCACAGGAACTAACTAATAAACCGATAATACAACGACTACTGATAACGCGGATTAGAAAAAGAAGGTAAAGGGAGTCACCAAAAATAGATCTTGAGAGTGAGGTTTACTACAAGTGCTATGCTAGTAGTCGTCGTTTTGCAGAGAGAGTGGGAAAAAACACATGGAGATTGAGTGTATACCAAGGAATTGTTTTTAACAAAACTTAAAGAAACAAAAAAAGTAACGGATTCTCACATTACATTTATGGACATGTGTTTTTTTCTTAATTAAAGAGATTATTCTTAACAAGATATTATAGATATAGATCTCGAGTCAAATTATCAAATAATTACATGCACCGGAAATTAGGATTACAAGTAAATAATAAATCGGATATGAGTAGTGTACCTTATTGAGCAACCAAAATAATGAAAACCTAATACTTGTTTAATGCTTTGTACAACAATTATCTAGCAGCAACTCCTTATTACAAAAACCAAAAATACAAAAACCATTAACCTCCTTATTTACATAATAAACCCCTCCATTTAATAAACATTATACTTAACCATTTAAGTAATATTTACTAAATATATTAAACTAGTAGTCGTGTCTAAATGTCGATGTGTGCGCTTCCGTAGTCTCACACATTTACAGTTACATATTTATTCGAACTATTCAAATACGTACAAATATATCTATCTTATTAAGAATGGATGACTATCTTAATTTATATTTGATATTAGTTTCTTATAAAGCCTTTCCAAAATTATCTACCTTTATTGTGGTATTATTTAGTTTTTTTAATAAGAATTTATAGATATAGAGCAATTAAAATAAGGAACATTGACCTATTAGTAAGACAAAAAGAATATTTAAAACATTTTAAACTATTAAACACGATGTATGACGAGCTAAGGATATTATCTGTAACTATCCGTAAGTTAACCTCTAACCCAACTAAAAACTCATATACATCAAATCGAATACATTGCCAAGCATTACATCTTCCACCACCTAGCAATTGGAATTTGTATTGTACACCATTGATTGCGCCTCATTAAACCACTTATCTATATTTTTGATAACTTGAACTTACACACAAAGGTTAATTTTTATAGGTTATTTTGATATCACATTATTTCGGATAACTTATGTTGTATTCAAATAAACATTAACAAATTGTCGTATTTTTATTCGAAATAAGTTATGTCTTAATATATTTCTTCTATCCACATTCCACCTCAATTATTATAAGTTTCCATCATATAAATGTTTTTACCCAATCTCCTTATTTGTTTTCTTGTTCATTCACCGGATTAATGATAAGGATTGATGATAAGTTTATTTTTATTTGCTTCTAGGAATAGAATGATAGACACATAATAAAACAATACGTGTTACAATTTTATGTAATTTTAAATACTTGATGATTCAAAAATATTAAACAAGACAAACAAAAGATTTTATTAAAAATTAATTGTTTGGTTATAAAACATATAGAAACGACGGTATATAGTTATTTGGTATTCACTATATAAGTATCAAATCAGAGTGGCGCAGCGGAAGCGTGGTGGGCCCATAACCCACAGGTCCCAGGATCGAAACCTGGCTCTGATAAATTAGAGTGGCTTCCGCCTTTAATTTTTTATACTTTATTTTCAACATAATCAAAAAGTCCGCGATATGAAATTTTTTATTATAAAAAATACGAGAAAAAGAAGATAATCCCTAATCCTGGAAATCGGTTGAAAATATCGCGAGAAAATACGACAACCGATTCCATTTCCCCGATTCTGAAGATATCGTTCACTTTTATATTTTGTAAGCTAATTTCTCCCCCAATTTCT
The DNA here is from genome assembly GCA_910822075.1 of Senecio squalidus. NCBI lineage: Eukaryota > Viridiplantae > Streptophyta > Magnoliopsida > Asterales > Asteraceae > Senecio > Senecio squalidus. The sequence continues at coordinate 22,792,768 of CAJVGC010000592.1, forward strand.
CTTTACATATAATACTTCATCCTCTAGATATTAATGCTTCAACTTACCTATTAGGTCTTGTTTAGTATTCATTCAAGGGTAAAAGTAAAAACAAACAAACTTACTCTCAGATTTGTAGCATATAATAAACGGACAATCGGAAAATACTAGTGTAATATATGTACCACGTTTTGAGTTTTTTTTCTTTTTTTACTTTTACCCTTCATTGAACTCGAAACAAAAAGGCGCGTTTTAAAAAAACAAGTAAAAAGTGTTTTAAAAAAAACGAGTATCAGTTCAAAGAGTCATTACCCAAAAAAAAGAACGAGTGTAGATTTATGTAGTTTGGTAAACCAGTGGCTGTTTTCATGCAACTGGCTGCAAGAAAGGCAGTTCCAGTTTTTGAGAGGCACCATAAACCTATGTAAAAGCTAAATAATATGTACTCAGTAAACCTACTGTTTTTGTAATATGACCGAAAACCTAAATAACAGGTACTCATTAAACTGATGCAGTCGCACACGACAAAATGGTTGAATTTCAATTTTCATAAACCATTGTTTGATAAGTAACTTTCATTTTATGGAGTACTGATGTCGAGTTTTTCAGAATTCAACGACGTAGATTTCTACGTTATTTGCTTACTAGTTATGACAAAACTTTCTTGTTTGCCTATTAATGTCCAGCAGAGTGGAATACGAGGTATATCTTCTACATAAGTAAGTCTCTATCTTTCTTTTTGTTTTGGTTCTGGAAATATATAGTCATACGAATTCTAACATGTATATATAATTTTCATGACAGTGGTTCGAGAGAAAGACATTTGTTGGGAATATGCTGAAAAACTAGACGGAAACAAAGTTAAATGCAAATTCTGTCTTAGAATTCTCAACGGTGGTATAAGTAGACTGAAGCATCATCTATCTCGACTTCCAAGTAAAGGTGTAAACCCATGTAGCAAAGTTAAGGATGACGTCACTGATAAAGTTCGGGCAATATTAGCAATAAAAGAGGACCATAGAGAACTTCCTTTAACAAAGAAGAGAAAACGAGAAGAACCACCTAAATCACCCGTTGGTAATAATAGTATCCCTTCAAATAGAACTCTTGTAACCCTTGAAACACCAACGCCAATTTCCAAAATATTTCCTACCATTACCCAAAACGCCTCTTCTCATGTAAGTGACCAAGAAAATGCGGAAAGAAGTATAGCATTGTTCTTTTTCGAAAACAAGTTAGACTTCAGTGTTGCCCGTTCGTCATCTTATCAGTTTATGATTGATTCCGTCGCCAAATGTAGTAATGGGTTTAACGGTCCCACACCCGAAACTTTAAAAACGAAGTGGTTGGAGGTTATAAAGTCTGAGGTCAGTTTACAATCTAAAGAAACCGAAAAAGAATGGTCAACAACGGGTTGTACGATAATTGTGGAAACATGGACCGACAACAAATCAAGAGCTTTGATCAACTTCCTGATTTCCTCACCATCCAGCACGTTTTTTCATAAGTCAGTGGACGCGTCTTCTTATTTCAAGAACACAAAGGTTCTTACTGATTTATTCGATTCTGTAATTCAAGATTTTGGCCCGGAAAATATCGTGCAGATAATTTTGGATAACACTCTTAATTGCACGAGTATAGTGAATCACATTTTACAAACTTATGGAACGATCTTTGTATCCCCGTGTGCTTCTCAATGTTTAAATTTTATTTTAAAGGCGTTTACAAAGATTGATTGGGTGAATAAATGCATCTCGCAAGCACAAACGATTTCAAAGTTTATATACAACAATTCATCACTTATTGAAATGATGAAAAAGTTCACGGTAGGTGAGGAAATCGTCAAAACTGGTATCACAAAATACGTTTCTCACTACTTATCATTGCAATCTATCTTAAAGCAACGGTCAAGATTAAAACACATGTTTAACAGCCCCGAGTTCACGAATAACCCTACTTATTCAAATAAACCACAAAGTATTACATGTATGGAAATACTTGATGATATCGAGTTTTGGAGGGCAGTGGAAGAATGTGTGGCGGTTTCTGACCCGTTTTTAAAGGTGATGAGGGAAGTTTCGGGTGGAAAACCTGCAGTTGGTTCGATTTACGAGTTGATGACTAAAGCTAAGGAGTCGATCAGGACGTATTATATCATGGATGATGTTAAATGCAAGATTTTTTTTGATATCGTGGATCAGAAATGGCAGTCTCACCTTCATTCACCGTTACATTCAGCAGCTGCGTTCTTGAATCCAAGCATTCAGTATAATCCAGAGATTAAGTTTCTTGGATCTATTAAAGAAGACTTTTTTAGAGTTTTAGAGAAGCTGCTTCCTACTCCTGAATTAAGACGAGATATTACTAATCAAATTCTGTTGTTTACAAGGGCTACGGGGTTGTTTGGCTGCAACCTTGCTAAAGAGGGAATTGATGATGTTTCGCCTGGTAAGTTTTAAAATCTCCAAGTACTTTTTGCTTAAAGGAATTAGGTGGTTTGATATAGTCTGCATCTTTTTAGGTAAGGTTAAATTTTTTGGGTGTGCATTTTGAAAGTGAATACGTGATCATCGGATTAGATAATCCAGATGTTTGAGTGTTTGACAAATTATTATTATATAAGAATTGATAATAAGATAAATGACTAAAAGAGACATTTTTGTAAAACAGCAGATATCTTTTGAAAAAATGGAAGTAAAAGTCTCTTTAGTTTGGTTAATATAAATCGTAAGAAAAGTAACTTTATTTAATTTTAACCCTGAGGTAATGAGTTCGTTGCCGGTGGTTTGAAATTGATTGTTTGACCCCTAAATGGTAAGATAAGTAGAAAGCGGAATCACTTTACCCAAACATAAAGAACTGACTGTTGCGATGTCCCATAATATCAGTTTTAAGATGAAAAAATAAAAACACCGCCTTACTGCCATAGTTATCTCGTCATTTCTCTAGAAATGTGGTTTGTTTTGTCTTCTACATAAAATGATCTACTTTTGATACCAATATTTGAGTTTATGTTGCTTAATATTAAGCCCTTTTTTATTCAAAAGCCGTAAATAAAATTAAAACGACTTTGCAAGAATAATTGATTTTGACAAAAGGGACAAGTGTGATTGACGCTTTTGCACTTAGATTCCCAGGTCAAATTTTGCAAGCTATATAGTGATATTTTTGAGCATTTTCACTAGCGCAATAGATATTTACTACCCAAATATGTGGTTCAAATAGTCAATCATTTATGTTATATGATAACTTAGCAACAATCCATGCTCACGGCCGTCTTAAATGTTGAATTTGTTCAATGTTCAAATAGCCTGGCTGCTTGGCTTTCTAAATCATCTCTATATTTTCTGTTGCATACTATCATTCTTGAGAAAATGCCAATGAAAACATTATTCTATACCAAGATGCCGCTCACTCTTACAAAATGTAGTACTTCACTAGCGTTTTTGTGTTATTGATGTTTGCAGTTGATACCTGAGTAGACTTATTTGAAAAGTTAATCACTCCAAATGTCTTATTTAGTTTCCAGTTTTAGGAATTACATCTCCTGACCGAGAATGTATTTATATAATGACAGACATACAAAGGCTATATTGATTGACCCGTTAGAGATAAGTTATAACTTAATTAATATCATTCATAAGTAAATGGTCAATAATTCTATAGTTATCTGATTGGTATCTTGCCATAATAATATCCCAATTTCTCATTTAAGTATTTCGGTTTGTTCAGGAATTTGGTGGGAACAATACGGCGACTCGGCTCCAACATTACAACGAGTTGCCATGAAAATACTGAGTCAGGTTTGCAGCACTTCTCCATTCGAGCGGCATTGGAGTACATTTCAGCAAATCCACTCAGAGAAACGGAATAAGATCAATAAGGAGACTTTAAACGATATTGCATACGTTCATTACAATCTAAAGCTAGCTAGATCCAATAAGTCAAAGTCAACAGATACAGATCCAATACAACTAGATGACATCGATATGACTTCAGAATGGGTTGAAGAAACAGAAAACTCTAGCCCCACTCAGTGGCTAGATCGATTTGGTTCAGCTCTCGATGGCAATGACTTGAATACCAGACAGTTTAGCAATTCTATATTTGGTAACAATGACAATTTGTTTAATTTATGATGTTTATAGTGTACGTGTTAGGCGACTTGACTTGACAAAATGTAAATAGTAGCGGGAAGATTTGATGTTATGTAATATCTTGTTCTCAGTTGATATTAATCGAAAATTTAAACACGTTCATTTTTTAGCTAAGTTTTTTAATTTGACGCGTTTAATAATAACTGAATGAATCAAAACTATTACCTCCAACCAGATGGCATTTTACTAGTCCAAATTTTAGACTTTAATCCAAACAATCGCGGTATTACGCTTAATGAAACGCATGGTAGATTTGAATTTAAACTTTTTCTGTAATTTTAAAGAGAATCACCAAAAACGAAAGAAATATTTACTTAAGTTATGGTGTTTCCAGTTTACCAATCCTCATAGTAATCTTTAATAATTAATAAGTATGCATCATTGGATTTTAACTCGGGTTTAGAAAGAGTGAAAAACTGTTATCTATATACCCAATTTCAACTTGAAAACTTCTTTATAACTTACTTCTAACAGAAACTACCGCTGTATAGGTTTTTGCACTTCGATTCTCATGATAGATACATTATCAAATGAAATAGCACGAAAAGATTAGTACAAGTCTTGAAAACATGATCTTCTCTGTTAAAACATTAGAATTTATTATTTGATACATGTTGGCTACATATGCAATTAAAATTAGCTTAATCTGAGGATGTCTGAAAAACTACAGGACAAACAAAAAAGAAGATAAACGGATATCTAAAGAAATACAAATGTTAATCTCTGAAAACTGAAACTCGAGCTATCATCATGGTTATACCTTCCTGACCTGAATATTGTGTGTGGACTGGAACCGCCAGATCGGCTGCCTGCCGCTTTGAACAAGAGCTACCTCTTCACCTTCCTTTACCATCCCTTGATTCTGCGTATGGAGGATTTTCATTTTTAAGAATATATCTCTATGTTTCTTGTCATTTGTTTTTAAATTGTCATTCGAACTAAATAGAATTTGCAAGAAGAGTGAACATCTTCCCGCCTTTTTGGATGCGGATGAATTCTGAATGTAACTATAGAGGTGCCAATAGGGATCCATAGTAGCCAAAAGTGTATTTTTAATGCATCAAACCTCTTAAATCATTACTTTCAAAAACGTTATATAGTTATCGTAATAAAAAAAAATTTGTATATCATATTTAGCTAATTAATAAACAATTGGACAAAAAGTGTTTTAACCTATTACCCAACCCACCTATTTCGCACCACTATTTAAAAAACAATAAAAAGTAGTCTTATTAGCAATCAGTTCATAAATATTACGTGTTAAATAAATGCAAGGCTAAGTTGATAAAAGTAATTTTGACAGTGGTAATGATTACTGATGGGAATATAAAGCCATTTCGAAGGTTCTAAAGCGGAAAACAAAGTACTAAAATACATATAATATAAGACTAACAAAGGTCTCACCTTCAACGTGCTGAGAGCATTTTCAAAGGTCTCCTCGGCATCATTAGAGAACTCCATGTAAATGGGGCAAACTCCTTGATACAATGCTAACTTTTGTTGTACCCGTTTCCTGCATGACAAGTATATTGTTTACAATCAATACGATCAGCATATAAAGCCTATACTTAGAATAAAAGATCGTAAATAAATGAGACTTGGTCGCACATTATAGCTTGGGTAAGTATAAATATTTTAATGAGGAGAGGATTAGAAATAATTCTACACAAATGAAACGCAAACCAGACTTATATTAGAGAATTTTGGCTTCTAATTATTCATTATCCAAAATTAGAAATTAAGTTTAGAAATTTGACGGGCTTACTCATTTGTGAAGGCAAAGATGGTTCCGGTGGGTCGATAATGACTCAATAGGACAGCCATGAAACCAGATCTAGTGAAGACAACAATTGAGGTTCCAAGAGTATTGGACATTGATGTCGCATGGAATGCAAACATTTCACTCATATGGTTCTGCACGAAACAAACACTATTCAAACACAGATATATAACAAATAGACTTGGAAGTATAACGGATATAAGGTCTAGAGAGCATGTGTCATATTAAAATCAGAATATAATATAATATTGAAGAATCTTCGAACAAATAAGCCATTCACCTTAAAGGCTCGACCAAGATTAGCGGGTGTAACACCACCCACTATGCTCGCTTCAGTTCTCAATGACACCGTATGCATTACTTTAACAGCTTTTAAAGGAAATCTGCACGGCAGCAATAGATCAAGTCAGGACAGTCAAACAAATAACGAATCCAAGTGACACGGAAACTCTACACAGCCTGTTATGTTAACGCATGGAACGGAAGGTAGTAAGAAAGGTTAAAGTCTTACTTTCCATGAGCTGTTTCACCAGATAGCATAACTGCATCAGCACCCTCTTTAACAGCAATAGCAATGTCAGAAACCTCCGCTCTAGTTGGTGTAGGATGAACAATCATGCTTTCAAGCATGTTTGTTGCAACGATTACAGCTTTTCCCATGCTTCGGCATGTCCTAATAATCTCTTCCTACTCGAGACCAGATTTCATTCACTATTAGTAACTAAAAGTATTTAAAAGCAGTTTTAAACCAAACAACAAAATACCTGCAATATTGGAACATCTTCAATTGGCAGCTCTGCACCAAGATCTCCCCTCGCAACCATTGCCTGAGAAAAAATGAATCGTCAACATTACTAGAAGTAATCAATAGAAAAGGTTGACCATATGGATCCACAATGCTGTCCAAAACATAGTTTTCAAAACCGTAAATTTCATAAAATGGGTAAGTGTTAGGGATGGCTGACAAATTTATGACGCAATAAAAAAGATTTGATACTTTCATTGCCAACATAAACTCTAAAAGATACGTAAGAGAAGATAGTAGAGTAGAACAATAACAGATATACCCCATCCGACGCTGTGATGATTGAATGTAAGTTGGGTATCGAGTCTGCACTTTCAATTTTTGGAATAACTTGGATATCCGCACCACAGCCTGCCAAAACGAGTAACAAAAGTTCAACTGAATAGAATTTCGTACAAATACTTAGAAAAGGTAACAAGATTGCGTATGTGTGCTTACTCTTGAGGTAACTCTTCAGCTCATGGATGACTTGTGCATCTTTAACAAAGGAGACTGCATAAAAATCAACTTTATTGTCCACACCAAACTTGATATCATCCCAATCCTTTTCTGTTGCAAAATAGTATTCGTCATTATGTCAAGTAGACTCCAAAAGGTTAGTACTCGTAATAAAGGGCAAATTGTATAAAAAGGTAACCATCTTTTTTTTTACCCCAAAAACACATCAAAGATTCAAAAAATTCGATTTGAGGTAATCTTCCAAGTTAACTAGTTTACCTCAAATTTATTTTTCACTGTTGGTTACCTAAATAAAAGTTTGACCAAAGATGGATTGCTTTTTATGCAAATAGCCTTAAAACAAAGAACTGATTTAGAAAGAAACATATGGTTATTAAGTCAAACCAGTGATGGACGGTAGAGTTGCACTTTTCCCTCGAACATTCAAATGACGTCTGGATTTGAGCTCTCCTCCATCTATAACTTCACATTTTACCGAATCTTCAGTCTTCGACTTCACCAACAAAGACATCATACCACCTAATACAAACAAGAGCTTTTAAGGATCACAATCGAAGAAATAGAGTCTGATATTCCCACAACTAGGGACTTTCTTTTGACACAGTTGACAATTATTGATGTCACTCGGTTATTACACAAACAACAAAAATCCACATCGTGTCTGTATTCAAATTTCCAAAAATGACCACATTTGTTTCTAGTTAATACAGTCAAATGTAGAACATACCATCAACCAGAAGCATGTCACCCGCTTCCACATCATTCACAAAATCATCGTAATTAACACTAACACAGTCTGCTGTGCCAACCCCTCGTTTTATGGTGAAAGTGAATTCCTGGCCATTTTCTAAGTTAACTGGCTGCGGCAAGTCTCCACTCCTGACTTCAGGCCCCTGTCAACATATAATAATATTACAATTTCTTTTCAAATGCTGACCAACACCAAATAATGTCAAGATATAGCCCAATTTATAGTAATTAATAAAGAAAAAGCAAGTCAAATAGTAAAGAGGAAAGTTACCTTTGTGTCGAGCATAATTGCAATAACATTATCCTTAGATTGAGCATTATATTCCTTAACAAGGTCGATAACTTTCTGATGGGACGCATGGTCTCCATGGGACATATTTAATCTTGCTACATTCATCCCAGCCTCAGCCATCTTCCATATCATTTCCCTGGTGTCGGTTGATGGACCTATTGTGCAAACAATTTTTGTTTTACGTTTCACTAAAGGTCTCGACCACATGCCTACTGATGTGTCACCCTGCTGCAAAACTTCCAGTGTTTCATAGTTATGACTTGCTATCTGATAACAAAAATATTAATATTTGTTAACATTTTAGAGTTACATTAAGAATATACTAGGACCGACAGAAAAAACTATATGATAATGACAAACCAAACTTGTTTAAAAAGATGTTTAATCGCACTAGTTCTAATGTTGTTTTAATGATGTGATGCTACAAAGAAAAAAAGCTGACATGGACAATGGCGGATCGAGAACCGAAACTAATGAGTATTCGACACAAATATTTTTTAAGAACCCCGTAAATAAACATATACAAAAAAATCTTTGAAAACTTCCACACTACAAAAACACGGCGTTCAGCAAGTTGAGGGGTATCCGTGGCCACCCATCCACTTGCCTATAGTCCGTCACTATTACCGGTACATAAAATCAATGATGTGGCATGTCAACAAGTAACAATTCACCATTTTATGATACATCATCAGTTTTACACAATAAGCACGCCATGCCAGCTACTTCACACGATAGGCACCCTATTTTCGAAACAAGAGGTAACTACATACATCGTCCTTAACGTTGCAGGTTTCGTCTAACATGCATTTTCAAAATCCTAGGTATGAAATACGCAATCTGAGTGACGACTTATACAATTAAAAAAGAAAAAAAAATCCAGAACCTTAGGAAGTACGTCTTCGGGTGTAACCGGAACAACAACTTTAAGCTCTTGTCTCCTCACATTGACGACACTAAGAAGACGCTGCTTTCGGCTAATCCTGACATTTCTACCTATTTTGGATGCTATGTTTTGGATTTGATTGGTAAGAGAGGTTTGTTGAGTCAGTTTGGAAGCAGAAGCCGACGCCATTGATTCTTTTCAAATTAAACCAACAACAAGAATAGCCAAATCAAATGAAGATAGAGAGTGAAGTTATTAGTAGTGTTTTTAAGAAACTAAGATTTACCTCGTTTGTATCGAAGATGGGAAACCAAAAGGAGCACAGTGTCACGCTCCGCCCAATTTTACGACGGGAGTATTGTTCTACACTTGACTAAAAGAGTTAGGGGTGTTTGATAGGTGATTAGTTGGTGACTGAGTTTGTTGTGTTTGATTATGGCTCGGACTGGCTATGCAGACTGGAAAAAATAACTATTTTACCCTTCTGTTTACTTTTGTATTAAATGTCATACAAAATCAAAATTAACCATCAATCCAAATTAAATATAAATCCAAATTTCTTATAAATCAAATTATATCAATAAAATTTTGGTAAAACAACACCATCTAATGTAATACCATAAAAAAAAATTGACACCTACAAATCTATATATAAGATTTTCAACAAATAATTATGATAACAAATAAATTGATAAAAAAAAATCACATATCCTCTTTCTCTTTCATACACCACGCAGACTCACATTTTGCATCATCAAGATCATCAATGGCTATCAAAAAAGCTTCTTAATTTTCCAAATCTTTCTCAAATTCACACAAAACCCACTTCAATTTATGGATCAATCATCTCCAAAATCATCAAAAATCTTGCATCTAATCCATCAATTCACCACGACGGTGGTTGGCTGGAGGAGGAGCGGTTGTGGAGAGAAGGGTAGTGGGATGGAAATTATTGGTCTGCATATATTCAACACAGACTCAGTCCGCGATTTGGGTCCGTGGTGCGGACCGAGTCCGAGCCATCTGTGCCTTATCAAACGCGCAGACCACGGACCGAGTCCGGGTCCGTGATCTGTGGTGTTAGCAAACAGGGCCTTAGTAAAGTTCTATGGAGGGTGCAATGTCCTCTTGGAAGATATTGAAAGAATTGGAAGGTCATAGAAGTTATTAGAAGCGTACAACTTGTACATACCTAGATGAGTAGTATAAATAGGCGAGACCTCATTTGGCTAAACCATCTCGAAATTCACTTGTAATCTTCTCTTGTAGAGTTCTCTAGCAATACAAAGTATTTCCTCATTTTACTTATGTTCCTTTCTTTCTTGGTTTGTCTACATCGTTGAGTGTTCAAGCAAGGTTGACTTAGTAGAGACTAAGTGCCGCACGGAAGACCCTTATCGAGATAAGTCTGTGACAAGTGGTATCAGAGCCAGGTTGATTCAAGGCGATGGCGAACAAAACCGAGAAGAATGGTGCTAGTGGAGGTGTGGTTGTTGACGAGAACCGGGGTCGAGACGATACGCGTCAAAATCCCAAGAAGAGAGGTGCGTCAAAGGACGTTGTGGCAAGTTTGGATAAGCGAGTAGCAGGTGTTGAGACATCCATGGGGAGTTAAAGAACCAAGTTGAGGGCTTGGAAAGTTTAGACTCCGACTTTGAGAGTATGAAGGAGGACTTTCGAGTAGCTCTCAATACTCTTAGTGGCGACTTGAAGCGTGAGATCCATGACTTAAGAGATTCATTCATGGGCGAGATCACGAAGATACGGGAGGAGTTTGGGGAAGAGGTCTTCACACTTCATCAAACCATCGAAGACTTGCAAGCGGATATGGCGTTGTGCAAGCGGTCCTTGGCTAGTAAGGGTAACACTAATCATGGACCAAAGTTGGATGTTCCTAAACCATCACCGTTCGTTGGAAAGCGAGAGGCTAGGGCGGTTGATGATTTCTTGTGGGGGATGGAACAATACTTGGAAGGTGTCAATGTGGTGGACGATGCTTCCAAGATCAAGATGGCAACCCGATACTTGAAGGACACCGCGGCGTTATGGTGGAGACGTCGGCATGGAGATATCGAGCGAGGTACGGTTACTATCGATACTTGGGTTGATTTTGTGGCGGATTTCAAGAAGAAATTCTATCCGGAGAATGCTAAGAACGAAGCGAAGAGTCGGCTTCGTAAACTCAAGCACTCCAGAACGATACGGGAGTACGTCAAGGAATTCACCACACTTGTCTTGGAAATTCCGAAACTCTCCGACCAAGACTCTCTCTTTTACTTTCTTGATGGTTTACAAGGATGGGCTAAGACGGAGTTGGAGGGACACGGAGTGCAAGATCTTGCTACGGCTATTGCTAATGTCGAGGCTTTGATTGACTTTAGCACGAGGAAGGACTCGTCCAAGCCAAAAGATCGGAGGGTGAACCATGAGAAAGGTGGGGGAGAAAAGAATGCTCAACCAAAGGTCGATAATGCACGTAAACCTCCCACCGGAAAGGATAAAAATGTGAAGACGAGTTACAAGAGTGCTGGATGTTTCATATGTGATGGATCTCATAGAGCTCGAGATTGCCCGAAGAAAGCAAGCCTCAATGGGATGTCGGCTCATGAAGACGAAGGCGCGAGTGACGGCGGAAGCATGGGTTCGATGAGGATCTTGAATGCAATCAAGGCAAAGACGTAGGTGCCGAAGGTTGTAGGGAAGGGCCTACAATATGTCGAAGCAACCATCAATGGTGTTAAGGTACGAGCTCTTGTTGATTCTGGTGCGACTCATAACTTGTTGGGTTATAACTTAGCTAAAATAGTTTAACCAAGAACAACTCACTTAACAAACAAGAATAGTAATTCAAGTGATTAATACGGAAGATATTATGAGTTACTACGGAAGGCAAGTTACTACGGAAGTTCAACATGTTACTACGGATACTTAAGTTACTACGGTGACATGAAGTTACTACGGACAAAGTCAAAGTCAAGATACGGAGGAAGTCAAGACAATACGCGGAAGACAAACTTATCTTGCAAGTATCAAATCTAATTAGATAGAGTTATAATTAGATTAGATTTCCTTTTGTTAATTAGATAGAATTTCCTTAAATCTAGATAACGATTTATTTAGATAAGGATAGATGTAGAATTCTAGTTTATCTAGAACGAGCCTCAAGGTCTATAAATATAGATCCTTGGAGAATAGAGAAAACACGTTGTATTGATATTATTGATTAATGCAATTGAGGCTTACAATTCGACAATTACTTTGTTTATTTGTTATTTATTATTAGTTGTTCGATAACTCGTAATATTGAAGTGTTCATCCGCTGCTGAACTTCTTCAATAGATCTCGATCTTAACGTTAGCAAACATATTAGTTTACCTAGACTAATACGATCCTGACAAGTGGTATCAGAGCACAGGAGGTGCTTTAGATCCATTGATCAACGAGTTCATAATCCTCACACGCAAGAATCATTACAATTACCATGACAGAAGTTGCAATAGGAAAAGTTCCTATTCTAAATAGTAACGAATTCGACTTATGGAAGCTACGAATCAAGCAACACATTCTACTGTCTGACTACACAGTATGGGATGTAATCATCAATGGTAACAAACGTCTTACCGCCAATGGAGCTGATGGAGAACCAGGAATGGCTGCACGAGCACTGGTGACTGACCTTGAACGAAGAGAAAAACAAACTGAGATCAAGGCTCTCAGTATTCTTTTAATTGCAATCCCTAACGAATATCAATCGCAATTCGAAGAATATGAAGATGCCAAATCGCTATGGGAAGCTTTGGAGAAGAGATTCAGTGGAACAAAGAATACCAAAAAGAACAAGAAAGCTCTTCTCAAACAGGAGTATGAAAACTTCAACCGAGTGCCTGGCGAACGAATGACTCAGACTTTTGATCGTTACAAAAAGCTCACTGGAGAGATGCTAAGCGCAGGAATCAGGTATGATAAAGATGATCTAAACAGAAAGTTCATCCGGGCTCTAGGGAAGGAATGGATTATCTACACAGTTTCCTACAGACAAGGAGACACCCTAGAAGCACTTGAACTAGATGATCTTTACAACGATCTAAGAGTATTCGAAGCAGAAGTCGAAGTAGAAAAGGTTGCCAATAACAATCCTAGTATTACCAATGGTAATACTGCACTTGCCACAACATCTGGAGGACCAACACATGAAATCAGCGAAGAAATTTCATTCGAAGCCTTTATTTGTAAGTGTTCAAATCTCACAGGTGAAGAGGTCAAACAGATGCATCCAGATGATTGTGATGAAATCGATCTCAAGTGGCAATCTGCTATGCTGGCACTACGAGCTAGAAGATTCTTGAATAGGACAGGAAGGCGATTCAATCCACGAAACAACGAACGAATTACCTTCGACAAAAGCAAAGTGAAGTGCTATGAATGCAGTGAATTAGGTCACTTCGCTAGAGACTGTCCAAACAAGTCAAGAACCAACAATCCACGAACCACTCAAGACACAACTCAGAGTGCACTCATGTCACAGGACATCTTTGGATTTGATTGGAGTGACTTGGCTGAAGAAACAAGTCAAAATAGAGCGCTAATCTCTGAGGAACAAAATCACGTAGAAACTACTGTTCACCATGCATGCATAGCCGTAGTAATGGATGATACGGACATTCTGGGAGATTTAGTTGCTACGGATGACTTATTTTCTACTGAGCTGTCCTATACTGACATTGGAATTCCTGAAATCAGCAACAACATACTGGGATATGACTGGAATGATGACGATCAAGGAGCACCACACGAGGATGCTCTCATGGCCATTGACTCTCCAACTCCAGATTCTTCATCTCTTATGGCCGAGGTAAAATCTAAATTATGTACTCCTGAATGTAAAGATATAATTGTTAAGTACAAAGATCATAATCAATTAATGAGTGACTCCATTAGAAACTTAGAAGAACAAAGAAGGTCAGCACATAGAGTAATTGATAATTTAGAAAACCAGATTAAGTCCCACAAAGTCAATGAACAAAGCTATCAAGAAAAGATCAATCTACTTGAATGGCAAAAAGAGGACTTACTTCTTAAACTCAAGGTGGCTAGGGATAAGAACAAGCTCCTAGAACAAGAACATAATAAAGTTGAATTAGATGTAGGGAAGTTAGAATTTGCTTCTAAAACTGTAAACGACCTATGTCAAAAACAAATTCATGGAAAAGTTAAAGCTGGCCTAGGTTACAAAGAAGTTGCCCCTCCATTTAATCAAAACTACATCCCACCATCTTTAGATGAGCCAAGGATTCCCATCTCTCAGACACCTCCAAAGGAATCTTTCAATGTTGATCCAATCAACTATGATGAAGTTCTAATTGAAGACTTAGTTGAAGAAAGTAAAGTCCATATTGTGAAGAATAAGGATATTCCATTGGAAAATCATTTACTCACAATAGAAGGAATAACTCTACCTTCTACACAAAGTTTAGTGTCTCTGCCATCCACTAACCCCATTAAGACTGCAAAAACACCCACCGAAAGCAAAAACAATATAGTCCCTAAGGAAAACACAAAGACTTGGAAACACATAGGCAAACGAGGAAATCAAAGAAATATGAACCAAGTCAAAATTCAAAAGGGTCAAACTGTTAATAACACTAGGAAGGGATGTTTTATTTGTGGTAAAATAAATCACTATGCAAAGATCTGTTATCATAATCCACAAAATCAAGTGCAAGTGACTCAAAAACCACATCATGGGGTGGGATACAAGGGAAGGGCTGTCTCTAAAAGCAACTTTGTTAAACAAGTCGCTTCAGAAAAGCAAAGTGTTAACAAAAGGAACATAATTTCCAACAAGAAGAATAGAGTTAGTACTGCTAGACAAACCTTAGTTTCTACGGCTAAGGTTAATACGGCCAAAAGTAAAGGTGTTAATACTGCCCGTATTAATACTGTGAAAACTAACCGTATGAACCCTGCTCGTGTTAATACTGCCAAAAGTAACTTTGTCACTAAGGCTCCTATTAACAATAAGAAACAACGACATGTCCAAACAGTACCTATTCCAATTGTTAAATCAAAAGTGGTTAACACCAAAATTGTTCATAAAGATAAATCTTTCAAGAAAGTGTGGCAACCAAAGGTTCAAGTAACTCAACCACCTATCCCCACTGATTTTTCAAAACTTGTACAAAGGAAGGTGAGTTACTTCGATGATATGGGCAAACCCAAGTCAACTTTGGCTTGGGTTCCCACCAGAAACTAATCTCTAACGTTTATGTGCAGGTTCAGCCAACAAAAGAGAGTGAGAACAGTTGGCATGTAGATAGTGGCTGCTCCAGGCACATGACGGGCAACATGTCATGCCTTCAGGACTTTGAAAAGTTCAACGGAGGATATGTTGCTTTTGGAGGCAATCCAAAGGGAGGAAAGATTACTGGAAAGGGAACAATCAGCAATGGTACACTACACTTCAAGGACGTGTACTATGTGCAACAGCTTCAATATAACTTGTTGAGTGTCTCTCAAGTTTGTGATGAGAAACACACACCGATCTTCACTGCAACAGAATGCATTATAATGAAGCCTGGGTATGTAATAGATGAAAGCATGATACTACTCAGAACACCAAGGAGAGACAATGTCTATTGTCTAGACATGTCCAAGGTTCAACTCAATTCACCTGAAGCTTGCTTTCTCTCAAAAGCAACTTTAGACGAATCAACTCTATGGCATAGGAGGATGTGCCACATGAACCTGAAGAACATCAACAAACTAGTTCAATCTAGTTTGGTTAGAGGTCTCCCAAACAAGCAATTCAACCTTGAAGACAACTGCTTAGCTTGCTTGAAGGGAAAGCAACACAAGTCATCACACAAGACAAAGGAAGTCAACTCCAACACTACTCCTTTACATTTACTACACATGGATCTTTTCGGTCCTACGAATGTAAAGAGTATAGCTAAGAAGTCATACTGCTTGGTCATCACCGATGATTACACAAGATATACATGGGTTTACTTTCTTGGTACCAAAGATGAAACAAGCCAGCTCCTCATCTCATTTATCACTAAGATTGAACTTCAACTCAATCAGAAGATCAAGAAAATTCGATGTGATAATGGTACGGAATTCAAGAATAGTGTGATGAATGACTTCTGTGACAAGAAAGGAATAGAACGCCAATTCAGTGCTGCCAGGACTCCTCAACAAAACGGAGTTGCTGAAAGACGCAATAGGACACTGATTGAGGCAGCCAGAAGCATGTTGGCTGACTCCAACCTTCCTATCTTCTTCTGGGCAGAAGCAGTTAACACTGCCTGCTATGTCCAGAATAGGGTTTTGTTTGTCAAAGCACACAACAAGACACCATATGAGCTACTTCACAAGAAACAACCCTTGATCAGCTTCCTTCGTGCCTTTGGATGCCCATGCACAGTTCTAAACTCCAAAGACTACCTTGGAAAATTTGAAAGCAAAGCTGATGAAGGTACATTTGTTGGCTACTCATCTCAAAGCAAAGCATATCGGGTCTATAATCACAAATCAAAGATCATTGAAGAAAGTTCAAATGTCAACTTCAATGAATTCACGCCCAACAAAAAGGGACATGGACCGGATTGGGTATTTGATTTGGATGCCTTGACTAAATCGTTGAACTCCAACTTTGAGTTTCACCCTAAACAAGTTGATACGGATAGGGTTAATACGGCAAGTTCTACTTCTCCAGCTACGGAGCCCGTTGCTACGGCTCCTATTACAGGTACTGCTCGCTTGGATGTGATGGAATACATCAATCTTCCAGTCACTTTGGAAGACCCAAGCTTTGATTCAAGCAACTCAGCGGAAGACTCTACAAAAGAAGATGAAGTAGTACATCCACCATCACCAACTGCTACGGACTACGCAACACGTCCTAATGGTGTTCCACATCTAATTGAAGAGGATGAGAATGGAGTTGAACAGATTGTAACTGAAGAATTTGAGCCTTACACTTCTGAAATTCCTAAATCAGTCACCTCTCCTTCATTTACTACTCCTCCAACCACTCCTTCTCCATTCACTACCACTTATCCTCGCAATGCCATGCCAGATTTGAATGATACAAACTTGGGTGTTGAACTACGCCTTGAGAAGATCCCATCTTCTCGTGTTGCTAAGAATCATCCTCCTGATCAAATCATTGGCTCACTTGACTTCTCCATTGAAACTAGAAGTCAAACCAAATCCAAAAAGGATTCTCAGAGTGCTCTCATAAACACATGTCTCTTTGCATGCTTCCTCTCTCAAATGGAGCCTAAGAAAATTCAAGAGGCTCTACTAGATCCACACTGGATAGAAGCATGTCAGGCAGAGCTCCTCCAATTCAAGATTCAAGGAGTATGGGTACTTGTTGAGGTCCCATATGGCAAAAAGGTGATTGGTACACGCTGGATATTCAGAAACAAGAAAGATGAGCGTGGAATTGTGGTCAAAAATAAGGCAAGACTGGTTGCCCAGGGCTACACTCAAGAAGAAGGCATCGACTATGAAGAAGTATTTGCTCCCGTAGCTAGGATTGAAGCCATACGCTTATTCCTAGCCTTTGCTTCTTTTATGGGATTCAAGGTATATCAAATGGACGTCAAGAGCGCTTTTCTATACGGAGTCATTGAAGAAGAGGTGTATGTCAAACAACCTCCTGGATTTGAAGACCCTCAACATCCACACAAAGTGTACAAACTGATCAAAGCTCTTTATGGGCTTCATCAAGCACCACGTGCATGGTATGACACACTATCAGATTACCTTCTTCAAAACCATTTTCAACGCGGCACAATTGACAAGACCTTGTTCTTCAAGAAATCCCAGTCCGACATTCTTCTTGTCCAAATCTACGTGGATGATATCATCTTTGGATCCACCAAAGATTCATTGTGCAAAGAATTTGAGGATCTCATGCACACTAAATTTCAGATGAGTTCAATGGGAGAACTCACTTTCTTCTTGGGCCTACAAGTCAAACAAAAACCGGATGGCATGCTAATAAGCCAAACCAAATATGTCAAAGACATCCTCACAAAATTTGGATTAATGGATGCAAAGGTGGCAAGTACTCCGGTGGAAACTCACAAACAAATGACGGCTGATCTTGAGGGGGAGGATGTGGATATACACAACTATAGATCAATGATAGGATCTCTCATGTATCTCACAGCATCAAGACCAGACATCATGTTTGGAGTTTGTGTGTGCGCAAGATACCAAACAAGGCCAAAGATGTCACACCTCATAGCCGTTAAGAGAATCTTTAGATATCTAAAGGGCAAACCTAATCTAGGTTTATGGTATCCTAAAGACTCTCCCTTTGACTTAATAGCTTACACTGACAGCGACTATGGAGGTGAGAACTTCGACAGGAAGTCAACAACTGGAGGTTGCCAATTTATTGGCTCAAGACTGGTGTCATGGCAGTGCAAAAAGCAAACAACGGTATCAACCTCTTCTACAGAAGCTGAGTACATTGCTGCTGCTAGTTGTTGTGCTCAAGTACTTTGGATTCAAAATCAGATGATGGACTATGGATTTTCCTTCATGAACACGCCAATCTTCATTGACAACCAAAGCACAATAAGCATCATCAACAACCCGGTCAAACACTCCAAAACAAAACATATAGAGATACGCTATCACTTTATAAGGGATTGCAACGAGAAGAAACTAATCCATGTTGAGAAGATCCACACTGACAATCAACTCGCTGACCTCCTCACAAAGGCGTTTGATGTTGGGAGATTCACGTTCTTAATCACAAGCATTGGAATGCTCAATACGGAAGAATAACTCAACTACTTTTCTCTCAGTATTTCTATTATATTTAAAAATAAGTCCCTTCGAAAGAAGCAGTAGTAACCTAATGATGAAAATCAAGTACCTTACTCTCTAGTATTGTACTATGTTACTACTGCAACATCAATAGTAAAAACAAAGAGTTTCCAAAGTATGATTAGTACGACCAAATTACTAAGGCTAAGGGAAGGTTTAACTACTACTGCCCTACGCTAATAGAGTTTGGACGGAATGGTTAATACGGACGAGTAACGAGTTGCTACGGCCCTCTGGTTTAATACTGCCAGTAACTCAAGTTACTACGGACAGTCCAGTTAATACGGCCCATGAAACCATTACTACGGACCTTTAACCTACTTACTACGGATCCTTTGTTAATACTGCAGATTATTATTATGAATAAAGGTTTCTTAAGAGATAAGAATACCCTAATTAATGATGATTTGACAAGTCAAAACACAACTTGTAACCCCACATTACACGTGTCAAGCACAGAAGACAGAATAATAACACGTGGTAAAACCTGATTGGACATAATTTTTGAAATTCAGGCGCGAGGCACAGCTACTGTTGCCACGTGGCGTACTTTAATTGGACCGGTACTTTTGAATGATTACCCGCGTCTAATCAGGGGAGTCAAGTTGTTAAAATTTTTCGGTATAAAAGGGGGTAAATTGAATAGATTGATACTTACCGTTGTAAAACCCCTAAATCTTCCAAGAAAAAGTTACCGTTAGACCTAAAATCAATCAATTTTCAATTTCGTTGTGACTAACCATCTACATTCTTGTGCATTACTGTTTCTAATCAATCACAGAATCAACAATGGCGGAACAATTGCAATTTTTCAAGACTCACAACATGGTCGCTTGCTTGGAAAAGACTACCGATAACGCCGATTTCCATCAAATAATCGATTTCTTTGAACAATCTAAGATCAAGACGGCGTTAACCATCAATCCGGAGATTGATGAATCCCACATTAGGGATTTTTGGACGTCTGCCACTCTGGACAACGAAGATATTGCCATCAATGCTGTGGTGAGGGGTAAAGCAATCCAAGTGACAGAATCCTCTCTCCGAGTACATCTGAACCTTCAAGATGAGGAAGGTATAGAACATGTCCCTTATGACACCCTGGTAACTACTTTTACTAACATGGGATATGAGGGGGACCTAAACGTTTCCACATTTTTAAAAGCAAAACTTTCCCCTCAATGGAAATACATGTTGCATACTTTGCAACAATGTATGTCCCCCAAAAGAACAGGGTGGCATGAAGGAAGTTCAACATTAGCCAATGCAA
Organism: Senecio squalidus; assembly: GCA_910822075.1. Classification (NCBI taxonomy): domain Eukaryota; kingdom Viridiplantae; phylum Streptophyta; class Magnoliopsida; order Asterales; family Asteraceae; genus Senecio; species Senecio squalidus. Next base: position 22,812,998 of record CAJVGC010000592.1, read on the forward strand.
TGGTATGCTTGGCTACGGGGGGTACTTTTAACTTTTCTTACATGATTTTTGATGCAATGAGAAGAAATCTTGAAAACCCAAATAAATTTCTCATGTATCCTAGATTTCTTCAACATTGTATAAATTGTGTTCACAAAGATCTCCCAAGATCTGAAAAACATTTTCTCTCACACGCTCATTCAAAGAAGGTATTCACTAATATGAGACAAGTAAACAAGGGTGGACCATCTCATGTGACACCATTATTCTCAAAAATGTTGGTGGTCACAATTCCCACAGCTGCAGGACAAGTAACTCTACCTCTGTCCCAACCCACAGCTACCACCATCAGTACCACTGCACTTACTCAGGGCACTAGTGCCATATCTGAAGCAGGTACTGCAGGTGGAAACCCAGAGGTTACTACGGCAGTTGCTACTGCCCCTATACCTCCAGTTGCTACTGTGAGTTCTACTCCAGTTGCTACTGCTTCAGTCACTACTGCTAAAGTGACTAAACCCACAGCTTCAGCACCTCACAAATCCCCCAAAGCTGCTTCTAAGAGACTCAAGAGGGTTACTCAGCCTCTTGTGTCTAAGACCATCCCTCATACTACTACTGCAAAAGCAATCCCTGAAACATCTTCAGGATTGCCACACACATTAGGGGAAAACCTTGAACATACCCCCTTGTTCACTGAGTTGGTCATTAAGGAGAGGGAAGACCATGTGGGGAGGGCTGATACTACTGCAGCCTCTACTTCTCATAGTAGAGCTCAGGACAGTATCAACATAACTAAGACCCAAACTACGGCAACACCATCCCTTGCTGAGGACTTGTTCTCAGATTGGGAAGGTGGTCCCTGGCGCCAAGAGACCATGGGGGAGATACCTGCTTCTGCTAGGCAGAAGAGTTTCTCTTTTCCCGAGGATCTTCCACCTGTTGGTACCCAACAGGAAAGGGGTGAGGGTAGTGGTAGTCATTATAATGAATTGATGGGTATGTACCAAAATCTAATGGTGAGGGTTGAAAAACAAGAAGAGATGCTGTCTTCTTTAACTTCTTTGGTGCAACAGGTACTGGCACAACAAGCTTTGATATCAGTCCAGCTACTGCCCAAAAGAATCACCACACTAGATGCTGGAACTTCACCAAAACCATCCAGCTCATCCTCTTCAGATGACTCCCCAGCAGATGACAACAAGGGGGAGAAAGAATTGAATGTGTTATCATCTGGAGAGAGCAAAGGTGATGAAGACAAAGGAAGCACAGATACAGTCATCACTGCCACCTCCAATCAAGATGAACAAATGGAGACAGACAGTATAGTTGAGGGGGAGACAGACTTTGATGCTAATATGATGATAGATGCAGAGGGTGAAGAGATGGAAGTTGATACTCCACTTAAGGGGGAGCAGCAGCAGCAAGAAGTCAAGCAAATGGTTGAAGAAACCATAGACGAGATGGAAGATGAAACTTCACCAAATGCTACTGAAACACTCAATACGGATCAAGATGCTGAAATGGTTACTGCGGACCCAGTTACTACGGATCAAGTTCCTACGGATCCTATGGTAACTAGCCCAGTTACTACTGACCAAGTTGCTGCGGACCAAGTTGATGCGGACCCCATGATAACTAGTCCAGTTGCTACGGACTTAGTTGATACGGTTGATATGGAGCAAGTTGCTACGGACCCAATGCTTATCAGTCCAGCTCCAGAAACAGAGGAGGAAGATCATTCCTACCTATTCACAACCATTCCTCCCACGTTCAATCAAGCTTCAACTCCTTTTCAGGCAATTCAATCTGAAGCTACAACTCTTTCCACCACTGTAACAGAAGCTCCTTCTACCATTGATCAAGAAGAAGCTGCAAATGTTCTTATAAGAACAGAAATGTCAAAAACAAGTGTGATGGCTGATGAAGACACTATAGCATCACAACTGCTTAAGATCAAAGAGGAGAAAGCAGAAGAAGAGAGAAAGAAGATGTTAGCTGAATTAGTTGCAAAACAAAGAACATCAGCTGCATTGGGTGAAAAACCAATTCAAACCTCTCTTAGACTACCTGAACAATCTACTGGTTTGTCTGTTTCTGTTCCCACAGGTAGAATTGGCTATATCACAGTGGACAAGAAAAAGAACAAAGTGCAAATGGTTGACCTTGAAGCTGAAAAAGAAAAAGGAAAAGGCAAAGCCATTGCAGTGGAGAAATCAAAAACTGAAGAAGAAAGAAGCAAACAGGAAGCTTTTAATTTCCAAGGAATGACTGCTGAAGAAATTGAACTGCTCAGACAAGAGCAAGAACAAGCAGAGCTATTGAACATAATGGCTGCTGAGAAGAAAGAAGAGGAGGAAAGAGAAAGAAAAAGAAAGATAGCTCAAGAAGATGAGCTACATGCTAAGCTAAACAAAGAACCTACTCCAGAGGAAAGGGAAAGATTGGCCAGAATTACTGAAGAAGATGCAGTAAAAGCTCAGGAGATGGCCAATGAACAAATTTTGGACAGATTGGTCAAACAGGGTTTGATGAAATCTTTGGAAAGATCAGATGAGCTTCTAGCACAGAAGATGCATGAAGAGGAACTTAAACAAGCTAAAGCTAAAGCCAAAGCCAAGCCTGAGAAGAAGAAAGTGTCCAAATTCAAGCCTACTCCTACTCAAATAAAGCTAGCTGAAGATAGAAAGAAGTACACTAAGTACCTCAAAAGCAAAGGTCATAGTGGAAGATCCTTAGGTCCTATGAAGCTAACCAACATGCTGGACCTTGTAAAGGAAGAAAGACAAAAGGAAACAGACAGGGAAGCTGCTCTTGCTAAGATTGCTAAGATTCAAGAGAAAAAGAAGAAAGATGCTCTTGAAGCTGCCCTGAGAACTGGAAGGAAAGTGTTCATACAACCTGAACCTGTTCCTGAAGTCAAACAGTCAGAAGAGAAGCAGAAGAGAAGAAAGCTGTCATCAAAAAGGATTCCAGTTCCTCCATCTAAAAGACAAAAGATGGGTGATGCTACAGCTGCCTCTCAAGAAAGCCCAGAAATTCCATTTGCTGATGTCAAACCAGAGCCTGAAGATATGGAACAAGACCCTCCTAGTACTACTCAAGGGGGAGATTATTCTGCATATATTAATCATGTTGAAGGTTTGAAATTTACTCCATTAAATGTGAAACCTCCAGTTATCATTGATTGGAAGTATATTGGAGGAGACAACAGGACTGAGTATGAAGTGACCAGACAAGATAAATCAAGAAAGATACTTCATGCTTTTTATGATGCCATTAGACTCTTTGACAGAGAAGACCTGGAAAAAATGTACAATATAGGCAAGTCAAAGTATTCTAATCAAAGAGGAGTACCAGGAATTGAGCTGGCAATGGACATCTTATGCGGACTATTTGAACCTGGATATGAGAAGAAGAGTTCAGTCTTCAAGAAGGAAGGACCAAACAATCCAATTCTGAATTGGTACATCTATGAAAGAAGTGGAACATACTCCATTATCAGAAGACATGGAGCAAGAGAATTCTACTTGGTGGATGTCAAATATCCACATTCTTTGAAGACATTGAATGAGCTTGTTGAGTTGAAGCTGAATGGACCTCAAGACTCAAGACTTGCTCATGAACTCATTTGGAAAATCTTATGTCAACGCGTAGAAGAAAAGTCCAAGGGAAAGTCTGACTGGAAAAACAAGTAGTTGTAATTAACATACAATACTTAGTACTATTTTGTAAACAGTTAGTACGGTTGAAATATAGAACTTGTACTTTTGATATGTTATAAAAGTTCAAGGTTAGGGGGAGATTGTTGGGTTATAACTTAGCTAAAATAGTTTAACCAAGAACAACTCACTTAACAAACAAGAATAGTAATTCAAGTGATTAATACGGAAGATATTATGAGTTACTACGGAAGGCAAGTTACTACGGAAGTTCAACATGTTACTACGGATACTTAAGTTACTACGGTGACATGAAGTTACTACGGACAAAGTCAAAGTCAAGATACGGAGGAAGTCAAGACAATACGCGGAAGACAAACTTATCTTGCAAGTATCAAATCTAATTAGATAGAGTTATAATTAGATTAGATTTCCTTTTGTTAATTAGATAGAATTTCCTTAAATCTAGATAACGATTTATTTAGATAAGGATAGATGTAGAATTCTAGTTTATCTAGAACGAGCCTCAAGGTCTATAAATATAGATCCTTGGAGAATAGAGAAAACACGTTGTATTGATATTATTGATTAATGCAATTGAGGCTTACAATTCGACAATTACTTTGTTTATTTGTTATTTATTATTAGTTGTTCGATAACTCGTAATATTGAAGTGTTCATCCGCTGCTGAACTTCTTCAATAGATCTCGATCTTAACGTTAGCAAACATATTAGTTTCCCTAGACTAATACGATCCTGACATAACTTTTGTAGCGGTTGATGAAGCTAAGCGGCTATGGATTAACGCTACAAAGGGAAGTGGTACGATTAAGGCGGTAAATTCACCGGCCAAGCCAATTCATGGAGTGGTCAAAGATGTTCGAGCGAAGATAGGAGAATGGGAAGGGACGATTGATTTGTCGGTGGTCCCGATGGATGACTTCAAAATAGTTCTTGGGTTGGAATTTCTCGATAAGGTACGAGCTTTCCCTATGTCGTTTGCTAATTCTTTATGTATCCTAGATGGTGGAAAGACTTGCATGGTGAACACGGAGCGGGATGCCAAGAGTGGATCGAAGACCCTTTCGGCCATGCAATTCAAGAAGGTATTCAACAAGAGTGAGCCTTGCTATTTGGCGGTGACAAGGCTAGAGATGGATGAGGGTTCAAGCAAGGTGGAAGTACCAAAGGTGATCGAGTTGGTACTTGAAGAGTTCAAGGACGTGATGCCCAAGGAGTTACCCAAGAAGCTACCACCTAGGAGAGAGGTGGATCATACCATCGAGTTGGAGACGGGATTCAAACCCCCCGCCAAAGACCCTTACCGAATGCCACCACCCGAGTTGGAGGGGTTACGCAAACAACTCAAGGAGTTAATGGATGTCGGATACATTCGATCCTCGAAAGCCCCATATGGTGCACCAGTGCTATTTCAAAGGAAAAAGGACGGATCCTGGTGGATGTGCATAGACTATCGGGCGCTTAACAAGGTAAAGATCAAGAATAAGTACCCTAAACCTCTCATTGCGGATTTGTTTGATCAACTTGGAAAGGCGAGATACTTCACCAAGTTAGACTTGAGATCGGGGTACTACCAAGTACGGATAGCGGAGGGAGACGAAGCCAAGACGACGTGTGTCACGAGGTATGGCTCTTACGAGTTTTTAGTCATGTCATTCGGATTGACCCATGCTCCCGCGACATTTTGCACCCTTATGAATAAGTTGTTTCACCCGTTTTTTGATAAATTTGTGGTGGTATACTTGGACGATATTGTTGTTTATAGTCATACCTTGGAAGAGCATGTCTTGCATTTTAAACAGGTGTTCCAGGTGTTGCGAGACAATGAACTTTATGTGAAGTTGGAGAAGTGCTCTTTCGCCCAAGATGAATTCGAGTTCTTGGGACACAAGATCAAAGACGGCGGATTGATGATAGACGGTGCAAAGATAAAGGCTATCCAAGATTGGGATCCACCAACTAAGGTTACGAAGCTAAGATCTTTCCTTGGTTTGGTTAACTATAACCGAAGGTTCATCATGGGATACTCGGCTATAGCATCCCCTTTGACGGACCTATTGAAAAAGAACCAAGCTTGGATATGGAGCGAAGAGTGCTAAGCGGCGTTCGAGAGTTTAAAGAAAGAGGTTATGGAGTAACCGGTGTTGAGACTACCGGATGTGACCACGCCTTTCGAGTTACACACGGATGCATCGGATTTTGCTATCGGAGGAGTTCTAATGCAAGATGGACACCCGATCGCCTTCGAGAGCCGGAAATTAAACGAGATGGAGAGGAAGTACACAGTACAAGAGAAAGAGATGTCGGTGGTTGTCCATTGCTTGAGGATTTGGAGGCATTATTTGTTGGGTTCGAGATTCGTGATCAAGACGGATAACATTGCCACGAGTTATTTTCAAACCCAAAAGAAGCTAAGTCCTAAGCAAGCTCGTTGGCAAGACTTCCTAGCCGAGTTCGACTACTAATTGGAGTACAAACCGGGGAAGGCTAATGTGGTAGCCGACACATTGAGTCGCAAGGCGGAGTTTGCAGCTATCACCCAAGCCCAATTCTTCCTCCAAGATTGAATCAAGGAAGGGTTGGAACATGATCCTTTAGCCAAGAAAATCATCGCTTTGGCGAAAGACAGGAAGACACAAAGATTTTGGCTCAAGGGAGACATGTTATTCACCAAAGGAGATCGGCTTTACGTGCCTAAGTGGGGCGACCTTAGGCGAGTAATCTTGAAAGAGTGTCATGATACAAAGTGGGCTGGTCATCCGTGGATTAAGAGGACGTTGGCATTGGTCGAGGGCACCTATTATTGGCCAAGGATGGAGGACGATGTTGAGACATACGTGCGGACATGCCTTATTTGCCAACAAGACAAGATATAGCAAAAGAAGTCGGTAGGATTGCTAGAGCCTTTACCGACGCCCAAGGGACCATGGGAGAGTGTTTCCATGGACTTTATCACATCCTTTCCGAAGTCGGAAGGAGGAGGAAGTATTATAGTGGTGGTGGATAGATTCTCAAAATATGGTACTTTTATAGCCGCACCACCCGATGTTACGGAAGATGATACGACCAAGCTCTTCTTCAAGAATGTGGTAAAGTATTGGGGAGTGCCACATGTTATCGTTAGTGATCGAGATCCACGATTTACGGGGCGCTTTTGGACGAAGTTGTTCAAGATCATGATGACAGATTTGAACTTCTCTACGAGTTTTCATCCTCAAATGGACGGGCAAACGGAGAGGGTGAATGCACTATTGGAGCTCTATCTTCGACACTATGTGAGTTCCAACCAACATGATTGGGCTAAACTCCTTGATGTTGCTCAATCCTCTTACAATATGCAACGGAGTGAAGCCACGGGGAAGAGTCCCTTTGAGTTAGTTACGGGACGCCAACCATTGACCCCGAATGCCTCAGCCGCATCATATGAGGGGAGTAGCCCGACCGCTTACAAGACAATGAAGGAATGGCACGAGCATCTTTGGACAAAGCGGCTAAGAAGATGAAGAAATGGGCGGATGAGAGGAGGAGACACGTTGAGTTCGAGTTCGAAGATCAAGTGATGGTGAAGCTCTTGCCTCAACAATTCAAGTCGTTGAGGAAGGTGCACAAAGGATTGATACGGAGGTATGAAGGCCCTTTCCCGGTGATTGGACGTGTTGGAAAGGTATCCTATCGAGTTCAACTACCGCCCAAGTTGAAGATTCATCCGGTCTTTCACGTTAGCTTTCTCAAGCCTTATCATGGAGACGAGGAAGACCCGGAACGAGGGGTGTCCAAGCGGGCACCAACAACGGTTGTTACTTCATACGATTGAGAGGTTGAGGAGATCTTGTCGGATCGTACGATACGGTGACGAGGAGTGCCGAGCTATAAGGAGTATTTGATCAAGTGGCGTGACTTGCTCGATAGCGAAGCAAGTTGGGAAGCGGAAGACTTACTGTGGCAGTTTACAGACGAGATCAAGAGATATCACGAGGATGGCACGACTAGGTCGTCGCGAGCTTAGGTGGGGGAGGATGTTACACCCCACTCGATTTTACGAGGTTACCCAGGAGTCCGGATTGTTCTACACTTGACTAGAAGACTTAGTGGAATTCTATGGAGGGTGCAAGAAGGTCTTGGAAGCTCTTGGAAGATGTTGGAAGCCTTGGAAGGTCATAGAAGCTCTTAGAAGCCCTAGAATCTTCCTTCCATGGAAGAGTGTAGAACTTGTACATACCCTAGATGAGTAGTATAAATAGGGGATGCCAAATTTTGCCAAACCATCTCACAATTAACTTGAACTCTTCTCTTGTAAAGTTCTCTCTAGCAATACAAAGTATTTCCTCATTTCACTTGTGTTCCTTTCTTTCTTAGTTGCCTAGATCGTTGAGTGTTCGAGCAAGGCTGACTTAGTAGAGACTAAGTGCCGCACGGAAGACCCTTATCGAGATAAGTCCGTGACAATAGACACTTAATCAAATTCTTTTTTTCATTATTTATTTATTAAATTACATCGTTGGTTGTATCAGAATTACTAGTAAATTACCCCTCAAACAAGGAACATGCCTTCTTCCCATCCGTTGTGCATTTCACTCCATGATAGGTGTCGACTATATAGGGTTTTGTCTATTGTTGTGTTTATTGAGTACGAAGATTATTATTGTTGTGTTTCCTGGAACTTATGAACTGTTATTACCATAAAAAAAATATACACTGATCATCGTAATCACATTGTCCCCTTTGAAAATTACGACAATTATCACCAAATTGATGTTGTTTGTTGTGCGTAACACCGTGATGATGTAGTTTCCTTATGAAAAGATAGAGAGTGACGAACATAGTTTAAACATTACCCCGATCTTATAAAGATATTGTTTAATGAAGATATCTCCGAGTTCAAAGTTTATGAGATCACTATCAGTTTGCATGCTTCTAGCATTTTTATTATCTTGAAAAATGTTTTCAATATACAACCATATTTGATCCACGACCGCTTCTTTCTTTATAATCATTTATCCTGAGACTTGCTTATGGTCCAAATACAAACGAGTGAATTCGTCTTGTCTCATTCATTGTCATCATCTTCAACTAGAAACACAAATCCATCTATAATCCGAGAACTTTGAAGAATTTGAAATGCGTTTCAAAGAGTTCTCTTCAAGAAACATTATTGGGTCAATCCACATCCAAAATAATTGGTAAGTATGATCTAATATTGGTGACTCAATATGGATTTTCGAAGTACTTGTTGGCTTTGCTATTATCACTTGCTTTATCACTTTTTTCATCGCCGTTTGATGGACCTCCCATGATATTACATTAGATAGGATGATGAGATAACTTAGATGAGATAGATAGATCGACTGAATTAGATTTGCAATCGGTGGTATTAGGTTTCGAATTAGCAGACGAGGAGGGATGAGAAGAGAGAGAGAGAGAGAGAGAGAGAGAGAGAGAGAAATCTATTGTTTTGGAGAGAATTATGTGATAGGTTGGTTGGATTGGTAGAACATTTTGAAATTTAGGGGGGGGGGGGGGGGGGGGGGGGGGGGGGGGGGGGGGGGGGGGGGGGGAGAGGAGGAGGCTTTGATTCCATGATACAAAACGTTATTTGGTTGGATCGATAAATTATTTTCATGGTGATGTAAGTATATACTAATCAAGAAAATTTGCCCAACATCTATGTACATGCTTTTTGACCTTTCTTATAAAACTACTTGCACACTTTGACTTCATCGAGAATATTTAATTCGAGTCTATAAAGGTGTTTTGAATGTTGATCTAGATATGAATATGAAGTACGAATCACTTTGGTTTGGATTTTTTATAAATATCTAAAGAATTGAGACATTCAGTGTATAAAACTTGAGTTAATTGCAACATTTGTCCATGGTTATTGTAAATAATTACTGATAGTCCAAAAATTTCGAAAATGCACTCATCATCCTTATACACAATTTTTAAGTTCAGTTTAGTCCCTACTTGAAATGAGATGACAAAAATATCCTTGTTTTCAACTTTTTTTTTTTTACCTCCTTGAATTGTTTTTAACGAGGCTATAAAAAATCATTAAAATCAAAAAAATTCAACAACATACAAGAATATAAAATAAATTTAATAGTTTCCTAAAAACATAATTATTGTTACAATCATGAGTAACTTTCTGTTATAATCATAAACTTCAAAGATTGAATCGAACCAATAATTAAAACACAACTATCATAAAAAATCTAAATGCTCATAAGTTGATAAATTTGTTAATGAATCTTAAAACCAAAACACCTTTGAATCACGAATTGAACTCTGCTGCCTCTCTAAAAAATGTCCGATTCGAATGCTTCCGCCGCTTCATATAAATCTATTAATATGTTGAATTTCGATATGTAGATATCGTCGTGACTGTAGTCGTGGTGGTGGCTGGTTGTAGGTTATGGTAAGTAGGGGATGAGTGTGTATGTATTTTTGTGTTGATATGTGTGAAAAAGAAATATAGATGTTTGAGAAAAAAAGGTTTAAAGGTTTAAAATAAAGATTATTTTTTCATTAACCTGAAAAAGAGATGAGTGAGAAATCAAAAATTTGAAAATAAGCGTATTTTTTCATTTCAATTCGAGCATGGACTAAACTAAACCCGAAAGTTTTGTACGGAAATGTTGAATACACTTTCAAAAATTTTAAACTATGAATAAATATTTGTAATAACTAGGTCAACGATTTTTACAATTAAGTGTATAAAACTTAGTAAAGCTGAAATCCAAAGTATATAGTAACCTTATCACCACTAGACTTTTGTTAAAATAACACATAAATAGAATCAAAATTAGAGTAAATAATAATTAGATTAAAAGAAGGTTTTATAGAAATCTTGAATAGTGAAAGGTGGTGTGTGTATGTTATCTCATTTCTAAAAGTTTAGGAATTGTCCTGAGACGGGTTTCCTCCGCCATCCTCAACTACCCTAATAGCAACTCCTACCGGTTTTCAATGTCCGTCACTGCACCACCGTCGTCTCTTTGTCCACCTACCGCCGGAGTTACCAAACCCTATACTAATAATAATAATCTCTCGTTAACCCGGACATTTCGATTCTTATCTTCAAAAACATCCACAAATGTAAGCATTTTGTTTTTTTAGTTAAACAAGTATACATTGACTTAGGTGTAGTACATTTCTGAAACTACATTCTACACATTTATGGGTAATCGACCCAAGGGTGATGTTAGAAAAACCCATTAAATACCTCACATGTAGCCTTTCGGTTTGGTTAGAGTTTCATTGGTGGCAGGTGGCCACGAGGGGTGTTAGTGTCGGGGTTCGAACCTGAGATCTCTTTGTTAGGAGACCCATGTCTTAAAGCTTAGCCACGCCCCCGTGGGATAAATATTCCTATGATGCTTTGTTTTTGGTTTTCTCTTTAGTTTGTTAGAATGGAGTGCCAAGTTAAAGTAGTGAGCTAATTTGAAATGTTATATGCAAAAGACATGTCTTGTTTCTGGAAATTTATGTGAGAAAGAATTATGAATCTATTTATAACTAAATACGCCCAATTAGTATTTAAGCTTGATGTTTATCTAAGTCTGTTTAGTTTATGTTAACCTGTAGAATTGGAATATTTCATGCTTTAAGCATGATGAATCTTCTATGGAATATACACTCTCCGACACTTCAAAAGATATATTTCCAGGAGAGACTGTACAACCAGAAATAAAACAATCAAACCAGAAGCTTAATTGGGTTTCAAACATCAGAAAGGTATTTACTTATTATTATTGTTTTATTGCTTTCCGCTTGGACTTTATTATGTCAATGTTTTTAGAAAAAAAAATAATACTTGTTGCTCTAGTGTTCTTTATATTTTTCGTGAGTTAACAGTCTGTGAGAATTAATCAGTGGCTATCGACGTGGTCAATAGTGTGTTCCACATTGCTGATGTACTTGAATGTTAATTTCAGGCTGCAGATGCTGTATTTAGCGCGGAACCGTGGACAGTACCATGGACAGCTAAGACCATTTTGCAGGTTTATCGCTCTTCATTTTATTTCCATATTCTTTGCGAGTTTTAGCAATGATCTGATACCATTGTTCGCTTTCCATATAAAAAATCTGAAATCTATATTAAATATTGCAAAATGGAGTTTCTCGTTGTACTGTTGTAGTAAAGGCTGGTGGCTAGGATGTTGTATGTAATGAAGTCGGGGATGTTAGAATAAATTAGCCCATCCACTTTAGTTTATTTAGTTTAGGCCCGGCATTTTGTTTAGTATTTAAGGACTTCTTGTATTATGTTTATGTATCGTTTGCAATAATAATATTTAGTTTAGTCATTTGTACTCTTATTTCAACAGGGAAAATGTACCATGTTACTTCGTTGTCAAACTTAAGGTGGTGGGAAACTAATTCACCTGGTCTTTAGAGGAAAAGCTGTCTAGAACCAGAAGAACACAACGTTCCAATTCTTGTAGCGATAAGCCATTAGGAGCAGGGCATATGCCATAAAACCTCAATAGTAAAATACTCTATATTCACCATTTGGGAGGTCCCAAGCTTGATACCAAAATAGCCTCAAATAAGAGCATCGCTGCATGGATAACAAAATCTCTAATGTCAGAGGAACCTATTTTACTAATACCAGTATTATCTTTACAATCATCTTCAAAAAAATTAACGGATAATTTGCATATAATATAGAAGTAGTAATATCATAAGATTGGTTCTAAAATTTAGAAGTCAATGTAAGAATGAGTAAGGAATATTTCTAAGAAGAACATAGACATAGGTTATATCACACAAGGAATAGTAGGCAATTGATTGTAATTTTTGATCGTTTCCTTTGGCAAGCAAAGATTACATAGTAGGGAGTTTGGATCTCTTCTGGCGTAATTTGAGTTTTATTCAAACCCAAATTTTATTTTGAACAATCACATTTAATCCTTTAAAAGTACCATTCTTTTCTCCTAATTTTCTTAAGCGTTTGGATGCCCAAGGTGGGACAATATGTTACCTACCTTCCTCCGTCCAGGCATCCGCTTAAACCGACTTTTGGAACATTGTTTGTAAGCTTATATAATATAATCGGTATAGGTTATACCATGTGAGTGATTTGTTTTATACTATAACATGCTTTCTTAAAAAAGAAATTGTGCTAGTTTTATATTATTTAATTTTAATTTTCCCTGAAAAGGGATAATGATTTATTTATTGAAGTTTTTGATTTCTGGATTTGACGCCTGTTAATAGAATGTGGATAATTTTTTTTAGTTGAATCTTAACATGACCTTTGATTTATGTCGAAATAAGTATATACTTTCATCTGCGTGTTACAAATACTAAATCTGACTATACAGGTAATGCTCCTCTGGATTGTCTCCTTTTGGTTAGTAGGATCATGGATAATACCATTTGTAGCTCATACCGCAGGTTTCAGGAAGGAAACATTAACATATAGAGGACAAGCATTATACAGCCTTTTAACAGACATGGTGGAGGGTATTTCGGGAATTGCTATCCTTAAACTTTGCCTTTCAAGATTCCGTCCCCTTTCACCTGATTGGTTCAGATTTAGCTTTAAAGGAAAATGGCATATTGACGTGTTATTAGGATGCTTCATGTTCCCTTTGGTCAACCGTCTCTCACAAGTCAACCTAACTCTATTACCCATGCCTCCTCCTACAACTGTCACAATCTCAAACGTTGAGCAGTCAATTGTTGCACGAGATCCTATGGCTATGATGCTTTATGCCATAGTCGTTTCCGTTTGTGCCCCTATTTGGGAGGAAATTGTTTTTCGAGGGTTTCTTCTCCCTTCTTTGACAAGGTATATGCCTGTTTGGTGTTCGATTTTGTTGAGTTCATTAGCTTTTGCATTGGCACATTTCAATATGCAGAGAATGTTACCACTTGTGTTTCTCGGGATAGTTATGGGTACAGTATTTGCACGATCAAGAAACTTATTGCCGTCTATGCTGTTACACAGCCTTTGGAATGCCTTTGTATTTATAGATCTCATGAGGTGACGTTCTTCTGATCCCGTTTCTATCTATTTTTCCCCATTATGTAAGCTTACCAATGTTTTGATTATTAGGATACAGTTAGATGTTCATTGACCTAGTATAGGATTATTATCTTACAACATTTGATGCCAAATTGGTTATCGATTTGTGTAAAGTATGTTAAAAGAAGCTGATTATAAATACATGTTATTCAAATTTGATTGTCGTCAAGGACTCCTTATGAGGTGTCCTCTTCGTCTTTTTTCCCATCCTTTACTTTCTTCGAGAACATAGTGTTAGGAACTTTTTCATGCAATTATGTCATACAAGTCTGCTCAGAGAAATTGAGGATGCGTAGAGACTTACCATTGTATGTCTTATAAGCTCAGCGTTCTTCTCTAGTTACACACTTAACAATTAACATCATGATTAAAATTAGAGCTGTTGATTTTGACCCATCCATTTGTCAATGGGTCGATTTGGGTTGATGTGTATTCTAAACTAGCCTATGGGTCGAACGAATTGATAGTCATTTAAAGTTAACTCTAATATCAACCTCCTAAGACCTAAATCTTCCACTTTTCTAAAATAAGTTATAGTATCATAGTTTTAAAATCACATTGAACACATTAAAATTCTGATAAAAACAATGTTTGCGGGTAAACTAACATATAATAAACACAACTCCATTCAAACTCCTTGTTCTGAAATGTTATCCAACTCTTTTAACTGACCCATTTTCCCTCTTCTAATATTATGGTCCGAGTCAATATGTAAACACGATAATTTCTTCAAAATTGATTTTTTTTTTCACATAGTTGCAAACCCCTTTTCTAGAAATATACCCCAGTGATTTGGATTCGTTCATGATGATATGTTTTGTATTCTGTGAAAGAAAGCGAGGCAATGATGCTAGACTTCCATTTTATATAAGTTATTAGAGGATCCTCTAGACCTCGACTCTAGAAAGATTTAGATTCTTTCAAATTTTGCCTCGCTTACAACAGAATATAGTATTAAGGGTGCTGCTCTAGCCCGCTTTGTAATAAAAAAAGAAGAAGATGTTTTCTTGTTTTGCTGTTAAAAGAGATCTGCTGTTTACAATAGACCCTATACATCATGATCATTACAGCATAGTGGACCTATATCAATTTGATAACTTCTTGCAAATTGATATGCTCTGCTAGAAACCCCTTTTTAAACCAGATATTAGCTTTTGAAAATTCGCATAGCGTTACAAGTGCCTTTTTGTCCTCAAAGAAGGAGATCAAAACGGGACCATTATGGTCGGTTTCAAAGTCTCTTTCTGGTTACAGTTTCTACTTTGTTACATTGGCTCATGTCCATTTGTTTCCCCGACAACGATTGGGGACCTATGTCTCCTATTTTTGTTTGTTTACTTAGATTGGGAATAATTGTTTGTAATTATTAACAACATTACTATCTTTTTTGGAACTGAATGCCTTGAAAAGTTGAACCACAAACCACATAGATTGTTGGTGGATGTAAATGCTTGAAGTTTTTAGTCCAACAGAAAATACGATATTTACAATCAATGTTCCACAAGCTATATTTTAACAAAAGTTTAGAACGGGCAAAAAAACCTCAACTCTGTGATTCTTTGGATCCAACTTACCCTTCCATAAGAACCAACTCCGGTCAATGTTCATGTCTTTAGGTACCGCCATGTGGAGTGGGAACTGATTCGAACCAATTTTCTAGCAAAGCCCTTCATAGTGGCTTAACAAAACATATAGTCTCTCGGGAAATGATACCAGTCGTACTATTGACCCTACCGTAACATTATCTTATGGTGTATAAAAAACCGATTTATATGTTTACAACTATTGTGTTACCCCACCTACTGACTTATGAGTTTACGATCTTTCTTATAGACCACGTTTGAGGGGGTAAACCTTGTCGCGGAGGGTCGGGTGCTTCTTTTATGATTAAAAGTTAACAAGTTTGAGTTATGGACATAAATCAATTTGTAAAGATATTTTGGTGAATTAGGTTATTCTCAATATTTGATTAGATGCACAAGTTGTAAGATATAATAATTGTTTGCTTACACAAGTTATATGGAATATTTGTAAAGTTTGTTATTTTAATATGAGCATGCATGTTTGTTTTCATTAAAAAAATTCATGTGACAAGTATGATTGTTTCATGCAATGAATGTTGAGTTGTCCCCTAAACACAGTTTTTAATACAAGATGTTTTTTATTTGGAGTCAGATTAATAGAATTGTTAAATGTTCAAAGGGGCAACTATCCCTTGGGTCCGGAGGCCTTGTTATTTTCTTGATTTCAGTTTACAAGTACATTCATCTTAAATGTTTCGCATTTTATCGGTCTCGATTTCGGTTTTATCGGTCTCGATTTAAGTTTAGGTGTCCATATTCTTATTTTGGGTCGTTAGAAATAAATATTTAAACAATTAAAAGAAATTTTAATTGTAATGTAAAGAATACGATTTTAGTATAGTTTTTGACGCGATTAATTTTGGCTATTAACTTATGAGTTATAGATGGTTAGGGGTGTTCAAAAGACACGGACCGGACCGAACCGGAAAAACCCGGACCGGACCGAGACAAAAAAAAAATCAAGAAAACGGTGGACCGAGGACCGGACCGCTTTTTCCGTGTCATTTCCGGTCCGGTTCCTAGTCGGTTCTAGCCGTTTTTTCGGTTCTTTTCGGTTTTAATACCTCACACAATACACAACATAGTAATAAAAAAGGTTATTCAACATAGTAAACCTATGGATTATATAGAGGACTAGATGTATATCAACTAAACTGCTTTTGTAAACAATATAATACCAATTAGAATTCCTATTTGGTTTAATTTTTATATAAAGTTTAATTGGTGTTATAATATTTCATTGTTTAATACTTTACCGGTTCGATTTCATTGTTTAATATAATATGTTTTACTTTCCAAAAATAAAACATTAGATTGCCACGTATAGGAGAGTAAGTACCCCACAATCGGTACCCATGAATGACGATGATGAGATTTGAAACTAAATTGGTATTATATTGTTTACATGTTTAATTGTTTAATGAATATAAAATTAAATATTAGCATATTATTAAAGAAAAAGTTAACTTTTCGGTCCGAACCGGTGAACCGCCGGTTTAGCCACGGACCGGACCGGATATATTTTTTTAGTATTTTTGAGAACCGAGAACCGGACCACCATAGCCGGTCCAGTTCGGTTCCGGTCCAAAGTCGGGCCGTTTTTGCGGTTCTAGCCGGTTCTCGGTTTTTTTGGTCACCCCTATAGATGGTTACCATAAGTTTTAATAGTCAAAATAAGGTTATTTATGTATAATGTCAACTTAATTTTGTCATCTTTGGACAATGGTTGGTTACGATATATTTTTTTGACAACGTTTTTCTAAAAATACGTATTTAAAGCTTATATCGAAATATGATACTTAACATATGATGACGTGTTTATATCATGCTAATATGACACATATATACTTTGTTTAGGAGTATACGAAATTAGTGTCAAAACGAAATAAATGAGATATTTTGAAACGCTTTAAAATTAAACACTTTATATATATTATGCATAGTTTATATTTCTCAAAAGAATATGACTGTAACTAAATCATATTATGATATAAGTTAACAAAACGGATTTTTTAAAAACACATTGTCTCGAAAAAAAACATCAGAACCAAATTTGGGTGATGAGAAATAACCAAAAAGAGTACTATACCTAAAAAAAATGTCAATAACAAAAGTAAATTGTTTTATACTCCATCTATATGGTTATCTTTACCATTTCTCTTAACTTTTATATTGATCGATTTAGGTTGTATATCAGCAAAAGATACTTTAAATATGCACACTCTTTTCTAATTAGGTTTTAGTGTGGAAATTATTCATTAATAGATTCAAACCGACCTAGTCGGTTTGATACATACTATACTCATTTTTTGTAACCCTAATTTGCTTAGACAAGTTCTTCAATACGTCATTCTTGTCACTTTTTTCTATTGAAAAATATCACTTTTTAAGAAGTTTATTTTTAACTAATTTGTTTTTTTTCCCACCTCTATTATTAACTTTTAAGTCTATTATTAACTATTAAGTATCAAGACTAGTTGCGTTCACATATAATATGAATACTTTATTGTTTTCGTGAATTTAGCGTTACCATAAAAATAATAATATGAATACCCTTTTTTATTTAGAAAATTTAACATGCAACATTACATCATGTAGGGTTTGCATTTCTGTCTCTTCTATTCCACTTCCTTTCCTTATTTTAGTGATAATTATATAGTGTTATCTATAGTGTGAAGGACCACAATAATGATGTTTTTACCTATTTATATATACATATATCTATATCTATATATACATACAAACCACAAGGAATTGAATAAACATATTAGCTCATACATACTTTGTTTATTCTGTTCTCCATGGAAACTTTAGAATCACTTTCTATTGAGAGCTTCTCCTACAGTTGGTTAGTGAACGTAAAATCGTCTTTTGAAAGCCCGAAAGGTTCGTTTAGATCCTCTTTTGATGAATCTAACTTCATTGAAATGGACCCAAAACTTTCTGCTTCCAAAAGATTTCTTGTTTTTCATCAAGATTTCGACTTTGATTTGCCAACATTTCAGCCTTGTGTTCATGCTGATGAACTCATGTCGAATGGGACTTTGGTTCCTCTCTTTTTAAAGCCATTGGATGTCAATATCTATGATTCTAGTTCCAATTTCACTTCAACTCTGACCTCCCCCTTGTCTTCTTCAACTACTCCAGCGAATGTGTCTTCGTATCGCAGAAGTCGTTCTTTATCTTTTACAAGGTATAAAAGATTACCGAAAAGAGTTGTACAAAAGTATTTGAATTTCATTAGACTGATTTGGCTTAGAATGAGAAGAGGAAAGTGTGATACTAGTGAACTACAAAGATCAACAAAGAGCTGGGAGGATTTTTCGGGCACAATTGAACCGTGTGGTTCTGATAATTGGCCAAGGTTTTGGGTATTTGATAGCCCTAACTGCTCGTCGTCTCCCAGAATAAGTGAAGCATATGGTGCTGATAATTGGCGAAGATCTTGTGATTCTGAGAGTTCAATTTATGAAGCAGTTCTTCATTGCAAGAAAACCATTGGTACGAATACAATAATCTTTGTATCTTTTCATTAGTTTAAATTATTAATATTTACCGGCTTAAAAAAAAGTCACTATGATAAAATTATGAATGAATTGAAATATTTACTTATATCATGTAAAATTTGGTCAATTTTCAGGTTGCAAATAAGGTATGTCATGAAGGAAACATAGAAGATGCCAAGATGGTACAACTTGTAGAAAATCAAACTGATAATTGCTTCTTCTAAGCTTTTACCTTTAGTAGTTCTTATGGCCACAATGTAATTAACTAGTTGTCCAAATTATGTTTTTAAGGCTGTCTTCATATTATAATACATGTTTTAAAACATCATTTGGATGACTATATTCCAAATTGTGTTATGAACTAATGGTATTGTCAAAGAAGTCAGAGCTAGCAGGATCGATTGTTTAACTTTGGCAAGTTAGCTATACCAGGGCGCATGTTTCTTGTTTATAAAAAGCTCATTTTACGCAGAGGTGACAATGTTACTCGTTTTCTAATAATGAGTTGAGTTGGATTATGTTGAATCTTTAACGATCCAATTTAATTAAAAGATGTAACTAGGTGAAAAGAAAATGTGTTTGAAAGGTTCCAGAACGAACTTTAATTTATACAACTTTCTAAATCATTTGTCACAAATGGATTTTAATATTGAAATATTAACGGGATTTTTCTTAAGATAAATTTAATATTTATTTATGGATAATGTATTAAGAGTTCTTCAGTTCACATTAAAAAAAAATTCATTAAAGTCATCTCACTATTAAAAGTTTAAAATTATATTACTATAAATATTGCTAGTCTTTAAACTATTGAAATGTAAATATATGATTACGGGTTTGGAACTATTTATCTAAAATCATCCAACTATTCAAAGCAACAAGGTTATGATGTTTTTTTACCTAATAATATTGTTCTTTCTTTATAGTCGGAGTTAGACATGTACAAATTGGGTTTGATCATAACTTGAAACGGTTTTTGTTCAAACCTTGAACATTGGTTTGGTCAAAAACCAATTCGGGTTTAACCCGGTTTTTGGTATGAAAAGACCCTACAGGATGAAACCGGTTTGGGTTAAAAACCAATTTATTTTTTAAATAGGAAAAAAAAACGTAACTTGCATAACCCAATAAACTTCGCCTCTTATTAAATAAACTTATACACATCGAACAGAAACGTTGTGTTTTAGTACATTAACTTGAAACACATTTTTATAAGCTTAATATGTAATTATTTGGAAATAAACTTTGACTTTTATCAAATAAAACCAATATACAACTTAATTTCTAAGCGATTAATTCATCGTAGCTGATTACTTCATTTTCATCTTCATCGAGAAAGTCATCATAAACAGGTTCATCTTCAGAGCTAACCTCGCGCGAAGCTATATCGAGAGTGATTTCTTCATCGGAAAATGATATTGCAAAACCTTCTTCCACCTCGATATCGTGTATTTCCTCTTAATCTTTAGTTCACCTTCAAGACTTGATGTGTCTTGTATACGTTCGGCCGCGTCTGTTAGGAATAGAATATTCATAACATTGTATTTGTATTTGTTATTAGGGGCATAATTGTAATAATTAGGAAGTCTTCTTAAAGCCCCCACACTCCTATTGAGGTGTGATTAATGTAACTTTTGGAGCTTAAAGCTAAATCTACTTTCTCTCTCTAGGTTAACTTTCTCTCTCTAGACTGATCAAACCCAACAATTGGTATCAGAGCAGGGTGCTCGAAAACAGCTTGTTTGAATAGGATCATTCGACTAGGACTACACGAATAGGAAAATTCGACTAGCATTTTAACTGACACGAATAACAACTCTATTCGTGTTAGTTCAATTGATATTCGTGTGTTTTCATTCGAATGAAGGTATAATTCGTGTATGTTGAAAAAGAGTTCAAATGAGGTATTCGTATGAAAAATTGCAACATTCGACCAGTATCATTCGAATAGGATAGATTCGACTGGATATTGTACATACACGAATAGGAAGTTATTTCATGCTAGTTCATTTTTACTCAAATTAGACAAATCCGGGGTAACGACATTTAGGTGCTTATAACTTGCATTGGTGTAACGACTTAGCAAACTTATTAATGTCATAAAACTGTTTATTAGGGGACTTTACCAGGTCTTATATGTCACCATAAGGGTCTAGGTCATTTGGGTACTTGTCGGATTTCTCAAAATCGTTTTAAAACTCAACGTTTTGAATTTAGTATTTTATCAGATTTTATAACCTGTTTTATAACGTACATAGCTATGTCATAATTTACTCAAATTAGACAAATCAGGATTCCTCGATGTATCCCTCTGATTCTACTTTCTGAATATATAAAATTCTTCGTCCAACTCCTTTTCAAACTCGAGATATGACAGTTTTAGTAACAGAGGGGTACTCACTGAGTTTTTAACGTTCTTATATAAATCTATCATTTGATCCAATGTTAACGAGTATTATGAAACGGCTAATTGGACACTTATAAACAAACATTAAACGGGATTAAATCTTTAAAACGGAAACGTACTCACATGTATTTTCTTGCTATCTAGGAAGCTCATCGTATAGTCGAGACTAGTTTGTGACCTACTATCTTAGACACACATCTACACTACTTGAGTAGTGTCTTTTTGCTATACTGGAGGTGAGTTCATTGCCCCACTTTTTACTGTTTTACATGTTTTAAACAAAACGAGGGGAAGTAAAGCTCAACCAAACAGATTTTAACAAACGGTTTTTCACTTACTATAAATAGACATTTCTATTTATGGAAACCTTCCATTTTTGGAAACTTGCTATTATTGGAAACCTTTCATTTTTGAAAACTTACTACTTTCGGAAACTTACTATAAATATATATATTTCTATTTATAGAAACTTACTATTTGTGGAAATTTCCTATTTATGGAAACTCATAAAAACGTGTAACAAACAAATGTATCTTTTCAAAACTATTGGTTGTGGATCTTACTTGGGCATCAGATTTCATCTGATTGATGTTACAAGCGTATCAACAGAATGTGCTGGTTGATACTACGGTACGGTGACTACTGTAGGATGCAGTCAGTGTATCTGGCTCTACATGCGCGGTACATATCTATCGGCAGAATGTTACTTGTCGATCAGTAGCGTGGCTACTACGGATTATTGTGATGATTATTTTTGTGAAATGTATGCATTGTTACACAACTTTATACATTACTTAGTGAATGGAAACCTTCCATTTTTGGAAACTTGCTATTATTGGAAACCTTTCATTTTTGGAAACTTACTACTTTCGGAAACTTACTATAAATATATATTTCTATTTATAGAAACTTACTATTTGTGGAAATTTCCTATTTATGGAAACTCATAAAAACGTGTAACAAACAAATGCATCTTTTCAAAACTATTAGTTGTGGATCTTACTTGGGCATCAGAAATCATCCGATTGATGTAACAAGCGTATCAACAGAATGTACTGGTTGATACTACGGTACCGTGGCTATTGTAGGATGCAGTCAGTGTATCTGGCTCTACATGCGCGGTACATATCTATCGGCAGAATGTTACTTGTTGATCAGTAGCGTGGCTACTACGGATTATTGTGATGATTATTTTTGTGAAATGTATGCATTGCTATACAACTTTATACATTACTTAGTGAATGGTTTGATTACTTGTCTTTTATTAAATAATCAATGAACTCGCTCAACTTTATGTTGACTTTTTAAGCTTTACTTTCAGGTAATGATCACGCATAAGACTTAGCTTGGGACTGGACTTTAGTAGACTTGGTTGCATTGTGGCTTATTTATACATTATTACTCTTGGATTATTCCGGGCTTGCATGCCCAAGTACTTCGTATTTTTATTGTTTGGTTGATTGAATGTTTATTTGTAGTGATTGATGTGCTCGTGTACCAAGAGGTTTTACCTTGGACATGGCGACATCATGACATACTATCGTTTATTTTATCATATAGACTATCTTTATTTACTAATGCGTTATGACGATCGCTAATCGGTCTCACCTTGTGTTTCCGCCACAATCAGGGTGTGAGATTAGTTAATATCACAGCTAGGTGTTGTATTATGTTTTCCTTAAACTTGTTATAAGTTAAATTATATTTATGAAATTGGGTGTTACAATTTTTCCATTCTTGTCTATAACATATGAATAGTATTTGACTTTATCAATAAAAAATGGAGAATTTGATTGATATCTTGCATAACGTTAGGTTGTTTTTCTTGTTCTTATATATAAAACTAGATTATTGTCCCGCGATAACGCGGAAAAAAATAAAAATTGAATCATAAATTTTATTTTTATGTAGATTTTAATTTATTATGAGAAAATAGTGTTGTACGTAGAATATATATATATATATATATATATATATATATATATATATATATATATATATATATACTTTTACGTTTATACACATATTGTTTATAGTTATAATAACATATACACCTTTATTTTTATACACATGGTTTGATATTTTGTGTATGGAGATTTTAGAATAATAATAAGGTAAATTATAGTCTAAATTAAATGATTCTATAAATAAATTATAATTATGTTTTTTATTTGAGTATAGATTGAATAAAAGAAAGAATGTAATTATGTATTGTAATAGGGTGTAAAATGAAAATAATATTGGATGACATCATCAATCTGATCTAACGGCTGACATCAAAGAGGTTAATCCATCCAACGGATCTTGCTTCGCCATGTGGCATTTAAGGCCCCTCTTTTATATTATATTAAAGATATAATATTATATATAATAAATATAAATATATGTTTCTAATTGAAATTACCACCAAAAGTATTATTACATAAAAACATTATACAAAGATATGAAGAAGCAATAACATAAATTAATAAAAAGAAAAAAGAAAAAACTTTGTAGAAACAACAATAATTAAAGAAATGAAATTAAACATTTTACATATAATTTTCAGTATATATAAAAATATATATCGTAGGCATTGTGCAAGTATTTTAATAGAAAATCATAATAAATAAATTAGAATACATTTAGAGTTCAAAATAAAAACAAACCATATTAATTACTAGTTTTGGATTTGACAATCTACACCTCTTTATTAATCATTAATATTGACCAACACGGATGCACTTCTACTACTTATATGAAAATATTGAATATTTATATGGACATAAACAAAGTAAGTTTACAAGGTTATTATTGATTATGAAAAAAAACCCTTTAGAGAATAGCACTAGACGACCATACACAAATAATGCTCAAATCTTGTTTCCGATAAATACATACACCGCAACTTGTAAATTTATTTCTGAATAAGTCTGAAGTGATGAGGGATACTTTGAGTCGACAAAAACAAAATGTGATAGGAAGAAATGCCAAAAACAAAGTTGACTATGTAATAAACTTGATATGTCTTATTTTTTTATTTGTCTTTTATTCCAAACACATTTATTATAATAGTTAACTTGTAGCGTTTTCTTGTTTTGCTTATAAACGTCAACCACAAGTGATAGATCGAGGATGGGATAGGTCCCCAATCCTGCTTCTCACGGATATTGATTTACGGGTCACAAAATATGTGAGGATGTTTTCTTACTAATGTTTTATAAAAACTATGCATAGAAAAATTCAAACTAAATTGTTAAAGAAATTTATTGATAGACCTAAATATTTGATTGGCTATTTGAAAAAATGAGTGGCTAATATAAAGAGGGATAAATAGTGGAATACACGTGTCATAAATTATATCAATTAGGCTTATTTTTAAACAGATATATTAGACCTATATATCATTGTTCAATAGTTAATCACTTTTGATTTTATCTCGTACCTTTTTTTCTTTTGAATTATCACCGATATGGGCTTTTCTTTTACATGATCACGATATTTCTACTAAGAATAAACAAGTCTAAAAATAAGAAGATAAATAGTTTTTGGAACAATTATAAGCGCAATAGTTTTTTTATAATATAAACATTGGAAAGTAACGATTAATATTTTTTTTTGTTTTTGTCTTTTTAAAATAAGAGCTCTGTATCTATAGATAATTAACTTTTTTTATTGATGATATTCATACCATTTTTTTTTTTGGAAATCAGACACTTATTTAATTTGTTTATAATAATACTGTTAATCATATTAGTTAAAACATAGTGGAATATTTAACGTTTATGTAAATGATTTCCAAAGTGAATCCATATGTTTTCACTATTCGAATCAAGTAATTAAAAATACACGATAAGAGATTCTACCATATACCACTTAACGTGATTATTGCTAATTTACCGAAACGTTGATTCCTAACCAGGAATCCAAACACCCTTGATTGATCCAAACAACCATCCAGAAACTGCAGAAACTTCCGCAGCGACTATCTTCTGATCTAAATTCCCTTCCGTGAAAATCTAGATCAGTGAGTCTTCTTGCTACCCACAAAGTTTGAAGCCGATCCAACAGATAACGAATCCGGGATCATGATTTTCCCACGACTGCGTCGTGTAGTCCGAATTTCGGAAGCATAACTTCTATGCAGAAGTTCTCCATAGATATCCACACGACACCTCAAGCACCCGATCCGAGTGCTAGCTATTGTAAGTAATTTAAAATCCACAACGAACAAACTCCTTTTGTACTTTTGGCAGATCAATGCAACAAGCGAAGAACACAACGTGTTTATATATGTTTGTTCAAAACTAAGAAGCAAGAAAACCAAAACCAAAAACCCTTTTAGGTTTAGTCGACTGTAACACCGATGGCGAACAACATGGATGGATTAAATTAGATACAACCAAAAAACTAGTTTATTTGTTTTTTTTGAAGAGTTTTAGGAAATCAAATATCATAAACCAATCAAAATCTTTCTTTCTCATTAAGTTTTGGATTTATCAAAATAATGCAAATAATTAATTTGACTTTCACCAATTAATTATTTAACCCTTAAATAATTAACTTGTTATAAACCGAACCTCGTTATATTGCATACATTATATAATATATGAATACAGTCTAAGTGTCTAAATGTGTGACCCTATAGGCTTACATATACTTAGTAGTACGACTTTATGTTTAACCGAGCACATCAAATTTCATCATTTCTTATGCTCAAACCCTCTAAAAACGTTATCGAAAATGTCTTAATCTACATCCTCTGCAAACCTAACAAATGCATACTCACCTACAACAAAACAATCGCAATTCACAACACATACAATCTTCCGATTTCACAAATGATTGCCAACAACATAACTCTGTAAGTCTACCTTTACCAAATTATTTCCAACAACAACAATAAAATATACTTTTGAATGCTTACCAACAATAAAGACATTCATTCAATAATTCAGCAAATCCTAATGAAATGTTCCAAGGTTAAATGTTTTAACAAGCTTCTTTAGGTTTTCAAAACCTTCAATCACAACCACCACTTCCACAAGAATTACAATATTCGCATCTTTGTCAAAACCCAAGAGGGTATCCACTAAAATCTTATGATACAATGACGAGGAAAAATTATTTACGGAAATACAGATACATATTTCACAAATTCTACAAATCGGAAACGAACAAAAAGAAAAAGAAATAGTGTAAACTTTTAGTAACGCCAATTATTAACTTAAAATTACTAAAAATAGAAGACTTATATCTATTATACATGAGTATAGATAATTAGTATTAGATTTGTATTGTTTTAGTAACACCAATTGTTAAATAAAGATGTAGTATTAGATTTTAAAGGACACATAATTATTTTGTACAGTCTTTTGTTGTCCATGAGATGTACCCTTTTCCGTTGGCTTAATTTTTGAAGCTTTTACATTCACTGCCTTTTTTAAAGGCTTGGATTCGGCTATGGATTTGACATGGTGCGATGGTGTACGTTACAGAATTAATTTTGGTTTAATAGTGTTTGTGGGTATTGTATATGTAGGGATTGATGCCAATGTTATTATTCTTACAGAACGTGTGTTGGTACCAATGTTGTTGATGTTGGTATCAGGATCGTGAGTCGTTGGGTGCTATTGAGAACGAATTGGATATAGGTGCGTAGTTTGTAAAATTCATTTGACTTGGAGAATGATTGGTCGAATGGGTTGTAAAAAAACAAATTTGCGGAGAATAATTCGTTTTCGAAATACGATGGGTAAGTAGTTTATAAAATCATTTGATGGCGTTTGAGAATTGTTGCACTGGTGTTTAGGTATTTTTTTCAAAGTGTATGTATGCATATATAAGGGTGTTTGGGATTGGTAAAAAGTTATTTAAAAAATAGGTGATTTACATATATGTCCTTATAAAACTTTAATATTATATCAAGATTCTTGTAAATTTTAAAATTACGTTACTATTCTTCCAAAACTTACAAAATATTCACAGATATCAAAAAAATAAAAATAATAATGTATATGATTTTAATGTTTTAATTAAGGGAGATGATTTACACACTTTTGCATCTTATTCATACACTTAATTATTATGTAAGTTGACAATTTTGTCCTCTTATATGCTCTTTTTGTTTTCTGTTTTTTTCTTTCACTCACTTTCTCTCTCTCTCAATATACACAAACAAAAACTTATATGTTCCCAAATTTCTCTATGTTTTTCTTTAATTATTTTAATCAAAGCAATAACATATTTTTTTGTTCTGAAAATATAGATCTATGAATTTTATATCAACAAATAAATCTATTTAAAAAATGTTGTATATGTTGTATCTATTTCTTCATCTCTCTATATATATGATGATCATAGAATTCATAAAATATTTAAGCATTGAAGATCTACCTTATACAACTAGGCCGATAACTGGTGAAAGAAAGCAAAGATACCGATCACACGCCGACAATTGTTAAACACATTTATAGAATCATCACGAAACGTGGCTCACTTAGACCACCGGAAGTAAAAATAAATGATAAACTCTGCACATTTGTATCTCAAAAAAAAACCCCA
The DNA here is from genome assembly GCA_910822075.1 of Senecio squalidus. NCBI lineage: Eukaryota > Viridiplantae > Streptophyta > Magnoliopsida > Asterales > Asteraceae > Senecio > Senecio squalidus. The sequence goes on from CAJVGC010000592.1 coordinate 22,840,732, forward strand.
CCTCTTTTACTTATCGATCTTCTGTTTCATATCGTAATTTGATCCTAGTTCGAAACAAACAAGAGAGTAAAAATATTTCAATTCATTTCTCTCGGATCTAGGCCACTGTTTTTGCCTCCGTCTTAATTTGACGGAGGAGATTTTGTAATTGTTTTTTTCAATTTTGTTTATAATTAATCAATCGATTGATCGTAGCATCAATGGCAACCAAATTAGTCGCGCTTGATCCTGAAGAGCTCAGGTTTCAATGTAAGCATGATTTGAATATTGATAATGTTTATGTTAATGTATTTGATTTATTTAGATATATTTTTTATTCGAATAATTGATCATATGTTTAGAATTATGATGATTATAGGTTTGGATTGTGTGCAATCGTGTGGTTAAAATAATGTTTCGATTAGTTGAGTTGTATCCGGAACGAACGAAATGTTTGATTTGAATATGAATATGATATTAGGTGCATTGTGTAGAAGGATAAAATTGTCAACTTACATAGTATGAATAAAATGTAAAAGTGTGTAAATCATCTCCCTTTTATTATTTATCATCTACTAAGTTAAATTACAATTAATAACTTGTTATGTTCAAAAATTCGGATTTGAAAACCGTAACCGAATAATTGTTTTTATAGTCCGTAGAGGATGGATGACAAAAGCTTTTACTGCGCAGATAATATATGAGTCAAAAGGCCACTAAAATGTATTACACTTAAAATACAGTCGCAACACTAGAGTCGGAAAATATAAAATACAATATGGTTATGTTCATTCAGCTATATATTACCACTCATTTTTAACGGGAATTTAGAATTTGGACCGATATCAATGCTTTCTTTAATAGAACACGGTTCAAACCAAAAACTATTAGAACCAACATATATTTATAGTTCGAATGATTGAACGAAAACAATTTTCTAAAACAATCAAATGTACTACATCACCACATGTATATAAAATATACGGATAGAATGAGTTTGAAGATCGATGGACCAAATCATAAACTATTACACTCAAAATATTACTCGTGAAACAAGACACTAACGAAAATCATTACCCATATAAATAAATAAAATGATGGCCGGAAGGGGCGGTTACCGTATAATTCATATTTTGGTTCGAAATAGCGAATAAGAAACTTTTACCATATTATTATTGTATGCTCCGAGTGCCCGAACAACTCGAACCATAACTATTATTTATCTTGATACAAATGAGAAACTACCATAAACCGTAACCATAATTTTCTCGAATATAATTTTTCTTTCCCGCTGTATCGCGCGGGTTTTATAGTATGAAATCAGGAGAGCTAAATCAACGAGCCGTTCTTCCTACTTATTCGAGCTAAGAAGCAAGGGTAGTTCCGTCTATGGAGCCTAAAGCTTCAACCATGGCATAGCAGTAAGCAGTAAGTTGGCCCAGCTTACAGGCCAGGGCTCTTTCTGACCTGATAACTAGTATCGCCCCCCCCCCCCCAGCTCTATCAGCAGACCCTTTCTTTTGCAATACTTAAAAAAGTCTCAACAGGTGAGGAAGGAAAAAGCTCGACCGTACTATAGGGATGACTCTATGGCTGAGGGGCCTCCTAAAGAGTAACGGAGGTGTGTGAAGGTAGGCTCAAGCTAAGATTCTGCGGGAGTAGTCTATAATATCTTCCTCTATCCGATTAAATAATGCTACAAATAACATCAAATAATATACGTTTGGGTCTCATACACGCTTTGAAAGTTTAAAATTGTTTTTTGCTTTCTTGGTCATGGACCGTAATGATTTCCTATCTCAAGTAGAAAACTGGCCACAACAATCTGACATTAACATAATACTCCGTATTAGTAACGAGAGAAACAATCACGGTGTTTCGACATAGACTTCGACTTTGGAAGTCCAATAAAACTATTTTTCAGAAACAAAAGTCATATAGATTTGTTTTGTAAATTAAGTATCATAGATAAGTAACTCATATGAGTTATATAAAAAAGTTTTATATGAACTTTTTTAGCTTTAACTCAAGACTCGCTAGTATTTATAGCTGTTCATGTTTAAAATCTTCTTGTTGACCTCAAAAGTAAAAAATCCGAACAAGAATAGTATACAATATAACAAAAAATTTAGGAGAAAAGCAAATGGTTCAAAAGTTACCCAAAGTATATTTTAAATATATAAACCTCGTAAATCTTGTAGTTTTTGTAATCATAGTTATCAAAGTTGTATTTATTAATGGAAAAAACAAAGATTTTGGACAAAAATCTGCACCGGGTCAACCCAACTGTATTGACCTGAACACAATCTCACATGTGATGATCAAATTGGTTCCAAATGGAGTATTTTTCACAGAATGCACATCATTTGGAATAACGAAGCTCATTGACAGATATCATCTCACGATTGGAAATCAAAATGAGCTGCAAATGCATCAATTGAAATAAAACTTCCTCTAACACATTTAAACACCAGAATAGATAACTACAAAAGCGAGAATATGATAGCATGAGCAGAATGGATAAGTCTAAAAAGTTTTAGCCCCAGTCAACAACAAGGTCATTGTACAATAGATCAAAAAACAACATAATCTATTTAGTTCATCCATAACTTAAAATCAACTTCCTCTGCTCTTCTGATATTCCGATTCAATAAGTTATACAAGGTCAATACTAGTCTAATCAACGCATTTTTCTCAACGTTAACCGCAAATCAACATAAAAATATCACAGTCAACATAATTTACAAATCAAGAGTACTCTTATACACTAACAGATGACACTTTTGTCCTGAGAAATTTGCACCGAATTTCTAGTACAAATTTGCAGCAAAGGCGTCTTCAGCTCTAACCCTTTTAGCGTTCTCCAACTCTTGCAAGACAGCAGCATGTTTCGTACCTCTAAGATGATCTTCCATTACAATGCCACTTGAACAAGATGAATTACAAAGCTCACATAAAAAGGGGGTGCTAACATTTTGACCCCGCTTTTTCAACTGCACGACATTTCCTTTATGCCTTGATGTCTCGGAATGTTGATTCAGATGAATAATAGTACCAAACGTTATCTGACAGATCTTGCAGACTAACCCCATTGAGCGCCTTTCTAGTGCTGTACCACTCGATGATGGCTCTTTTCTCTTTAATGTTGTATGACTCGAAGAATGCACCTATAAGTATATATTTTTACGGTCATCTTTCCTTCCGACTATCTCACATAAAAAAACATAATAAAACGATGAAAAAAGTTCACCTGGGAAGGTAGCAAAGGATTTAAGTTTATAAGAAACCGGGAATCCAATTTACTTCGATATTCCATTTCTCGTTTTATAGCAAGCTCGAGAGGCATTACATTATGTAGCGTAATCATTTCTTCATCCATCATTGCTACACAAATACATGACATGTCACACATTCAAACACATTTGTTAGTTTTTAAGCAAATAACGACACTAAACAAACAAGTTCGGTATGTTAATAGTATTCGTAAAACCGAATGAGCCTCGTTTATCATTATTTATGAAGTAAACTGTGATTTTTTTATGTTCAAAACTTTGAAATGAACTTATTGAATGCATTTAAATTGATTAATAATAATAATAATAATAATATAAATCTATAATTTCATACTTTCCTTGCCCTAAAACGCCATCTTAATTTTATAATTAAATTCCAGAAATTACAGCTGAGGAAATCAAATTCAATTAAGCATATAAAAGTAATAATTAGGGATGAACTGAAAATTAGGGTTTATGTTTACCTGAATCGAAGGAATTAATTGGGAGAATTGCAACTTCAAATGTTACGCAACTCAAATTAGGGGGTGTTTGTTTGGGGAGTTTATGTTATGTTTAATAAGCATGGTTTTTCGGGATTATGAACTATTTATGGAATTATTGTTGTCTATTATATTATCTTTAATATAATATAAAAGAGAGGCCTTAAATGCCACATGGCGAAGTAAGGACCCTTAGATGGGTTAACTTATTTGATTTCAACCGTTAGATCAAATTGATGATGTCATCAAACAATATTTTCATTTTAGTTGTCCCACATCGCTTCAGGTATTAAACTTTTTCATACTTCTAGCATATATATATCATATGCCTTTAGTTTTTCCTACTTTGTCCCACATCGCTTCATGTATGAAACTCTTTCAGACTTCTAGCTTATATATAGCATATGCCTTTGGATTAAAATATAGTTCGACGGTAATTTTCGGGTCAATCGGGTCAAACCCGAAACCCGACAAACTGGAACTATTCTATCCGAAACCCGACCCTATTTATGAATCGGGTGTTGCCTTAAATGCCACATGGCGAAGCAAAGACCCTTAGATGGGTTAACTTATTTGATTTCAACCGTTAGATCAAATTGATGATGTCATCAAACACTATTTTCATTTTACACCCTTTTACAAAACATAATTACATTATCTCTTTAATTTCAATCTCTACTTAAATAAAAACAAAATTCCAATTTACTTAAAAAAAATTCACTCAATTTGAACTATGATTTACATTATTTTTATTTAAAATCTCCTAATAAAAAATATTAAAACATGTATATAAACGTAAAAGTGTTTATGTTATTATAACTATAAACAACATGTGTATAAACGTAAAGGTATATATATATGTTATTATACGTATAACATTGTCTTTTTATAATAACCTAAAATCTACATAAACATAAAGTTTACAATTCAATTTTTATTTTTTTCCGCGCTATCGCGGGACAATAATCTAGTAATACATAGTAATAAGCTCATAAACGGTTATATAAGCCGGAAAAATACTGTCTTATTAAACATAACTAGCTTATTGACCCGCCTAATACGCGGATAATTATATAAAAAAATATATAATGTTAACAAAGAACATATAACTTATATAAAAAGATTAATAGAAAGCTATTAGTCATGTAGACAAAATGATTATGTTAACAATTGTAAAGATAAATAAAAATTTACTATGTAATTCGGAAAAAACCTTATTAAAAATAAAATAATTATAATAAATAAAAAAACTAAAAATATTACGTAAAAAGGACGAAAAAAAACAGAATATTTTTTATATGATATGTTTTCTGTTATATGCAAAACACTCGTAAAACAATAAAATAATTTTCTTTTCTTTTTATAATATATAAAAAAAACTAAAAATAATGGATAAATAGGACAAAAAAAAAACAGGAGATTTTTTATATGATATGTTTTCCGTTTATATGGAAAACACCCGTAAAACAATAAAATAATTTTAGTTTATTTATATACTAAATATGTGTATGTGTGTGAAGAAAAATTATGTTTTGTATCTTTTAGAACTAATTTAAAATACAAGTGTTATATTATTTAAAATAGAAAGGTTAATTACTTTTATTTAAGTGAAAATCACATATATAATCACTTGAGAATTCAAAAATACCAAAATAATCATATGATTCGCTTCATTTTATATTAACTAGCATTACGCTTATTAAATTTGAAACTCTTTGAAACCAATACATTCAGAACTTCATTTTTTGCTGCCCACATTAGTCATTCTAAACTGGTTTTGATTCGGGTTTATAACGAAATACAGAATTGTGTATCAATTTTTTTAGTTGTAAATAGTAAATATACCTCGCCTGGATTAACAGTGACCATGTGAGGGGTAAAACTCCCTCCGGAAGTAATTTCATCGCCTGCCATGAAACAAAAAACATATGACGTGTAGAAAGTGACAAGAAAACTTTTAGACCAAAACTATATGTGTGTTATGCAGGTGATTTCGACTTCAAATCTTGCCAAAAACTTAGAATAGTTAGAAACTATTTTGAACTTAGGGTTCCTGACTAGATTATAAACATTGGAATTGATTGATTATAGTAGTGGGAATCTGAATTCACGATAGATTAACCAGTTATAAACCGAAAACATATAAATATTTTAGACCAAAATTTCGTAAGAGTTGAAGTTGGTTGAAAAAGTAGTGTGCCTCGAACAATATCGGAAAGAAAAGTCAATGTAACATAATCATGCGATTTGCAGACGGAGTCTATTGCAGCAGAGTTTGTGTTTGTTGAAAAACAAAAAATACAAAGGGAAGGATGGTTCCAAAGAAAGAAATTCGCCTTCCCTCCATCCGTGCCAAATATAATAAAGTCCTTTATTGGTCTTGTTTTTTTTTTGTTCTTTGACAAACATAAACCGTGTTGCAATAGACATTGTCTATAAATCATATGATGCAGCTTCTATTGGTGTTTTCGTTGTTGTTTAGAGCTCTGTGCTAACGGTAAATTATAAGTTATTGACTTATTGTTATTTAATCAATTTGAACCTCTTTCTAGTTTTTCAATTAAGTATAACTTTTTTCTTATCTAACTAGTTTTGTGGTCGTGAGTTCAGTTTCTTACTAATTTAATTGAACAATTTCAATGTTTTGATTTAGTTTGGTGCTCTGTGTTTAAGGTAGTTCCTAACTGTTATTGATTGTTTATTCAAATACGCTGTGTTATAGTACGTGTTTTTCAGTTTGTAACAGTATATAAATTGTGTGCCCATTGTTTATATAAACACTACATGTTTTAGTTTCGATTGTGGATTAGCTTCTTTCATTAAGTTACTTGAAGTTGATAAAGGTGGCGTTTGGATGATTCTTATAACATCGTTCAAGAATCAAATTTAGATACTTTGCTGCAATAAATATGATTAAAATTATAGAGTACTCGGATTTGTTGCAACAACTTTGTACTTACTTCTTTACGTTTTATTTAGGCCATAATAGATAAGAATTGGGTATCAAGATCGGTTTTCTTAAATACTACAAATTTTGCTTTCGCGACTTTAAGTCCCAAAGTATGGGTACAGATTAATTCTTTTTGATCGCTTTCAGTTTTTTTTCTTTCTTTTTTTTTATCAGATTTAGTTCTTAGCACTTCGACTTTACTAATCGAAGGATCTTTCTACTGAAGTCATTAATTTATTATAATATTTTATTGCAGATAATGTGTTTCTTAGACTTAGAGACTGATTATATTAACCCATACGAGTTAGCGACTAAGATAAACAATATTACGTTGCCAGAGTTTATAACTCAACGGGCATTGTGCTTTCTCCATCTCGTTATGCGACATTGGATGATGTTCTTGTTGTGTCTCCCGTATTTATGCTATAATGTTAATCTGTAAGTGCATTTCTCACTCTTCGACTTTTTGGTCAAATCTTTTCTTTCAACAGATTGAATATTGATATATACTCTATCTTTTGCAACAAATTCCGCAGTATTTTCAGATTTGTTTCACAAAATTCAATCCATCTAATAATTTTTCACCAAATTGATAGAATTCATGTAAAATTTTGTAAGTTCAATTCTTGTTTGTTTGACTGCAATAGTCAAACTGTACACTTTTATTTAAAAACGGAGTATTTATTGTTCGTTAATCAAGGGTATTGTTTGGGCAAAAACAAATCATTATAAATTATAGTTGATAAAATGGGCAGGTTAGGTTATGCGTCAAAACGGGTCAACTTTATGGGTCAAAACGGGCTGGGATATTTGCCAAACACTTTTTTTTATAACCTTTTTTAAATATAACTCATTCAACCCATTTTCTCTAACATAATTTTTGTTTTCTTATATTTTTTATATTTAGGTACGTTCACAAACGCCATGTAGTTTATGCAACAGAGGTGTTTAACGAGCTATCAAAGCAAAAGAAACAACGAATATTCAAACTTGTTTATCTTGCTTTCCTTCTTTTCTTTTCTATTTTTTGGTACGTATCTCAAACTCATTTGCATTGTCTGTTTTTAAGCACTTGGAAATCGAATTAACAAGTTAATATGTTCTACTTTAGGATGATATGGAGTATTGTGGATGAAGATTATTAAGAAGTACCGCACTCCCAATTGAGTAAATCCAAATGTAAGTAGAAGTATAGTCTAAATACTATTCAACTGAACCGTATAAAACTAAATACTAATGCTCGATAGTGAATGATCGGAAAGAATGTTAAAACGATGTAACTTCCTGTGATTGTTCTCCCAATAGCATAAATTTGAAAAGGCTGATAGAATGTAATGACAGGTACTCCACTTAAAACTGAAGCTTCGAGAAATTTGTAACAAAAAAGTGTCGTTTGAGAATTTGAGTAGAGATTTTCACGCGAACTACTCGGATCATATTTAGGTTTGAACAAGATCTCAAAGTCTCCAAGAACATTTTATTGTACATGTATTTGTATATTTAATTTAGTTTTTTTTATAGTTTTGTTTAACTATATTGTTCTGTTGTAAGATGAACTCTTTTTGTCTCGGATAATAATTGTTGTTTAATTTATGAAGAACTATTTTTCATTTGAAATGTATAATGGACTACTGACTAAGAGCCTCCTCAATCGAGGCGTTATGCACGCGTTCCCCCCCCCCCCCCCCCCACCCCACCATAACGTCGTTATGGCTGGGGGTGGCGTTATACACGCGTTTTCGACGTTGTGTTGCCACAGCAACATGGCGTTGCGAAGGTTTTTTTTTTTTTGTTTTGACCATTACTCGAATAAAAAAAAAATTATTTGATAAATATAAAAAAAATAGCCGTTGGGCTTATGACCGTTTTATATATTTTTTTTTTCTAAACAACTCTATAAATATTCAACCATAAACACAAATTATTTACACCAAATCATATTCTTTCTTTCTACAAAACCAAATCATATTCATTCCATCTACAAAACCATAAGAAAAAATGTCTCAACACAACGATCTCAACTCGCCTTCCTCCCCGGGCTTCGCAAGTTTCCAAACACAACCCGGTAACTTTACTTCACTACTCGCAGGAAACACCAACACACAACCGCAACCCCATCAACAAGCCATGACCGAATGACAACAATTCCAGTTTTGGCAATGGCAACAACAACAACAATCTCAAACTCAATCATTCCATCAACCACAAACTCAATCATTCCAACAACCCCAAACTCAATCATTCCATCAACCACAAACTCAATCATTCCAACAACCCCAAACTCAATCATTCCAACAACCCCAAACACAACCATTCCAATCGTCTCAATCGTTTCAACCACAACAAGCAGAACCTAGTGGTTCTCGTAAGATAAAAGACAAGGGTAAGAAAAAAGCTACGGTTGTGGAAGACGCCACCTCATCGTCTGAGGTTCAGTGGTCACAAGCCCAAGAACGACGTTTGGCGGAGAATTGGATTCATGTGTCGGAGTGTTGGAAAAAGGAAAACTCACAAGACGGTCTAACTTTTTGGTTTCGTGTTTTGGTGGAACCTTTCACAAAAAATGCACTAAGTTCAAAATGGACGGCTATGAGCAACAATTTGCGGAATTTCATAGCATGTCATGACCGTGCCGAACGAGATCGATCGAGCGGCGAGGATGACAAAACCGTCTACACAACGGCGTTAACCATGTACGAAGCCGAGATCGGACGCCCATTTCGTCATCATGCGGCGTGGGAGGTTTTGCATAATTCGCCAAAGTTTCTTAATCCTAAAGCCATTGACGAACCGATCCACCTCGACGACGATGCAGAACCGGACCTCTATGGCTATGATGAAATTTAACGACATTTAGGAAAGCCACGAGCATCTACGAGCGCACGTTCCTCCTCCTCATCTGATGTTACTTCAAAGCGGGACGAGTTTAACGACGGCGTTGTCAAAGAACTTCGCGAGCTTAGGATCGCTAAAACAATAGAGTTCAAATACAGACTCCGTTTTTGGAAAAAGGGAATTTCTTCGAATTTGCCAACAAATGATATGACGCCAGAGGATTGGGCCCGAGTCGAAAGGCAGAAGGACGAAATACGCGACGAATTAGCCGTCGAACAAGATTAGTTTTTTATGTATTGTTTTTTTTTATCGTTTAAGTATTTATCTATCGTTTTTTAAGTATTGTTTTTTTATCGTTTAAGTATTTATGTATTGTTTTTTTATAATTTTTTTTTATGTATTGTTAAACTTATTTTCAATATTAATCTAATTTTTTTTCATTCAACCCATTTTCTCTAACATAATTTTTGTTTTCTTATATTTTTTATATTTAGGTACGTTCACAAACGCCATGTAGTTTATGCAACAGAGGTGTTTAACGAGCTATCAAAGCAAAAGAAACAACGAATATTCAAACTTGTTTATCTTGCTTTCCTTCTTTTCTTTTCTATTTTTTGGTACGTATCTCAAACTCATTTGCATTGTCTGTTTTTAAGCACTTGGAAATCGAATTAACAAGTTAATATGTTCTACTTTAGGATGATATGGAGTATTGTGGATGAAGATTATTAAGAAGTACCGTACTCCCAATTGAGTAAATCCAAATGTAAGTAGAAGTATAGTCTAAATACTATTCAACTGAACCGTATAAAACTAAATACTAATGCTCGATAGTGAATGATCGGAAAGAATGTTAAAACGATGTAACTTCCTGTGATTGTTCTCCCAATAGCATAAATTTGAAAAGGCTGATAGAATGTAATGACACGTACTCCACTTTAAACTGAAGCTTCGAGAAATTTGTAACAAAAAAGTGTCGTTTGAGAATTTGAGTAGAAATTTTCACGCGAACTACTCGGATCATATTTAGGTTTGAACAAGATCTCAGTCTCCAAGAACATTTTATTGTACATGTATTTGGATATTTAATTTAGTTTTTTTATAGTTTTGTTTAACTATATTGTTCTGTTGTAAGATGAACTCTTTTTGTCTCTAGATAATAATTGTTGTTTAATTTATGGAAAAACTATTTTTCATTTGAAATGTATAATGGACTAATGACTAAGAGCCTCCTCAATCGAGGCGCTATGCACGCGTTCCCCCCTCCCCCCCACCCACCCCACCATAACGCCGTTATGGCTGGGGGTGGCGTTATACACGCGTTTTCGGCGTTGTGTTGCCACAGCAACATGGCGTTGCGAAGGTTTTTTTTTGTTTTTTTTGTTTTGACCGTTACTCGAATAAAAAAAAAATTATTTGATAAATATAAAAAAATAGCCGTTGGGCTTATGACCGTTTTATATATATTTTTTTAATTTTTTAATTTTTTTTTTTAAACAACTCTATAAATACTCAACCATAAACACAAATTATTTACACCAAATCATATTTTTTCTTTCTACAAAACCAAATCATATTCATTCCATCTACAAAACCATAAGAAAAAATGTCTCAACGCAACGATCTCAACTCGCCTTCCTCCCCGGGCTTCGCAAGTTTCCAAACACAACCCGGTGACTTTACTTCACTACTCGCAAGAAACACCAACACACAACCTCAACCCCATCAACAAGCCATGACCGAATGACAACAATTCCAATTTTGGCAATGGCAACAACAACGACAATCTCAAACTCAATCATTCCATCAACCACAAACTCAATCATTCCAACAACCCCAAACTCAATCATTCCAACAACCCAAAACACAACCATTCCAACCGTCTCAATCGTTTCAACCACAACAAGCAGAACCTAGTGGTTCTCGTAAGATAAAAGACAAGGGTAAGAAAAAAGCTACGGTTGTGGAAGACGCCACCTCATCGTCTGAGGTTCAGTGGTCACAAGCCCAAGAACGACGTTTGGCGGAGAATTGGATTCATGTGTCGGAGTGTTGGAAAAAGGAAAACTCACAAGACGGTCTAACTTTTTGGTTTCGTGTTTTGGTGGAACCTTTCACAAAAAATGCACTAAGTTCAAAATGGACGGCTATGAGCAACAATTTGCGGAATTTCATAGCATGTCATGACCGTGCCGAACGAGCGATCGAGCGGCGAGGATGACAAAGCCGTCTACACAACGACGTTAACCATGTACGAAGCCTAGATCGGACGCCCATTTCTTCATCATGATGCGTGGGAGGTTTTGCATAATTCGCCAAAGTTTCTTAATCCTAAAGCCATTGACGAACCGATCCACCTCGACGACGATGCAAAACCGGACCTCTATGGCTATGATGAAATTTAACGACCTTTAGGAAAGCCACGAGCATCTAAGAGCGCACGTTCCTCCTCCTCCTCCTCTAATGTTACTTCAAAGCAGGACGAGTTTAACGACGGCGTTGTCAAAGAACTTCGCGAGCTTAGGATCGCTAAAACAATAGAGTTCAAATACAGACTCCGTTTTTGGAAAAAGGGAATTTCTTCGAATTTTCCAACAAATGATATGACGCCAGAGGATCGGGCCCGAGTCGAAAGGCAGAAGGACGAAATACGCGACGAATTAGCCGTCGAACAAGAAAATTAGTTTTTTATGTATTGTTTTTTTTATCGTTTAAGTATTTATCTATCGTTTTTTAAGTATTGTTTTTTTATCGTTTAAGTATTTATGTATTGTTTTTTTATAATTTTTTTATGTATTGTTAAACTTATTTTCAATAGAGTTAATTACATAAATCGTCCCTATGGTTTATTTCAAATTACGGATTTCGTCCCTAAGTTTAAAATGTTGCATAAATCGTCTATTTTTTGAAATTAATTACGCTTTTCGTCCCTAATTTCTAACGGACATCCATTTTAGGGACGAAATGTGAAATTAGTTAGCGATATTTTTAACGGAATTTATTAACGGACATCCATTTTAGGGACGAAAAGGGTAATTAGTTTCTAAAAGTGGACGAATTATGCAACGTTTTAAACTTAGGGACGAAATCCGTAATTTTAGGTAAGGGCAAATGGCTTGTGTATGTTTCCAACTTGACACCGAATTCTATTGTGTACACCGGATTCACAGAAGTTCTATTGAGTACCATATGGTGACTATTTTATTCTTTTGAAGACACAAGGTAACCGTTTACCTACAAAAATCTACGTGTAACAAGTTAACGTCCACCTCAGCTTCCACGTAGATGTCCAGTAGACCTATTATCCACCTCAGCTGCCACGCGTGATTACCTCTCTCACACACACATTTCACACACAATCAAAATTCCACCTTTAAACCAAAAATCACACAAATTATCATAATTCAATCACACAAATTCATCAAAAAAATCATCAAATTCTTATACATTTCTCAAAATTAAATCAAAATCAAAAGATCACAAACCTAACCCATTTATAAAAAAAAGCTTAAAATCACAACACCCGTTTTGATCCTTAGCAAGACAATAAATCCCAAAAACACAGTGTCAAGATCACGAAATAAACGATGCTCTCGTGTATCATAACGTCCATCACAAAGGTCCAATCCACCAATAAAAGCAGATATCTTCCTATTATTTCCAGGGGCTTGTGAATCCACAATAACACATTTTTGATGATGGGTGTAAAGCGTCCCAACCACCTGCTGCTTGAAAATACTAAGTTTACTGCTGGCATATCGAGGTGACAGCACACATTGGACATACAAGTGTTTGAAAAACTTTCGTGTTTGTTCATCATGAGTTTGCATAACTCCGTCCTGCATACAGAACCATATGAAATTCTAATACAAATTCACAAGAAAAAACATTAATTTGTACATTCCGAAAAAGGAAATCAACTAAAATATGTATATAACAACACCAAAAGTTTTGCGGAACCATGTTCAGATCCGAGTTTTAACCGCCGCCATCCCAACCGCCTGAGAAATATTCAGGCGCCGGCGACGGAGAGGATTAGTTCATCACCATCGTGGAGGTGGCGGTGGTGGGTACATGAGAGACGGTGAACTCGTCGTCGGATTTAGAATCGGATCTAGAACGAATGGACGTGCGGTTACGGTGGTGGAGATGATGATAAGGAGGAGGAGGAGGAGAAAAGTTGTTAGGTTTCCGGCGGCGGAGTGCGGTTGTTTCCGGTGACCTCCCATTGCTTTCCGTTGTTTTCTGGTTAGAAGAGTTTGTTGTATAAGACATTCCGGTTGATTTACATGATTGTATATCTAAGCCAATTAATTATTCACACGTAGTAGAGGTGGCAGATTCAATGGAAGAGGTAGGGAGAAGGATGAATATGCTTGCTTGCCTTAATATTGGGAGTCTGTTTAAAGATGAAAACTAAAATAACATTTGAAATAGTCAAAGTAATAAAGTCAACATAATCTTTGGTAAGCCAAAATGAGATGGCAACCTATGTGGCAAAATGGAACGGGCAACCGGTATCAAAGGTTATTTGTGTCTTCAAAAGAATAAAATAGTCACCATATGGTACTCAATAGAACTTATGTGAATCCGATGTACACAATAGAATTCGGTGTCAAGTTGGAAGCATACACAAGCCATTTGCCCTTTTAGGTAAACCATAGGGACGAATTATATAATTAACTATTTTCAATATTAATCTAAGTTTATTTTTATTATTAATGTATTTTTAATACTAATAATGTATTAAAAATAATATGAGTAAAAGGGAAAAAATGAAAAATAATAAAACTGGTGGGTCCCAGATTTTATTGTTATGGTTGAGGGGTTTTTGTGGTGTTATGTTATGAATGGTGTTATGGTGACGTGATAGTGATAACACCCAAAACGGTGTTATCATTGAGAGTGCTCTAACAATGTTAGGGTTAGGAACGGAAACCTTTAGAAACCTTGGTTTAGAACGACTGATGTAAATTTAAAGCCATTAGGACCTGATACACACATACTTCCAAGGTTCACACTACAAACACACAAGATCATCTATGTCATCGCTGCATCCAGCATTGGCGCCGATTGCGACATAACATTAAACGACCACCTACTCAAAACTAGTACTTACCTCCACATTTTCCCCGACCTCACTCTTTGGTCTGTGACTCCGTGGCAGAGAATATTGAGTAGAGTCTAGTCCTCGGTTAATAATTAATATTAATATTTTAACACCAAAAGACTCAATCAAAACTTTTCATTTTAAAAATCCATTTAAAATTTAATCTTGTTTAAAAATTAAATATTTCAAAAACCATAAATGTATTAAACGAATAAATTACACCGTTGTAGCGAGCATTAAATTACCTTTCTATAGAGTACTCACTCGATATACTTTTGACGGAAAAAAAAATCGGGTTTTTTAATAGGTTTTGAAATTTTATATTATAAAATCACGATTTTATCACATGTGATTTTAGTAGTTTGACATATTTTTTTTTCGTTTTTCTTTTTTATTCTAGTTGAATGTATTTAATATAACAAATATATGTTTTGAAATTCATATTTAGTGTTCAAATCATATGTGATTGTTCCTTACGAATATCAACATTTGTCCGAAAGCGGAAAAAAAAATCGTCAATTTTTGGTTTTTTTTTCCGGGTCTATATAGATTATACCTCATATAATATTTTTGTGTTTTAAAATTAACAATTAAAGTTGAAATAATGTGTTTTATTGCCTTATAGGTTTTCGAAATTTACATACATAATAAAATCACATATGATATACAATACCATCATATGTGATGTACGTACTATCACATTTGATATGCATACTATCACATTTATGTCAAAAAAATGAACGAAAACAATAATTGTCACATATGATATACAATGCTATCACATGTGATATGCGTACTATCACGTCAAAAAAATGAAAGGAAAAAAAATCGTCAAAATTCGATATTTTTCTTCTTCTAAATTTAAGTAATTTATACGTTTTATAGTAGTTCTCTTTTATAAAAATTTACGAATTGGTGTTAATATCACATTTGATATTATCGTTACAATTTCAATATCCACCATAAAAGAAAAAGAAAAAAAAAAGTCGACGAAAGTATATATATATATATATATATATATATATATATATATATATATATATATATATATATATATATATATATATATATATATATATAACACCACTGCTCTATTTGAAGATAAAAATGAGACGGTTCCAACGATGTAATTTGTTTCGTCTAACGATTAACGGTTTATGAGATAATTAATTTAAAAAAATAAAAGAAAAATGGATTTTGGTTTTACAACTAGCCATTAAATTAAAATTTTGATGAAATCATAAGTACTAAAATTAAAAAGATACATATTTACATACACAAAGTCAACAATGCTAAAAAAAAAATCATAAGTCGTCTGTTATTATGCACCACTAGAAATGATCAATAGGATTTTCGACTAAAACCACTTGGTCCATACTCATTCTGATCTAAAACATTACATGGCAATTCTCACTGAATTACAAGAACAAGAACAAGAAGCATCATCATTTGAATATGATGTTTTCTTGAGCTTCAGGGGTAAAGACACTCGTCTCTCTTTTACTGATCATCTGTATCGTGCTCTGATCAATGACAACATACGTACATTTCTTGATGAACAAGAGGTTGAAACCGGGGAAGAACTTAAACCGGAGCTCACAAGAGCTATAAAAACCTCTCGTGCTTCGATAATCGTATTGTCCAAGGACTACGCGTCTTCAACATGGTGCCTTGATGAGCTCGTTATGATCCTCGAACAACAACAGAAGACCTCCAATTATATTGTTATTCCTATTTTCTACCATGTTGAGCCCACCCATGTCAGGAAGCAAGAAAACAGTTTTGGAAAGGCAATTGCTAAACATAAACAGATGCTTGATGAAGAGAAAGACCAGGAGAAGAAAAGTCAGCGCGCTCGTAAGCTGGAGTCGTGGATAAGAGCTCTTACACAAGTTGCTGGTTTAAAAGGAAAAGATGCAAATGGCCGGTAAAACTCATGAAACTCTTGTTAAATTTTATTTTGTGCTTTACTTAGACAACTTTTGTTATTTGAATCGACTTGTAGCCAAGAGACGATGCTTATTGAAGAAATTGTTAAGGATATCAACATTAGATTGAGTCTACACTTGCAGAGTAAAATCCCGCAGTTGATAGGGATGTACTCTTCAATCGATTTCATCAATTCTTGGTTGAAAGATAAGTCCTCAAAAACTGTTGACATTCTTACTATTTGGGGAATGGCGGGGATCGGAAAGACAACTTTGGCAGAATATATGTATAAGTTGCACTACCATGAATTTGAAAGAAGCAGCTTTGTTGAAGGAATAGCAAGAAAATGTACAGAACAATCAAGTGGATTGCTTGATTTACAGAAACAGCTATTGGGAGACATTTTGAAGAAAAGTACAATAGAAATACGCGATGTTAATGTGGGCACTGCTAAGATTGAAAACGCTTTAACTAATAAACACACGTTATTGGTTCTTGATGATATTGATAAGGTTGAACAGTTGGATTTATTGATCGGGATAAAAGGCTTTCGCCATGGGACCAAGATTGTAATCACAACCAAAGATGGGTCAGTAACTGAAAAATGTGCATTATTGTTCCGCACAACATTTCCTGCCACACATAGGAAGCATAATCTGTCTGGCTTAAGTGACACTGAAGCACTATGGTTTTTATGTTGGCATGCATTTGGAACCAATGCTCCCAAGGAAGGTTATGAAAAAGAGGCAAAGAGAGTAGCAACTTACTGTGAAGGACATCCATTGGCACTTAAAGTCTTGGGTGGTTCTTTAATCAACGAAGATGTAGCCACATGGAGCCACATCTTTGAAATGCTCGAGACAAAAAAGTTTTACACCGATATACAAAAGGTTTTGCAAATAAGCTTTTATTTGTTGCCATCAGGAGATTGTCAAGAATTGTTTAAGCATATTGCATGTTTCTTTGTTGGGAAAGATAAAGAAGTCACCGAAACAATTCTGAAGGAATGCGGTATCCGCACATCATATGGAATAACAAAGCTCATTGATAGATGCCTTCTCTCGATCGGAGAGCATAATGAGCTGAAAATGCATCAACTGGTTCAAGAGATGGGGAGAGATTTAGTCCGTCAAGAATCACCTAAAAAGCCATGGAAGCGTAGTCGATTATGGATCTTTGAAGAGTCACTCAATTTGTTAAATGAAGACAAGGTAATAGGAAATACTTAATTGTCTTCTGTTATCATTTATATCACAATGTCAATGTTTAATTGTTCATTTTCTTCTTAAATAGGGTACGTCAAAAGTTCAAGGTCTTGTCCTTGACATGAATATGTCTAGATCAAGTTATGAAACAAAGCATAAGTTTCACGATGTTGTGGACAACAAATTCAGAGCACTCTCCTTAATCCATTGGGTTTATGTGTTTTTCTCTATTATTTGGAGGATCTTCGCTCGGGGTTTTTTAATATTTTTGCATCCACGGTGCGAGGCAACAGAATTGAGAACAAATGTTTTAGCAAAAATGGATAACCTAATTCTACTTCAACTTAATCATGTAAAACTCAAGGGGTCGTACAAGAACTTTCCTCAAGGTTTAAGATGGTTGTGTATGCATGGATTCCGTTTGGGATATATACCTTCAGAATTACCAATGGAGAATTTGGTTGCTCTCGATATGTCTTATAGTGACCTGGAACAACTTTGGAAGAAGCCCGTGGTAAGAAATTCCAGATCAACACTTAATTTCAGTGTTTACTTTTACATATTTATTATAAAATGCCTAGCTAACTAAGTTCTGTTGTAGCAGATACTTGGGTCTCTGAAGATTATTAATCTAAGTCATTGCATAAAGCTTGTCAGAGTTGGTGGCTTCTCCGGACTACCATCACTTGAGAGATTGATACTAGAAGGATGTTTAAATCTGAATCATGTTTGTGAGTCGATTGGTGGATGTGCTAGACTTGTACTTATCGATATGAGTGACTGCATTAAGCTAATAAAGCTTCCTAAAAGCATGTGGAAATTAAAGAAAGTTGGAATTCTATCAATAAATGGTTGCATTGCTTTTAATGAATCTCCCATTGAGATGAAGGATATGGAGTCGCTCAAAGTGCTAAAAGCGGAAAGAATTCCAAAAATGGTTTTGCACTCGTTACCACCATCACTGGTAATCTTGTCTCTTAAGGATAATAATTTATCTAATGAATCATTTCCCATGGACTTCGGTAGCATGTTGATGTTGAAGGAATTATATTTAGATAAGAATCCAATTGATGCCTTGCCTACTTTTGTGAGAAGCCTCAGCAAGCTCGAGGTACTTAGTCTCGGCGGATGTTCTATGCTCAAGTCAGTTGTGCGCCCTCCAAGTACATTGAAATGTTTAAATATTGAAAAATGTCAGTCACTGGTGAAAATTACATTTCATGAAGAAATGTCAAGGCCACCACTCGTTAATCACACAGATGTAGAATCCTTAAATGAGATTCCAGGCATAATGAAACTTCAAGAGTTGGCACAAGTTGATGAAGATATATTAAGCACGTTAGGGTGGACAAAGATACAGAGCGTGAAAGATCAAGAGTTAGAAATTGGATTTCTACCGTGGTTTGGTGCTAAGAAACTTCCAGTCCAGGTATTCTCTCTTTAACTAACACAAAACTACACCCCAACAATATATGATAAACCTATGCTGACTAATCTTATATTTGCAGATGGTCTATGAATTTGGAATATTCAGCACGTATTATCGCGGAAAAGAGGTCCCAAACTGGTTAGGAGGTGATAAAATTAATGGGTCATCAATATCGTTTATTATGCCATCAACTCCAAATAGCAAAAAGTTCCGGGGATTCAATATAGCCTTTGTTAAATCACATATAGGTAAAAGTCATCTTAGTTTTTTAGAAATAAAGATAGTGAATAAGACCAAAAATCTTGCCTGGAGATATATTGGCTATGTTTTTGTTACGGTAGAAGCTGATTCAGAAATAGTATGGTTAAGCCATTGGATGTTTGGAAACAACGAGTTTGGAGAGGGGGATGAAGCAAGCATTCATATAGATGAGTATATGGATGTATATGGTGAAAATGTGATAAAAGAGTGTGTGATGAGCCCTATGTTTTGTGACATATCAAATACAGACCAAAAAGATGATCCGTTGGCTTATTACAAGTCTTGGAAATTCATAATTGGCGGTGATCTCACTCAATTTCAATCGGTTTCTGGAGATTACTTCCTAGGTCAATATCCTCGTTTTGATAATTTTAATTATTCAAAGTTTTTTCCTGAATTTTAGTTTTTATTATTTATCATCTACCAAGTTAAATTACAATTAATAACTTGTTATGTTCAAAAATTTGTATCTAAAAACCGTAACCGGATAATTGTTTTATAGCCCGGAGATGATGAATGACAAAATCTTTTACTGTACATATAATATATGAGTCAAAATGTCACTAAAAATATTACACTTAAAATATAGTCGCAACACTATAGTCGGAAAATATAAAATACAATATGATTATGTTCATTCAACTATATATTACCACTCATTTTTAACGGGAAGTTCGAGTTTGGACCGAAATCAATACTTTCTTTAATAGAACACGCTTCAAACCAAAAACTATTAGACCCGACATATATTTATAGTTCGAATGATTGAACGAAAACAATTTTCTAAAACAATCAAATGAGCTTACTACATCACCCCATTTTTCTCAACGTTAACGGCAAATCAACATAAAAATCTCACAGTCAACATAATTTACAAATCAAGAGTACTCTTATACACTAACAAATGACACTTATTTTTTAATATTTTTGATACTAAGAGTCTAATAATTTATAACTTCTATTTTTTAGATCAACATTTCTTCAAATTCATAATTTTTATTTAAAGTCTTATAGTTGTGTTAAGGAAACAAAAACATTCATTAATCATTTGTATAATTTTAATAATAATCTCATGCACTTCTAAGTTTTAAAAAGAAAATAACGTACAAGTTTTTAATATATCTATCAACTCATTAGAATTAGGATTACCAACACCTTTTTTCTCGTTTATTTTCTATACAAACTTATACCACAATCTCTAAATTTTTGTTTGTTTGACCATAACTATTATGTTACATTGACTATTAATACAAGTTTAAATAACATAGATAACGTCATATTAATAATGGTATCTTACTTTAAAGAAAAAACTTTTGTCCCAAAATTGTTGTTTTGTTTCTAAATATTTATAAAACGTAGTAACTTTCAAAACATTTTTGTATAACTCCGGTACCACTTGTTAGGTTCTAAACCTCTAACAGGTTAGATAAGTGGAATTCGATCTAATCTATTTAAAAATGATATTACGAGTTTAAAGAATACGAAACGAACACATAACAAACACACAACAATAGAATAAAACGTTTCAATGATTATATTAATGATAAGAAACATAATACAAATCATATTTGAAAAACTCTATCTTTAAAAACATCCAAAAATACAAGTGTGAATTTCAACCTAAAAGGCTAAAACCAAAAAACCTAAGTTTCTATTTGTAGGAACATTGACATCTGACACTAATGTGTCTGATGAACCGGCCTACTAGTGTCGCACAATCTTGTCTTATACTACTATCAGGTTCGACATTATCAAAATACTTATAAAAATATCAAAATTTCTAAACAAGCTATTTGACGTTACCTTTATACATCATATAAATTTATCATCACTCTAAACTAAAAAAAGGACAATGGCTATGGAATGTAGTTGCTATATTACTAGTTTCTTTGTTTATAGTAGATAATGTTGTCTTTTTAGGTGAGGCCAATATATATGGTATGTAATGTAAAGTGGCCGTCTAGTTGATGGAATATTGGTTTGTTTAATTATACTAAAATTACATAGTTTTTTTCGTAAAAAAAAGACTTGAAATTAAAGAAATTTGCCTGACATCTCCACTTGTCTTTAAAAACCACCACTTGTTTCTAATCTAAAGCATTTCAATGACGATTCTCACTGAATTACAAGAAGAAAAAGAAGAATCATCATCATATGAGTATGAATATGTCTTCTTGAGTTTCAGAGGTAAAGACACTCGTCTTTCTTTTACCGATCATCTTTATCAGGCAAAATGAGTGATTGTTATTGTTAAAAAACCATTGAATTGAAATCATTATTAATTAACCCTAAAATTAATATTATATCAATAATCAATATTCATTATAATAATAGTAATAAGAGTTTTGGATAATCACAATTATTAATCACACGCACCATTTTGTTATACATTGAATAAAAAGCCATCGTATTTTGGAATATTATCTTCTATAATCACTGAATACAAGTTTTAGTGTGTCCCTATGTTTTAGCCACAATCATCAGAGTTTGTAGTTATCAATACTTAGTAATAATAGTATATAGTGGTATTAATTGATAATTTCATACCAACACTACTTGACTAAAAACACCATCTAAATATGAAAAACAAATGCACAAATTTTAAGCTGAGCAAATAAAATTAAAGTAAGTATACAAGTAATAATTAAGATATACACATATATGAGGAAATAGTCGTGTTGTGGGCATTTTATGTTAAAAATCGGCATGTTTGACCTCAAAAGTCCAAATAAAATTGGCTTGTTTGACTTTTGCGGTCGGACCGACCATTTTTTTTCTTATTGGGAAGTAGTCGTTAAAAAGTTCAAACAAGGTTGACTCATTTATTTTCACTCGCAAAGTGGGTCAGAAACCCAAGTAAAACCGAGAAAGAAGAAGAAGAAAAGAAAAACCTTCTTATTTTTCGATTTTCTTTATTGGGTTTATTTCAATTATCCTTTAAACTTAATCTGATGCCAATGAAGCCCATCTATGCAAGGATACAATTAGGGGATGCTTGTTTAATAAAAAGAAGAAAAGAAAAAGAATGGGGAAGAGAATAGCAAAAAAAAATACTATGAAATAAAATGACTATTCCTTTAATAATTTCTTTGATATTTGTGTTATCCGGTTCAAATAATCTTAATATATAATAAAATAGAGATTTAAAATGTCATTTGACAAAGTATTAACCATTAGATGGAAATCCAACTTTAATTTGAACCATTAGATTATTTTGATCATGTCATCATTAATAATTTCATTTTAACCCATTTACCTTAAATAATTAACCCTTATTTTAAATAGTAATAATTAAATAAAACTAATTAACCTTTCTACTTTAAATAATCTAACACTTGTATTTTAAATTAATTTTAAAAAATTACAAAACATATTTTTTCTTCAAACACATACACATTTTTAGTATAAAAATAAACTAAAATTATTTGATTGTGTTTACGAGTGTTTTGCGTATAAACGAAAAACATATCATATAAAAAAATCTTCTGTTTTTTTCCGTCCTATTTATCCAATATTTTTATTTTTTATATATTACAAAAAGAAAATAAAATTTTATTGTTTTAGAAGTGTTTTGCATAATAAAAGGAAAACATATCATATAAAAAATCTTCTGTTCTTTTTCGTCCTATATACGCAATATTTTTAGTTTTTTTATATATTATAATTATTTTATTTTTAATAAGCTTTTCTCCGAATTACACACTAAATGTTTTATTTAACTTCACATTTGCTAAAATAATCATTTTGTCTACATTACTAATAGTTTTCTATCAATCTTTTTATATAAATTATATGTTTTTTGTTAACATTATATATTTTTTGATATAATTATCCGCGTATTAGACAGGTCAATAAGCTAGTATATAATAAAACAAAAAAATTATTTGTAATATATAAAAGCACACAAAATATATAATAGTTTGTTAGCTTATGTATTATACAAAAAAAGACATATTTTAAAATATAACAGAAAATAATAGTCATGATATATAAAACTAAAAGGGCAAAACACACAAAGAGTGGTAATACTTTCACTCCTTATCTAGTAAGGTCAGTGTAATTTTATTTTTTACAATCAATCTTGTTTATAGATAACAAACATATAACCAGTTGTTCTTTTTTTTTTTTTGACTTTTATTGACCAAAACCTAATAACATTCCTCTCAACAACCACCACCCATGACCCATCACCATCACTTCCAGCCACCAGCAGCCTCCATCCGAAAAAGTGAGATTACCACATCTGATCTGTAACCGTCTCATTTTGCTCTTGATCTAAAGGCGGTGGAGGTGCCTGTCTATCCACCGGAACTTGAAACGTGTAATATCCGCTAACATTGTAAACAGAACTCGGAGACGAAAAAGGAATTGGAGGCTCATGTGTCGAATTACTTCCTAAATCAATAAGATTACCAGAGAATTTTGCACCAGCAACCGTCACATTCGTCAACATCAACACCGTAACGATCGCAAACTTTGTCGCTGGTCAGCTACAATATCCTGACCTCAATTCAAAGTCGGAACATTATTCGAAGCAAGCATAATAAGTTTTGGGCAACTTGGAACAATACAACCAAGAAACAAACAAAGAAAATAAGGGTGAAGACCATTATTCAACATTATAATAATTAAAAAATTATACTGAAATTATATTGAAATTATCATTGTAATAATATAATAATAATAATGGTATGCCAAAAAGATGAATACCATGAAAGGGAATAAAATTTTAAAAATGTAATAATTGGACACCCGGCACCATCAAATAAATAAATGGAATTGTTATCTTTTTCTTTTGTATATACCATTAGATGTCCAAAACCTTGGTCTAAAGGCGGTGGTGGTGGTGGTGGCGGGAAGTGACGGGGATGGGAAGATGATGGGTGGTGGTTGTTGAGAGGAACGGTGTTAGGTTTGGATCAATAAAAGTAAAAAAAAAAGTAAAAACAACTGGTTACATGTTTGTTATCTATAAGTAGGATGGATCGTAAAAAAGATGAAACTTAAGGCTTTTAATTATAAATCAAAAAGTATAGTGACCTTAATAGATCACGAGTGTAAGTACGATGACCTTTTTTACCTTTTGTCCTAAAATTAAACATTAATTATATGTCAATGATGTAAACTTGATAAATTCTATGCTATAAACTTGACAAAATATATGCATTACGGATAATTTTGTTATATTGGTATATTACATTAATGTAAAGTTGGAACTCAAAATCAAAGTCAACAAAAGTATGCCCAAAAGTCATAAAATCAAATGTTATTTTTGCCTACTTGAAATAAAAAAAAAGAGTAGGGCATCTTCAGTAGTCGTTTAAAACTACTTGTTTCATATGTATTCATAAAACATTTCCATGGCTATTCTCACGGAATTACAAGAACAAGAAGAGTCATCTTATGAATACGATGTTTTCTTGAGCTTCAGGGGCAAAGACACTCGTCTCTCTTTTACCGATCATCTTTATCGGGCTTTGATCAATGATAACATACGTACGTTTCTTGATGAGGAAGAGGTTGACACCGGGGAAGAACTCAAACCCAAGCTTAAAAGAGCTATAGAAAGCTCATGTGCATCAATAATAGTATTGTCTAAGAATTATGCATCTTCAACTTGGTGTCTTGATGAGCTCGTGATGATTCTCGAGCAGGAAGCGAAGAGATCCAATTATATTATTATTCCAATTTTCTACCACGTGGAGCCAACACATGTCAGGAAGCAAGAAAGCAGTTTCGGTGTGGCAATGGCTGCACATAAAAAGCTGATTGATGAAGAAAAAGACGAGGAGAAGAAAAGTCATCGTGCACGTAAGCTGGAGTTGTGGACAAGAGCACTTACACAAGTTGCGAATCTAAAAGGAAAGGATGTACATGAATGGTAAAATTTTGTTTCTATTATTTCTTCAAAAATCTTGTAATTTGTGTCTTACTTGGACGATTATTACATATTTGAATCAACTTTCAGCCAAGAGACGGTGTTTATTGAAGAAATTTTAAAAGAAATCAACAATAGATTGGGTCTACACTTGCGGCATAAAATCCCACACTTGATAGGGATGAACTCTTCAATCAATTTCATCAATTCTTGGTTGAAAGATAAGTCCTCAAAAACTGTTGACATTCTTACTATTTGGGGAATGGCGGGGATCGGAAAGACAACTTTGGCAGAATATATGTATAAGTTGCACTACCATGAATTTGAAAGAAGCAGCTTTGTTGAAGGAATAGCAAGAAAATGTACAGAACAATCAAGTGCATTGCTTGATTTACAGAAACAGCTATTGGGAGATATTTTGAAGAAAAGTACAATAGAAATACGTGATGTTAATGTGGGCACTGCTAAGATTGAAAACGCTTTAACTAATAAACAAACGTTATTGGTTCTTGATGATATTGATAAGGTTGAGCAGTTGGATTTATTGATCGGAATAAAAGGCTTTCGCCATGGGACCAAGATTATAATCACAACCAAAGATGGGTCGGTAACTGAAAAATGTGCATTATTGTTCCGCACAACATTTCCTGCCACACATAGGAAGCATAATCTGTCTGGCTTAAGTGACATTGAAGCTCTATGGCTTTTATGTTGGCATGCATTTGGAACCAATGCTCCCAAGGAAGGTTATGAACAAGAGGCATTAAGAGTAGCAAGGTACTGTGAAGGACATCCATTGGCACTTAAAGTCTTGGGTGGTTCTTTAATCAACGAAGATGTAGCCACATGGAGCCACATCTTTGAAATGTTCGAGACAAAAAAGTTTTTCACCGATATACAAAAGGTTTTGCAAATAAGCTTTTATTTGTTGCCATCAGGAGATTGTCAAGAATTGTTTAAGCATATTGCATGTTTCTTTGTTGGGAAAGATAAAGAAGTCACCGAAACAATTATGAAGGAATGCGGTATCCGCTCATCATATGGAATAACAAAGCTCATTGATAGATGCCTTTTGTCGATCGGAGAGCATAATGAGCTGAAAATGCATCAACTGGTTCAAGAGATGGGGAGAGATTTAGTCCGTCAAGAATCACCTAAAAAGCCATGGAAGCGTAGTCGATTATGGAATTTTGAAGAGTCCCTCAATTTGTTAAATGAAGACAAGGTAATACGAAATACTTAATTGTCTTCTGTTATCATTTATATAACAATGTCAATGTCTCATTGTTCATTTTCTTCTTAAATAGGGTACGTCAAAAGTTCAAGGTCTTGTCCTTGACATGAATATGTCTAGATCAAGTTATGAAACAAAGCATAAGTTTCACGATGTTGTGGACAACAAATTCAGAGCACTCTCCTTAATCCATTGGGTTTATGTGTTTTTCCCTATTATTTGGAGGATCTTCGCTCGGGTGTTTTTAATGTTTTTGCCACCACGGTACGAAGCAACAGAATTGAGAACAAATGTTTTAGCAAAAATGGATAACCTAATTCTACTTCAACTTAATCATGTAAAACTCAAGGGGTCGTACAAGAACTTTCCTCAAGGTTTAAGATGGTTGTGTATGCATGGATTCCGTTTGGGATATATACCTTCAGAATTACCAATGGAGAATTTGGTTGCTCTCGAAATGTGTTATAGTGACGTGGAACAACTTTGGATGAAGCCCGTGGTAAGAAATTCCAGATCAACACTTAATTTCCGTGTTTACTTTTATATTTTTATTATAAAATGCTTAACTAACTGAGTTCTGTTGTAGCAAATACTTGGGTCTTTGAAGATTCTTAATCTAAGTCATTGCATAAAGCTTGTCAGAGTTGGTGGCTTCTCCGCACTACCGTTACTTGAGAGATTGATACTAGAAGGATGTTTAAATCTGAATCATGTTTGTGAGTCGATTGGTGGATGTGCTAGACTTGTACTTATCGATATGAGTGACTGCATTAAGCTAATAAAGCTTCCTAAAAGCATGTGGAAATTAAAGAAAGTTGGAATTCTATCAATAAATGGTTGCATTAGTTTAAATGAATCTCCCATTGAGATGAAGGATATGGCGTCGCTCAAAGTGATAAAATGGGAAAAAATTCCAAAAATGGTTTTGCACTCGTTACCACCATCACTGGTAATCTTGTCTCTTAAGGATAATAATTTATCTAATGAATCATTTCCCATGGACTTCGGTAGCATGTTGATGTTGAAGGAATTATATTTAGATAAGAATCCAATTGATGCCTTGCCTACTTTTGTGAGAAGCCTCAGCAAGCTCGAGGTACTTAGTCTCAGCAGATGTTCTATGCTCAAGTCAGTTGTGCGCCCTCCAAGTACACTGAAATATTTAAATATTGAAGCATGTGAGTCACTCGTGAATATTACATTTCATGAAGAAATGTCAGGGCCACCACTCGTTACTCACAGAGATGTAGAATCCTTAAATGAGATTCCAGGCATAATGAAATTTCAAGAGTTAGCACAAGTTGATGAAGATATATTAAGCGCGTTAGGGTGGACAAATATACAGAGCGTGAAAGATCAAGAGTTAGAAATTGGATTTCTACTGTGGTTTGGTGCTAAGAAACTTCCAGTCCAGGTATTCTCTCTTTCACTAACACAAAACTACAACCCAACAATATATGATAAACCTATGCTGACTAATCTTATATTTGCAGATGTTCTATGAATTTGGAATATTCAGCACGTATTATCGCGGAAAAGAGGTCCCAAACTGGTTAGGAGGTGATAAAATTAATGGGTCATCAATATCGTTTATTATGCCATCAACTCCAAATAGCAAAAAGTTTCGGGGATTCAATATAGCCTTTGTTCTTGCATTTATAGGCAAAAGTCGTCTTAGTGCTTTAGTAATAAAGATAGTGAATAAGACCAAAAATATTACCTGGAGATATACTGGCTATATTTCGGTTACGGTAGAAGATGATTCAGAAATAGTATGGTTAAGCCATTGGATGTTTGGAAACAACGAGTTTGGAGAGGGGGATGAAGCAAGCGTTCATATAGATGGGTGTGAGGATAGATATGGTTATCGTGTGGTAAAAGAGTGTGTGATGAGCCCTATGTTTTGTGACATATCAGATACAGACCAAAAAGATGATCTGTTGGCTT
Organism: Senecio squalidus; assembly: GCA_910822075.1. Lineage (NCBI taxonomy): Eukaryota > Viridiplantae > Streptophyta > Magnoliopsida > Asterales > Asteraceae > Senecio > Senecio squalidus. The sequence goes on from CAJVGC010000592.1 coordinate 22,869,264, forward strand.
ATTACAAGTCTTGGAGATTAATAATTGGCGGTGATCTCTCTCAATATCAATCGGTTTCTGGAGATTACTACCTACGGCATTATTTGTAGCATTATCTTCCTCTATCCGATTAAATAATGCTTCAAATAACATTAAATAATGTACGTTTGGGTCTGATACGGGCGTTGAAAGTTTAAAATTGTTTTTTGCTTTCTTGGTTTTGGACCATCATGATTTCCTATATCAAGTAGAAAACTGGCCACAACAATCTGACATTAACATAATACTCCGTATAAGTATCGAGAAAAACAATCATGGTGTTTCGACTTAGAGTTTGACTTTGGAAGTCCGATAAAACTATTTTTCAGAAACAAAAATCATAAAGATTTGTTTTGTAAATTTAGTAACATAGACAAGTAACTCATATGAGTTATATAAAAAAGTTTTATATGAACTTTTTTAGATTTAACTCAAGGTTCGCCAATATTTATAGCAGTTCGTGTTTAAAATCTTCTTTTTTGACCTCAAAAGTAAAAAAATCCGAACATGAACATTATACAATATTACAAAAAATTTAGCAAAAAAGCAAATGGGTCAAAAGTTACCCAAAGTATATTTTAAATATATAAACCTCGGAAATCTTGTAGTTTTGATAATCATAGTTATCAAAGTTGTATCTATTAATAGAAAAAACAAAGATTTTGAAAAACAAAAATGCACGGGGTCAACCCAACTCTATTGACCTCAACACAATCTCACATGTGATGATCAAATTGGTTTTAAAACGCACATCATTTGGAATCACGAAGCTTATGAAAGTTATTATTATAAAACACATTTTTATTGTTAAACTTAGTAAGTGTGATATTGGTCTGAACACCCCTGGGACTCTTTATCACCAATCAATTTCAAAATTCTATCCATCTGATCACTAGTGAAGCACAAGGAACCACTAGAACCAACATTATCAATTACAACGTTATTGTTATTAAATTTGCTTTTAAACCACTTTTTCCAGCCTGGAGGATAACATACTATCTCATAACATTTTTCAATTGTATGCCCAATCATCCCACATTTTGTACATGTTAGATTAGGATTAGGAACTCTCTTCTCAAACTTCTTATTAAAGTTATTGTTATTATTGTTAAAACTCTTATTATTATCAAAGGTTTTAGCAATAAAAGTAGTATTATGTCCTTTGTTTGAAGATGTTTGAGAAGAACTTCTTTGAGATTCTTCTCTAGACACAATTGAAAAAGCAATTTTGACACTTGGAAGAGGATAAGTTGTTAAAATATTACTCCTTATGGTAGAGTAGATTTCATCCGAGCCGATTAAGAAATGTATCAAATTAATCAAGTTATTATGATCAGAGAACTGTTTGGAACTAGGGGTGTTATTCGGGTCAACCCGACCCTAATAAGCAACTTTCCGGTCGGGTTTATTCAGGTTTTAACTAAAATTTTCTAACCCTAACCCGACCCTAATAAGGGTTCGGGTTTTAGGGTTCGGGTCATTTTCGGGTCGGGTCCAAGAGGGTCGGGTTATTTCGGGTTCGGGTTATTACCATTGAAGTATTTTGAACCAAAGGCATATGATATATATAGGTTAGAAGTATGAAAGAGTTTTATACATTAAGCGATGTGGGACACCTAAGTAGGGAAAACCAAAGACATATGATATATATAGGCTAGAAGTATGAAAGAGTTTCATACCTGAAGCGATACGAGACAACTCAAGTAGGGAAAATAAAATCTTTGTCCCACATCGCTTCAGGTATTAAACTCTCTCATACTTCTAGCCTATATATATCATATGCCTTTGGTTCTTCCTACTTAGGTGTCCCACATCGCCTTATGTATGAAACTCTTTTATATTTCTAGAATATATATATATATATATATATATATATATATATATATATATATATATATATATATATATATATATATATATATACATATATATCATATGCCTTTGGTTCAAAATACTTCGATGGTAATTTTCGGGTAAATCAGGTCAAGCCCGAAACCCGACAAACTAGAACTATTCTACTTGAAACCCGACCCTATTTATGAATCGGGTGTTTCGGGTCAACCTTATTGACTTAAAATACATATATAACCCGATAGGACCCGACCCTAAAGTGGTAAATAGGGTTTGGGTCGGGTCGGGGTCGGATCGTAAATTTTAACACCCCTATTTGGAACCAATACAAGAATAGACAAGCAATTTAACCCAAGAATCAAACTGTTTCCACAAAGAATTCAACTTATGATAATAATCAGAAACAAAACTACCACTTTGAGACAAACTATTAATTTTATAATGTAGATTAAAAGTAACAGATCTATCGACTTTATCATAAGTTTCCTTTAACTCATTCCAAACAACAAAAGAAAATGTAGAAAAAACTTGAACAAGATATAACTCATCAGATATAGAACTGAGAATCCAAGTAAGAACCACAAAATTACATCTATCACACGGTCTACTCAACATATCATCAATAGTATTTTTCTCCACACTACCATCAACAAATCCAAGTTTATTTTTGGTCTGCAATGCAAGCATCATTGCACAACCCCAAAGACTATCATTTTCAGTGCCTTTCAGCTTGAAATTAATGAGTGAAGTTGTGCTAATGTCACTTGCATGTAGATACAAAGGGTCACTAAAGTCGAGATTATTAACTAAAGTCATTTCTGTACCCTTACCCTTATCTTCACCTGAATCAGAACTACTAGGAATAACCATTCAAAAAACAAAAACAACAAAACACAAAGAAAACAGATGTATATACAATGAGTCCTACAGGAACAAAGTGTGTATTGTACCCTATACTGTTCGGTTCAGTTGCCTCCTAAGCCGGGACTCAACATAGTGACCTCTCTTCTACCAACAAACTGTTAGAGCAGTATGCAATATAGAACAAAACACAAAACAGATAAACAACACAAAAGCAAGAAACACCACAAGAACAGAACACAAATATCACAACAACACCACGCAAAGACCTCTAGCACCACCAATATCCAGTAAGGAAAGAAGACTTACAGTGAGAGCACAACAACAATAACAACTATCAACAAAAAGAAGCAAAAACATAACGAATAACAGAAGACTTACAGAGGGAGCCCTGCAAAAAAAACAACAAGAAAAAGCGAAAGAACAATGAGAACATATTTTTCTGGAACACCCAAGATCGATACACAACAGATTCAGTATGAACCCCCAAATACATCAATCAACCTCACAAACCAGATCTAGCCCGAACAGAGTAAGAACCAAGCTCACGATCTACTAAGATATAAACCTCTAGATCTATTCAATCGAAAACCAGAACCCTAGATCTAAACAATCAAGATCCAGAAACCCTAGATCTAACCAATCAAGATCCATAAAACCCTAATATGAAACCCTAATTTTCCAGATCCAGATCTAAATCACCACAATCGCAAACCGATCAACTCGTATGTCACACCCCGCTCAAAGCGGAAACACGGAGTGTTCCAGTTAATGATATCAAGAGTCAAGGATTACAACAATATCACCATAAACAAAACATCAAAACATAAAATCATGCCTCAAAGTTATAAAATATGATACATAGTCGAAAGTGAATCCAAATGTCAAATACAAATACAATACAAATGTCATAGCGTGGATCATAAAGGAATTACATCAAGCAAAACGCATTCCAAATAAATAAATAGATGATCCCAAAATAAGCAAGGCATGATCAAATAAATCCTCAAACTCCTGAAAAAGCGTTAAAAACGACATCAACACAATGTTGGTGAATTATTCGCAATATTTAAGTAAAAGTTGACCCAATAAAAGATTTAGTAAAAAAATGATAAGTTTCAAATAGTATATCTTGAATCATAACCTAAGTGTGAGTATAGATACCTAGATTAAGCATACACTGAACCTGACCACCATGTATCCCTATCCTAAGGTGATGGCAAACCAAAGGTAACAAACATACGGCCATAACATCCACTCATAGGGATGTCCTATCGAGCAATGAGGGTGGGTCAAACCCATATAGATCTATGTATATGCAACCGTGGGCAAAAGCTAACAAGTGTATAAGGGGGGCTTACCCAAGCCTATGAACCATCTAATCTGAGGTGATACTAATACACTAGGCATACAAGATATACATTCATTTAAACAATTCAAAATACGCTTTCCAGCCCAAAAATAGTAAGAGAATAGGGCTACGAATAACTCACAAAATAAGCTCGGCAAGATATCGGGTAATAATCAATAGGGAGCTAATACTCCGCCGCCTAAGTGCCCTATAACAATACAATATAGTCTAAGTATCTCTAATAACATAGTACGGTTTAGCCTTGTCGGTTAAGTTTAATGTTTAAGATTTATTAAAGTATTCCAACGATTTCCAAGTCGAGTCATGATGACGGGTCAAGGTGACGATGTTCCGCGCCGATTGAGACGATAGGAAGATATCGATAAATTTCACGTCATAATTGACTATTAGAAAGGTATAACATTCCGAGCCGAAAGTGACTAACAGGAACATCGATTGAAAGGAATACTGTTACTAAAGTTTATTGAGATCGACCAAAGTCAACGTTGAAAATGTTGACTTGGTCAAAGTCAAAGATGTTGACTTGGTCAAAGTCAAATTCAACCATTTGAATGAAAGTCAAAATTAACGATTTTGAAGAAAAGTCAAAGTCAACGATTTCTAGATTGGAAGTCAACTTTGACGATTTTAAGAGTAAAGAAAAGTCTTTTATTCAAAAATAATGAAGTAAAACGATTTAGAACGATTCCAAACAATTTGACGTAAAAGATAAGTAAAACTTTCGTTTTAGTTATGTTGTGTAACGTTTAAGATTGCGGTAGTGTCCTTGAGTCCAAAGACGTTATTTTGACGTTATATAATACCTTTATATATAATTGATTACTTATATATAAGTTTAAAGTTGATTAAGAGTGTAAAATACGTTAAGAGCCTTTGTTGAATATTTAACAAAAATCGAATTTTTGGGGGAACAGACCCTCGGTGCTACGCACCAAGGGGATGGTGCTTAGCACCGAGCCATTTTCCAAATTTATGAAATTTACGTTTTAGCCGAAATCTGATTCGTTTGACGTTTTATGGTAAAAAGGTAAACTGTCCGAAAGTTAAATTAGGTTCAAATAACATTTACAAGGTGTTATATATATATATATATGTATATGTATGTGTGTAGTTTATACATAATAATATAGTAAATAGGTTATTTTCGGTTTATAACACATTTTAACATATTTTACTCATTTTAAGTCCAATTTTCCGAGAGTAGTAAATGTTGGTCTAATATATATTTACCTAACCATTTTCAAGGCTTAACCGAAAAGTAAAGATGGTAATGAAAAGAAGGAAAAGAGTTTAAAGGTAATAATAAGTTTACCGATTTCACCCGCAAGTTTTCTACCAACCTTGAGATATGTATGACCCGGAAGAAGAGGACTTCGGTGATGGTGGTGAGGAGATGTTTGGCTCCAAAACACAAAAACACTCACCATTAGTAAGGGTCTCAAATGAAAGTTAGTAGATGGATTTTTCGGAAGAATTTACTTACCAAGGCTCACGATGAAGCTTTTATCCGAAAAGGTAGCCAAACTTCAAAAGTAATAGTTGGAATATGAAAGTAAAAGACTTCCATTAACACACCAATAAAAAGTGCGTTAGAGATTTCCACTAGAAAGAAGAAGATGAAAAGGTTTCGGAAAGATTACTTACTAAAACCAAAAATGGCGGTTCTTCAAAGAAGTCACCGAAACTCCTCGACTTCAAGATGGAAATGGATGTATGAACTTGTAAGGCAAGGTAAATACGACTTGTGTTAGAAAAATTCTAATAATATGGAAGAAAGAGTAGTAAAATGGAGGAATTTAGCAAAGATTAACTTACCGAATTGATGGTTTTGTGAAGAAACTCTTGGGTGATGAAGTTGTGAACTTCTTAGCTTAAGTTTCTCTTCAAAACACTTGTGAAAATGTTCTCATTTCTCTGGAAAGTTGATAGGAAATGTGTCAAGAGTGAAATGAAATTGTGTGATGAAAAGTGGTAATATCTTTGTTGTAAAAGTTTGAGTTTGGAAAGAGAAAAGGTCTCAACCCTTTTAGAGATCCACAATGGGATCAAACACACCCAAATTGGGCATTTTGCAGAAAGTTTCACGTGCTAAAAGGTTTGGCATCTCAAGATTTTGACTCAAAAAGTCGAATTGGAATTTAGCCAAAAAGAGGGGGGTGCTGCGCACCGTGACCCCTTTTGGTCAAATCCGTTATCTTTTCGTTAAAGGACTAGATTTGTAACAGATTCTGTTAGTTCTCCGTTAAAGGACTAACTTTGTAATAGATTAAGTTAGAGGACTAACTTTGTAATGAAATTTCGAAATATGATTTTCTTAACCGACGATTATGGCGTAAACACACTACTTTAATAACACGAGAATACTAACTACTAGGCACTTAGACGATTATAAGGCTTTCGTCTCAAGAGACAAAGTAATAAAACATATAAAACCCGACTCAAATATACAAAACGTGAGTAAATATAAAGCGAAATGCAAGGGTCGAAATAATTGCGAATAAAAGAATTAATATCGGAAAAGAACAATAACTCGAAAAGACGAGTTGTCACATCGTATCCAGAGCACCGATGTGCTCTTATACCATGTACAAAACTATAAGCTCAACACTAAACCACAAGAACACCACCAAACTTTCAGTCTTATTTTCAAAAAACAATAATACTTCAATACAACTTAAACAACTATCAAATACTACCAATACTCACTCTAAACTATCAGACTAAGACTAAGACTAATTAGGGTTTCAATAAAAAAAAAAACCCTAATTTACAGATCTTGAGAGAGAAGAGAGATAATGAAATCACACATAGTTTTGTGTGTCAAAAATATATGAGTGAATGGCTCATATTGAGCCGTGATGTAGCTTTTATAACCCACTTTTACACTTCTAACGTCCAGCTTCCATATATTGCACTCCAATCCTTGAAGTTAATCCTGATCTCACTTTTTCACTTTTAGTCCTTGAAGTATGAATAGTTATAATATCTACACAAAACTAATCAAGTTAAAAACATTAACTTTATTCAAAGTTAAACTGATTTTTATATGTTATTTTAACACTAATACTATGGAGACTTGATAAAGTGAAAACAATAAATACTACATAAAGACACGTACGTATCTTTGGGTGTGCAGATTCTGGTCTAGAGTCTAGACTGATGAACTAAACCGGAAACTGGTCTGGGACCGAATCAAAACCATTATATATGGTCCAGTCATCGGTCTATGTGTAGACCAAACCCCGATTTTCCATCTGATTTGGGTTTAAACTGGTCTGGTTTGATACTATGCCTTATGCCATGCTATTCTTTCACGCCTATAAAAAAAAATTTACATCCTCATCAGTCGTCATAATGTGGTATTTTATTCTATCGAACATTTTCTAATACGACTGGTATATTACATTCAATATATCTGCATATCTTAGGACGTGAAAGAACGGACTCAAGAATTTCAATTGAGAAATTCAATATACGACCTGTTATTTACTAAAATAAATTAATACGACCAGTTATTTACTAATTTTTTTTTTATATATATGTATATATATATATATATATTTTTTAGTTTTAGTTTTAATTATTTTGATTTTCATGCACCTGTCACTTTTGCTTTTTTGCTTGTAAAAATGGCTTAATTTTAAAATTTTAGTGGAAAATAAAGTAATTTATCCAATGAATCATTTCCGACGGACTTAAGTAGCATGTTAATGTTAAAGCAATTAATCTTAGATAAGAATCCAATTGATTCTCGCCTACTTTTGTGAGAAGCCTTAGCAAGCTCGAGGTACTCGGTTTTAAAAGATGTTCTATGTTGAAGACAGTCTTGTGCCTTCCAAGTACAATCCAAGAATTGCATATTATGCACTGTCCGTCACTCGAGAAAGTAACATTCCATGAATAAATGTCAATTCAACCATACGTTGATTACATGGGTGAAGAATCTTTGAATGAGAATATGAGATTCTAGACGAATTCAAAATGCAAGATTTAGCACAAGTTGACAAAAAGATATTAGGTGGTTTAGGTTGGACAAATTTAGAGTGTGTGAAAGATCAAGAGTTGCATATTGTGTTTATAACTATGTGGGACGGCCTTAAGAAACTTCGGGTGCAGGGATTCTCTCTTTCACAAACACAAACACAATGATAACCCATGCTAACAATCTTTTATTATGCAGATGTTTTATGGATTTGGAATATTCAGCACAAGTTTTCACGGAAAAACGGTCCCAGATCGATTGGTTAGAAGGTCATAAAAGTAATGGCTCGTCAATATCATTTATCATGCCATCAACTCCGGTGAATAAAAGGCTTCAGGGATTCAATATAGCCACTGTGCACACATTCATAGGCGACGGTGAGAGGAATCTTAGTTGTTTATTTACAAAGATAGTGAATAAGACCAAAAATCTTATCTGGGAATATAGTAAGAGTGGTTCAGAAATAGTAAGGTTAAGCCATTGGATGTTTGGGAACAACGAGTTTGAAGATGGTGATGAAGCTACTATTGAAATCGACAAGGTTTATGGTGTAACGGTAAAGGAGCGTGGAATCAGTCCTGTGTACGGTGACATATCAGATATGAATGAAGAGTGACATATCAGATATGAATGAAGAAGATGAATCAGGAAGAAGATCCGTTGGCTTATTACAAGTCATGGAAATACATAATTGGTGGAGATCTTTCTCCATTTGAAATGGTTCCTGGACATTACCATCTACAACATTTTTTCGAAGGGAGAATTTTTAAAATAATAAATTTGTAAATGCATGTTTGAAATTAAACAGGGATTATCTTGCCTACGCTTCGTGTCAGAAAAACATTACTATTTAGATCATGTTCGTGTTGCCAGGTATACATATATAGATGAATATTTATCAAAAGAAAGTAGCATGCGTCGTGTTGCCACTAAAGTAATCATCTCTTCATCCATCAGTGTTACACTAATACATTCAAACCCATTTCTTTATTATTAAGCAATATAACACGCCACTAACTGAACAATGTAGATATGTATTAAAAAATGTTCATAGTATTCGTTAACCCAAACAAGCCTAATTCATCACAATTCGTTTAGCAAAATGAGTCATTATTATTGTTCAAACCCATTAAATTGAAATTATTATTAATTAACCGTAAAATTATTATTTATCAATAATCAATATTCATAATAATAATAATAGTAATGCCAATGGGGTTTGTCCCCATTGGAAAGAGGTTGTCTTAGAGTTCGGGTGGAGGTTGTTCTAGGGTTCGAGCCTCCCTCTCGGGTTTCCAATTTAGTTGAATGCCCAATTGGATGTCACTGTAGCCCCGAATCACTAACATTGTCGTTCAAAAAAAAAATTAGTAATAAGAGTTTTTGATAATCACAATTATTAATTACACGCACCATTTTGTTGTACATTGAATAAAAAGCCATCATATTTTAAAATATTATCTTCTATAATCACGAAATATAAGTTTTAGTGTATGTCCCTACGTTTTAACAATAATTTGCAGGGTTATAGTTATCACTATATAGTAATAACTAGCTTATTTTTTTTTAAAGGCTTTTGGTTCAACGGTATAGAGGTTTCTCCCCACGAGTGAGCTTTATCTGTGTCTCGGGATCGAACCGCCTCTAGTACAACACCCCACGCAAAGGTGGATTCGTGCTTTTTCGAGGAACCAACTCCAACTCAAAAGGAGAAACCCTCTAGAGAGGCTTCACTGGGAAAACTCCTTACCAACCAGTTAACACCTGATTTGCAGTAATAACTAGCTTATCACCCGTGTGTTACACGGTTATTTTCAAAATATTGGGTTAAAACAATTTCTTTATCTTTTCTTTTGTAAAATTTAATGTTTACAGGTAGTAGAGAAAGTAAATTCATTATTCTTCTATTAGTGTTTAAGTGGTCTCATAGAATCGGTACAAAGACAATTGAAAAATAAAAACCATATATTTAAAGTTTAAGTGTTTTAGAATTGTTAATAGATATTTAAAACACTAACTTTATTACGCATAACACAATACTCGAAAATATAAATAGCACTTGTAATGATTATATAAGAAACTGAAAGCTAAATCTTAGTCTTAGTTAATAAAGATAAAAGAAATAATATATATGAATTCAAAAACTAATAAATAAAAACATTAAAAAGATCGTTATTTTTTATAACTTACAAATTAAAGTATTAATAAAACAAACTGATGCTACTTATAATACAAAGATTTGTAAAGCATTTCACATAAGCATTTCAAAGCAAGCGCTACTCTATTTTGGAAGTAATATATTGATTAAAAGAAATTGCAAACTGAGCAGCTCAAATCCGCCACTGCAAATATTCAGCATTGCAAAGTAGCTTTAGATAAAGTAGACTTTGAACTTTCAGGTCGATATTATTGTGTATCTCCAGAAACTCCATAACCGCATATGTTAATGACCCCTGCCATATCAACATGAACACATTTGTGACACGGGAAAAAAAGAAAAACGAAACCCAACTGCTTATGCTAGCTGTCACAATCACATTAGATTGATAGAGGTTTATTTAAAAGATATTGATGTGGCAAACAACTGAATTTAATCTTATGAACCAGAGTAACAAATACATGAACCGAATGATAACCAAACTACTAAACCTTAACGATGATATTGGCTGTATAGGATTGGACCCAGATTTTTATGTCTACACACCATGAGCTCAAAATCATCAACTTATGATAAAACACAAATTGCAAGACCGGATCTCATTAACATATGACTAAATAGATAAAAAAAAATTTCATAAAACACCGTAAGGCCTTGAAGAAATAGAATCAAGGAATCTGGTGAACTTCTTTATCTTATATTTAAGAGAGACAGAGCGTAAAAATGAAAATATGTGACATAAGCCATCTAAATTAAGATTTGGCCACTTTTGTTTGGAACAAGCAATTGGCATATAATTTGGGACAAATATAAAAGAAACAGTGTTGTATTTTATTTAGGAAGGGGCAACTGATTACAGAAGCGCCATGTAAGCATTATGATAACGCTTCACATAAAATAAGGAGCACCGTGGTAGTTAGTTTGTATGTGAGTTAGGCACTTAGACGAAATTTAGAAATAAATGCACTCGTTAAGCATCTCTCTCTAAATGCTAGGGAACATGGGTTCAGGGGCAGATGATATAACTTTAGAACCATTGGCATGATTAGCTAAATAAATATGCCTTGTAATCATAAAAATCGGGAAAAAACGGGAAAAAAGCTCTTGTAGTGCTTATTCTAAAGTTAAAATGTCAACTTCAACCCATTTACTTAAGCATGGGCTGATTTCAAGTTATGTTTTAAATCTAAAGGGTAAAATATAAAGTAGTTGTAAAGCTGGTCAAACTGATTGTGTTTGAGCTTTTTTGTGTCATTATCTTTCTAAATACATCACCCGTAGAATTTCACTCGCTAACAGCCTAACGTTGAACTGAGGGGGCTTTTCAGGTTCGTTCTTTATCCCTTTTTCCTTGTCTCTCTGATGTGTTCTCAAACTCATAGCAATATATTAGAATATGATCAAGTTTCCTAAAAGTAATTGCAACTATAATTTTCAGGGTTATAGTTATCACTATATAGTAATAATAGGGGATGGCAATGAAGCCCATCTATCAAGGATACAATTAGGGGATGCTTTTTTAATAAAAATAAGAAGAAAAATGAATGGAATGACTATTTCTCTAATAATTTGGTTGATATTGGTGTTATTCTGTTGAGATAATGTATAATAAAATTAAAAAAATCATTTGTAATATATTAAAGTATACAAAATATATAAAAGTTTATTAGCCCATGAATTATACGGAAAACACATAGATATAAACATAATAGAAAATAATAATCTTAATATATAAAAATTTTAATTTATAATTAAAGAACTAAAGTTTCATGTTTTTTACAATCAATCTTATTTATAAGTAACAAACAAGTAACCGACTATTTTTGCCCTTCTCTCTAAAAATTATCTATTTTTTAATTCTTTATTTTACTTTTTTTTTTAACAAAAGACCATCACAAAAATCACTTCTCAAAATCGAGGTATATTTTAGTAAAACGGAAATTCAACAAATCAAAGTCTTTTGTTCTATTACTTCTATGGAAATCAATCTTGTCTAGATCTATTCCAGGGATATATAATATTGAGATACATTGATTTTTTTAAGAAAAAAAACCCTAGCATACTTAATTTTAGGTGAAAATAGAATGACACAAAGATCAAAGAATTTATATATTAAAACCATTTAATTATCATTACCTTATTCTTTTGGATATATCTGAGAATTTTTCAAATTTGAAAGGATATTAACGTAATTTTGAAATTAACAAAGATATTGACGTAATATTAAAATTTTGTAAGGACGCTAATATAATTATCTCCCCCAAAAAGTAAAAGAAAATTCTTTTATTTTATAAGGAAAGTCCACACGACAACGTCATGCTTATGGCGTCCTTTCTAGAGCGGGCACGAAGACGTCGGACGAATGTGGCATAGGTTCCGGTCTTGTCCTATATATATATATATATATATATATATATATATATATATATATATATATATATATATATATATATATATATATATATATAATTTGTCATAGAAGCAAATCCATGGAATGGCTTGGGTTGGAGTCCAGTTGAACTTGTGGGCTAATTCTTGATAAAACACCAGTCCAATATTAGCCCATATAGTGGTCTAGTTTATATCTAATCCAATAATCAGCAGAACACATGTTAGAAAACAAACAGAACACATTTTGGCAAATATTTTTTCAGTTTTATGACATCAAAATGAGGTTACGAATTTTGCAACATGTATTTATAGATTATAAACTTGGGTTTAGAGTTTTAATCTTAACCTTTTGGTCTTATAACGTTTAGGTTTCCGATTCAGTAACTCACAATTTCTATATTTCGTTTTCTGTTTTCATCTTATTTTCAATATAAGAAAAAGTTTGGTGAAATGCATAAAGAAATCAAAAACATTACATAAAGAAAAAGAAAAATAGTGTTTGTCCGAATGAGTCTATCAAACCAAACACGTCCTAAAATACAAATTCGTATATTAGAACATATAATTGGAGAACATTTCCGATCTAAAATTATCAAGGAATAATCAAACACTTTAGGTACGATGAACAAACATGTAAAGATGCTCAATTATTGAACAGAATCAAAACAAACAACTTAAATTATCATAATAAATTATCACAAAATTTACAACTCAATAACATTCTTATTCGATCTCATAATTGTTCAACTCATACTCTAGACATCCAACATCATCGGAAAATAGAATACAGAAATCCTCCGTTGTTTGATCACTAAGGTGTGTTTGGTTCTGTGTTTGTAAAACGGAGTTTTGGAAGAGAAAATATGGTTCTTCAAATTCGTGTTCTCTCTCTAAGAAAACTCTTTTTTCATATGATTTGTCAAACGCTATTTTCTGATTATTTGCGTTTTATAAACATCAATAATCATGCAATCTCCCCCAAAACTCAAACCCAAACACCATATAAAACCTTTGTCCATTTAAGGCAATGAACGTTGACTTTCAATATCTTTGGGTATCACAGAAACCTCCACTTCTTTCTCTTCGGAATTCACAAATTTTAAGTAATGTTCGATGTCTTTCTCAGAACTTCCGGTCCTCCTATGGTACCATTTCCGAACAGTTTTGGGCTTTCGGTCACTGATGGCAATGGCGATATCATTTGGGAAGAGATCTCTCATTACAAAAGCATGCAGAATTGTGGTCACGAGTAGGCCAAAAACTGTTAAAGTTGCAAGCGTTGAGAGAGTAACCGATAAAGTTTTAGTTACTTCATTGGACACTTCGCTTGAGTATCTAATTGTAGCAATTGCAGCCCCTGTCATTGGGAACGTATATGCCCACCATGCCAACGAGAACTTGAATCCCCTGAAGAAATTCACTCGAACAGCCTATAAAACAACAATCAAAATCATTTTTAGATTAAGGGGTGTGTTCTGTATAAACAGTTAAACAGTTTGGAGTTGCTTTATCCAAAACTGTTCATTTCGAAACACAATAAACAGATAAGTAGTTTTTATAAACAATACTAAGATAAACAAAATTAAGTTTTTAACTCACCAATGAAAAATAAAGGAACATAGCGATGAAGTAAGCGAGTCGAGACCCATAATCGAACGATCCATTAATCTTGGCCCATGCCATTGATGCAACACTTGGAGCAGCAACAAACAGAAAGAAAACAGGATGAAGTTCTTTCGGTAAAGTTTCATTCGTTGGAAGTCTTTGATACAAAGTCACAAACAACACCGTATAGTGAGCCATTCCAACGGCAAAAAAGAAAATCGGACCTTCTTTCAATCCCATTGAAGCACCCAACAAAGCTCCAACAAAATTCCCAACAACAGATAAATGGTTTGACGGATTTGCCACCTTTGATAATCGCCTCTGGCCACCCGACATCCACTGTCCGTATATCTTGAGCTCAAGGATAAAAAAGGGTGTCATTAGAACATACCATAAGAAATGTGGCAAATTTGTGACAACTGTCGATGGAACTCCGATGGCTAAAAAGAGTAATGCAATCCATGGAGCGAAAAAGAAGTTGACACGAATTGGGTGATAGTATTCCCGACGAACAGCTTCGAAGTAGAAGATTATCTTGAGCAGATAAATTGTGGCCACGACTGCAAAAAGAAGTACCGAAATGCACCAAAGAACTAGATTTACGTGCGGGCTTACATGAAGAAAATGTGTCGAGGGTGTTAACGCCAAGTTCTTCCACATTATCGCTTGACTGCCTACCCCGAGACATATACCGAATGATGAGATCGGATACCGGAGAAGAAACGGCCAATTCTTGTCGTCAGGAAGGATTATTTCTTCCGATGGCTGTTCAAGAAGAAAAAGAAACAATGAGAATTAAAAGAATATAATCAATTTGCAAACATGTCACACTTTTATTAATTATTAAAGTTAGACATATCAATCATTTTTTTAAACCGTACAATTACATACCCTCAGAGTATCCAACTCTGGTCCTTCTAAGGCATCAAAATACCGATCAACGGGCAAGTTCTCGCTCCTAGGAGTGAGAACAACTGGCTCACTAGTTGGTATCCCTCGTAAAGTCGAGATTTGTCTCTCGAGCTTACCCGACCACGTTTTAAACGAGTTGTACCGTTCATCTTTCAAATGGTCGATTCTCGGGTTCCTGACCGGGCGATTTGGGAATTTCCCAGCCGCAATGGCTTCAAAACCGACACCAGATGGAATAGGCTGAGAATGAAATCTAGTTTTTGAGCTAGCCGGTACTTCGTTCTTGCCAACCAGGTTAACATCATCTATAAATGCAACTTTTTTGATGTGTGATTCTATTGGAGATGGTGGCATACTAATGGAAATCGATGGCGTTCGATGGTGGTGATTAAAACCAACATTCGATGACTCGGGTTCGATTTTCTTTCCTTCCGAATCCTAATTAACATAAAAAAAAAACAAAAACAAATTAAACACATCTTCAACAACAAATAAATAAATAAAAATGTTAGATTACCATAATTTCATACAAGACATTAGTGTTGATAAGATTATCATCAAATCCGACAAGTTCATTAGCATCAATAGATCTAATTAAAGATGGGATTACTTCATTTTTCTTCATTCCAAGATTATGGGTCATGTCTTCCATTCCTACAAAACCAAAACAAGATTTGACAATTGTCATGATTTTTCATATTATTTCATATCATAGAGATAGATAAGTTTTAAACAATATAAAACATCCCATGTGACATGTAATACAAAACCCATGTTATGAATTAGTACATTTGTGATAAAAAAAAAAGGTTTTCTTTTCAATGGCAAATATTAGTGATTCGGTGTCACATGAGGCCGAACATTTGTGATAAATGAAGTATACCTTTTACTATGAATGAATAATCAGTAAGAAGAGCAGAACTCAAACTCAATTTGTTTACTAAAACAAGGAGAGAAAAAGGTCAAAAGAATTGAAAGAAAGAAAGGAAAGAAAAGAACACATATATTCATGGCAGTCATATAGTAAGCTATATATATACTACTACTCACATGCCCCTCAACACTCCTTTCTTTCTTCATACCTTCCAAATTTTTGCAATACCTTTTTAACTTTTTTTTTTATAAATATAGTCTCAACCTTATGTTAAAGTATTACTTTATGAAAAAATCATGAATTTAATCGCTAAATTCATTTTTTTCACGTTATTTTTTTCTTTTATCTCTGGCGTGAGAACGTGATATTTTGAAATGAGCGGTGTATATTAAGTCACGTATTCACGCCTATTAAAACTCGTTCTCGCGACATGGTGATCCTGTTCTCGTGTAATGATGTAGTTTAATATAGACCACTTATTTTAAAAAATCTCGTTCTCACGTCAGGGGTAAAAGACAAAAATCACATGCTAAAATTGTCGCCTATTTAATAATTATTTTTAAAATTTTAAGATGTAAGATGATTAAATTCGTAATTTTTATTTAGTTTAGTGTAAGGTTTTGCAATGTTTAGCAAAATCCCTTTTTATTTTATATAATATAAATTTTCATTTTAATATAGAACAAGTGGGAACATTACAAGAGACAACTATTTCCCACGACAATCAATAGACATTTAAGTAATTACCATGTTACCTTTATTGGATTGTTCAAATAACAAGTCTTCAAAATATTGTAGAAAAAGGAAAAACATTTGACATGAATCATGTGATTTATTAAGAAAAAGTACATTACTATAATTCGAAAGAAGGTTTGTCACCAATTATATGTCGTGTTGTTAGATGAGTAACATTCGATTTCAAAGTATTTGGGTTATTAATTCTTGTTTGAATATTCTTTCCTTATATATTAAAAAGGTTGTTTGTTTACCATTTTAAACAAAAAGAATAATATGATATGATATATAAGTTTTTGTATAAATATGATATAATTTTCACTCTTTAAAGATGGGGAGTGATAATGAGAATTATGGATAATTGAGAGAGTTTTTGTTTACTTGAAATCCACAATAAGAGTTGTGAATTTTTTTTGATAGAGTTATAATAAGAGTTGTGGGAGATATGGACCCCTAGTTTTTTTCTTTGTTTTTTTTAACATTTATATTAAATTAAAAAACCATTTTATTAAATTAAAAACATTATATTAAATTAAAACATAATACATATGATTTAAAATAAAAACTAATCTTAGAAAATAATTGAAAATAAATCAAAATTATAAATCCAAAAACTTTGGGGTAAATAATATAAAAACAAAAAAGTTTAGGGTGTCTGTAAATATACAAATAAAAATAAGGGTAAAATTGCAAATAAGAAAAAAAACAAAAATTAAAAGTAAAAATTCATATCTTCTTCCTCATTACATGAAAAAAAAAAAAAAAAAAAGGTTAGAATTTTAGTCTCCTTAAATAAAAATTCATCATCTTCAATCATCTTCTTAAATATTCATCATAAATAAAAATAACCAACTCAACAACAGCTCATTAGCCGGAGAACGAACACCACAACGAGACCTCCCGGTGTGATAATGAGATCATCGGCTCGTTATGGGATGGACAACGAGCCCACAACGCTTACACTCGTTGTGTTCTTACAAGTTACAATATGTACCCTTTTTTCTTGTTTTAACCTTTTGAAATGGTTTAAATAAGTAATAATCTAATAAACTAATAATATGACTATAACAATGATCGAATCAACAGATCACCCAACACAATTGATACCTTGTTCTAGAAGCTCGTTGATCTTACAATAATTACAATGTTCAAAAATAAAATCTAAGTTGTCACAATTGATTGTGAAACGAGGTCCATTAAGCTATCATTGATAAAGTAATGTCAATGACGACTAACCCTAGTGTTTTAATGTTTCCCACATATATTAATCTGGAAGCAATGTGAATTGTACAAATGGGTGATTTATGTATCTAAAAGTCATGTTAATAATGATGAAAAATTAACACCTGATAAGAAATTTGATGTTAAAAATTAGACTTTTAAGCTTAAAAAGTATTAATGAGTATTGATACATGACACTGAAATTGTAGCCCTAAAACAAGCTAAAAAATATATTTTTCACATGGATTTTCATCGACGACTAAAATTTAGTTACATAATATCAAATAACTCTATGTTTTTATCTATTTTATGTGTCTAAATATTTACTACTATGTTAACATGAAGAGCATCAAATTTTTTAGACTAATCATTTATATAAGGTAATAACACTAATTTTTCTCTCAAAAAAAGAGAATTTCGACGATTACTCCATAACCTCATTTACTTTTAGTACCAACTGTCATTGCAACCGTCTACCAGCCTCGCGCAAAATGTGGTCCTGTCTCAGCGATTTTGACCAACGAGTGGGATCACCAAGGAAGGATTGAGTACCAATAGCCTTTCCTGAACCCGCGACCCGTTTATCTCAAAGTCCTCGTGATCAAAGTCAACTGAGCTTTTGCGGAGAACACTTGGTGTCCACAAAGGTTGAATGAGGTTCGAATTTGTAACCTCACTTTAAAGTTTAGTAATAAAACTAAATTTGAAGGCAAATTTATAGACATATTTTAGTTTATAGCTTCTCTTTTTTTATTTTAATTTTTTCGTTTTTCTTTTTAGCTACTTTGTTAATTTTATCATGATTTGTATTGTAGCTCTTTATGTGCTCCTGAAAATTTCTATTAGTATACGTTTAGAATATCTGTTGTAACGTGAAAGGTAAAAAAAAATTGTTACATTTATTTAAAAGAAAAAATATATAATTGCAAATGAATACAAAAAAGATCGGAGAGTATGAAGTCAAAACAGCATACGTTACTACCTTTAAATATAAACACGAACGGTACAGCTGCTTTATGTGATAATGACTCCCATTAAATATCAAGTTATTAAATAGACTTTTATGTGTAGTTTTTCATAACCATCTTTTAAAATTTTCTGTATTTAATGGGTACGGTGTGAAGAAATTAAATGAACAATTTGTTTTTATACGAATTGAAAAACAAGTTACTAAATCTTTAAAATTTAAATTCTCATTTTATTTTAAGTCAATTAATAAATAACTAATTATACACCGTGGCCAGAATACGGAGTCTCAAAACTAAATTAAAATGGGTATCTATTATACAACTAATTTTTTATATATAAAACATTTTTTTTATTTATAAAATCGCTAAACAAAATTAAATTATTTTCATAAGTTATTAGACATATATATATATATATATATATATATATATATATATATATATATATATATATATATATATATATATATATAGGAGGAGGTTCTTATAAACTAATATTTAAAATAAATTAAGTAAAAAAATATAAAAAAATAATTTATAATATATGTAATTTTGTATTATGTTTATTTATTCAATTATAACAAACTTTAAAAAAGCAAGTTTTGATATGCATCAAAATATATGTCGTTTAGGGGCTGTGCATCAAATTCGTTGTTTTTGTGCAGTAAATATTCAAATTTGATTCACAACGATAAAACTACCCATTTTTTGATGTACAACAAAACTTCGTTTTTTAAAGTTTGATATATGGTTAAAATGAGCGATAATCCAAAATATCTAACGTTATAAATTATTTTTTAATTATTTTTTACTTATTTTACCTTAAAGTGTGTTTTACAAGAACCAACCTCTATATATATATATATATATATATATATATATATATATATATATATATATATATATATATATATATATATATATATACAGGAGTAGGATCAAATAAAAAGTGTTAGATTTGTAAAAAGTGTGAGAAACATTGTGGGAGTGACATCTGGCAAACTTGGAAAAAAAAATTTTTTAATAAAAAGATATTTAAAAAAATAATATTTTTTTTTTTGAAAAAAAAAAATCGTAAAAAAAAAATATTTGGAAAAAAAAAAAATTGAAATTCTTTTTATAACGTTATCTGTCACGTCATATGATGCACACACAAAATATGATCCACATTAATGATGCACAAAAAATATGATTCATATAAATGATGCACACAAAAAAAAACTATGATATTCAACTATGATGCACACATAAAATGTTCATCATAGATGTGCATCATAAATGTGCATCATAAATGTGTATCATATTTTTTTTCCGTACATAACTTTTTTCGAGCACAAAGAAAAAAAAAATTTGATTTTTTT
The DNA here is from genome assembly GCA_910822075.1 of Senecio squalidus. Lineage (NCBI taxonomy): Eukaryota > Viridiplantae > Streptophyta > Magnoliopsida > Asterales > Asteraceae > Senecio > Senecio squalidus. Next base: position 22,889,573 of record CAJVGC010000592.1, read on the forward strand.
TAAATATTTTTTTTATTAAAAATATTATTTTTTTTATTAAAAATATTATTTTTTTATTAAAAAAAAAAAAAAAAAAAAAATCAAGATTGCCACATGTCACTCCTAGAATGGTTCTCACACTTTTTACAAATTTAACACTTTTTACATGAACCATCCCCTATATATATATATATATATATATATATATATATATATATATATATATATATATATATATATATATATATATATATAATGGTTTTTGCGAGAACTCAAAATTCTACGAGAACTGCGAGAACTCTGTTTTAACCGTTCGATATCATGATCTAAGGCTGAGATAGTTCAATGACATTAAGTAAATTAATCTTGAACATTTAGGTGTCGTTCTTTTTCGAAAAAAAAGTCTTAATAGGCTCTGACTTCTGACCCGGTCAGAGGTTTTAAAAATTTTGTTGTTCTTTTTTTTTTTTTCAACCAGAGACAAAAACCTCTTTTTACCTCTGATACAACCCTACATAAAAAACCTCTTTTTACCTTTACCTCTTTCTCTTCACTAGTAAGTTTTTCATCCTTAAATTCAAGTAATTTTTGATTTTTTTTTCAATGGTTTGTCACTTGATTTCGTTATATAAATTGATATTGATGATTGTTTGTTAGATTTAGGTGACATAATTTTTTTTTAATATGTATTTGTTTTCGATTGCATATAAACTCCTACTATTATATTGACTTATATGTGAACTTTTCTTTTGTTAATTATTTGTATATCTTGAAATTGATATTAGAAAATTAGTTTATTAATTTGTTCAAATAAGTAATATGAATATGTATGGATTGAGCGTGTTTTTGGTGTTTTGAAAGCACGTTTTCCCATCTTGAAGAGAATGACTCCGTATGCTTTGGTTAAACAAAAAGATATTACTATTGCATGCTTTGCTATTCATAATTTTATACTAAAAGAAGGATTAAGTGATGATTTTTTCTCCAAATATGATCGAGGTGAAGTACATGCTAACGAAAATGTACAAGATGGGGACGAGTACGACGAGGACGAGGTTCAACCACATGGAAATACAACAGATCAACAATATATGATCAATTGTCGATATCAACTTGCGGCACAATTAATGCGAAATGTTGAAGATGTTGTTTGAATATTATCTTTACTTGAAAAATGTTGTCACTATGTTTGAACATTTTTATGAATGTTTTTATTTAAGACGGTTTATAACAGTTTAGTACTAATATAGTAAAACAGATGTTACGAAGGAAAAAAGAACATAGTATATTGATTCAGATTCAGAGTTTTGGACCACCTCTGATTATTCAGAGCTGGTATTCATATTCAGAGGAAAAACTTTTGGTTCAAAAGAACAACACCTTAGTATTTCATTAAATTAACAAGGGTAACATTGTAATTGACAAATCACTAACTGTATTTTCAAACCTTTAACGTGATTTATGGGAAGTTATATAGATTTATGGGAAGTTACATATTAAATTAAATTTTAATTGTGTACCAAAAATTTTGGTTGTAACCATAAATACCGATTTCATCAATAAAACAATTAAATTATTTTGAAAACAAGTAAATTATTTTGAAAATAAGTAACTTGTTTTGGCTGTAATGGTAAATACGTATTTATTGAATTAGTGTTTTGAAATATGAAGTTGGATATTATATGATCATTTGTATATTCATTCATAGGTGAATATTTATATAAATTCAGTTATGTGTTCGTAAGCTATCACAAATGTTCATATAATATTCACAAATGTTCATATATATAACTATGTATTTAGAATTATTGTTCGAAGATTCATGATGGTTTGGGTTGTTTTTATAAGTTAATTCTTATTTTTAGATTTTTTTTTTTAAACATACCAAAGGAAATTGTTTAACCGGTAATTAGTCCAAAAACTTATCTTTAGACCGATGAATTTGAATTTTCTGTTTTTAGCATTAATTTGATGGATGTAAACATTGTGTTAAAATTAATAAATATGATGTTATATTAATATTATTTTGAATGATTATTTAAAGATTTATGATAGAACTTTATTGTTGACTTTTAGTTCAACCTTATCATCATTTCTCTAGCTTTATAAAGTTTTCTTTTTGTTATTTTCAAATTAATATTATACGTAAATATGTTCACATATATTAAAAAAAAAAGATATAGTAGATAACTAGTTTATTATTCAACTTAAAAATAACTCTAATTAGATGGAAGCAAATATTCGGATGTCAAAAATTACGATTAGGTTGAGGATAAAAGAAAAAGAATTATCATGGTTGTTTAGTTGAAGTAATTTTAGGGATTTGGTTTTAATTAGATAATTGTGTTAATAAAATTAATTATTGTAAATTATTAGAATACCCATGTAAATAATATGTGATTTTGTAAATAATATGTGATATTAATGTAAATAATATGTAAATAATATGTGATTTTGTAATATACGTAGTATACGTAGTATTTCAAAACTAATAAATCAATGTGATATTAATGTAAATAATATGTGATTTTGTAATATACGTAGTATTTCAAAACTAATAAATCAATAACTCATATGATTTGAACTTTAAATTTGAATTTTAAAATTCAAAAATATTATATGAGGTATAATCTATATGAACCCGGAAAAAAAATCGAACTTTGACGAATTTTATATTTTTCGGTTTTTGTCAAATGTTGATATTCGTAAGGTAATATCACATGTGGTTTGAACAGTAAATGTGAATTTAAAACATACATATGTTATATGATGTATATTTAACGAGATCCAAAAAGAAAAACACAAAATTTTTAAATCAAACTACTATTATCACATATGATAAAACGGTGATTTGATAATATAAACTTACCAAAACCCGAAAAAAATTGTGTAAAAACTATATTAAGTGGGTGCTCTATAGAAAAATGATATAATTCTTGTTTAATGGTGTAATTTATTTATTTAATATATGTACGGTTTTTAAGATAATTCAATTTTAAACAAAAGAAAACTTAAAGTGAGTTTTGCAATAGAGTGTTATGATTGGTTTTTTTGTACTCAATCTTTTTTTATGATATTAAATGAACTCAACCATATGTATATATATAATTAAAAAAAATGGGACATTTCATTTCTTTCGATCATATGCGATCGTATATCATCGACGTTGGTTATCAATACTCCATTAATTAACAATTAAACAAAATAAACATTTGTCTTTTAACATTTGTATTGTGTTTAAGAAGAAAAAAAGGTCATAAAGTAATAGTTGATGATAGATTCTTAATTAAAAGTAAAACTCAAGTGTAAAATGATGTTTTATGGTTGGATTTAAGAAATAGCGAAAAGTTACAAGGAAATCCAAATTTTGATGACGAACCCAATTAAACAAAAAGTAGATACTTAAAGCTACAAGAAAACAGCTTGAAATACACAAGTTTTTAATGAAGACAACTAATATGTTCATTTCATGCTTATCTTGGTAGTTCAACAAATTAATTTTGACTATACATATAAACGTCTTAATATATCGACCTGGAAAACATTTCGCGTTTGCATACTTGCCACACCAATAAATAATATACTTGTGATTAAGACAATAGTAATGCAAATTATATAAAAATTTCACAAACTTTACATGTCATTGTATGTAATAAAAAGAAAAAAAATTAGTTACTTTAACAAACATATATGTCATTGTATGTCTTAGATTAAAAGGAAATTTAAGAAAGTAATTTATTTAGAGTAGTCAAGTTAAAGAGAAAATAGTAAAATGGTCATTTATTAGTTTTAAATTTTCTAAATCATCTATTTATAATAAATTATGTTTATTTGACTATTTTAGAGTTTTACAATGACATATATGTTATTTAAATTTTGTAGAGGAATATATATATATATATATAATATTTAGATGTTTTGTAAACATATATGTTATACAACACATCTCATGATGTTTATGGTCATTTTTTTTGTTTTTTTTGTTTATAGTAATGGTTTATTTAGGGTTGGTTTCAAATATTTATAGGCGTAGTGTGAAATTTGAGAATGTGTCCCATTATAAACAACTTTCCTTTAAGTACAAAACATTTTGTCAATAAATCGTCTTCTAAATATATTTTTTTTTTTGCTAAGTTTTAGACAAATATATACATCTATTCGGGAAAAATTGGCATTTCCAGTCTAAAAGGTCATGAACGGTTACACACTATACACATGCTATTTAAATTATGTAGAGGAATACATATATATATATATATATATATATATATATATATATATATATATATATATATATATATATATATATATATATATAGAGGTGGGTTCATTTAGGAACCATCAATTATTTAGGAACCATTAGGAACCATTTTTAGGCAAGGTGGCAATTTTGTAATTAAGTCAAATCCCCAAATTGGAAATCAATTAAAACCCACTTTAAAATACTAATTAACTTTAAATTAACATATCTAGAGTATAACTAGGTTTTAGGAAAAACTAAATACACACTAAATATTCACCAGTGTATATACTAATTCACCAAAAACACATCTAAACCATATACACTATACACTAGTATATACACTATATTCACTAATGTATACGAATCTTTATATTAATTTCCTTTTAATTGTGAATACGCAATATACAAAAGTGAATATACAATATATATATACACAAGTGAATATACAATATACACCAGTGAATACGCAATATACACAAGTGAATATACAATATACACCAGTGAATACCATGTATTCAATAGAGAATACATCTTATACATTTGTGAATATAGTGTATACACTAGTGTATATTGTATAAATACACTAGTGTATAACTATACATTAGTGAATATAGTGTATACACTAGTGTATAAATACACTACTGTAGTGTATAAATACACTAGTGTATAACTATACATTAGTGAATATAGTGTATACACTAGTGTATAGTATATATGGTTCAGATGTGTTTTTTGTGAATTAGTATATACACTGGTGAATATTTAGTATATACACTGGTGAATATTTAGTATATACACTGGTGAATATTTAGTATATACACTAGTGTATATACCGAAACTCACTGTAAAAAAAAATAAAAAAAAAAAGTCGTCAAAAGTATATCAAGTGGGTGCTCGTTGGAAAGATAATTAAATGCTTGTTCTAATGGTGTATTTAGTTTTTCCTAAAACCTAGTTATACTCTAGATATGTTAATTTAAAGTTAATTAGGATTTTAAAGTGGTTTTAATTGATTTCCAATTTGGCTCTCAATTTTGACTTAATTACAAAATTGCCACCTTGAGTTTAATTACAAAATTGTCACCTTGCCTAAAAATGGTTCCTAATGGTTCCTAAATAATTACATGGTTCTTAAATGAAACCAACTCTATATATATATATATATATATATATATATATATATATATATATATATATATATATATATATATATATATATATATATAGATGTTTTGTAAACATATATATAATACAACACATCTCATGATGTTTATGGTCATTATTTTTTCTTTTTGCTTATAGTAACAATTTATTCAGGACCGGTTCCAAGTATTTGTAGGTGTCGTGTGAAATTTGAGAATGAGTCCTATAACAAACAACTTTCCTTTAATACAAAACATTTTGTCAATTAAATTGTTGTCTCAATACATTTTTTTTCTTTGCTAAATTGTTAGAAAAATATATACATCTATTCGGACTAATTGGTCCTTCCAATCTGAAGGCCCTGGACGATTACACACTATACACATGCTTCGGACCGAAAATAACGATTACATTTTTGTATAATTTTCCATTTGAATATACACTCATTTCCAAAAGATAAGTTCAAGTTGATGCAAACATTGGTTCACTAGACAAGAATATGCCAATTTGTTAGGGCATAACAAGTTCTTTAGAGCTTAAATAAGAATCAACGTGTTAACCAAATATCATATATTTAAATTTACAATTGTCAATGAAAAATAATAAACCAATAGAAAGGTCCGATAAACATTTTATTAGACGAAAAGAGCTCTCATGACATGAAAAAAATCCATAAAAAATTATATGGCTTCAAACGTCAATGGGGTTACCTCCATGAAATCGACACTTACGGGTTTTTAAGGTTGCCACCAACATATTATTTATATTCATTAGTTCTTTAATTATGGTTTTTAAGGCACAATGAAAAGTTTGAGAAATGTTCCTTTAAAGAAAATCAAATATGTCAAGAACAGACTTCGATAATATAACTATATAAATAATAAATATTAGAGTTAATTACATAATTGGTCCCTGTGTTTGTTCCAAAACAACGGGTCCAGTCCCTGGGTCGCAATTCCTTCGGACCCAGTCCCTGGACCCTATCTTTGGTTGCACGTTTGGTCCCTGCGTCTATCGACTGTTAATTTTTAACGTTAAATGGTGTCACATGCCAAACATGTGATGGGTAAACTAGTAATTTCACATATCTTCTTCCCCTTTAAACACAGCAATCAAAATATGTGAAACAAATAAAACCAAATCGAGCAAGGAATGAAGCATAGAAAGAGAGAATCACTGCTAAATGTCTTTTTTTCTTTCATTTGGGTCCATTCAGATCCCTGTCTTTAAAACACAACCAAAAACATAAACCTCAAAAAACACAAAACACAAAAAAAAAAAAAAAACAGGTTTATGTTTCTTTAAAAACATAATCTTTTTCAAGTTTAAGGTCACAAAATCAAGAAAACCCAAAGTGGGTATTGTTAAAGATTCATACCCAGATGGCTTTATCATCATTTTGCAATATAAATCCATCTTTATTCAATTTAAAAATACCCAATAATCTTAATTATCCCCAACACAGAAAACCCATAAAAGTGTTGAAAACCTCAAATTTTAACAATCCTAAAATAAGCACTGAAATGGTTGACCCTGTTGTGTCCACCGGCGCCACTAAATTCGATTTGATGGATGTACTGAATATCTCATGAAATCGATTAATCTTTGTTGAAGCATAATCAAAATCGAGCAAGGAATGAAGCAGAGGTAAGACAACAAACAACTGGAATTTGATTACGGGGACATCGTCTTCTTTTTGTCCTCATCTGAATCTTTATCTGAAATTGATTTCAAAATCTTTGTTAAGCAGATCTGGAAACATGAAATAAACATATCCTTGAATCTTCTCAAACAAATTCCGTAACGAATCATCTGAAACCGGTTCAAAACAAAACCTCTTTCTCACCAAACTATTTCCACTATTTCCAAAACAATATCCATATCCCCCACTTTCAGTTTCAACAACCGACTAAATTATCAACTGTTGATCAACGATCGATACACCGACAACTTCTTTCTCGACAGAAAGACATCGAAGGATGTTGTCGTGATCATTCCACCGCAGTATTCCGTCGGTGGATAGAGTCAACGCTGTTTTTCCGGCGCTGTTAGGTAGTAGGACTTCTTCGTAGATTATATGTTGTTGTTGTTGGTCGTCCATTTTGGTTTGTGAAATTGGAGAATGTTTGGGCGGACTAACACGAAGACAGGGTTTTAGGGTTTAAATTGAAATTACCTTATTACCCATCACGTGCCAGGCATGTGATGTATTTAACGGGATTTTTTAACGATTGTTAGTGGGAGGGACCAAACGTGCAACCAAAGATAGGGTCCAGGGACTGGGTCCGAAGGAATTGCGACCCAGGGACTGGACCCGGTGTTTTGCAACAAACACAGGGACCAATTATGTAATTAACTCTAAATATTATTAGAATAATTATCTTCGCTTAAAAACATAAAAATAAAGTTATACTCATATTTTATTATGAAAGTCAAAAGTTTGACTGCTATTTTGGAAGGTAAAATGTATTTTATTAATTATAAAGATCCAGGTCATACCAACTGTGTATTTTTATTTGAAGAATTTTGATTTGAATTCTAACTTTTATTTTTCTAAAAGAATGCGTGTTACTTGTGAATACACCAACCATTATAGGTGGATATTCTTTATACCTAGTCTGTGTAATTATATGTAAAGTATTTAACTTTTTTATAATTAAACAAATAATTATACTTAAGCAACGAAATAAAAACTTACAGTTAAGGGTGGTAATGAGGTTAGGTTCGGTTTAATGGGTTTGGATTGGGAGGTTAGAACATCTCAAATGGATGGACTAAAAATTATACCAAATTTGATGTTAAAAAGGAACCTTTATGGAATATCTTCACACCAAATATATTTTGTTCCAATATATACATAAAATATTTACACTAAATTTTTTAATTTATTCAAACAAAATAATAAAGCAATACAATTGCTAGTTTAATGTATGTAAATTTTAGCTGACTAAATATAAGTAACTTGTAGTAAAACGTTGATTTAGATAAATTCTTTTCAATCAAATATGTGTTAATATAAATTAAGTCTTTTGTCTCACACATCCAACGGCCCGTTTAATTATAGAAACTTTACATGTAAATACGTCACGTAAAATTATGTTAAAGTGAACAAATAAATAGGTATGGACAAATTAAAAAGAAGTCATGCGAAATCCCGAAAAACCTAATGTAGTGTTGACTCATCCGAGAGATTTAATATTATTCTTTAAGAAAATGCAACAAGCTTCAACATTATTAATTTTGTCGTGATTTGTTTTAAAATTTCTTTATAGTTTTATTATATTTAATTTAGTTAAATTAGGTAACAATAAATTAAAAAATTAAAGAAATCGTATTATGTGTTTTATGTTAATAACTAGTTTATTTCTCACGTATACGCGGAGAACTTTATCAAAACAATAAAATACAACTATAAATGAAATTTAATATTGTGTATGACTAACAATGTTTAAAAATATAAGTTGTAATTTCAAAAAATTAGGGTTTCCTTTATATGTACGTGTTTTAAGCTTCAACTTGAAATTCGTATATGTATAGAAGTGTATAAAAAATAATACAATTATACATATTGAAATATTCAGGTTGAATGGTGTCTAAAAGTTAATAAAAATATTTCATTCTGCTAAGTTCTGAAGGTGGATGATTAGAGTGTTTTTAGCGTTCTATGTTATCAAATTTTAAAATTTAGGTAATGTCTTTGGATATGTGGTGGTAGTAGCTCTTTGATAAATTTTATATTAAACTACAAAGTTAGAGTTATAGAGATCAAATTAAGGAGTTCACAATATTTAGTATAGTTTTTCTATACACGTACGTTTAATATATAATCCGTTTACCGTCCAAAACAACTAAACAAAATTCCAAAAAAACTAAGAAAACATTGTATATATAGAAAATCATTAATAATGTGAAACAACATATAATGTATTGCCAAATATTAGGTTGTTTCGTTTATAAATGTGTGAATATATGTTTAAGTATTTAATTTTTTTTCGAAAAAGGATTTAATATATAATAAATATTTAAGATTTAAAATAATGCGTCAACTATTTTTATCTAAATATATATTAAAAATGAATATTTAAAATAGTGATGTTAAACTATATTTTATTTAAGTATGTATTAAAGTCGAAGATTTAAAATAACGGTGTTAAACTATTTTTATCTAATTATATATTAAAGTTGAAAGGTTAAAATTATATTTAAAGTAAAAGGGATTAAATGAAAATTGGGAACGATGATGTCATATGACATCACCATTTTCATCTAAGGGTTCGAAATAAATCTTTAAACCTATCTAATGGTAGAGGATTTGCAATGTGACTTTTAATACATCTTTTTTAGTATATATTACAGATTATAGATAAGATTTTTTATAAATAATAATTCCTTATGTTAATTATGTAACAAATATATAAACTAATCAATTATGTGACAAATATATAAACTAATCAAACATTAAAGTTTTGAAACTAAATTATATATCATTTAAAACATAAAATATAATACAATAAGATTTGGTGTGATGAATAGTGTTATACCAAATTTGATGTAATTTGGGCATTATTATTCATTACACCAAATTTGGTATAGTGTTTGGTGTCAACATTGGAGAAGGTTTTTTTGTAATTTTACACCAAATTTGATGTTAAAGTGAGATTTTGTGTTAATATTGGAGATGCTCTTGGTGGGTTGAAAATATGTAACCCAAACCTAACCCATTTTGAAATCAGGTCGGATATCTGAACCCTAACCTGAAACCTATCAATCTGAAACCTATCAACAATTTCGGAATAATCGCTTCATTAATTAGCATACAATCAAATTATGCATCAATTTATTTTTTAGAGATCACTTAACGGTGGTTTATATCAAATCCCTATTATTGTTTATTATATTTATTAGGTAGCTTAAACGAGATAATAATTGGGTGTTTTATATTTCAGTGTTAAAGTTGGCTTAGTTTTCAATATTATGTAATATTATACGCTAGGGTGATGTAGCAAGATGATTAAGATATTTCGAGATAATGAATAAGAGAGCTTTTATTGGTAAATATTAATCATATAAAAAATGAGTATTATTATTATTATTATTATTATTATTATTATTATTATTATTATTATTGTTATTATTAGTAGTAATAAAAATTCTAATTAATGTGAAGTGAACCATTATTTGACAAATGTAATAACGGTTGATAGCTAAAAACCATAGACGTAGAGCATAAATCTTAGATGAAATGTTATGAAATACTCTCTATTATTATTATTATTATTACAAGGTAGTATGTGTCCGTGTTTGTCGCGAGAATAACCGTTAGAGACTAAACGATAAAGAAATGTAATAGCGGAATGTAATGTAATAATCAAATTCTAATTAATCAAATTTTAGGGGTTAGAATGCAAAATCGAGGGTCTAAAACAAAAACAATATTGATAAATATATATATATATATATATATATATATATATATATATATATATATATATATATATATATATATATATATATATATATATATAAAGAATGGAAATGTAATATAACAAGACCAGTCATATTTATTAGAAAACTAGGTTATTAATCTGCGTATTACGCAACTAATATCGATAAAAGTTAAAAATAAAGTATTAAAAATACTATAAACTTTGTAATACGACTAAAGAACTTAAAATGTAAAAAAAATAGTTAATACCTGATCTTTTAAATAAAAATTAATTGAAGCTTTTTTACTTTTGTTACTCGGTCGTTTTTAAAAGTTAAAATGTTTAGGTGAGAAAATAATAATCGATTTAAATGAATTTAAATAAATTATTTTTTATATCATTTGATATAAATATAAAGTCCATAATATAAGAGGTTAAATGAAATTATAAAAAATAAATTGGGTTGAAAAATTGGAATTTAGATGGCTAATTGATCGCCAAATGGCAATATAAATACTTATTTATTAGATAATATAGATGTAGATTTAGTTTAAAAATTGATATTAAGAAATAATTATCAAAATTTTCTATAATTACAGTTTTTTAAACCATTATAACAAAATAGAAGTAATAGAATGTTAAAGTATACTTTATTAGTTTGACATTTTTATGCAGAAAAAAAAAATAGGGATTAGGGATTGAAAGTTAGTAGTTTTCGACTTTTTGTTCGGATATGTTTTTTTATTTGTAAAATTTGGTCTTAAAATAACACAAACTTTGCAAAATTATAAAAAGGAAGTGTAAATTTAGTTTTTATATATATGAGAAAAGATTAATAAAAACACTAAGGGGTCTTTTGTTTTTTCTAAATACTTAATTCTGAAATCTGAAAACCAGTTCTGAATAATAAGAGGAATGAGTAAGACTTTTGAAACATAGTCCGAACATTTTTTTTTTTTTTTTTTTTTTTTGTTTCTCTTTTGGTTCCTCTATCATTTTAATGATATCAAACTAGCTAAATTGCATAAAAACAATAACAAATAATTGAATGTAAAATTTAACAAAACAATATCTCTATATTTGAAAACAAGTGCTTTTAATAATAATACCGAATATTAATAAAATGTTAGTGAAAATATTATAACAAGCAAAGTACGATAAATGGGGAAAATGTAGTACTTTTTTCTTCGTAAACTAACATGATAAAAACATTTTAATCAATTAGTTTTCATTTTCATAATTTATCCAATTATTTTTCACGTAAATTAATCATAACTATTCAAACCATTGACTCTTTTTTACCCTTTAAATCAATGTAAATAATTATATATAACGTATGTAACACTTATTAAAAAAATCATAAGTTAGTTCAAGCTTAAAATAACGAGTTTTAAATTAAAATTTATATATAATATTAACGAACTAAATTTTTTTTAAACGATCTAAATAACAAGGAGATTTCATTTTTTTCAAAAAGTATTATTTTCCTCTTTTGTTTTATTCATTTGAAAGAAGTAAATTCTGAAAAATAAATTTTAAAATATGTAAATACTTGTGTGTTGAGTTTGAGTACATGATATTGGTATAAATTATTTAATAAAAGGATGTTAAGACATTTATTTTTCACTTATCGAACAAGAGGAAATTAAGATATTATAAGAGCTTAAAAATAAATAAATTCAAACAGTATTAATATCCTTATATCTGATTGAATAAAAGAAATTACTCTTATTAAGAACTTTTTTGGAAAAACAAAAGAGGCCTAATTTTCTAAAGATACCTAATCCCCAACATTCATTAAATTTTAATCTAATGATTTATATTGAAACTAAAAGTCATTTTTCAATTTTTTTTTTAAATTAATTTATTTCGCAAACCGTTAACCGTTAGAATATACAAATTACACCGTTACAGTCATTGTGTTCTCCTCTTTAATTAGTAATCATATATACTTTCAACAACTTTGTTTTTTGGATTTTCGGGTGGGTACTGAAATTGAAAAGTTAATATCACATGTGATTTTAACATAAATAAGCAAACTTTAAATTCAAAAATGTTATATAAATATATAATTTATCTAAACCTAATAAAAAAAATCAAATTTGGACAACTTTTATTTTTTCATTTTTGGACAAATGTTTAAACTCGTAACGTTATATCAAATATGATTTTAAAATAAAATGAGGATTTAAAGATCTAAAACCGTTATATGATATATAATTTAATTAAACCCATAAAAGTTTCAACGAAATCACATGTGATAGTACTAATATCGCATATTATAGTAATATAAATCATATGTGATATTATAATATACGTAGAATTTTAAAACAAATAAACAAATAACGCACATATTTTTTACTTTATATGAGAAATTTAAAACACAACAATATTATATGAGGTATAATCTATATAAACTCGAAAAAGATCGAATTTTGACCATTTTGTTTTTTCGTTTTTTGTCAAATGTCAATATTCGTAGGGTCAACTCACATATGATATGAACTCTAATGTGAATTTCAAAACCTAAATATGATATATGATATATATTCAACTAGAATCGAAAAGAAAAAAAAAATACAAAAATCATAAGTCAAACTACTAAAATCACGCGTCATAAAACTGTTATTTTATAATATAAATTTTCTAAAACCCTCCAAAAAGCCCGAATTGTTTTTTTTGTCAAAAGTATATATATATCGAGTGAATATACTCTATAGAAAGATGAAATAATAGTCGTTTTAATGGTGTTATTTATTCGTTTAATACATTTACAGTTTTTAAATAATTAATTTTATATACAAATAAGTTAAGGAGAATTTTTAAAACAGAGAGTTGCGGTTGATTTAGTTCGATCTTAAAGTTTTAGTGATTTTAAATGGTAACCTATATGAATTAATAAAGATGGTGTGCGGCGAAACAACGTTTATTAGAAACTTGAAATAAAATACACATTATGTTTTACAAATAAAGAACAAAGAAATGGAACATGTAACAAACAAGTAATTGTCACATCAAATCATATAAACGACAATACCAATGGCGGTATAACATTGACAATATTATTTAAATACACCCTCCTAAACAAGTGACAATATTATAATCTTTATGTCTTATCATTTTAAATCTTCCTAACGATATGTATTAAGAGTTTTTCGTTTAAAATGGGGATGTCGACAAGCGGTGAAAAAAATCCACGATCTATGTTAGTTTCTATTGTATCATTATAATAAACCAACTTCGAAAAATATTATAGTTTTTATGTCTTATCATTTTAAAACTTTCATATTTGTATCATTATAATAAACCAATTTTAAAAAATAATTCGATAATATACGTACTTTGATAATCCGTGGCAATATGACAATTTTGTAACCGGTTACCTTCAATGCTGCCAACAAGGCATCCACGTCAGTTTCTTGCTGACATGTCTTACAAGTCATATACATGTCAAACGTTGTTTGCTTATATGTACGTTATCCAATCCTTCCCAATTTCTAACCCTAATTTTATTTCCTTTCCTCCCCAATATAGAACCCTAATTTTAAACCACAATTGTGTCATCCATGTCTTCCTCTTCAATCACATCACGTTTCAACCGTGAAATCCCAAGTGAATGTGATTGTAAGAAACCATTGAAAATGCGTACCTCATGGACGTTATCCAATTTGGATAGGTTTTTGGTTTGCCCTAATTCATTGGTAAGCATCGTCATTGAGGTACTTTTATTGGCCATTTCTAGTTTTTTACAACACTTTTTTATGTTTTGACAGAAAATGGGGAAGAAGTGTGAAACATTTTTTTGTTTGATCCTGAGTTGCATAATGACATAATCAAAGGTACATAGAGTTAATGTATGAAATTTACAATATGATTAACCCAAGCAACAAGCAAGAAATATCAAGACATGATGAAACATAAGAATTGTTGTACACTTTGGAATCTGAATTTGACTTTTACGAGTCAAAGACCACTAATGACATGTTGTGTTTGCAATTAGAAATTGAAGAAATCAGAACCAGTTGTTAGGTTTTATAAGAAAGTGTTTGTAGTTAGTGTCTTGTTAGCAACCTTTTTCTTCATTTTGTACTTGTAATGTAGTTGGTTTTTTAAATAAAAATTAGGTTTTTATACATAGTAGATTGGTTGTTGGTATATTGTTTATAACAAAGGCCACTTTATCGATCACAAACAACAATTTGACAAGAAATGGGGACAACACACTTGTACAGAGATATGGAAGCTAAGAAACAACATTTACATGAAACAACAATAGTGGCCTACAATAGACATTCAGATTACCCCGAACACGCGACCCGTTTCTCGCAAATTCCTCGTAACAAATGTCAACTAAGCTTTTGCGAAGGAGCAATTGGTGTCCACAAAAGTGGGATAGGGTTCGAACCTGTGACATCACGTTAAAATTTAATAATAATACTTAATTTTAGAACAAATTTTTAGACATATTTTAGTTTATAGCTTTTTTTTTTTTTTTTTTACTTTTCATCTTTTGATATGTGTTATTAATTTTATCATGATTTGTATTGTAACTCTTTATGTGCTCTTGAAAATTTCTATTAGTATACATTTAGAATATTTTTTTTTTTTTTTTTTTTTTTGAAAAAGCAATTCTCTTACGGGCCGGTAATGAAGTATCATCGTGCCACCATTACCAACCACCCCCATGCTCGCCAAAGAGGAAACCCTCTGGAGAGGCTCGAACTCGAGACCTCTCATTCACCAGAAAAACCCTTTACCAACCAGGCAGAACCTGATTGGCACATTTAGAATATCTGTTGTAACGTTTTTGGTAAACAATTTTTGTTACATTTATTTAAAGGAAATAATATATAATTGCAAAATGAATAGAAAAAAGATCGGAGAGTATGAAGTCAAATAGCATACGTTACTACCTTTAAATATAAACACGAATGGTACAGCTGCTTTATGTGATAATGACTCCCATTAAATATCAAGTTAATAAATAAACTTTTATATGTAGTTTTTCATAACCATCTTTTAAAATTTTCTGTATTTAATGGGTACGGTGTGCAGCAGACATTAAATGAACAAAATGTTTTTATACGAATTGAAAAACAAGTTAACAAATCTCTTAAATTAAATTATTAATTTATTTTAAATAAATTAATAAATAACTAATTATACACCGTGGCCGTGTCAGAATACGGAGTCTCAACACTAAATTAAAATGTTATACAACTAGTTTTCTATATATGCAACATTTTTTTATATATACAAAAGAGTTTAACAAAATTAAATTGTTTTGATAAGTTAGTAGACAATATATATATATATATATATAGGGAATATATTCCCTACACCTTGATGTAGGGAAATTACCTACACCAAAGGGCTTATTACCACCTTTTTCATGCTTTAAATGATAATTAAGAGTTATTTTATGTAAATTAAATAGTAAAATGACTCATAGGTCCATCAAAAAAATCTTTAACTTTGCTTTACATCAACATACCATTCCATGAGAATTAGATCGAAAAAAATCGTACAAAGAAAATTACTTGTTATAAACCAATTTCTAATTTTTATGTCAAGTATATGTGAAAGCCATTCAATTAATAGTATTGAGTATCTACGAAAATAACCCCCAAGTATCCCTTAGTGACAATAATAAGCCCTTTGGTGTAGGTAATTTCCCTACATCAAGGTGTAGGGAATATATCCCATATATATATATATATATATATATATATATATATATATATATATATATATATATATATATAGAAGTGGTATGAAATAGTATGTGAACTACATTCTAACCATATATTCAGCACTAAATAGATATGTATATACAAGTGTATAAGATGATATTCATTAGTGTATATATATAGTTTTTGAAAAATTCAAAATTTGAAACATATACACCATTGAATATAAAAAAAAATCGTCAAAATTTAAAAAGTTTATATTTTTCCAAAAGAGAATTAAATAGCCGTTGTAACGGTATATTTTTTATTTCTTAAAAGTTACAATTTAAAAGATATTTATTTTTGAAAATGAATTGGGTTTTGTTAAATAAATGGTTAAAAAGTGGTTTCTATTATTTATAAATATTTAAGTGGTTTTCATTTGAAACAATCTCTCTCTCTCTCTCTCTCTCTCAAGGGGAAATTCCGTGACTAAATATATTAACAAAAAACGGTTACAATATGAGATGAAACAAAAGAATCATATGAGAGAAAAAACTCCAACACAACCAAAGACTAACTCACTCAGCACACCCACTAAATACACAAACCAACTAAAGAAACAAACAATCAAACACCGAAACTACGCCCAAACCACATCCTACTCGAGCCCCTTAACCAGTTCTAAGTTCGAGATAATAGAAATATTCTTCCATTCTAACCGATTTGCAATCCCAAGCGACATGAGCTTCAATCGGACCGTGGTAAAGATAACCTTAGACAAGACATCGATACTACGCTTTCCATTCTTAAAAAATCTATTATTCCTCTCTTGCCAGATAAAATAAACTAAAGCTGCAAAAACAAGACGACCAACACTCCCCCAAGAATTACCTTTCTGGACTCGCTGCTTTAAAAACACAATAACATCTAACCATTTATACATATGAAGCGGAATCCTCGAGGCAGCACAAGCTAACCGCCAAACCTGTTTCGCATAAGAACATTCAAAAAATAAATGATCATGCGAATCTGGCTATAGATTGCAAAAAACACAATTGACATATTTGATCTTATCCTATTTCTCCCAGTCTTTGATACGATCATGAGTCTTCAATATTTGTAAAACGAGTAACCACACAACAAAAGAATGGCACGGAATACTCTGAGAAAACCACACAACTTCCTTCTAATCCACACGATCATCACGGTCACGAATTGCATCCCACACACTCGCAGCAGAAAACAGCACCTCGGAACCATCATTATCAACCCAACCGATCGAATCTCTGCACTCGCGCAAAGTTGGCACTGGAACCTGATTTAACACCGCATATTTTTGCAACCAAAACACCGGCCAAGACCAACCATTACCATTTAAAAGATCAGCAAGTTTACTTTTTAACGTCCAACCCGCATTCATAATGTCCCGATTCAAAATAAAGTTATTTAAAGGACCAGCAACACTCCAATTATCAAACTAGGAAGAAATCATGCTACCATCACCAATCTTACTGATGACATGCATTCAAATAACATCACGTAACCCCAAGATCTTTCTCCAACTATAACTTGCATTCGTCTTTACTTGGACCTCCTAAAAACTGCGACCCTAGAGATGATGCGTATGCACCCATTTGACCCATAAAGACTCCTTACGAAAGATACGCACCATCATTAAAGCAGAATTCAAAGATACAAGACTACGAATACCCAAACCACCATCCGCTTTAGGACGATAGACATCATCCCATGCCACCTTAGCTCTACCCTGCTTTAATAACCTTTGACACCACAAGAACCCACGAAGTAGCTTCTCAATATCGAGGATGATAGAACTAGGAAGAATGAAAATCGACGCCCAATACACATGCATAGCGGAAAGAACAGACACGACTAATTAAAGTCTACCTACAATAGATAAAGATTTATTCCTCCAATCTCCCAGACGGTTCCGAACTTTCTCAACTAAACTCTTACAATCTTCAACTAAAAGTCTGGACAAGATCAATGGAACTCCCAAATACTTAATAGGAAAAGACCCCTCCTCAAAAGGCAACACCTCCAAAATAGCACTCTTAACCCGATCACTTACACATGAAAAGGAAGGCGTACTCTTCTCAATACTCGGAATCAACCCTGAAACTCTTCTAAATTCATTTAATAAAACCATAATCGAGTTTTTATCTCCATGAGAAAACATAATCAAATCATCAGCAAAACACAAGTTAATAAGCTTTAGTTTCGCACATTTCAGATGATACTTAAAAGACGTTGACTCTGTCACTCCTCTCTTAAGTAACAATGTTAACACCTCCATAACAATCGTAAATAAATATGGAGATAGCGGATCACCCTGACGCAACCCACGCTTCCCACGAAAAAACCCATGGAGATCCCCATTAATACAAATTGAAAAAGATGTAGAAGTCACACATTCCATAATCCACGCCACCATCATACTATGTAACCCAAACCCGATAAGATTATTCCTTAAGAAACCCCAATCAACTGTATCATATGCCTTTTGAATATCAACTTTAAACGCACGTTTGGATACCCCACGCGCAATATGATAATTTTTACCAGCTCTTGAGATAATAAAATATTATCCGAAATGCTTCTACCGGGAACAAAAGCCTATTGATTAGAACTTATAATATTTGTCAACCCCTCTTTCAAATTATTAGTGATAATACGACTAATACATTTGTACAACACATTACAACAGGAAATAGGGCGATAATCCGTAACTTTCATCGAAGAAGCAACCTTTGGAAGCAACACAATCATCGTACTATTTACCTCTTTAAGCATTTTACCATTACTAAAAAATTCTTGAACAGCCAGACAAACGTCATCCCCCACAACCTCCCACGCCTTCTTAAAGAAAGCAGACGTATAACCATCAGGACTAGGAGCTTTGTGCTCCCTAATTGCAAACATTGCATCCTTGATCTCTGCATTCAACACAGTACGAACCATATGTTGAGCTTTAAGACCCGAAATACGTTGTTGAAACAACCCCGCCATATCCCTAATTGGCTCTACCTCCTCAGCTGTGCCTAAGAACTGACTGTAATGATTCACAAAACACGAGCTACGTCGGCATCCGAATGCAACACACCAACCACATCATGAACACACGAGATTCGACTCCTATTCCGCTTCCCTTTTAGCATATTATGAAAAAACCATGTATTCCCTTAACCAACGTAGTTTAGCACGCTCCTTCAGAAACATATCCTCATCTAACTTTGCCTTAGTAAACGCACGAAGATAAGCAGATTCCTCAACACGCAGCTCCTCCGACCCAAGATTTTTATCTAACTCACCTTGAACCACATGTAATTCCTTTCGAAGAAAACCAACACGTTTATGTACATTCCCATTCTTCCACATAAACTTCCGCATGATAGGTTTTAACCATTTTTAATTTTTTAGCAACTCTAAATAAATGAAACCCATCAATGTTCTCCACCCAAGATTCTGAAACCTGTGGCAAAAATTCTTCTTTATTTGCAACAAAATTTGCAAACTTAAACGACTTCGGCTTTCTGACACTCACCAACGGGATCTTCAGAACACTAGGACAATGATCCGAGATACGATGCTTAAAAATCGCATGACCATCTATAAACTGATGCAAAAACGGACCATTACACATTATTCTATCAAGCTTCTTCAGAATACCATCCATAGAGTTGTATACCACATGCCAGACTGATTCAAATCCACCAAACCAATATTCTCTACACAATCTTTAAATTCAGCCATCCCAATAGATACACCAGACACACCATTGGTACTATCATTAAGATTCAAAGCAACATTAAAATCTCCCATAATGATCCAGGCGTTACTCCCAACAAAATGATTATGCATCAACAAAGTTTGCCATAACTCACGCCTCTGTATATAATGATTACCTGCGTAAATAAACGAACAATAAAAGCTCTTTTGGGCACTGATCAAACGCACCTGACAATGAAGAACCTGGTCCGACTGATTAACCACCATAAACTCAAGAATAGTACGAGTACCCTTTTGACTCACTGAGAATTAGATGTCCACCGCCAACCTTTAAAAACCTTCGTACACACATCATGAAGTCTCGAAATATCCACATGGGACTCTGATATCGCATATTTTAGTCATATTATTATATGCGATATTTGTCTTTTTAAAGTTTAATTCATAACGGATGTCAATTTTGGTATTAAAATGTTATACAGGTATTAGCCGAAGTTCTGTAGCGGAAGTGATATAATTGGAGCTGAAAATGAAGAAAACGGGTCAATGTTCTATTCCCGTTATATTTTGAGAGTATAAGCGATCGGTCACGAGAAAGGAAGCAGAAACGAGCAGCAAAACAACAAAACTGGAAAACCAGCGAGGGACGCTCGTCCCCCATTCGGGGACGCCCGTCCCGCCGCCTTCATGCTGCCTGCTGTTTGTTTGACGTTTTAATAAAGCAGTTTTTAGGGTTATTGAATATTATCATTATGATACGCACGTTTAGAGTATTGAAACCCTAGTTCTTGGACCTACGAATTTTGGATGCTTTTTGGTATTTTTAGATTCAACAATTTCGTTGTTTAAGCATTTGGATCATTGGTACTTTAATCTTTTCATTAGTTCTTTTAATATAAAGATGTTTCATTCAATTCAATTGTGTTGCGTTTTTATTATTATGAGTAGCTAAATTTGGATGATGTGATCAATTATGTAGGTTATTGTTTAATTACGTACTATGTTGAACTGGATTTTATGTTTAATCGAAAAAACCAATTGTAATCAGCTTTTGAATATTGTTTAATCTTTTATATAAACTGTTAGTAAATTCATCATAGGTATTCGAGAGGAACTTGTGACATTACAAAATAGTTTATGAAATAACTAATCGGTCTATAATTAGTTTAAAGATATTAGTATTCGAGAGGAACTAGTATTAAGATTTAAACAATAAAAACGTGATTGTGGTTGTTAGTTAACTAGATTAAGAGAGATCGGTTTAGTTAATTAAGAAGCTATTCGAGAGGAAGCTTTATAAGATTAAATCAAAAAATCGGCTTAGGTACTTATTGCTTAGTTGTCAAACGTAGAAATTATTCACGAGAGTGGTAACTATACATGAGATGATTAAAGTTTTAATGGGAAACGAGAGTTCAAGTTAAATACCTTTTAAGTAGTTCAACATTGTTAGTAATTAAGTGATAACCGTAGTAATTGTGCTCAAGTCCAAGTGAATGTATTTTTCATCAATTGTTTACAAACCAAAATCTTTTCAGCGATTTATCTGAATCATTTAGTTTTTCAATTTAAGTAGTTTAAGCACCGTGACAATTCGGTCACAAAACCCACTTTTTGTTTTATTAATTATTAATTATATTTCAACCATCAGTCCCTACGAACGAACCTGATTTACCTAAAACTATACTATACTTGATTAGGTCCACTGCCTAAGATTGTGTAGTCGAGTCGTAAGTATTTCTCGTTTTAAAAATATACTCGATTTCGCACATCAAGTTTTTGGCGCCGCTGCCGGGGACTGTAGTTTTTGATTTTTAATTAATAATTTTTGATTCGATCCTTTTAGGTATTAATTACTTGAAAGTTATTTTAATTGTGTATCAGGTGCTTTTGACGGTTTTAGTTGTGATTTTTCAGAGATTACAGGTAGTGGATGAACACAAGGGCTTCTGGGTTACCGCTTAAAAGTCCACAGTCTAATCCAGGATTTTCAAAGAAAAGGCGCAACAAGAAACCAAACATTACACCACCATCACCAGTTAAGTTAGAAACGGAGGATCTAGAAGAGAATTTCGAGGATTCAATCAGTTCAGATTCAGAAGTAGAGATAATAACTGAGATGGCTGATCCGAATGATGCACCGATGCATCAGAGAGCTAGGGTAGTACCGCCAACACCGGGTTCGGCGATTCGTACTCCAAATATGGGAGATGACTTTTCAGTGAAGGGTCATCATCTGAAGATGATCCAGGATAATTATTTTGACGGAAGGGTGAGAAAAGATCCACATGCGCACGTGGCTAAGTATGTTAAATTGTGCGAGATGTTCAAATACGGGGAAGGAATGGATGATAATGTGAAGTTAACCCTTTTTCCATCGTCTCTCACGGGAGAGGCACTTACTTGGTTTGATGAGTTAGAGGAGAACTCCATTGGTACTTGGGCAAAAATGAGGGAAGAATTTGTTTCAAGATTTTTTCCAACATCTCTGGCAAGAAGTTTATTGAATGATATACGGGGATTTAGGCAAGGAAACGGAGAAACCATTGTTGAAGCTTGGAGTAGGCTTAAGGATATGCTCAGGGGTTGTCATGGGCATGGATTGGATAAAGGGCAGATTATTGATATCTTTTTCTTTGGATTGAATAGGCAGTCGCAGGGAGAGTTAAATTTAGCTGGAGGAGGAAGTTTTCAGTACAAATCCATCAATGATGCGACCAAGATGTTGGATGATCAGTTATTAATGGATTTATCTAGAGAACAGAATCAATTTGGTAGAGAAAGAGGAGAGAAAAAAGTAGTTGCTAGTGCTGAGAGTAGTAGTGGGAATGAAGAGGTGATGGCTGAGATTAAAGCTTTATCTAGTAAAATGGATAGTAATTTTTCGAGGATAGACACTCAGTTTAGTAGAGTTGGGAAGGATATGAATGTGATGGCAAATGGTTGTGACCACTGTGGGGGACTCCACTACACTGAAGATTGTGATGTGAGAAGAGAAGCAGAAAGTGAAGATGTGAAGTTCGCGCAAAATCAGTACCAGGGAGCATTTCAGAGAACCGGCTTTCATAACCGTAATTCGGGTAATTATAACTCTGGTAATAATAATTTTAATGCTAACAATTCTGGGAATTCTCAAAACAGGTACCCAAGGAATAACCAGAATCAACAGCAGGAAGAAGAGGAATCGGGTTTGATGGACATAATGAAAAACTTCATTCAAACTCAGTCAGCGAAGAATGAAGCAACAGACAACCAGTTTAAGGTCCTTCATGAGAAATTGGAGCAAGGACAAAGGAATCAACAAGCAGCACTTAGTGATTTGGAGAAGAGATTGGATAGACTAAGTGATCAACATGCTGCTAGACCTAATGGGCAGTTGCCAAGTAACACACAACAGAACCCAAGGCAGCAACCATTTTGGCAAACTGGAGGGCAAAAATCTCAACCTCCTAACACTCGAAACGAGCATGTGAATGCGGTGTTTACAAGGTCTGGCAGATTTTTTGGTAATGTTAATGATTCGGCAGGTGTTACTAATCCAGTTGTGCAGGAATCTAATGTTGAAGTGAGGGAGAATGAGGAAGAAGAGGGACCGGAAGTTACGCCAGCTGTTCAGCCAAAACCGGCGGTGTCACCTAAAGTGAAAGAATACAAGCCGGAAGTTCCCTTCCCTCAACGTTTGAGGAAGGAGAAGATGCAAGAACAGTACGGTAAATTTGTTGATATGATTAAATCTGTGCATATTAATGTTCCTTTGGTTGACTTGATTTCTGGAATGCCAAATTACACCAAATTTATCAAGGAGCTTGTAACTGGAAAAGGGAAGTTGGAGGAAGCTCAAGCGACGTTTTTAAATGCAGAGTGTTCAGCACTTATTCAAAACCAGCTTCCACCAAAGTTAGGATACCCAGGGAGTTTTCTAATTTCATGTACTTTGAGTAAAACAATAACTTGTGAGGCATTAGCTGATCTAGGAGCTAGTATAAATCTTATGCCTTATTCATTGTATGTTAAATTGGGTTTAGGGGCATTAAAACCTACTCGTATGGCTATTAGACTCGCCGACCGGTCATACCAATACCCTTTAGGTATAGTCGAAAATATGCGAGTGCAAGTAGGTAAATTTGTGTTTCCCGTTGATTTTGTCATATTAGAAATGGAGGAGGATAGCAAGGTACCTTTGATTTTAGGTAGACCATTTCTACATACTGCGGATGCTATCATTCGTGTTCAGGAAGGGAAAATTTCTTTGGGAGTTAAGGAGGAAAGGATTGTTTTCACTGTAGATCGAGCTTTAAAGCATTCTTATTCTTGTGATGATACATGTTTTCGTATTGATGTTGTTGATGAAATGCTTGACCTAGATGTGCAGGAAATACGTGGGAGACAAATTGCGTTTGAAGAGGAGGAAGATCAGGAGCTCGAGGATTTTGATCCCATCTTGAAAATGGAGCTGGAGAAATTTGAGAAGCTTTAAACTGGAGAAATCCGACCCGGATTTAGATTTATTAGAGATTGAATATTTAATCAACAATCCGGGTGCAACGTTGTTGGAGGAAAGGATTCCATTTAAGGAAGAGCTCGAGAAGTCAAACTCAAGTTTGGGGGAAACTTGTCACGGTATGTCTCCCGACCCTTTTGATTTATTTTCTTTTACTTGTCGAGAAAAGGAAAAATTTTTGCAGGAATTTTTCCTTTGTTGTTTGTTTGCTGCACATTATTGTTCTCACATTTTTTTTTTCCTTTTTATTCTTAAACAAAAACATTTT
The DNA here is from genome assembly GCA_910822075.1 of Senecio squalidus. Classification (NCBI taxonomy): domain Eukaryota; kingdom Viridiplantae; phylum Streptophyta; class Magnoliopsida; order Asterales; family Asteraceae; genus Senecio; species Senecio squalidus. Next base: position 22,914,555 of record CAJVGC010000592.1, read on the forward strand.
TCTTCTTTCTTTATTTTCTTAGTTTATTTTTCTTATTCTTTTTATTTTAATTTTTCTTAATTCTTTTTATTGCTTAGTTTATTTTTTGTTTTTATTTATTTATTTGTGCTGACTAATGTTAACGTACCTTGTATTCTTTGTTTGTCTTGTTTTTCCTTTGTGTTGAATCGTCTTGTACAATGAGGGCATTGTCCAACTCAAGTATAGGGGGATTAATGGGGTTGAGGAAAAACATCCGTTGTGTTTAGTTTAGTCAGTGTATTGTATTTTTTTTTAAAATTAAAAAAAAAAAAAAAAATGATGACGTGTCTTGATACTTTTTAATCTGTTGCATAACCTAGCACATTTTATACCCTACTCTAAGAAAAGTAAGATTTTGAGCCTTGAAAGAATTCATTTTAAATGCTACTTTTTCTTTTGTATGAGTGTGCCGATGGTTGATGACTTTAGAACTTGACATAGTCATACGTTTCGAGACCATAGATGAGCATTGCATTAGGGTAACCTAGTGTAATTTGGTACAACTTTAGGGGCAACTTAGGAATAAACCATTTGATTTAGCCTATTCGTTTCTTGTTAAATTATTATAGCTTAATCACATTGGTTAGCTAATTTCCGTTTAACCCTTTGTAACACTTACTTTTAGTGTTAGATACTCTAGTTAACCACTTTGCGCCTAACTTTTTCGTTTCATTTAAATCCACTAAACATTTTGTACTTTAGCCTTTTCTTTTCATTTTTAGATGAATCCGAACTTAGTTTTGAGATTGCTATTGAGTGTGTACATGAAGATTGAAGTTAAAAGTGTTAAGGCATTGAAATTATCGAATATCGTTAGCCTTTGTATCATATATTTATTTGATAAAAAAAAAAAAAAAAAAACAAAACAAAAGAAAAAAAAGAAAGTTGTAAAGTATGTAGTTTTATGTATTTTGAGTCTTTGAAGAAATAAAGTAGAAGTAGTTGTATTATGAGTTATGTAATTCGGAAGAACTTGAAGTTATATGGAGCAATTGGTTCAGTAGCGTTTAGGAGTTCGGATTCATTCTAAGTTTAGATGTATACTACGTTTATTTGTATACTTTCACTTATTTACCCATTTAACCTCTATATATTTATTCATATGCCTTTACCTGTACATTACATCCCGAATAAAAGTCCCCGTTTAGTTGTACCTAGACTCTAGTGGTGGAGACACGATACTTTATCAAGCCTATGATAGAAAACTCACCATGACTGAGCAATTGAGCGGATTTGCAGAATATTTTACATACCCTTTAGACTAGTTCGAGAGATTTGTGTGAATTACTCCCAATAATTCGTGAGGTGTTTGGTTATGCTTTTTAAATCATGGTTTGGTAATTAAATTGAATTAAACTGGATTTGCTTGAGGGCAAGCAAAGGTTAAGTATGGGGGGATTTGATATCGCATATTTTAGTCATATTATTATATGCGATATTTGTCTTTTTAAAGTTTAATTCATAACGGATGTTGGGAATTTCGGGCAATTTTGGTATTAAAATGTTATACAGGTATTAGCCGAAGTTCTGTAGCGGAAGTGATATAATTGGAGCTGAAAATGAAGAAAACGGGTCAATGTTCTATTCCCGTTATATTTTGAGAGTATAAGCGATCGGTCACGAGAAAGGAAGCAGAAACGAGCAGCAAAACAACAAAACTGGAAAACCAGCGAGGGACGCCCGTCCCCCATTCTGGGACGCCCGTCCCGCGGCCTTCATGCTGCCTGCTGTTTGTTTGACGTTTTAATAAAGCAGTTTTTAGGGTTATTGAATATTATCATTATGATACGCACGTTTAGAGTATTGAAACCCTAGTTCTTGGACCTACGAATTTTGGATGCTTTTTGGTATTTTTAGATTCAACAATTTCGTTGTTTAAGCATTTGGATCATTGGTACTTTAATCTTTTCATTAGTTCTTTTAATATAAAAATGTTTCATTCAATTCAATTGTGTTGCGTTTTTATTATTATGAGTAGCTAAATTTCTTAACGTTCACTTGGATGATGTGATCAATTATGTAGGTTATTGTTTAATTACGTATATGTTGAACTGGATTTTATGTTTAATCGAAAAACCAATTGTAATCAGCTTTTGAATATTGTTTAATCTTTTATATAAACTGTTAGTAATTCATCATAGGTATTCGAGAGGAACTTGTGACATTACAAAATAGTTTATGAAATAACTAATCGGTCTATAATTAGTTTAAAGATATTAGTATTCGAGAGGAACTAGTATTAAAGATTTAAACAATAAAAACGTGATTGTGGTTGTTAGTTAACTAGATTAAGAGAGATCGGTTTAGTTAATTAAGAAGCTATTCGAGAGGAAGCTTTATAAGATTAAATCAAAAAATCGGCTTAGGTACTTATTGCTTAGTTGTCAAACGTAGAAATTATTCACGAGAGTGGTAACTATACATGAGATGATTAAAGTTTTAATGGGAAACGAGAGTTCAAGTTAAATACCTTTTAAGTAGTTCAACATTGTTAGTAATTAAGTGATAACCGTAGTAATTGTGCTCAAGTCCAAGTGAATGTATTTTTCATCAATTGTTTACAAACCAAAATCTTTTCAACGATTCATCTGAATCATTTAGTTTTTCAATTTAAGTAGTTTAAGCACCGTGACAATTCGGTCACAAAACCCACTTTTTGTTTTATTAATTATTAATTATATTTCAACCATCAGTCCCTTCGAACGAACCTGATTTACCTAAAACTATACTATACTTGATTAGGTCCACTGCCTAAGATTGTGTAGTCGAGTCGTAAGTATTTCTTGTTTTAAAAATATACTCGATTTCGCACATCAGACTCTAAAATAGCTCAAACTTGCAAACTATTTTCGAGCACCACCTCTTGAACTTCTGTTGGTTTTGGGGTTTGGTTCAAGCCCCTTATATTCCACGATGTGACACTAAACATAAAAACCGTGTAAACCGGGAGTGCTTGCCCCCTCCGAAGTTTGTAGAGTCTCTACCTGGTCCCCTCCCAGATCCTCCCCATACGCACCACATACTTCCGGACCTAACCGATCCACTTGCACCCCTTGCTTTTCCTTACCCTTAACCGACGCCATGCCACCAGCCCCTAAAACCTTACTCACAATCCCAGCAGCTCGAGCTTGAACCTGCGTCTCATAAGTACTTGCATCACCACTTATACTCCTAGCATTCCCCGCATTTACTTTACTCTTCGGACGATATTCAAACACTGGTTGTTTAGGTTGACTCATATTAAAACCCTTTACTTTCTTTCGTTTCACTTCTTGAAAGCAATCTTCATCGACTTTATTAGCACTCACCATCACCACCTTTGGAATATGTTTCCTACATGTATTTTCAGTATGTCCAAAGACCTTACAGGTCAAGCATTGTGGCGGCTTCCACTCATATTCAACACGCACCTCATGGCGAGTATTACCTTCAACATCCAAACGGGGAGTTGCAATAACAAGTTTATCTGTCAATTGAACACTCGCATCAACCTCAATCATTGCTCTGGCGTAACTAGGCCGACCCCAAGAATTAATACACATAGAAGTGGTGTACGAATCCAAAATTAACGGATTACCAATCTTAGTAGCCATGGCACTTAAATAATCATCTGTGTAACCCACAAAAGGAACATCATGCAACTTGACCCAAACAGGCACCGACGTGATATCTTCCTTTTTGACATTAATATTAGGTGTCAATTTATTCAAAATGATCGGAATATTACGTATCATCCACGGACCCCCTTCTAAAACATCCATAACACCCTTTTCTCTCAAAAAGTTGAAACAGAAAAAACCTTTTCCAGTCATCATTGTTTTTTCCAAACCAAATTGTCTCCAAACATTCCACACAAATATATACACAACCGGATATGGAAGGAGATTACCAATAAAATAACCATAAATTTTACATTCATATTTCTTACTTGATAGTCTTACAACCTCCCTCGGTATCTCCAAATCCACCCCATAAACACCATTTTCTGTTATAAACGACCGAAAATTAACTTTCCTCTTTAGCGTAACTATTTGTGGCGTAACTACTGATGGTAGCGTAACTACTGGTGGCGTAACTACTTGTGGTAGCGTAACTACTGATGGCGTAACTACATGTGGTAGCGTAACTATTGATGGTGGCGTAACTAGTGATGGTAGCGTAACTACTGGCGTAACTACCCCATGCTCCAACGAAACTACTCCTTCATCCTCACCACTACCTGGAAATAAAACCCTAGCATGCTCAGACGTTAAAGAGACCGCATAAGGACTTCCACCGTTCGAAACTTTCCTTACAGAACCTCCAGACTTCTTCTTTTTCCCCATAAGCGACGAAACGCCCGCTTCGATTACGCTACCTCTCAAAACCCTAGCCGATGTGACGTGAAATTTCTACTCGTATTTCCTTCTTTTTGTCGATTTCGCAACGCTCATAACCCAAAACTCCTATCAAATCTACAAAAAATTCGGCAATGGCCGGAGAAAATCAATTCGCCGCCGCTGTCGCCCGAGAATTGCGGAGCTTTTTTTATATTATATATATATACTAGTATGGAGCCTGCGCTATGCGGCGGCGACGATGAAGTTAATTTCGAGAAAGAAGATTTGTTGATCAGTCCACGACTAAAGAAATGAAATTAAAGTTCGATGCGTTGCGCTAATGGTTTCAGTTGTTTCTTGGTCGTCATGTGATATGAATATAGAAACATATATAATATAAAATTATATTGGATTTATATTCAAAATGTAAAAAATAAAATTACAAAATCCAAACAAAATAATAACATTCAACCAACAATCTCAAGGAAACCATTCAAATGGAAATTTACATACAAATTACAAAATAAGAAAACATATAACATACAAATAACAAGAAAATAAAATACTAAAATTATAAAAGAAATGAAAACCGATAATTTGAGAATGATGTGAAAAAAGATGAGTAGAGTCCGGTAGGAAATGTTTTTGAGGTAAAGAAAAGTAAAGAATATCTTTTGTTGGTGTTGAATAAAGTGAGTATAAGATTGGTATTTATAAAAAAAATTAAAGCGGGAAAAATTAAAAAATTTGAAACTTTTTGAATATTTAAAAAAATTCTAATATTTTTAAATTTTTTAAGTTTTTTAATTTTTTCCGCTTTAATTTTTTTATAAATACAATATAATTACTTTATTCAAATAGAAGTTTTAAAACTTAACATTTAAAGATTATATAATTTAAAACCAATATTATATAATTTAAAACTTAAGATTTAAAGATTTTATCGAGTTTCATCAGTCAAATAGAAGTTTTAAGAACATCATTTGAAACTGATATTAAAACCACAACAAATAAAGAAACTATAAAAATTGTAAAAATTACTTGACTCAGATTCGTTAAAAATAGCTACAACACCTAGTTGCATTAGATGTCATCAAATAGTTGTCACGCTAAAAAACCGTATATTATAATATTGATAAAAAAAAAACCCCGACAAAATCATCACAGCCTCACCTCTATTTATTACATTTTAGTCAATCATCGACCTCATATTTTTAGTATAATTATTGGCCTCATAAAGTTATCAAATCATCGGCATGAAAGCCTTATGATAAATACGGATATAAACCGTCATAAACATAAACATAAACATACCAACCAAATATAAACCGTCATAATTAACATACCGACCAAATATAAACGGTCATAAACATAAACATACCGACCAATTATCTTAACTATATCTATTTTGTTACATTTTAGTCAATCATCCACCTCATATTTTTAGTATAATCATTAGCCTCAGAATGTTATCAAGTCATCGGCATGAAAGCCTATTGAAAAATACGGATATAAACAGTCATAAACATAAACATAAACATACCGTCATAAACATAAACATACCGACCAAGTATAAACCGTCATAAACATAAACATATCGAGATAGAAAAGTGAGTTTAAACGTACCAAGATCAACCAGCCAGCCAAAGATCTGCTAGCCAAAGATCCACCACCCGGATCCAAACATCGAAAGATCTACAGATCTAGAAACACCACAAACCATTGTGAATATATTAAAACACCACTAACCCTCGCCGGAAACACCACTAACCCTCATCGGAAACACTCGGATCCAAAGATCCAAAGATGCACCACCCAGATCCAAAGATCCACAGATCCACTAACAAAAAAACTGAAAATATCAGTCAAGAATCACAAAGAACAAACCTGAAAAAAGATCCACCAAGTACCAAAATAAGTCAAAAGATCCACATATCCACCAACAAAAACTGAAAAAATCAGTCATGAATCACAAAGAACAAACCTGAAAAAAGATCCACCAAGTACCAAAATCAGTCAAAAGATCCACAGATCCACCAACAAAAACTGAAAAAATCAGTCAAGAATCACAAAGAACAAACCTGAAAAACGATCCACCAAGTACCAAAATAAGTCAAAAGATCCACAGACCCACCAACAAAAACTGAAAAAATCAGTCAAGAATCACAAAGATTAAACCTGAAAAAAGATCCACCAAGTACCAAAATCAGTAAAAAGATCCAAAATCAGTCAAAAGATCCACCAACAACCAAAATCAGTCAAAAGATCCACCAACAAAAACCGAAAAAATATCTCAGTCAATAATCACAAAGAACAAACCTCAAGATCCAAACAACGGTAGGTCAAAACTAAGACAAAAATAGTTTAGATCCGTAACCGAGATTCGTAACCGAGATTTAAAGATCCTTACCTTAGATTTAAAGATCTCTAACCGAGATTCTGGCAGGTTTAGTTGTCATCGATATGGAAACGACGAGGGTTCCGGCTGACAGTTTGGTTGAGGTGGTTGGGGGCGACAGATGGTGGTTCCGACGGTGACGGATGGTGGTTTGGTCGAGACTCTGGCAGGTATAGTTGTCTTCGAGGTGGCTGGCGGTGACGGATGGTGGTTCCGACAGACAGTTTTCTAGAGAGAGGTCAGAGGTTTTAGAGAGAGAGAGAGAGAGTTGTCTTGTGTGTGTGTTGTGTGTTGTGTCTGTGTTGTGTGTGTGTGTTATGTGTCTGTGTTGTATGTGTGTTATGTGTCTATGTTGTGTGTGTGTTGTATTGTATGCATAGAGTGTTGTATTATATGCATAGAGTGTTGTATCCTTTCAAATCTCTTAAAACCAAACTCTTAAAGTCAACCTCCTAAACTCTTAAAAGTAAAAAAAAAAATGCTAAATGCGTTATAATGTATATATATATACATACATATATATATATATATATATATATATATATATATATATATATATATATATATATATGGTAGAAATGAGAACCACCTAAATATTTAGGATACATATGAACCACTTTTTAACCATTCATTGAACAAATCCCACTTCATTTTAGAAGTAAATATCTTTTAAATTTTAAACTTTTACGAAATAAAAAAAATACCATTAGAATGAGTATTTAATTCTCTTTTGAAAAAATATCAAAATTTTAAATTTTGAAGACTTTTTTTATATACAGTGGTGTATATATTACAAACCTTGAATTTTTCAAATACTGTCCATATACACTCATAAATATCATCGTATACACTTGTGTGTGTGTGTGTGTGTATATATATATATATATATATATATATATATATATATATATATATATATATATATATATATATATATTCGGTGGTGAATATATGATTAGAATGTATGTCACAAACTAGTTAATACACTAGTGAATAAATGTGTATTCACTTTGTGTATACATATGTATTCATCTATAAATATATGGTTCAAATGTGTTTTTAACGAATTAGTATATACACTGGTATATATACCGAAACCCAATAAAAAAAATCGTCAAAAATATATCAAGTGGGTGCTCGTTAGAAAGATAATTAAATATTTGTTTTAATGGTGTATTTAGTGTTTCCTGAAAACTAGTTATACTATAGATATGTTAATTTAAAGTTAATTAGACATTTAAAATGATTTTAAGTGATTGGTCTAAAAGTGGTTCTATTGTTTCTAAATATTTAGTGCTTTCAATTGGAATTCACACATATATATATATATATATATATATATATATATATATATATATATATATATATATATATATATATATATATATATATATATATATGTTGGTTTTGTAAAACAAACTTTAAAGTAAAATAAGTATAAAAAAATTAAAAAATAATTTATAACGTTAGATATTTTGGATTATCGTTCATTTTAATCATATCTTAAACTTTATAAAGCAAAGTTTTGTTGTAGATAAAAAAAATGGATAGTTTTATCGTTGTGTATCAAATTTGAATATTTATTGTATAAAAACAATGAATTTGATACACAACCTTTAAACGACATATATTTTGATGCTTATCAAAACATGATTTTTTAAAGTTTTTTTTAATTGAATAAATAAACATAATACAAAACTACACATATAATAAAATATTTTTTTTATATTTTTTTACCTATTTTACTTTAACTAATAGTTTTTAAGAATCTCCTCCTATATATGTATATATATATATATATATATATATATATATATATATATATATATATATATATATATATATATATATATATATATAGATTGGGGTTCAAATGGGATCCCTAATTTTCTAGAGATCTAGGGATCCACTTTTTAACCACCCATTTTTCCTTATATCTTTGGGTTTTTTTTTTTTGCTTTTTTTCTAATTTTTTTTTTTACTTTTTTCTTTTAACTTTTTATTTACTTTTTATTTACTTTTTTTTTTTTTTTTTTTTTTTTTTCCAAAAATCACATTTGATTTTCAACATTACTTTTAAAAATCACATGTGATTTTCAATCTACAAATCTTTTATGGGTAAAATCACATGTGATTTTTAACCTACAAACTATTTTGCTTATAAAATCACATGTGATTTTCGAGAAACAAATATTTCAAGTGTGACTTTAAAATTTATAAATTTTGGTTTTTGAAAATCACATGTGATTTTCCAAAAAAAAAAAATTCACGTGTGATTTTAAAATTTATAAATTTTGGTTTTTGAAAAACATATGTGATTTCAATTTTTTACAAAAAAATCACATGTGATTTTGAAAAAAAAAAGTTAAGTAAAACATAGAAAAAAAAAAAAATTAAGGGGAAAATGTGTGGCTGAAAAGTGGATCTCTGGATCCCTAGCAAATTGAGGATCTCATTTGAACCTCACCCTATATATATATATATATATATATATATATATATATATATATATATATATATATATATATATATATATATATATATATATATATATATATATATATCTTTAATATATAATAAAAGAGAGGCCTTAAATGCCACATGACGAAGTAAGATCCGTTGGATGGATTAACCTCTTTGATGTCAGCCGTTAGATCAGATTGATGATGTCATCAAAGATTATTTTAATTTAACACCCTTTTACAATACATAATTACATTCTCTCTTTTATTCAATCTCTACTCAAATAAAAAAACATAATTATAATTTATTTATAGAATCATTTAATTTGGACTATAATTTACCCTATTATTGTTCTAAAATCTCCTAACAAAAAATATCAAACCATGTGTATAAAAATAAACGTGTATATGTTATTATAACTATAAACAACATTTGTATAAACGTAAAACTATATATATGTATTCTACGTACAACACTATTTTCTTATAATAAATTAAAATCTACATAAAAATAAACTTTATGACTCAATTTTTATTTTTTTCCGCGCTACCGCGGGACAATAATCTAGTATATATATATGTTAAATCTCCCCTGATTCAACTTGACATGTAATTATGTAATTACTTGACACGCGAGCTTAAAAATAATCGTTTCATCATGAAAGCAATACAAAAATTGATGTTTAACAATTTCTATAGTATATTTCATAAATCGGTCTTATGTTTTTATAATTAACGTTTTTATCCACGAGTTTAGAAAACTATACAACTTCAAGATTTAGGAAAACTAATTCTATTTCTTATTCATAAAAATTGATTTTTGTTAAAAATCATACTTAACTCATTACACATATTGTCTCCGAAAGAGATTTTTGTTGAAATTTAATTTAAAAACTTATTTAGTTTTCATAAATAAATGAATGGGGTACTATATTAAAATTATTGACGAAAGATGTCATTTATATGATGATTTATGTATTTTAATCATGTTTTTATTATTGTACGCATCTAACTTAAGAGTGTATAAATTACTTTTTTTTGATTAATATTTAGTTAATACAATTATGCAATAAACGTAACCTTAAGTGGAATGAAAATGATTCATAAGCTTGAAATATATATCAACATAGACATATGTTAAGGATAATTTAAGACACATAAGAAATTTAAACTTATATAGAAAAAAACAAAAATGTAGAGAACATATACCAAACAATGAAGAATTATGTCGATTTTTTTATTTGATGTTTTGAATCTATGTAGATAGAAAGATATGCCGTCTTTGTTATGTGATATATATGTCGACTAAGAAGTTTTGTTATGTAATAGAAACACATTTCGGGTGACTTGATGCTGATATAAAGGATCAGAAGTTTGGTTATGTGATATGTATGTCGACCAACTGAAAATAGAACTAGTACGTGTGTAAATTGAACTAGAGTGTTAAAATATATTGATATTGATTGATTGTGTTTGATTACGTGCAATTTCTGTATTAATCAAAGATCGCCGTGCTGATGTTGGTTTGTTGTGTTTATATATCTTTCGTTTGGTCCCATGGATAGCCGTAACCTAACCCGTTTGAAATTAATCAAGAAAAATAAAGAGTAAGTTCTAACAATTGTTTTGTATTCTTAATTGACAAGGATGTAACAAACTCATATTATTACTTATGACAACACATAATACATTAGTGATAAATTAGAATCAAAACTATGTACATTGCAACTCATTAATAATCAACTACTAATTTATAAATTATTTTATGATTTTAGGTCAATTTGAAGGTTACGAAACCCATTATAGCTTGTCGTTAAGTCCACTGATCGATTATCCATATAGTAGAGTCTTATCCCAGTATTACCGAACTTATAAAGCTCCCTTTTTGTTAAAAGCTTGTATGTTCTCAAATGTTTCAAAATATTATCAAAAAGAAAAGATTAAGATACGTCAGTTAACATACAAAACTTTGATTTGATTGGATCAGAGAAGATGGGTATAATGGAAGATTGAGTAGACAATTTAGTGGCACTACTTAGGTACACATTTACGTCATTATCCTTAGCTTGGATCCACCCATGACCTAAAATGAGATTTTATAACGAATTCTAAGTGCTTACAAAGTGAACTACATTAGGTATATTTTTGGCTTATTGTCCCAGGCCCTTACTATTGACCACCAACTACACCCCACTAAATTTGCTTTATTACTTTCAGTATGTCACACTTAGGTGTGCTTGTTTCAAATCGAGGAATAGAAAAGGGAAAGGGAAAAGTAATCTAACAGGGGTTAATCATTACCCTCATTTTGTTAAGTAATGGTTTATTGTCTATTAATAAATAATAAGGATAATGATTGATTGTAAAATAACAAACCAACCACTATTAATCATTCCATTACCCATTACCCACCCTCTAATACCCCCAACCAAGCATCATCTTAATATTATGGAGTAATATATACTTAGATACATGATATAAAAAGTTTAAACCAGTATCAACCCTTATTTTTGTTTGGAACCAGTCGCATCATTTAATCTTTTCTTTAATGTCCATGAAACACATGTTTGTGAAATTGTTTATGCATTTAACTATATATTTGTGGTCAATGGCTTATCCGTCGATTAATTTAAAAGTTGTCGGTTCAAGCTATGTTATAAGCAAATTTATATAAGTTCGTGATGTAAGAAAAATATCAACCATATATGTGTAAGCTATCTAAAATTGATAGAGCATAATATTTATTTGCTTCAACTATAATACACTCATATTACTAATACTGTAAAACTTTTAGAGATCATGGGTGTGTTTGGCATTAATTGAGGTTAAAAGTTGTAGTTACAAAACGTAGCTAATCGAAACTTTTATTTTTATAAAGTCTCGAGCTTTATTTTTTCTTTTTAAAATAAGAGTTTGAAGTCATTACTCCTAAAAACCTTTAAAAGTTATACCAAACACATATCATATGAATTTAATGTTTCATCAACTGAGTACTATTTTTAAGCATAAACAATACAAGTTTTTTTTCTTATATATCGAGATAACCTATTAATTTTTGTTACATAATGTAATGTAAAACGTGTATTCCAGAAGCGAAGAAGCAAGTTGTAGAGGGTTTGACTGATCGAAAACGAGAAAGTTGTCTATCCAAATGAATGTAGCTAGTATGGGAGTGGGCGTAGGTGTACAAATGCAAGGAAGTTTCTTTTATGGTATGTACGTGAATTGGATACAGCTGGAATCAAATCGGCAGCTATTGCTGAGTATAATGTCTGTCTCCCGCCGCGTTACTCCTACCAACCAACCTAAATTAACAATGTTTCGTGTAAACTAAAATCAAGGCTTATCTATTACATATTAACCTAATATTATACTATCTAGATCAGAGGTGGGACAAGAGACAAAACGAGATACAATAGACACTTGTTTTCACCCTAATTATTTTGCAATGTAAATAACTATATATTTATATTATTTTTAAAATTTGGTGCTATAAAAATCAATCTGATAATAATTTGTTCCGACGTGAATAATTAAAAATTATATATTTGATAAATATTTTTATTATGGTGTGTTTGACATGGACTTATTTAGGGTTTAACCGGACTTATTTGGGGTTTGAGTTTTTTTTTTTTTTCTTTCGAAAAGATCTTGTTTGGTCGGAGCTTATTTAAAAAATAAGCTTATAAGAAATAAGCTACTTCAAGTAGCTTAAAAAATAGATTGGACTTATTTGATGGTAAATTACATAAATATCCTTTATAAAACTTGTCTTATTATATTGTTATATACTTTTTAGTCATTTTACATTTTTAACCTCCATTTTCAGTTACTTTCCAAACATATTTACGAAAAATATAAGTTCAAGCTTTCGGCTCTAAATATAAGCTTAAGCTTTCAGCTCCAGCTACAAACTACTAGCTCCAGCTATAAGCTAGTTTTACCAACCATATCCTATGCCACCATGTAAAAACTTTTATTGCTTCCGCCCATAATACATGTTAAAATAGGGGTTGATGTGTTAGCAAGGTCTGAGTGATTCGTCCTTCGTCCTCTATCTTCTCTCTGTGTAACACAGAAAATCGTTAGTCTTATCGAGGGTTTCCCCCCCGATAATCCTCCGGTGTGAGAATTAGTATGTGTATACATGATTGCGGAAGAATATATAAATATGTGTATGCAGAGTAGTTAATGAACTCTAGATGTCTTAGATGAATCATTTGTTTCAGGTAGTATTTATACTCCTTGGGATCGGTTCTTGCCTATCAGTCATACTGGGCTCGGACCGGTCCATATGTCAGTGAAACCTTACATGTCACGTGGGCGACGCCTTGGTCGTCCGGGTTTGGTGACCTCGGTATGTGGTGCATTAATGACGCATGGGTGGCTTCATTAAATGCAATATACACGTACGTGCTTTAGCATTTAATGCTTTATCGGGGAAACTGTTGGGAATATCAACAATTTAACCCAAATTAATAAATTTGTTTATTAAAGTCTGAGTCTGAGTGATTTGAGTCTGAGTAACTTTGAGTTTGAGTGACTAGAATCGCCTAAGGCATTGTGGAGCTGACTAGTCAGCTCCATGATGAAAAACGTAAGGCGTAAATTAAGGTGATTTAGTTAGATAAAATCTTCTATCTTTGTAGAAGATTTTCTAAGATTCATCCTTATCAAGCTCACTATTATTGTGTATAAATAGTGAGCTTGAATATTGTAAACAAGGTACTTTTCCAAGAAATATAACTGTGTGTTATTTTCACTGTTTCGTTATTATATTTCCGCTATAATAATACTTGAAACTGAGTAATCAATCGATTAATAATAATTAACGTCTAAATACTTATTTGTGATTGATTAGCCATTGTTTGAGCTCTTATTGAGACCTAACAACTGGTATCAGAGCAAATAAGATTTAAATTTTAATAAATTTATAAATCTTAAACGATCAGTATATAAAATCTCAAAAACAATGTCATCATCTTCAAATACACCTGCCATGGCTGGAAAAGGTATTCCTATTATCGGTGGTCATAACTTTGCTCATTGGATACTTAAAGCTGAGTGGCATCTATCTGGAATCCATGAAGAAATGCTAAGAACTGTACAGGAAGGACCAGTTATTCCTGGAAAGAACATTGACAAAGTCAAGGAAGGAGAAAAAGTTGCCCAACGTGCAAGATGGGTTCAAACCCCTAAATCACAATGGACAGATGTTGATAAATTACTTTTCAATCTGGATCCAAGAGCAAGAAGCATTTTAGGTAATGCTGTATCTGAGCAAATATTCTCCAAGATTGTTGGATGCAAAACTGCCAAGGAAATATGGGATACATTGATAGTATCTTATGAAGGAGTCCCAATAGTAAGGGAACAAAGGTTGAACAGTCTGATTAGGAATTATGAAAATTTCTATGTAAAAGATAAAGAAACCTTAGCTGACGTGCACACAAGGTTTCAAGTACTGTTGAATGATCTTTCAGCCTTAGGAATGATGAAAGAAGATGATGAAATATGCAAAAAGTTTGTTGACATCTTGCCCAACAAATATGAATATGTCATTACATCCCTTGTGGTTAGTGAAAAATTGTCCACCTACAAGCTGCCTGGTCTTTTTGGATTGCTGCTAAACTTTGAAGAAGCTCAAGAAAGGAAAAAGATCAACACAAGAAGGACCACAAGAGATCCAGAAGCTGCATTAGTTGCAACGAGCAAAAGGAATAAAGAAATTTATTCTAAAGTTGACTCATCTGAGTCTGAGTCTCACTCGGACTCAGAATCTGATGATGAATCTGAAGTCAAGAAACTGAAAAGTCAGCTTGCTCTATTAACCATGAAGCTTGAACAGAAGACAGGCTACAAAGGAAAGAAACCTTTCTATTTGAAGAAAGTAAAATGCTTTAAATGCAATGAATATGGTCATATGGTTGTTGACTGTAACGTGAAAAATGCTCAGACTGAACACATGGATGAGGTTGCTGAAAGGGCCCAAAGATATCGAAAAAAGTATCTCAAATACAAGAAGGGCACCAGTTCAAATGCGCAGAAACCTCAAGCTGAGCAAAAGGAATTCTTTGCTGAAGAATGGCTAGATGAGGAACTGTCCTCTGATGAAGATGAGGAAGTGGTGGATAAATGCTTAATGGCATTCACAGAAGAAGTGACTGAAGCTGAAAAATTTGCATCTCAGTTCGAGAAGGATATGAAGGAAGCTGAGAGATTAAGTTGCAACTTAGACTGGAACAAGTCAAAACTTTACAAGGTACACAATTTTAATACTTATACAAATGATCAAAAACTTCAAATGTTTGAGTATATCTTTGTTGATTTGACCACCACATTAGAAGAACAATCTGGTGTGACATTCGCGAATTTCTAGGTATATTTCTATCGACACGTATTCGTTTTATTTATTTATGTTTATGTTTTGACCCTATTGTATTCCTTTTATGTTTTATCGTATTCGTATTTTATGAGTATTGTATTCGTATTTCTCGTATTTATTAAGTATCGTATTTGTATTTATGTGATTCGGATCGTTATGTCGGGAACGTGTAGTTCTAAGTGCCTTTAGTATAAGTCTAGTATGCTCATATGATAAGTTT
The DNA here is from genome assembly GCA_910822075.1 of Senecio squalidus. NCBI lineage: Eukaryota > Viridiplantae > Streptophyta > Magnoliopsida > Asterales > Asteraceae > Senecio > Senecio squalidus. Next base: position 22,930,360 of record CAJVGC010000592.1, read on the forward strand.
AGGGGAATTATGCCTTATTTATACGATTAAGATTAACGTTTAAAAAGTATTTCATTTTTAGTCCTTTCAGAAATTTATTACGAAATTAGTCCTAGGGGAGATTTTTATTACAAAAATGGTCCTAAAAGGATCTACCAACCTTTTTGTCTTATCTCATACCAGAAATTTTCTCATTATTCATCATTTCCACCCTCCTCACTCTCTCTCTAAAAACACACACACAACACACACAAAACCCTTCCTTCTCTCTAAATTTCCCGGAGATCCGACCGTTGAAATCCAAATCCGAGACTAGATTATTGCTCACCGTATTCATCTTCATCTATCCTCCAATTTTCGTTACGATCGGGTAAGTATTTCTCGGATTTTGTTTTAAACTTTATTATTTTGATTCAAACCCGAAAACATCACTTTTTATCGTCAAAACTTGGATTTTATTGAGGGTTATTGTTCCTAAACGTATTCTGGACATAGGGTTTCGATTATGGATCATTTTGACACCTAAAACACTCAGAAATCGAATCCCGAATGTAATTTTTCGTAAAAACCCAGTTACGTCACGTAACTGTGTTACGTGAACGTAACTGATCACGTAAAACCTTCATAATCACGTAACTAGTCCTTATTCACGAAATTAATCACGTAACTAGTCCTTATGCACGAAATTAATCACGTAACTAGTCCCTATCACGTAATTCTCGATCTGTAGCTTGATGTTCACGTAATTACTTGCTTTAGTCGCGTAAGTAGCTTGTTACGCACGTAACTAATCTTGAGGGTCACGTAATTCCTTGTTTAACACGTAACTCTCAGTTACGTGATGCGTAACTGATTTCCGTATTTTCCGAAACGTTTGCTAAATCGATATTCCTATTGGTCATTTTAAAACCCGTATAAAACGTTAATCGTTAAGGCATAACCCACTAGGCTTAGAGATACTTAGACATGTTTATTTACGTGATGTTTAGGGCACTTAGACGTAGGAGCTTGACGGTATTATAGTATTTCCCGACATATTGTGATTTGGATTGCTTTGCTATTCTGTGAGTTATTCGTTGCCCTTTTTTTTTACCGTTTTTACATTTTGGGCATGATTAGCGTTGTATAAATGTATTTTATGGTATATTATGTATTATGGTTATGTATTATGGATATGGATGCCTTGAGGTTAGCATTACCCAACTTGTTCCGCCTTTGTGGTAGAACGAGG